>OZ020500.1:35973907-36573907 GCA_963971365.1 Lasioglossum villosulum | reverse complement strand
GTATCTTATTTCGAGACGCGGTCTATAGACATTGTGGAAGTTTATGCATTTCTATGGTTTTATAGACGTTTCATTCCTTTGGTACTACTAAAAATGAAAGTAAAACTTTAATGCTTGTAGGTAAGTTCTACATCATTAAAACGTTCTACAATCTCGTAGAGTCTTTATGCTGTTCTAATATTTGTTCTTGCGAGTACTACCAGTACAAAGATAGCTCTTATGGTCAGTCTAAGAAGTGCATAAAGTTCCGCGATCCAGATGGGTAGATTCGATTACTCGTAAGCCGCTCATAACGAGCAGACTCTTGATTCGCAGCGACCTGATTTTAATTCGGCCGGTTCCGACCGATCGTTTTACAGACTAGATCATTATAAGAGGCCGCCCAGCCGTGATAGTTCCGTGGATCGTTACGCTAGAGCGCATACCCGGTTGACTGGATCGAGGCAGCCGTCCGTCGATAAAACCATCACGAATCCACCCCAGGATATGCTCGACAGGTGACTAAAGTTTTCCCAATCCGATCTAACCGAAGAAACCCGCGAAAAATACTTTTCAGCAGAATATTTCTTAGTTGCTGAAATGGTTATGGGGGTAGACTCGTTTCCAGGATTACAAGGGTGCGGGATGCGCTTTCTCATTTCCAGACCGCGAATCTTTATGCAAAATAATATTCTTATATATCAATTGCAAGCTATAAGAGCCAAGTTAAAATTTATTTATTGAAAATAGTATATCGGCATTGTTAGACTCTTAACATTTTTCTTATTTTGAAGTACACATACTCATTTTTGTCATACATGCATAAAATCCGCTGTGTACTCATTTCCAAGTAACGCAGAGATGGGGTCTTTCAGTAGTGAAAATCGCTAGATAAAAGATCGATCTCGAAAGTCCTATTTTTACGTTTACTGTTACGAATAATGCAAATTACACGTCGCGGCCTAGATTGGTCTCGTATCAAGCGTGTTACACTACTGACAAATCCCACCAAATGAATTATCGAGAAACGAGATCGCTCATCCTGTACCCTTTCAATCCTGAAAACGAGTTGACCCCTTTAAGATGTGATTACGAGATGACAGATTGCTTTTGAATACAGATCAACGAGAGCACCGAGCGTGATTCGATCAGGGACACCGCTGAACGGATCCGTGGTGGGTAGCGGCACCGCGACGCCAACGTACGCCGCCTCGAGTTCCAGTCAGTTCGAAGGTGCTTTGCTGAAGAATCGTGGCCTTGGACAGGACATCCTACCGAGCCAGGGCCAGCCTAAGCGTACTGAAAGCCTCTACGTTACTCCCGGACGCGGTCCAACCGTGTCCGGTGGTGGTGGCGGTGGTGGTAGTGGTGGAGGCGGAGTACCGAAGGTGAGTTCTCCTATTATCGTAGTTAATCAACACCGTATAGATATTATTACATTTATTTATTACATATTCCTATTTGTCACGCGACACCGTCGTCCTGGCACATGCCTCACGAGGCAAGGAGAAACGGGCCCTGAATCCCTTGGATCTTCAATTTCACATTTTGCTTCATTGTTCAATCACATTTACATACTGCGATGCCGTACCTTATTTCGTCGAAGCAGAGACTAGAAGTAAACAACGTTAAAACCGCATTGCCCCGGACTTTGAATTAATAATAACATATCAGAAAATACAACAATGAACTATTAGCTCTCGCAACGTTACGAAATATGTGTGTATTTGCATGCAAAGTGCAGCGTTTAAGAATAAGACCTTCGACGTTATTTTGTTATCGCTAACCTTCGTGCTAGACATCGTTACGCAAATGTTTATGCAAATCACGTAGAGACCAGTCTACAAAAACGCGAAAACAACGAAACTAACAGAACTACTTTTTTTCTGCTTTGGAATTGACGTTGAAAGAAATTTCTCCGAATTTGTCAATTATCATTGAACGAACAGCCAAAGAGATCCAAGAAGATGAAAGGCCCGTTTTCCGCCCGAATCTCCCTTAGTGCATCATTTAGGCGTTTGTCACACTCTTCATGAAACTCCCTCAAATTACGAATTCTCCGGGAAACGTCGAAATAAGAGATGGTACCGCGGTTTCATCGTAAACGGGGATACTTCGGCGAATCTTGAACCGACGAGATGCTTTTCCGGGGAGATCGAAAATACCGCGGCCTCGTCAAACAGGATAACAATCGTTCGACTGTTACTCGTTCATTCACGCGCGCCATCCGAGTTTATGGCCTGGCAACGTTTTCACACGAAAGGAAATACCATCGGGCCGACGTAACCGCCTCTAAAGAACTCCGAGAATTCCGAGTAGCGATCACCGATCCACATAGCCGCCACGTAGATTGTTCGATCGATCGGTTCCGTAGATCTTTGCCACCAAAATACTCGAATTCGGTCGCTTCACTATGCCTGCTTAGTCGCATCGTACGTTTTTTCTCTGAACCCTTTACCTGTCGAATAAAAAATCTTTGCTTCGCAGGGAGTGCCACCCAGGTGACTATTTTATAATAAATTTATTTAGCGTTTATTCGCTATCTTGAATTTTTTAAAATTCTTTAGCTCACTGTGGTATAAAAGTCTTCTTCGTTAGTTTTCTTTTCAGTTTATTTTCAAGAGCAGTAGCCAGAACAAATGCTTGTTTAATATTCGAAGTTTCGTTTCGATGTAAGTTTTGCCAGAGTCCCTTCGGCAGCACTCCTTGTCAATATAGTTGCGCGGTAGTTGCAAGCTAGCGATCAAGACTTAGTTAGCCACGCACAATCCGGTTCTTGTTGCCACTCTGATCGTGTGGCTTCGACGAAGAACGATCGACAAAGATTCTCCGGAGATCGAGGAACGATTTCGAGCGTTTCCTCGCAGAGTTTTACAGGACCATCGGATCAACGACGGTTTTACGACCATAAAGCTTCCCCATGATTCGATGCTACCCTACACGACCACCTGGAACCTCCTACTTCCTCACACACGTATCTCATCATCTCGACCATCCACAGAGCCCCGTGAAACCAACCAAAGAATATATTTTGCCTCCCTCTGTATTCTGTATCTTTTCTCTTCCCTGTCGATTTTGTCTGTCTGTGTAACTGTGTGGCATTTTGTGCTGTGTTCTGTGCATGCCATCCCAGGACGCAGGCCGGACGGTCCCCGCCTTCGCCGCAACGTCGAAGGGCCGCGCAACCCTATGAGTATAAGTATTATAAATAAATAATGTACACATTGCGATTTGCGAGTGGAGGCAAAGCTCAAACCGCGTTTCGCCGCGTGTTCACTCAACACCTAGAAAAAGAAACGGCTCTCGCGATCTCACCCTGGATGTCTCAGCGATGTCTGATTTTTAGGGAATATTCTACGAGAGGGTTTAGGGTGCATTGATACCCACGAGTAGGTATCAGGGAAACGTTTAGAAAGGATAATTTAGATTAAGATCTCAGTGCTGATGGACGGACGGAGACGGAAACAGATTTACGTTCCTCGGAGGATTTTATAGACTTTATTTTTCTATAATTACAGTGTTCAGGGTAGGTTGTAGAATATATGCAACGTTAGAACCCCCAGTTTAGCGGTCTAATATTTGTTGGTAGTGTTCATTCCTTCAGCTTTTTCGCTCTTCATAGGCCTCGATTAAATGAATTCTTTTCTTTAACACTGGTCTTCAATCCTGTACATATAATTGAAGTTCAAAAGTCATTGCCAACAAACACGAACCTCAGAATGGACAAACCTTTGTCTAACAAACATATTGTCGTGCAGTAAAGTATTATATGATTTCTCAGCATCGATGTCCCAACAACGTAGCCGAGAACAAACCTAACAATACAGCCTAATGATCGTCCCGTCCACCGGTACGCTATAGTTTAACCAATTGTTCGTCGTGTCGCAGTGTATCTAGTGTTCATAGAGTTCAATGTCGCAGGGTGTAACGTTGTGTTCCGTGTAACCGAGGCTACTTGTACAGCATGCTTTAACTCACTAACGAAGTAAACGAAATCGATTTTAATCAACTTAGTAGAGAGATTTTCTTGCTCGCTCGACGATCCATGGTGAATTCGCGAAACAGGGTTCAAAGAGCAGAGCTCTCTGCAATCGGAAACGAACAGGCGACGCACTTTTCACATTCCGCCGGCCAAGCCGGTCCAGATACACATTCTCGGTCCCAGAGATGATATTTTACGACGTAAGATTTACGTAATCGCCTCGTTGTCGAACGATAACGTTCCCGATGGAGTCTGTGCCAAAGTGACCCGGCCACGGTGCTTATGCGAGGAGAATCGTGCACGCCTCACGCTCTTCGATCGATCACACATCGTGTCCTACCGAGACGCGATCCTCTTTTTGGCATGAGATGTGTGCGCATTAGGTGTGGAAATCAATTCTTTCCGAGTTCGAGGTGGTAGCAACATCGAAAAAGGTGAATTCTTCTCGATCGAAATTTAAATACATAATAATGATATCGGCGTAAGGTTCGATCATTTATAGAAAAAACAAGAACCGAAAAATCTAATTTGGACTATTACAAAGATTTTTCTTAAAAAGTTAATCAAATCGGTCCAGCCGTTCTCGACTGATGCGCTTACCAACGAACAGCATTCGATTTTTATTTATATAGATAAAGATAATAGATAACTTAATAAGAATTTTCTTGCAGTCCCCTAATAATTTTCTATGGAGGTTTGAATTTCGAAAACCTTCGGACCTTCGAAGGAAAGTAACACCCCTATTAACGACTTGGCGCGACGAAGACTGAAATACGTTGAATTAAGGAACATTTTAATTTTTATGTGATTAGATAGGTTTATAACTTGATTAAATTTTACCTACAAAGTTGCCAAATACATTCATATTAGCAATTTGTCGACGTTTCTGCTTCAGGTTCAAAAGATCTTGTTTGGACTTTGAATGCTAGGTGTTAGTTTGTGCGGAGTTCATCGGAGAGAGCTCGTTTCTACACCTAATAGATCATATAAGGTCACGCTTTTGAGTCGGAAAGAACGTAAACTTAGAACGGGCACGTTCTCGCAGTTTACATCGTGGCCCGTCAACGGAAACACTGACCGGAACCATTGTTTGGCGTGTCGAAAAGAAAAATATTTTCAGATCGACGCTTTAGTGTCAGCGGTCGACGAGCCAGACTCACCACGAGGCTGCGAGACGAGAAACATGATAGAAAGCTAATTCGGTGGATTAGACGAACGCTGGTTCATCCTGCTCGATGATAGACAGCGTGTTGTTTGCACACGTGGCGCTTTCGATTTTGTAATCCGGATCTGATGAAAAATCTATTTCTCTCTGTCAATCGACGATCCAATAATTCTTCCAATAATTATATTCACGATTTTGATGGAATACTTTTGCATAACTTGAATCTTTGGAATTGAAAGGCTGCATTTCATAGAGCCGATTTTTGTTGAACTTGGCACGAAAAGTTTTGCTAGTCGAAAGGGTGTCCAATCGGGAACAATGCAGAAAGTAAGGATGACTCAGAAATTCGACAGATTGAATCCGCAAACAGCGTGTCGTCGTGAGTCACGAACGGCGCAACCATGGTTCGCAAACCCCGTTTATTATGCGGCAAAAAGGATCCACTTAGCAAGCACCTTTCAAAAATTCGTTTCGCAGGCTCGTCTCGTGGACCGAGACTTTTTCCGATTTCTCAAGGTGTGAATTAGCGAAGCAGAACTTGTACCTGGTCGTAGATTGTTATTAGCTACTACGTATATAGACAACTCGCGACGTGCGGGTCGATAGGCATTTAACCCTTCCGGCATAGAAAATCTTGAAGTTCAAACAAAAGTCCTAGGGAAACTGACGCGGATCGATGTAACTCCTCGATTCGATACGAGAAACCAAGTGCTAACGTGGCTGTAAGGGTTAAGCCGAATTTGGGCATCAAACGAAACGAGCGACGTTCTTTACGCCTTGTTGTCAGAGACAGACGAAATTATTTTTTTATGGGAAGCACACTAGACGTAGCGGAACGATGAACGGAGATTTATCACGATCTCGGATTGTGCCCGCGAATTGCGCCCGATCTGTCGACGTTGCGATTAAATGCATACATTTTTCTAAATACCGGTACTCAATTATAATTTAGATTAACTTCGCGCTATAAAATTCATTAAAAAAATCTCGAGGTGTCGAGGACTAAATGTTGATAGGTTCAGTGTCTAAATGAGATTAGCCGTATAGAAAATGAAATTTTTCTGATGGAAGTCGCAGCATCGGCAGTGAAGGTAGTACAAGTGCAACGAAAGTGCAGCAAAAGTGCAAAAGAATTGCGCGAGACGTTCGCACACGATCCGCTTTGACTCCAACCCCTGGCTTCGATGCTCCGATGCGAATAGTTCTCTCCAGCAGCCGTGTAAATAACACACCCTCTCGAATTCCCGTCGCCATTTTCCGTTGCCACGCCCCCTCGAGTCTACAGTGAAAGTCGAGAGCACGCACGTCCACGCACGCACAAAAATTGATTTTGAAACCCAGCACTCGGTGTCTACGTCCATTAATTAAGCGCAAGTATCGTAACGACGTCCATTGATTAAGCAATTGGAGGAAAACCGAAGAAAGGTAAGGTTCCGCGCGCGGTGTGGAGGCGGGGACCCGGTTTTATTGTCAATCTTATTCTACTGCTCTTGTTTTTCCTTTACACTCTGTTTCTAATAAGCTTCGAAAAACCCCGTCCCGAGAGCTTCCCCACATCAAACAGAGTACGATCCACCTCCTCTTTTATCCGAACACTTCGATCCGCCCACTGTGGGGCGTACTTTACCCCCTCCGTGAGGTCACTGGCCACGCCCCCGATTCCCCTCCACCGATACTCCACCTCAATTCTGACTAGCTTGGTGACTTCGCAGGACCTGCCAACGATGATCTTTCTCTCCTCCACCTCCACGCCGCTTGTTTACTCCTGTTTTTTGATCAGAGACATTATTTTTCTAACGCATGCTTCTATGACGTAGCGTCAGTCTGTAAAGTTTATGATATACTGTATACCAGTTCCACAGGATGGGATATATTATATATATATATATATATATATATATATATATATATATATATATTATATATTATATTATATATATTGTATGTGTCCAGGGCGTTCGACTACCTGTCAAACATTTTAAGGGATGATTGCACAATTCGATCTAAAACATCAATTAAAAATTTCCTCGGAAAATGTTTCAGTCGGTCACCCTGTATATACAGACACACGGACACACACGAACACGCGTTTCCTAGAGATAAGTACGGAGAGACAGTAGTGTCTAATTAATTAAGTGGTAATACTGTTCAACTGGTCGACAACGACAACCCTTTCGAGATGCAGAACCATGGCGAAAAATATGTTTTCCTTGCCGCATGTCCGCGAGAGAACGAGGACTTCTGGGAGCTGTATTCTTGCGTTTATTGTACTCTCGAGAGCAGAATCGTCGAGCGGACACGCGGCGGGAGCGTAATTACTTTGTAAAGGCTAATGAGACGATGATCTGGGACTCGCTAACTGTTTGAAATTTTCATACTTGACTATGGATTACAAGCGACGCTTTTCCGGGAATTACGGATTTCGATATAATTAAACAGGAAATTGAGCGAAACGAGGGGGAAGAATCGTTAATGAAATCGCGTGCGACCGGGCTCTTTAATCATCGTCGTAATTAAAACATTCCGTCAGAGTTGCTGATTAATCTGTCGTTACACAAAAAGGTTATGAATTGAATCCTTAGGGAGTCTATTCGCTGCGAAGAACTGCAGCAGGCTCCTCTCCCCTCTTTCTTCCGCAAGGAGGCGTAGCGTACGCGTGGGAGGAGCTCTACCGCTACCCGCAGTGGGGATAACGACCTTAATCTTAATCCTTGACCGTAATCTTTTAATTTTTCTGTGATAAAACGATCTTCTCGATTGGGTTGATCTGCGTTACCGAGAAAGCACAAACGTCAGAACCAAATGTGCATTATGAATACGTAACTATAACTCGAGATACCTCTGCTGAACTTTTGAGATTCTTCGTCGAACTAGACCAACGCGGGAAAGTATTAATCTTGTGCATTAGGTGCGGCCCCAACAAAAATCCACCGACTCGTTCACGCGCATACACCAACACATACACATACGGACACGTACGCGTATAAATATATGTATATATCAGATTGCTCTATTTTATTCACAACTTTTTCACAGTACAATTACGAAACGCCTTTCGAGCGCCACGTTGAACCTCCTTAAACGTAAAAGAACCATATATACTTTTCGACGATGTTTTTCTGAGATCAAAGTGAACAGACTATTCGTTTCGCGGACAACAACGCTGATTTTTAAGGCCGCAATCGCACCAACTAAACTTTATTCTGCAATTCTGTAAGCCATTTGGATCGGTGTATAAACGAATCGTCCACGTTTTCGATTTTCCAGACAATACGGATCAAGCGAGAGCACAAATTGCTCTGTGGGGCATTACATTGGCTCCTTTGAAATCGAGAGCGCCGAAGCCACGCCCACTGAGAGAGCACTATGCGCGGAAAAGTCGGTATTGACAGTGTTCTGTCTCGTTTTTCTTAAAAATATTTTGAAATGGTGGCCCTGGGGCTTATCTAGAGCGTTCCTAACACGTGAGGGTTGCATAATAAATGCTGGTTCGTGGGAACGCGACTTGATTCATCATCTTGCTCAATCCACGCGGTAACTAAGCGTTTCTACGAAAATTTTTAAAAAGCATTTCTACGGCTCGCGTGTATGAATGTTCCAATCGGAAACAGGCCTGTTCCGAAAGTTTCCTCGATTTACCGATTCAACGTGGTTGCAAATCGTACCTCAACAACGGTCGTGCCTAAGGAAACGAAGCGAGAGCGAGAGCGAGAGAGAGAAAGAGAGAGAGAGAGCACGAGCGAGAGAGAGAGAGAGAGAGAGACGATCACGAGACAGCCGAATCGAATGGAACCTGGAACCTTGCGGGCGAAAATAACGGGCCCGGCTGTAATTGAATCTCCTCAAGTTCCTTGATCTTTCAAAAACTATTTTTTAACGCGGCCGCGACGCGAACCTGATGTCCGTGGTTGTTCAAGTGCCAAGCTTTTCGAAAGTGTCTTTTCGCGAGAAAACTGGGATACAATGTGCGGATTCGGGCCGACGGGTGTGGCACTGCGAAATTTGATCGTTTTCCTATTAATTTCTATTCATCCTCCACTACAATTTATTCTAACATTTGCGTTCACATAAATGAAATCCATTGGAACTTATAGAAATCCATGTAATTGATTTTCTTTTAGATTTTTCAATTGATTGCCGACGATTAAAGTATCGAAGACGATGATCGAATTTCAGTGGCACATGTGAACGATCCACCGAAATTCCAAATAAGTAGAGATTCCGTGTATTTTACTATTAAAGAGAAATAAATCGTAGCGTTGTATTAGAGGAAAACGAACGTAGGGAGTTTCGACTCGCGTTAGAGGAGCCAGATCGATAAGCCTGAATGGCCGATGCACTCGACGATGCACTCTCGTTTCCAGGTTGCATTCCGAGGAAACGATTTCGACGGCGTACAGGTCGTAGAGTGATCGACCGGCGTCCGAAACTCTGTTAATTACACAACGATAAACTGCAAACGTTGGTTCGATGTATTGGATGTATTTTATGTACGTGATGTAACAGCTGTTATTGGCCGACAGATTAAAAATATGTCGATTAGGAGGACGTTGGATCATTTTCTCGTCCACGATGCCTCTTTTCAGTTCGTTTGAATCGGTCAGAAGTTTAAGCGAAACATTTCGATCCTAACTCGTTCACGCTTTACCACTAAGCCTGCCATCACCGATTCTAGACTTTTTATTTTACGATTATTGATATAATAAAAATACTTTCATAACAAATGATTGTATAGACATCTTCAGTGGAGCAAATATTACAGTAGGAGCTGCACGAAGTCTAAATAAAATCAATCTTGTTATTTTTATAAGGGAACATGTACTTTTAAGGTTCGGTAGGTTTAGTGTTAAGTATTTCTGTATGGGGTGGTATTTTCTTCTTGGTACTTGTTATGGGTTGAGCTGAATTTTTGGGATGAAGAATTTGTTTTGTCGTTGTGATCATCTCCGTTTTTGATTCCCGTGACTTTTTGAGAGTAGATACGAAATTTCGATAATGATAGTGATTCATAGTGGAAGAATGCATTCACTGAATAGTACGTTCAATGGCACCTCTGTTCGCCGACAGTGTAGTTTCCAAGACCTTGCCAAGGCAAAATCGTCCGAATCTTTGCGCAACAATGTACGTTTGTTTAATTGGTCGCTAAGATAGTGCCAAGAAACAGGCGTGTTCTCGCACGTACGCATAGGAATGCATGGACTGGTTCGGGACAATACCTGTTGGCGTGAAAACGAACTGCGATATTTTGGTAGCTCGTTTCGGAGGCGAGTCCGACAATTATGTATTACCAATGTCGTGTTGCGTCGCGTCGTTCCAAGGAATTTCGGAGGTAAACGCGACATTCCAATGAAACGAATTTACCCACAAATATGCAGAACGTCTGAGCTAATAACTCGCACTTCCGGTTTCAAGCATTTAGCACGTATACGTAACAACAGTCTAGACTATGTCAAAGATATTTAAAAAGATTATTCAATCATCCAAGCTTCACATGTACGTTGATAACAAGTGTTGTATCTTTCCAATCTCACTGAACTGTCTGATCAGAAATTGAATACATGAAGTAACGGCGCAGTTGAAACAAACAAAGTAAACACCGCATCAATGAAGCCCGAAAACAAAGTGGGCCGAGTCCGATTTTGGCATGCAGGGGATCGAAAACAGAGTTCTCGAAAATCGCGACGAATTTATTCGCATACCAGTAAGATGAATCAGAGAACGCGAATTGCGAGTTCGGCTGGTTTGTATTTGCGTAACGATATTTCCGGTCGAGTTTCGGCCGTGAACGGCTCGAACGGAGGTGTGCTCTTGGCCGCCATCTTTGATCTCGTCAGCTGTTGCTCATGCCGGTGCCTTTAATTAACCAAAACTGCTGAACTTGCTCCTTAAATCGTGGCTATACTTATGCGCCGATCATTACACTTTCGTTTACTCCGACCATTCAAGTGAATCGATGTCAACAGCGAATCGGATTAGATTCAGATAAACGAATCTGCAATATCTGAACTCGTTTAAGCAACACAGGTGCTCCACTCAATTAGCACCTCTTGAAACCGAGAAAATGGCCTTTAGAGAACTCATTCACGCAACCAGAAGCTGCCCCAGGTCCCACACGGGAAACCAAGGTCGCCGGACCTTAGAATCCGCGGTTCGTCGTCGAGACGTACCTGAAGTCAGCCTAAGAATAGCGCCCGATACCGGGCGTTCGACACATATGAACGAAAAAGTGAAACGATTCCGAAATAATGCCAACGGAGCGGCGCACGGCGACGAGCTGCCATAAATCAAGCAGCGGTGGATCGACAAGGCTCTGGCAGCGTCGCCGGTACGGAGCCGTGAGCGTCGCGACGCTATTTCGACGAGAAGATAGTGGGGCGTCTCTCTATTTCGGTCGGACCAGCCAGGGCCGTTCAGTCTGCGGCCTGGCTTCCTCACCAGGAGGCCGCGGGTCCGAATTTTCCATTTTCACCGTCGCGAAAACACGCGAAAACGTTCTAGGAAAAACGGTTCTCTAGTCCCAAACCGGACCCGGAAAAGTGGCCACCGCCTTAGATCAGTTCTCCAGATTCGCAGCTCGTGATTTGACACTTTCTGGACCTAGTAGACGGACTTAGTCTCCTATCTATCAAGTCTTATAAGATGTATCTCTGCTAGCATGTAAGATGTTGTGTATCTAGGCAGAATTGTGAGGTCCACGAAGTGTTAAAAGATGCCCAGGGATAGTCAGTGTACGATGAACAAGGTGCATCAACCGGTGACTCAAACGAGATAGGAAGTTTTTGATTTGGTTTGGTCCTGGAAGAAGCTCGAGGACGCTTTTCAGCAAGATGTTCTGGTCAGAGCCAGACGAAGAGGAAGAGGCACTGTTATGCAGCCCGGCCCTCATGGCCAGGAGGGCCTCGGAGTCCTGGATCGTCGCGCCTCCTGTGGAGGTACGAAAAAGACGGAAGTTTGCCGAAATCCTCCACGGTGATGAGATTAACTACCCTCTCTAGTGGCGAGGATGACGGGGGGACACCGGTAGCGTGTGACGGGGTTTTGTCACTAGATTTACGGCGCCTGTCAATTTGACAGCCCACGCAAGTCGTTATTCTTCGGCCGTGTTGACTTTGATCGATGCCATTCGCGCTGTTCATGTTATTCGTTCTTCTGATCCTCTTACTTTCGATATTTGTGTACGGTTCAGAAAAATATTCTTTCCCTTTGAAACTTGATATTTCGTTTTCATCTTCGTGTCCCTTTTGTTCCTCTAAATGAACTAAACTACTCAGATTGACCGTCTCACAGTGGGGCATTTTGACCAAAAAGCTGGCCACAATTATTTTATAATAGAAAACAAGTCCAAGTTGCTGATTTTGATTTGTACACCATTTAGGTACAAAAGGCAAATGCTATTATTGACCGATGGTACATTGTATAAAATTGAATTTTGGCCAGTTTTTTGGTCTAAATGCCCCACTGCGCGTATAAACAATTCTGGAACAGATTTTTCGCGTCTTCGGAAAAATAGTAAAAGTCCAAGTGCCATTTTCTGAGACCTGGAATAACCTCCTGGATAGGTGTCGGTATCGACAGGTGCAACGGTTCGAATCCCTTATCGAGTGACATCGGTTGATTCAGCTGCACCATGAATCACGTCGGATGATGATAGACGAAAGTGTAGGAGGATTACTGTCCGGTAAGCTTGACAGTACGATGGGTGGGGGCCGGAGAATTAATGACAAGCTTCCCTTCGCGGGCATCGCATTATCGGTGCAATTAACAATGCTCCGGAGAAGTAACCTCGAAACCGACGATAAAGTCTCGCCGACCCATGACCAGAGATACCGCTCTAACACGAGACAAGAGTTGCGATCAGGGGCTAATTAAAGGCAGCGGGGCTCCATAGTTTGTTGAACACTATCGCCAGAAAGAGACAGAAACGGTGCTTTAATTTGACGCCTAGCAAAGCACCGTAAAAATCCACTAAGATAAAACAAAGACAAGAGAGAACGGTTTTGTTCGCGACTGCTGTGGATTATGATAATCTCCGGCTAGTTTTATCGGATGACACATTGCGCTTCCGTGTAAAAGTTGCTGTCGGGAGGTCACTAGCATCGGCGTAACATTGTCAGGACACTAGCACATAATCTTTAGCGGCCTGGTAATCGTGTCTCGAGAGATTCTTCGGAAGGCGAACGAAAAATTGGTGTCGAAGGTCAACGCATCCACGGAGAACAGCGTGGTCTTCGCATCATTATTACGTGCGATTACGAGCAGCGAGGCTGTACGTTTTGGAACGCGTCCAAGGATTCCCCTAGGCTTATACTCCCTCGAGCCCGTTCCCCTAGAGCTCGCTGAAAACGTGGAGCTAATGAACCAACGCCGAGCAACTTGCCGTTTCTTACCTCGGACCGGTTCCGAACTGATTTTACCTTTTGCGTTCGAGTGGCGACTTCGAGGCGCCACTGCTAACCGTTTATGTTTATCAGAATTCTGTACAATATTCAGGTACATTACTAAACTGATTTCGAACGAGCTGATTGCTATAAATTTTGTGAAAGGGTGTCCGTTGACGGGCGCCCTTCGTCCGTTTCGGACACGCTATCTGCACACGCACCCCTAGAATTTAAGGACTGTGTCCATGGGCCACCTCTCTCTCTTTGTTTCTCGTTTCCTTTCTTCGTGCAGGCGATGCCACCGGCGGCGGCAGCGGTCTCCCTTCAACGAAAAAAGTCACTGCCGGATGTGGCGCAGCCCATCCAGCTGACAGCGAGCGCACCACTGTCGAGGGAGGAAGTTAGTATCCTGAGCAGCATGAGGAGGGAAGAGATCCGCAGGCAAATCGACGAGAGCGAGAGGCTCAGAGCCAACCCTCTGCTATACCTAGTGAGTCCTCAGGTCAAAGTGAGTATCTCCCAAGAATTTTCCCTTCTTTTCGTCGAAACAATGAGTTAGCATGTTTATTGTTCCGTCGGTAATTCCCGAAGACTCGCAAAAGCATTTGTGCAAAGACGAATCTCGTAGAACTTTCAAGAAAATTATAGGGTTCGCTAGAACCTCCGGAAAAATTGTAAGGCTTCTCGGAAAAATAGTTTGATCTGTGAGAACAAGACGAGGCCGATATGGGAAATAGCCCTAGCTAAGACGATACGTTGGTGTCTCGAAAACGCGGGTCGAATTGTTGCGTAGATCGACGAGTAGACGCAATGCCCCAGTCGTAGTGGCCTTGGTGAAAAAATAAAGAAGGGGAATAGAGAGAGAGGGAAATACGAAGGAAGAAAGAAAAAGAGAAGGAGAGAGCGGGACAACCTGACGATCGAATCAACGACGCAAAAACGTTCACTTCTTATCGTACGATTGCGAGAGTAGGTCGCGCGAGTATTGATACGTGATTATGAATGTTTAATCGCGCCGACCGCTTTGAATATCCGGCCTTCGCCGGTCATCCTCTGAATCGCAATTACCTGGTGCGTGCACCTTTCGCGATAAACAGCAGCCACGCCACCGCGCCGATAAGAATATTCTCGACGTACTCGAGACCGGCTAACCGCGTTACGCGCTCATAAGACCTTAACAACAGACTTGGTTTTACATAACATAGTAATCGTCGGCACACTTTTCGATCTCGTTTCTCGTCTCGTTCTTTTTCTCTTTCTCTTGATTTGATTTTTCTCCAGCGACGCGTTAGACAGACTATTTTTACTGTCACGGTTCTCGCATAACTTGCACGAGCACAGTATGACGAGCACTGTTATGAAATCAACTCCTTTGCACATTCTTGCACGTGGACAGTCTGTTTTTTTTCTAACGCTACGCCGCATCGCACTGCTTGCTGTGATTATCAGCGAAAATTGCGATTTAGTCGTAGCAATGCGTTCGGACGCTTTTAGACGTGATTGTGAACGCGATGTCGTTAATCGAAAGTGCTAATCGCAAAGATTTCGATTGTCTACTGATTGTTAATTTGATTAATTAATTTGTTAACTTCAATTTCATCGAGACAAGTTTGTATGTACACTAATTGGGTATATTTATTTTTGATAGCATTGAATCTCATATTATAATACAGGTGGTATATCGTAAAGGAAAATGATAACGTATACTGTACGATAGAACGCAAGCAGAAATCCCCGATAACACTGACAATGAAAATATCTGACGAAATAATTGGTTTTCAGGACTGGTTCTCCCGGCAGAAACTTGTGATGCTGGTGCTGTTCATCAACATATCCCTAGCCCTGATGTTCTTCAAGCTGCTGACGTAGCAGCCAGCCGACGATCGGATTCACGGACTCGTGGTAGACGTGACCTGAGGCTCGGGGGCGTCGCGACGCCCCGAGTTGTCACCAGAAATCGAAGAAGCGATGAACACGGGGGCAGGAGCGCTCCCCCGACGCAGACCACCGACTAAATTCTTGAGAACTGCTATCGAGCGACCAAACTCGGATCTTAGATCGGGACGACCTTTCTTCAGGAGTCGAAGAAGAAACAGCAGCAGAATGAGACGAAAGGACAAGATGGTGAAGGGCAACAGGAACAAGAAGGACATTCGACCGAGAACGAAAGAATTCGCGTCAAAGTTTACGACACGATCAAAACACGGTCGAGGCAAACGAATCACGAGGTACAAGCCGGGATACTTCCATAGCGATCGCTCGCGGAAGGACTTCCGGTGAGCTGGTTCAAGGATGACCAGGATTCTCGCTGGCTGGAGAGAAAGCAGCTCGATTCTTTTTCTTGGACGGGCCGGCTATTTCAGCGATCCGCCACCGGCTGTATCATACATATTTTTACACCGAGTATTTTAATATAATAATATTTGTAAGGGCTTCGGATGGGCCCTCGCTGGGCCCTGATGCCCTAAACACGGTGCGCACAGACACGAATCTCTCTTACACTTTTCCTTTTCGTTTTTCCTCCTCGACGACCGGGCTGGGCATCGAACTAAACCTCCGAGTGTCGAGTAAAATGTAACTTAAACGATTAAAGATACTTAACACCATTTACAAATAAAGATTATTTCTGTTAAGGTCTCTTCAATTTCGAAGTGACACTTCACCTACAATATTCCCTAATAGTCTTCTTCAAATCAAAGATTAATTGTTCAGAATTTCTCCGTTCATACGCGTCAGGGATTTCATTCGTAATTCAACGAATTTTTAGTGTTAACAAAGCGTTGAAATGAAGATGTTGTCTTTGGACTCTCGAGTGAAAATAAGTTGCGTTTGATTCGATCTTTTTTAAATGTAGCCCAGCTTTGGTCGACTCGACGATCGACTCGAGCGCGGACGACCACACGATCACTTTTATACGCGACATTTAGAGCAGCTAGTGGATCATTTTCAAACCGAGACGTTCTCGCGGTCGGGGAACTTGGACGGTCGAAGCTATTTTTCAAAACGTTTTTTGGACACCCTGTATATCGAAAGGGGTTCTTCGGGCTCGAAGCTTTTTAAATAAATTCGCTGGATCGATTTTTAGTCACGCGTCCACAAGCATTCAAACTCGCGAGAATGGTGACACGAAAAATGGTATAAAAACCGCAGTCTACGCACGAACAAAATAAAAATCTTCTCGTGTGCAGCTCCATCTAGTTAAAAAATCACTTTATTAATTAACCTTTGACAATGTTAAGACGCAATGTCCTAATGCTTGTGGACGATGGTGCACACTGAAGCTAGGGCGACGAGTTTCGAGTTTCTATACGATTGTTACGGTTTCTACGAATTTCAGAGCGAGAGAGAGAGAGAGATTGAGAAAATTGTTGTTGTGTGATTAAACGTTACGATGTATTCATGTGTTATCGACGTGTCCATGTAATTGTATGGTTGTGTGCGGACGCGCGTTGTTTCCTCCGTAGCGTCGCCCTCTGCGGACCCCCCTAACGTCGTACTCGAGTCCCCATTACGACGCAATCGATCGTAAGGCAGCACAAAATCGATGGCACAAAGTAGCCAACGAGGACGAAGAGAAGACAGCGTTCTCAGATGTTGGGCGACGTTACGGAGGGGAAAATGTGTATAATTAATTACGCGAGCTCCATCGGGAGACCACTTCGTCTACGAAGTCTATTCGTGTAGCCTTGCCTTCCACGCGAACACTGTACATAGACACTATTCTCCGATTTTTATATACACATAGCTGCGCACGATTACGATCGTCGCGATCGGATTTTCGCCGGTCGATCGGGACACGCGGATCGAGACTAGACATTTTGACGAGAGAACTTTAGAGAAACAATGATTACACTGTGCAAAATACATTTGTACTTTCTTTATCGTCTGAATCAATGTAAGAAACAACCGCGTAATTGTTACTATGTAAATCCGTATTTCATATAATTACTTTACAACAGATTCATGTTTTACGTTTGAAAATCTTCGAGAAACGTTCGATCGAATACGTCTTGCACAGTGTAGTAGCGCGTCTCCTCATTGCGAAGGTACGATTATCTCACTAATTTGCGGAGTCGTACCATAAAATAATGAATTAACGATCGAAGATCGAATATTTTTTTCTCTCGGCGCGCGATCTTTGTATTTTCTCGACGGTTTCGAAAATGTCGACATTGTACACGCGTTATGGATAGATTTCAAGGGATTCCGAGCGTCACCGTCATTTCCTATGGGGGTCAACGAACATTTTACAAAAGCGGTATCACCATGACGAACATTTTTTTCGATCGTTTGCTCCCCAGCAGGGAAAATTGTGCTCGCGTGACGCGCGGATCGACGTCGATCTTCATGCGCCGGGCTGAAGGTCGATCACGGTGATCTCGATTTCACCAAGGGGATCGAGGATCGACCTGCCTGCGTTCAAGCGATCGCATTTTTTTCTAGCCTCAGGCGTAGCTTGTATACCTAGGTGAATTTGTAAATATGGAACGGAGAGGTGGCGAGAAAGCGTGAGCGAGAATGAGAGATGAAGTGTGTACAGAGTGATTCACGCGAGGCAGAACACCTAAATGTCTTTTGCAAATGATGCAGTGACGTGTCTAGCAAAAAATTACGGTCGTTGACCTGATGGGAAACGAGACGATAGCTTCCAGTGAATTTTTGACAAATTAAAAAGAAGTTGCTGTGATTTTTATTTACGAGCAGAAGTCATCCGAACTGAAAATTAATGGTGGTCTTTGTAAAAATGTTAAGCCAAAACTGTGTAGATCATTTATGAAAAATTGAGGGCTGTAATCCTTCTTGTGGGCATGTTCATGGATTTTCAATTGCACTGGACACACCTATGGATCTTGTCTACTGTGGAACGCTTTGTACGTACCGTGATCGGCGCAGTTTAGTTGGTCAAGCACGATTTCGTTAATTTGGTTTCGTCTTTCTCGCGGGAGACCAGGTTTCGAAACTATTTTTCCAAAGAAAGAGGACACTCGCTATTTTCATCCTACGCTATAGTATATACATATACATATAGGTATATATATACATATACATATATTTTCCTCTTTGTACCTAACACTAGCACTTTTCGCGCGTACCGTCTCGAGTACTTTTAATCGTCGGCAAAGTCCGTTTAGGATGAAAATAGAAGGGCGCGCGTTGTTTCTCGACGTGTACGATCCACGATCGATGATCGAGAGCAGCGTTCGCCATCGTCTCCAGACGAAAACGGAAACATAAACGAGCGGATAGCTTTTTTCAGAGGTAATCGCGCCGCGTCGATTCGACTGTAATCGTCGATTTGCAATCGGCTCCATTTGAATGGACCGTGTGACACGGGGATCGAGGATGATTTTTTTGTTACGAAGATCGTTCGTAGGATTAATCGAAGAATCGCTATTTGTACCGGCGAGGTGTTCGCTCGCCGAGAACATGTACTGTATATATATTGCAACTATGTACGCATATATGAATCGATTAATTAGTATCACCGGGGGAGAGCAGCTCTAACAATTTGATAAAAACGAATCCGTGCGAGAGAGAAAAAGTGAGATAGAGTGAAAGAATGAGCGAAAGAGAGAGAGAGAGTGGAAAACAGCGAAAAAGAAAAAGGGTGACTGAGAAGGTTCACGGAAAAGTGACGGGCATTGTAGGGGATGTTATTCGAACCTACACGCGTTAATCCATTATTCATTACTGCGTCACAAAAACCATATCATGAATCAAAGGGGAAATTTCTAATATGTATAGGGACATTAGATATATAAAAAATATCGACCGAACGAAAAAAACGAAAGAGTCAAATGATTGGGTATCCGATTGCTATTATACACCAGGAAATCTATGAAACAATCATATGTATATTTTAATTGTTATCTATTGATTATTATCGGAGAAATTAGCATATCTCTCGTTATTATTGTATAATATTATTACTATCATTATGATTATTACTACTATTATCGCTATTATTGATTAATTATCATTAATTATTATTATTATTATTACTATTATTGTTATTATTATTATTATTATTATTACCATCACGATCATCATTCTATCGACGGCTGCAAGGGAGACACGTTGAAACGAACGGTTTTAGCATAATTATTCGACGAATCATCATGAAAACGACGAGAACACACGATGGGGCCCATTGTCATTGTTGATTCGAGAAGTAAAACAAACAGTGATTCAATAAACTTGTATCATAACTGGCTAATGTCGCCTCGTTCGTTCTTGCTGCACTCGCGCTCGCGCGTACGCTGCGAATGACGGTTTTTAGCACACTCGACCGCCATTTTTGATTCCATAATTCAACATGCTTGCCATCGTACAACAGTCTACGTAGTTGCGATGTTATGTTAAATGTTAAATGGTATTTAACAACAGAACGTCTTCAATTAATTACCTTTTGTAATTCACTTTTGATATTCAAACTCTTTAAAACTATCGCGAAGTGTAATTACCAGTTCGGTTTTACCACAGTTAAATATTGAGCAAAGAACATGAACATGTTTATTCCGTTCCAGTTTCTCAGAGTTTGCTGATAAAAATTTAAATTCGTATGAATTTACAGTGCAATCATGATGACCAGTGACGAACTTAAAATGAGTTTTTTTATGCAGAACATGAGCACACCTTGTTGGCATTCTTCAAAAATCTAATAAGCTGTCATGTATGAAATACTGCGTACTTCAGCAACGGAGGATAACGCAAGTATTTCCATGAAATTTTACATAAAGAATTATATTTTTACATACTGAATAATTTCCGAGGGATGAATATTATGCATGGACGACGTCAAATGGTCATTGTTCATTTATTTCAAAGACCGCAAACAGTTGAATAACATCCGAGACGTTTCAATTTCCACCGTCTTTTGTCGAGAGAAACGTTTCCGCGCGAAATCGTTCGTTTTCGAGCGGATCCGCAGCGAACGCGCGAAGCGTTATAGTCGGAACAAGGAGAGGAGAGAAAAAGAGAACGAAGACGTCGAACGAGGCCAACAACTTTTCGTCTGGTGCCTCGGATGACAAAAGCCGAGGTAGGCGTTAATTGGTTCGCAGCCGCGAATAAGAAACGAGTTTTTCACGATCCCTAACCTGGCTCGCCGCTTTTTACGCGAAACGCACGAATAACCATGCTGCCATTGCACTCCGGAGAAATGGACAACATTCGATAAATCGTCTTGCTCTTCTTTCCAATAAATCGAACACTATTCCGAGTTAAAACGAGCGTCGATAATACAATCGGTACATTATCGCTGTTTTGAAAAAATCCGCGTAAAAATATAACTTTACGAATGATTTAATCGAGCCAAGGTCGAGATACTAAGTCGCACGTGAATTCACTTCCGCGTCGATTTTTCCCCAAGGTGTATCGCGGTAAAGAAAAACGTGGAGGAAAAAATTTAACCGATAATAAGGAACGTGTACTTCCACCTTTCGCCTATGCTTACGTCTCGTCACGTGCTCGGCTTGACCTCACGACGATACACCGTCCAGTATATCGATGTCAGGCTGGCTTTGCTCATAAGAGAATGGCGAGCGAAACGTTACCGAAGCTGATACCGCACGCAAAACCTTGTTACTTCTCCGCGATGATCACGAGGCCCTGAAATCGAGACGATCACTGGGACGATCTCGGAGAGATGATACCACGAGCCATTAAGCATCGAGTAGCCTGCAGCATGAGCGAAAACGAACCAGCCAAGTACACCTATGCTGCGAACTCTTATAACTTTACAACGCTTCTAAAAATACTCTTTTCCACTGCTCGAATTATCAATAATATATTCCGTTAATTATCAATATTATTCCATTTAACAGAAAGAGATGACTGTACTTCTGACATTTCATTCGAGTTAAGTGTCATGTCAGGACGATAACAAAATGACGTGTTTACTTATGTTTGTCTACTATGAAACGCATTACTTTGAAATTATAATGCGACGAAAAAGACACAAACAGTACGGTTTATCTCCATTAAGTGTACACTGGATTTCGTATCGACTCTGTTGAATTTTCATACGATAACGATGCTCCGAAAATCGTTCGATAACGCTTGCTACCGACAACCTAGACATGCAAATTTCTGTCTCGATAGACTACCTGTTGATTATCGTGATTCTCTGGAGAAAGTTCACGTCGAATGGTCACACGTGGCAGAAAGTACGCACATGCAAATCGGAAACGGACCTGTATATATACGACAATGACATTCGCTTCACCTAATTGCGTTGCAATTGCAACTATCAAAAGCGTTCGATAAGCTCCCTGTCTCAGCAAACACCTTTATCCTTGTGGTGACAATCAATTTTGCTGTAGCGTTACTAATTTGCTAAAATTATCGTTTTTTGTTGGCTGATACGTGTTCGTGAACAGGGAAGTGATTTCTTAACTTTTATCGATCGCGAACTCGCTGCAACGAGTCGCAAGATTGTTCGCGGTGGAAAAATATAAAAGATAAGGCGTGCATTTTATCTCGATGTTCGATTGCCAGCGAATTACACGGTCGATAAGGCGGCGGCACGAGCCGAGACAGAAAGAGTCTAAATTTAACCGATGAATAATTCCGCGAGCACAGGACAGGTGGTTAATTCGTCACTGGTGCAACGACTGTGACGAATTATGCGATGCACCGGCCGCGAGATCCTCCAAGCTGATAACTTTCCTTTACGTTTCTCCGAATGCACGTAACCCACGTGCATCGCATCATGCCGGCCATACCGAGCCAAGATCGTTTCTGCGGCCAAAAATATTTGTTGGGCCGAATATAGAACAGTGTCGCGTATTCGCTCTCTAGATAAAGCTATTGCGCAGAGATAATCGGCCCGGAATACTATAAACGTGTGCGGTTTTATCAGACGATTGTCTCGGTCCCGTTGTCATTTTATCAGATCCAAGTCGCGGGAAAGCAAATGTCTTTTATTTTTATCGCCGTACCCCTATTCTTGTACGTCTTCTCGTTTTCCTGCTCCGTTTCATCCTCGTTAACGTAACCCTTAATTTTCTTCAGTTTTACCACGTTTGCCCGCGGACGGGCCCTAATTGGTTCATACCGAGAGATCTTGATCGTCCACATTACGCGTTGACCACCAATTTTCTGCGTCCCACACAAGCAGCGTCTCGCTCGTAGCAGAGATAAATGATACTTGCTACGCTCATTAATTACTTGATAGCACAGTTTTTAGTCTGAACTGTTATCTCGGCTCTTCTGTGCTTCTATTTTCAAAAAATTCAAAACTACAAGCCACTCGAGTTTAACGTTATCTCCAGTTTGTCAAATGATTTCTGTAACATTTCTGAAGCGCTACGTCAATCATGTAAATAATTTTTACCAATTTTTTACCGGAAATCAGGAATCCGATTTAGCTCGGCGAATCAGAAGTCTCCTCGCGACGCATCGATTCGTTCCTGATCTGTCGTTTTCCTCGTTACGTTGACTACTGTGTAAGTGTCCTACGCGTAAAGTCCTCGCCGAAGACAGAACGATACAGGGAACAGCTGATAAACCACACTGAAGAGCAGAACGATGATTCACGAGCGATTCTCAACGAGCAACGTGAACCGGCGCAGCGAAGAAACATTTTCGAATGCATCTTGGGTGGTTTTATTTGTTATAGTATGTTTGTAAGAAGTTTGTTTGACGAGGTGAATAAATTAGTTGCGAATTACGTTGTTCCATGCACACATATGTCGACCTTGGTTACTTGGAACGCTACACAATCGCATCTCTGGTTTCGTTGGTTATATCCTTCACCTGAAACTCGCTTCCAACGGAGCGCAACGCGCGCAACTGCCGTTACTGAATATTAATTTTCTCGTCGGCGTAATCTGAACTTATATAATCGTCTAGCAGCGATAACGCGGACCTACCGCATGCTGCCTCTTTCATTACAGACATTTGTCAACCGCGGGAAACCGACGTCGCCGCGTAATCTTTTCCCGTCGATAGTGCGTGGAACTTTCGTGCTAATTAGGAACTAGTTCGCCACGAGAGATCTCCGTCCGAAAATCTACGATTTTCAAACTCGAATCTGCGTTCAATATCTTTTGGAAACCACACATAAATCTTTGCTGTAACTTTACCGGTGATCCATATACGATGTAATTTTTAAAACATTATTACTGTTGGACGATGAAGATCGTACGGACCATGAAGGCAGAATAATCGTGGAAAAACTTTCGGCGTCGGCGTATTTCAACTTCAATATTATCGTGAGCCGACCGCAGAAGCATGAAAAATGTATATCCTCACCCTTCGGCGAGACCGCAGGATTTGTTAGAAACACAGACAGTCAAGATGGCCGCCTGCGGCTCATATATTTTATACATGGGGTCGTAGTAGATGGAGAGAGGGTCACTGAACTCCTAACTGAATGATGAACATCGAGGCGAATAGGAGGGTTCTCTATTTTCTAGTTCATTTTATGCGCCTGTAAATTATGCTCGCCACTCTTCGCACGATTCTGCGTTCCAAAAGCCGAGTTTCATACGTTCGCGAATACCACCTTCCAAAAAATCAATTTGACCCTTATCTGCTCTACGACGAATAAAAGACAGTTTCCCATTATCAAAGCCAACAAATACCTTTCGTCGCAAACAATCCTCGATAACTCCCGAAAAACGGTAAACAATAGGCTTAATCGTTAAACCTCGCGTCTCGGAGTCGAATACAGCCGAACGCGTTCGGAAAGAAATGGCCACCGCTATCACCGGCCGGAAAGCCACGTGGCTTTTCGGGGCCCTATAAATCACTGTTCCGGTCCAGACCCGTAAATTTGCAATATTCGTCGGCGGTCAACGCGCGTCGAGACCTGGGCTCGGAATCGGATCTGGGGTTCATAAATCAGGGGCGAAGCGCGTCGAACCTTTTTTCTTCCCTATGGCAGAAGTCGAGGAGACGCGGGAAACACGGTCGTTACCGTGTGTTGGTCGTGTTTCATGGAGATGGGAGCGTAAAAAAAAAACAAAAAGATACGTAGGGAGAAAAAACGGAACAACGGTGCAGTGGGAGGAGGGAGACTAAGAAGAAAGGAAAAAAGATGAGAGAGAGAAAGAAAAAAAAAGAAAGGCCTGTTCATTATGCAACGGTCTAATAACGAGGCTCTCGCTGCGCCCTTTTTGCCTGTTACGCCTTTGCTGGAACGGGACGAGAGCGAAGAGCGGGACCCGTAACACATAACATAATACTACGAGGTACGCACGACGTGCACGTGCGTGAGCTGACCTCGCTCTGGCCACGCACCTCCCGCATGGCTCTCCAGCGATTCGCGTGCTACGAAGCCTAACGAGAGACCTTCAGAAAACACCAGAGAACCGAGAGAGGAGGAGAGACGCGGAGAGAGACGTGGAAACCGCGCGTGTGTCGCGCGCACGCAACGATCCGCTCGTCAAGCGCCGAGATCTAGCCGAGCCTCAAACGCCGATCCGCCTTTCTCCCGTAGATCAATACATCGATCAGCCGATACGATGATTCACGTGACGCAGTCGTTCTCCATAACTACGGCGCAGCGATTGTTATCAGTTTGAGCACAGTTTGCTGCTGCTTTTGAATCGGACTGATACAATGAACATTGTATCGTGTACTTTTTCGGAATTGCGTCATTGTATAGTGGATGATGACATCTTCCTGCTCCAGCAGTAAACGCGAATCGATCGAGAAGATCGTTAAACTTATCCAACCGATTCCCTTTTCCCTTTGATCCATCGCGTTCCGCTAATAAACTTTCTACGAAGCGGTGGGTCGCGAGCGACGTGAGAACGATGGGAGAAATTTTTTAATTGCTCGGTAACGGTATGGGGAGTGTGTACGCGATGAAAATACACTTCGGGGGACGGTGCTAACGGGAGATCGAAGTTCGATCGATTCTTGAATTATTCAGCGCGGGGATGGGAGAACTCGATTAAAATGTAGCCGATGCTGTGCGAACTACATCTTACGCGAATGAAACTTCGAAATACATTTCCTCCGACACGATCTTTTCTGTAACATGGTTCTAAAGGAATTCTTTGTTTGAACAATGAAACTTTGCTAATTACACCGGAGATCTTTCGAGACTTTCTACGATTCGAAGCGATCCATCATTAGGACTCGCCGTATTCGGATCCACGCGAGACTTTCTACAATTTCGAATGATTAATTGCCAAAGATCCTGCGCCTGCCCACGGGATGTTATTAATTTTTCGACCGGTGGAGAAGACTTTCTACCCTCGATAATTAAAATGTGCGAGACGGTTCATCCGAGACGCGTTTCCTATCGGCGGAACAATGGAGAAAGCGTTCGCCGAAACGCGCATTAAGGATCGGGGGAATTTTCCGTCGAGCGTAAATATTCATTAGACCGGTGGAGAGAGAGAAAAAGGAAACGATGAAAACAAAAAACGCATTGTCCGTTTCGCCGGAAAATTCGCAGGCCGTGACCGCTGCGCTGGCCGACGCGACGAGCCTCTCTTGTTCACCTTCTTTATTGCGTTACTGCGGCGAGACGATTGGATCGCAGCCATTGCTTTCCCTTAACGCGCTCAATTACCGGGGGCCGGCTCGTTACGTTTTATCGGATTTGCATATGCTAATCGGAGCCCGAGTACGGAACAAAAACCCGTTGAACGCGCTCGCGCCACCACATTTTCCCGGGAACTATCGCGCACGGACTTGCTTGCATCGCGGGGATAATTGATCGTCGCCGGGCACGTCAACGCGCGGAATTAAAAGAGTTCGCGGGCGCACACCAGGTGCACGGTTCACGTTTCACTTCAGCCTCCCCGTGTTATATTATGCTCGCGCAATGTTTTGCAAACCGAGCAAAATCAAGAAATCAGCCGATAGACCGGACAGAACCAAGAGAACCGGGCCGGTTACCTTACCGTCAACCGAGTCCAAGGTTCTGCGTTTTCGCGAGGGGAAAACGATCGTTAATGATCACCGACCGGGCCCCACTACCGGCAATTGCTTCAAACGGTACGGCCCTGGCCGGGTAATTTTTTCATCTAGCCGAATTTCGATACTTCCTCGTGGCACGATCGAATCGTAAATTGATATTGTACAATGTAATTATCTGGACACTGTATACATATCCAGCACACTCAAAAAGCATATAATTTTCTGGAAATCTTCAAAAACGTTGAATATCTGCCACGCAAGAAAAGGATTACGTTCACATGAGAATAAAGCATTACATCAGCTCGAGCAACATAGACAGCACAAAGGCTCGCCGATGCAAATCTGCATCGCGTGGAATAAATCTCGTCGGCGGTCAATTAATTCCAGAACAGTCGGTAAAATCGTTTCGTTTCCCCATGCCATTAGTCCGCGACGCGTTTCCAATGTCAATGGCTTTCTTCGCCGCGCGTAGATCGTTCACGATCACCTTATCGGAAGAACCGCGACCACGTCACCGAAAACGTGCATCGATGCTCCTGTCTTATCAACAAACTTATCGAGACAAGTTCTTTACAACGAGGAAACGAACAAAGTCGACCGAGACTTGTTAACACGAATTAATCGTTCAAAAAATTAATCTCGTCGAGATGACGAACGTATTCGTCACCTTTTTTATCGAAATTGCATAGGTATTACAACGAAATACCATGTACATGACTAATCGCGGAAATCGTTAATAGCTTGGTATCGAAAGATTGTGATCGTCGTTGACAATGTTCACGGAAGAAACACGGAGAGAAATTGCACTCGATTGCGCAAAATGTCCGTGTCGACGATGTACAACGCGTGTATGTATAGCGTTCTGGTGGGGAGAGAGGTTCGGACTCATTTATCATGTCGGAAACGATTTCCCCTACTCTAGACGGTTTCCGATATACTTCCTCTTTTGTTAGTCCTTTGATAGAGAGAGAGAGGGGGGAGCTCGATTTAGAGCGCTAAAAATACGGCGATACTTGCGAATTTTTTCTTGGAAAATTGCGACACGGAGCTTTCTGAAACTTTGTCGCTAACTTGTCTCGTGTTGGAAGAACGTGCAGACATTTTTTCGTTGCAAAATGTGCGGCAGAGATGGAGATACATGTAAACGTTCAGGCTGATTTATTTTTCGAAGCTAAAGATCGATGTTTTAAAAAATCGATTTTCCCTCGTGTTAATACTGCTACGCGGTCTGGCTTGTTGGCGACGTGGAGCAGCGTCGTTATCGTAAGCCACGTGCCACGACGCACCTATATACGCACACGCGCGGCTCAAGATCGCATCAACTGCGTCGGTCCCGGGGCGAGTTAATGTCGGATTCGCGGCGCAGTAAGTTTTCCTGGTCATGCATTGACACTAGACTCTGTTAGAGCGACAGAATTAAAATTCAGCGAGCCGAGCGTGAACCACGAGCGTGTGCGTCGCGCGGGCTGCGGCGCGTGTCCGCTTGAACGCGCACGAGGAACAATGACTGCAGAGAGCCCGGCCCTAGCACTTTCGAGACCACGATCGAAAGGTGAACGTTTCTCTAGCTATACGTATGCTAGCACCGCTAGAAAAGGATATAGACGTCGATCGGAATCTGTCTCCCTCTGTTTCGTGCAACGCGACTCGCCTCTAACATGATTAAAGTACGCTTATCGGACCCTCCTTTCTTTTTTTGTCGAAGCCATAGAAGTGGCCTTTTTACGCCCGGATTTTATCGTGTGCGACCAGTTAGCCAGCAGTCGTGAAATACCTTTTTTCCTTAGACGGAAGCGACGGGTTTATCTGGGATGAACTGGCGGCGACGTTAAAGCTTCGGAGAAAGAACTACCAAGCGAGGAGGATTTAAAATCCTGAAGGTCTCCGGACCTGGAGAAACGCTTTGGAAATTTGTTTAATGTCTCCACTGTTTCAGACGGGTCTGCCTAATAGCCGAAATATACAATTCCGAAAGTTTCGCCGAGTCACGCGATCGGTGGCGGAGTTCCGTGGGAAATATTTGCATAATGCGACGCAGAGGATCGTACGAGGGCGTTCGTTTTCTAAAGACGACCGAGTATTAATTCTTCGATTAAACATCGTATTAAGATCAAATGCGACACGCGTCGTCCTACAACGCGCGAGGCGAATGCGAATAGTTATTTTCGGGTCGGAGCATTATGTATGTGTTGTATATCCGACCCGTGTGTTTATTATTTGCCTAGGCTGAAGGTACGTATTCATGAGAGAGGTTCGCGAGGCCGATCAAAGCGCGGTCAAAACTCGCGATCGTCGGGGTTGCCTGCAACTTTCTGCAAGCCGCGATAGCGTTACAGCATATAAACAAACACGGCCGCGTGTAGCTGCGGCCCCACGCAGTTCTCCTCTGCCAGCACGGAAATTTGCATCAACTTCTCCCCTTTCACAGTCGACTTGCAGCCTGAAGAGCCTCCACACGGAAGCGATAATAGCGCTGGGTCGTTTATCCCTGTGCGCAAGCGCGCTGCCACATCTGGTCGATCGCTGCACCATTATTTTCATTAACCACTTCGAATTATCCCTGCTATTATAACCTCGTCGCGTATCTAATCTGACGCGCGAACACAAACGCAGCTTCGAGTATGAAAAAACAACCCTATTGAAATCTCTTGGAACAACAAGTCTCGCACACGATCATTAATCGTTCTCCTATATCGTTGATCGAACACGTTACGGTAGATCAACCGAGGAGCAGTAAATATACAAACAATTGTTTAAAAAGACATTTACGAAATAAACCAGTCCAATAATTTTCGGAACACTCTACGATCATGGATCCAGTAGTTGTACGATTAATCAAAGAAATTAACCTACTATTTTGCCTTTCCTTTGAATCTATACGCGTTTGTATAATTCGTAAAATTATCAAAAAATGCTAGGATATAAAACACGATAGAATTCAGTACGATTCGAATTGATTTCAGACGAAAAAGGCTAACCACGGAGAAAATAATATCGTTTGATTCGATTTCCTGAAAATTCGTTTAGGAAAATTGCGAATTCCATACGTATCCGCGGTCTAATAATCAGATCTGCGAACACTTTATCGAAAAGTGTTTCCAGTTGTGCCAGGTTCGAGGAGAAAGGAGCGTTTCGAGAGCGACGAAGGATAGTTTGAAAGGATCGAGGTTGAAATTGCCGCAACGATTACGGGCGCCATCTTCGCGTGGTTGGAAGGTGGCGCTGGGATCGCGGTCGAACAGCTGAGTGGCGAGTGGAATATCTGTGAAAGCGAAGCGCACGGGTGAGCTAGACGTTCTGTTCTCCGTGCTCGGCCAGATCGGCAGTAAACAGCTGGCGACGCGATGCGTCAGAGCAAAATGTTGAACGGGACTGCGCGGAGCTAGTTGCCCCCTCTACCTTGATCGTCAGGCACGGTGGAAGAGCTCTTGGAGAATACGAATGTCTGTTTCGTCGGACTGGCTTGGTCGAACGGATCGCGTACAGGAGTTGGGAACCAACGGTCAACGGCGTCGGAATCGTGAAGCGTCGTGAAACGGAATCGGTACAGCGAAAATACGCGGCGAAAGTGGAGTTTCTTTGTTCCTACGTGAAACGTTCTCTCTCTCTTTCTCTGCGCATAGGTTCCCGTGCGTGTGGCGCAGCGTTGTTTCTTGTGGTCGGTACGTCACTCTGTTCGGTGTACACACGGCTCTCGGTCTAGGGGAACGAGCTACCTGGCCTGTGTCGATTTGATCTCCGGTGTTTGGGACGGGTCCCCGCGGACAGCGTCCACCAGATAGAACCAGAACGAAACTCGTGCCAGGGTTCGACCGTCCTGGCGACCAGCTCGAAACAGGAAGATTCGCTGGCCTTTCGTGTACGCGCGAGTGCTTTGTTTTGACGAGCAGCTGATCCGGGACTAAACTCGTTCCGCGACGGGCCCTGTCCATTCAAAACACTTGCGTCGTTTGTGTATCGACATAGTTGTTGTATCGTAGCTGAACGAGACCTATCTCCGCGAATAGCGTGTTTAAAGGGTCGAGAGAGAGAGAGGCGAGTAAAAGGAATCGTGTGGCAAGAGAGAAGATCCGTTACATCACGGAAGAACTGGGGACGCGCGATCGACCGATGCTTTCGGGATACAAGAGTGCAGCTCGATGACAGGCGGACCAACTTCGACGAGAATCACCATCGTCCACGGAAGCTTCGCTGTAACGCGGATCTACGAACCATTGGGGAGCAGGTCGGTTCCTGCTGTGTGTTTACCACGCTGATTTACACCCGACCGGAATCGAGAATTGTCCGACGCTGTAAATAACAATCGACCGTGCCGTCACCCTCTACCTGGGGACTGTTCCTTTCAGCGAGACTGTATACAACGATTAATTGTGGGACATGTTGTAGTCGCCTGTCCTGATGCAATCTCGTCCCGGCCAGCCGATTTCGTTGGTGTCTCGACGAGTCTTTGAATAAACCTTCCGCGAGCGCAGCTGAACCAATCACTGCTACCAACGTAGCTGCACCGTGTCTATAGCGGTTGTGTGTATAGTTGCCCTAGAGACAGAGATAGCTGTTATTTCTCTCTCTCTCTCTCTCTCTCTGTCCTGATCAGAATCGTTTCCACAGGTTTCGCGCGGGATTCACGCGACCATTTCGAAAACGAAACGGTACGGTTGCGAGTACGAGTAGAGATTCTCGTACTCGACTGGAGAGAGATCCAAAAGACTACTCTTGAGTCGATGAACGATTACCTGGAAGTGATCGATGTGGCATAAACCCTAGGAACACGCATCGGCTCGCGCTGGCAAACCGGGGGTTAGGCACCGATCGAGCCGACTACACTGGAGCCGAGGCGAGGTGACCAGAGGTCCTCGAACAAGGACGATACCTGGCAGCGTCTAAGATACGCCGGATGCCAGTCGGGTCCTTGAGGCGGGCTGGCCGTTTATACCGTGTCCGAGCACTGGAAGGAACACCAACGGCCCCAAGATGCTGTACATATTCCGCGTGGACACCGGCACCACCATCACCTTCGACATCAAGCTGGCGCTGCAACCGTGAGTAATATCGTCACTGGGATTCGGGACTGTTTACGGCGGGAACCTTACGGCGGGTTTCGGTGCGTTTGGGGATTAACCCCTTCCCCTACGATATATTAGGCTGTCCGAAAAGTTCCTTTCGGAATGAGTCCTTTAATATTGTAAATGAATCTTACAAGGGGAAGCCGCGGTTGATGGATGACGGATTTTTTTGTAACTTGGAATATTTGGAGATGTCTTCTCGAAATGTAATTCGGCAAAGCAGTAGCGCGCGCTTCTCAATATTTTCTGAAAAAATTGCATTAGGGCTTGCCCTTGTTAGAGCATTTGTGTGGGGTTGAAACAATGCTGATTAAGCATTATTTAATAATTAATATGTTTCCGATTCATGCATATAATGTAAATTCATGTTGGAGGAAGTACTAAAACATTAAAATAAATATTATCGCATTATTTATATTTATTTAGCAATACTAAAGGAACACTCGTTCGGTGTACAATTCGGACAGAAAATGTTCGAGTTTTACGAACGAAGCTGCAGAAAGGAAACTTGCGCCGATAGTCGCGTATATTTTTACGAACGTATTCCCCCGTAAACATTCGCAATCCGCTTATGAAGCTTTGGAAATAGCAGCGAATAGTTGAATCCACTCCCACTCGCAATATCGGTGGTCGCAAGAGTATATGTCGCTCTTCTGTTTTCTAAAAATAACAGAATTGTATCCCTTCGCCTATTGGCCCACAGAAAACTATGATTCTGCAGATTGTTACACACATGGTACAAAATCTTGCACCGATTTGTAAGAGTGTTCCAAAAATAGCGTTACGTAATTTCGAAGAGAGAAAAACGTGATCGCTGATGGTGTTGAGCAATAGGTCATATATTGTTCTCTAATACCCGATATCTGTTATTCCCGACCTATAAATATCCCCTTCCCTCTTCTGTCCATTCCTTTTGTGCGCGGCCATTCGACGCCCTTCATTCACTTCCTTCGAACCACCCTAACCGCACGCGGAATATCGGGTAGGTAATTGGCGCCGCTCTAAATATTCATTTTCCGTCAAAGAATATCGACCGACCACGGCCAGCCCTGAAAACGGTGTACCGGAACTTTTCCATCAACAGATTTTTCGTGTCCCGCTCGTATGTAGAACGAGATGCAATCGTACATCATCCTGCGGACATTTAATTAAACGCTCAGTCGAGGAATTAAGCGGTGATCCCCGCGGAAGTGTTTCTCCAACTCCGTAGAGCCCTGACCAATAACAATTTCGAATGAACGGTGATTTTATGCAAATGACCTGGATTTCAATAAATCATTTAGCGAAGTCCAAGCAAAGAAGATAATTTGTATCAACGTCTAGATGATTCAACGTTAACGTACCCGTTCTATTTAATCCATAAATGCCCGAAGATCCCGCAGTCTACTCATCAAGTCTCCATTGGTAGCTACAAATCGAGATCCGCAATCAGACCACAGCTGTTCCGATTACTCATAGAAAGTTTCCCTCGGAGGTTCCATAGCTAATTCAAATTGGCTGTTCAATTTGGAGGCCAGTGGTTTTTATTTGCAATTGAAGTTTCGCTTCAGACTACAGGCGATTGGATGCTCCCCGGGAGGCAGAAATCGCGGATGTTGCGGAACGTCTTCCTCCGCGAGAATTGCATCGCCTGCCTTGAATTTTATTTTTTTCCTTCGGATAGACTGTACTCGTATTATTTATGACATTATACAGGCTCGCTCGATATTATTCCCAGATTAAACTCCCTCGTTAAACTCCGGCCGATGCTTATCAGACCAAGCCTAGCCTCCGAACGTTAGCTTCCTCGCCGCGGAAACTTATTTCTTCGCCGCCTCGCAGATACGGCGAATATAGGCCGCTCGAACGTCCTTTCTTGGCCTGTGTTCGCGTACTCTCTCGACTTTCTGCGAACGAACGCCGTCCGACACTCGAGAAGATCTCGCTTATTACGATCGCTTTTACCGGGTACTCGGAGACGTACCTGAATTTACATGAAACAGCTGGGGTTATTCGAAAGTAGATACGTTTCGCACACCCGCCCTAGCCAATATCAAATACAGTTAAGTCCGGATGAACGTCGTGATTGTAACCTGAAGGAACGACTGCAGTCCCTTTGTCTAATCCGCGTGAGTAACACTTCGTTACGGTGATTCATTCCGCTGGCCGAATCATGGACATCAGTGTCCTTCACGGATTTGCAACTGCCGCTTGGAGAAGCGAAATTGTAGGGGATTCTTTTGTGCCTTAGGGTGTCCTACAATACCCTGGCAGTAATCTTCTTGAGCCGCTACCTGCTTTGCAAACTTACCTTCTGCCCACCATTTTCATTTGCGACTTACTCCAGCAGTCCTGCATCGACAATTTCTTAAAATTTTTCAACTGAAACGAGTCTACTGTTCGAACAGCATCAAACAAAGACCGACGGTGATGCATGCAGGCTCGTTCCGATCGACGTGCATCGTTGATTCTTTTTCCACGCAAGATTTTCTCAATCGTCGCCGGGATTGGTCGTCGTCAATCGTTTAGCAACCTCTAACGCGAACAACGACACCGCGTGGAAGCGCCAAGGATCCGTCGAAGGTGAAGACGATTGCAAAACGATCGATCTATCGCGGACGGACGTGGGCAACGCGTGCTCGAGAGGCCTTTTTCTTCTCTAACGAGAGAGGAGAGACGGACGACGCACTCCTCGTGGTTGTTGCAGGTGGCAACGAAAATAGTAATGGAATCGGCGCGGCGCGGGTAACGTGTGCGGCCATTGGCTTGTGTCACACACGAGTCTGACCCGTGGACAAAACTCGGCCAAGTCCTTAATGTGTGATGCAAAACGCTGCATCTCACGAACCTCTCGCCGCTCTTCAAACGGTCGGTCCACTTTTACACGGCCGCTGTGGTTTACGAAACTTTCCTTGGAACTCCTCTTCCCACCGAACGATGTTTCCGCTTTATTTCCAGGCTGCCGGCAGCCCTAGATAAATCGCTCTGATCCTGGAGTCGGAAAATCCTTTCCGTGCCCAAACAACCTCATTCTTGTTTGTTTTGTAAAACAGTCTTCGCGTAAATTCTTTGGAAAAATCAGTTGGAACCTGCTAGTTCTCCGAGGACTCTTTTATCGGAAGAAGCTTCCATTGTTTGCCCCGTTTCAAGAGCTAAATTGTTTGGCCATTAGAACAAAGACGAACGATCCCGAAGCAACGATTGCTCGCTCGATCGTTCACCGACGAACGCACCGCGCGCGCGAATCATCGCGATACCGTTTTCTGGTTTTATTGCCTGGATCTCCCTCGCGAGAGCTCCTTGTAAATGTTTACCACAGAAACATCACCGTGGAATTATCGATGAACGGCACGCAATCGTTGGGTTAGGTTGTAAAGCGTACCGCGGCGGTGAACCTCACCTTTTTCGATAAGGAAGCAGGATGCCGTATCTCGTGTTCTTTGGCCCAGTAACGTTACGCGATATCAATAACGATAACGATGCTAAACAAAAAGAGAGAGAAAGAGGTAGATGCACGAGAGAGGCGGAAGCGAGGGACGTTCCTATTTGAATTTCTGTCTCGTCCGCTTCCATTAATCATCGCGATGATACCGAGGGCTCGTGCGCAAACAAGGAAATGATATCGCTTAATTCACACTGCCTCGAGTAGATGAGTATTTTTGCTTAGGTTCGTAAAGAGTCAATTTACCCCCTCCAATATGGAGTATGTATTCTTATTCTCGAGGCTGTTTTTGCGCGAATTTTTAACATGTCCTTTTGCACACGTGTTCTATGACACTTTTATTCGAAGAACATGCAGAACAGGAACAATCGATTGCGGGAGATGAAAAACTAGAATACCCTCTTAAGAGCGGCACTCGGTAGAACTTTCGTTCGGACCTGATATAACGCGGCCGGCTCGCGTCGCAAGGGGAACGAGCACGGTGTTAACGGTACGCGAGGCGAGGAAAAGTTGGCGCGGAATGAGGCCAGCGTGAATTAGGAAAATAAAACCGGTAGGCGTGCAACTATCGCCGATGAAGAAAACGATTCGGCGTGTCCGTCCGCTCGTTCGAGCCATTATCCCTCGCTCGCGCGAGCTGTGTTACGCTCGGCGTGCGCTCGGATTGGCAAACCAACCACTTTATGTATCCTTCGAGAAAAGAAAGTCCGGAGGATCGAAGCCTGAACCGAACGCACGAGGCCTCGGTCGAGAACGGATCGTTTTCTACCGTTCTTTATATGTATCGAGATCCAACGGGAGTTTTCGCGGGATTTCACAGGTGGACCGTGGCATTTTGTTGAAATTGTCCTGCGATTTCTAGAAACGAGATATCGGTCGCGTGTTGTCGACCTTGATCCGCCGCGCTAATTAGAAGTTTCCGCGTGTGCCCTTGCGAAGCGAACACCTTTGCTCTTTCGTTCTGTCAGGAGCTTTAGTATAATTCGCAGGGACAGCTTTAATGTTAGGGAAGAGATTTATCGAGGCACTTCGGCCGTGCGGTTCTCCTCCATCTTTGAATTATTGTTGTCGTTATTAAGCTCGCTGCGGAAGATACGTGCCATTAGCGGTTTCTTTGAGAGAAGAGGTTCGGGCAACGGAACTTGTAGGTTCTGGAGATGTTTGGATATACTCCGAGGATGGAGACAGTATTCTACTGGAAGTTCTAGAGGGTAGATCGAGTATTGTGATTGTGTAAGTTCAAATTGTTTAAGTTCTGATGGCTATTTAACGTACCATTTTCATTCACAACTGCTGTGAAACCACGCCCATTCAGGATAGTCGATGCAGAGGGAATATTATACTGCTCCAGTAGGGTTACTGTTCATGCCTAAGCTTCTATATCGAAGATAAACTTTTTGTTCGAAGATTTCACTACCAAGTCTGAAGCCAAAATTTGTAGAAATTGTCAACTGCAGCACATCCCTAGCTCCGTTACCACGAAGAGCAGCGAAGCCACGCCCACATGAGCGTTCGGTACAAATGTTTACGTATTATATCAAGATCGAAAGCAACTGGTGTATTCCTAAAATCAAATCACTCTACTCCCATGCTCTTTGTACATTACCATTAATTCCATCACGGCATCAGCTCATTAAGGGACCGCAACGGCGGATTCTGATCAATCTCCAGACCTCCCACGATTCTATTTCGATGCGTCCATCGATTATGCCTTGGTAACATGACGATAGATCTCCTCAAAGTCTCGAGACCGCCTTTGACGCACGCACGGCCACGTACTTACGTACCATGTATCTACGTTATGTCACACACGATCCAGCTGTTCCGCCAGCCATTACACGATGGAGAGAGAGGACGATCCCACGCGCGGGAAAGACTATCTTAATGCACGAATATTCGTGCATCAAGACAGTGCGGTCACGTCGGTCATTCACCCCCCGTTCGTCGACGCAATTAACGATGCGTGTCGATCCACCTCGCGCCTTCTACCCCGTTGCGTTTATTTTCTCGCGTAATTGCGAAGCGTACCGCTAAACCGCGAACGTCGGTTGCCATAATCGCGATTCGGAAAGTTCGGTGTGCAAATTGGAGGACTGAGGCCTCCGGAAGCAGGTCGTACGAGTACCTAAAAGTATCGAGCCGGGAATATATTGGGATTTGTTAGCATTGGTATTATAAGGGTTCTCGAAAATTTCGCGATTCCAGAATAAATCGGGGATCTTGGAAATTTTCGGGGTTCTCAAGAATAACCTTGAAAATTGTCCGGAATCTCGACCAATGCGAAGATCCTAAACTTTTCTTTAATTTTTGGCTGTTTGCACAACCCTACCCAGAAGTGCAGAATGTGTTTCGCGCGGAAGCCTCACGACCGGCCGGAAACTCGCGAATCAATTCGCCCCGCGTCGTCGCTAATTGGGTCTCGTTAATGTTAAACGCGATTAGTTTTCCTTCCCCGTCGGTCAACTGGCTTCGGGCAGTCCCGTAGCGTCACAAGTTAACACTTGTTCGCTTTGTTTCCGCCATCGAGGAAACGGCTGACTCCGATCGATTCGAAATTAATTGCTTCTTGAAGACTGCTAGAGCCGCCCGACCAAAAGGAAAACTGTCTTCTGCATCAGCGTGGCGCGGAGCGGGTTGCAGTTTACGCCTCGCGGACCGCTTACCACTCTCAGCTCGAAATGTTGTTAACACTTTTCTCGACGGTTACCCAACTGCGCTTTAAAAGTCAAATATGCCCATCTGGAACGTCTTAATCGATTGTCCAATGGTTACAGCGATTCCGTTCGTAAACCGACGAGTCGTGTTGTGTAATATCGTATTACGACTTCTCCCGAGATTATTAATTAAAAGAACATTTTCGAGATCCTATTAGATATGTCGGAGTCATTAGATATCTTACTAGATTCTGCTATAAATATTCATCGTTAGTTTCACTATTTCCTTTAATTTTCACTTGTTTGAGAAATTACTTTATTCGAAGCGGCGAGATTCTCGATAACGATTGCACGGTTTCCCATTCACTCGTTTGGGTAATTAAAAATGGAAAAAAGAGTCTTCAGCCACGCGAATCGATGAAACAAAGTCTTCAATCGCTCACCATTAATCTACTCGGTTCCATTTAATGCTCTGGGGATTCTTTCTCTTCCCTGTCGCCTTTTGCCTCACCCATTCTACCAGAAAACGCACAATTCTACGTTGGAAAGGGTCGCAGCTCCGTAAAGAGCTTTCGAGTCGATCGTTTATGGTACTCGCCTATCCAGAACTATTCCGAGAGGTTTTATCGAAGATTCCTAGAAAATGATGTTTACGCTCGCTGCGGGTAGTGCTCCGAATTTAATCTGGGAACGTGATTCCCTTACGGTCATTTTATCTTTCTGCACAGAAATTGGTTTTCTTTCCGCAATTTTCTGTAGGTGCGCACGTCGCTATAAATTAATTAATTCTTCGAAAGGGGGCCGATACACGTTGAAGATTGCGAGCCGGTTGTGCATCGTGGCAGATAGTCGCGAGTTTTACGGCGACGCGGCTCTCGAAAGCGTTCTTAGCACGTCGACACTGACGGGCGGCCATAACGTACGCGTAAAAGGAATTGGAACGGAGTTGTCGTCAACACCCTCGTCGAGACTGAATAACGCACAAGGAGAAGCTCTTTGTCTGCGGCGACGACGATGCGAGTCGCATCGCGTATTAATTAGAAAAGGTTCATTCGAGCGGGACCCAACGAGCCACGCGGCACTCAACCGAGGAGTCGTGCAGTCTTATTCATTAATCCCAGCTATTTGCTTCGCCACGCGTTTTACACGATTCTGCTCTGAATGAATATCACCTTGATGTAATTACCGGATGCAACCCTATCGGGATCAGTCGAATCACGGCACCAGTTTTCGTATCGGGATTATTTGCAAAATGAACGTTCTGATGGTTTCGGTGAGAAAAATCGGGAGGGTGCAAATTCGATTTATATTGGTTTTCACAATGATCTCCGATAACAAAAACGTTGAAAAAATTTCTAAAATGCGCCTTAGGATCATACATTTTTATCAGAATTGTAAAACCCATCAGAGAGCGGAAAATGCACGGAAAATCGCAAAATCTAATTTACCCTGTAACTACCCTGGTGGAAAAGTTAGAGGAATGAAATTTGACTCGGAGAGGTTTTTCTTGGTCAACTTGCTAATGGTTCGATAGTTATTGAAAAACCTCTAAGGGCGGTTTTGACCATCTCAAGCGGCTAGGCCCTTTTCCGAGACGCGTGCTGCAAATCGTTTTTTCCGACACGGAATCAGCCGTACACAGAGCGAACACCTGTGCTATGGCTAAATTACTCACGGATTCGTTCGCACGATTCTACTACCGCCGCACGCAGTTTAATGTTCTATATTTGTTTTAGTACTTGTTGTTTCGACTAATTGGACTGCGGATTTCCATGCGTTTATAGCGTCGATGGATCTCTAGAATAGTGGGAAGTGTCTGTGTATACTACAATTAGCGGTGATTTGACTTCGTTCTTACCGTAACACGGTTTTAATTATAGCAAAGTGAAATTTTTCCTTGGCCCGACTCTCAATAAATAGTATCTGCGAATCTTTCGGAAGGTAATAGTCTATTCGAACTGCAATTAATGGTGCTTTTATTTTCGTAAGACGTTTCTTAATCAGCTATATGAAATGTTTCGTTGCTTTGCTTTCCGATAAATGGTATCTGTAGATCTAGGAAAAGAAACGTCTATGCGAATTGCAATTAGCGGAGCTTTTGCCTCACTTTTTAGCGATGAAAATATGCTCATCAAATGAAATTTTTCCATGTTTTACTTCTTAATAAATGCTTAGTGAAAATTTAGAAGTTATACGAAATTTACCCTGTATAGAATTATTCTATCGAGAAACTGATTCATTGCATTAACGAGCTTCCTGCTCGGTTCCTTTCATTTCAGTGAACCCACCAGATTAGATAAACATCGTTGATCGTTGCTAAGCAGCGTCGAACGAAAAACCAGTTGAATTTTGCTCGGTCGTTTTGTCGAAAATATGTTTATGTAATGTTTACTTTTACCCAGCGTCGTGCTATTTCAATCTTATACTAAAACACAACGGTTCTATACGAAACAACTAATATTCAATAAGTATTGAGGAATTCGTCAAACTGTAAACGGTCTCATGATCTTAAATTTAATTTTTGACTGAAATGTGATATTGTGTGTTAATCGATTCTCACGGAAGATTTTCAATGTTCCGATGAATCCCCTGTAATTACTTGGTAGACGACTATCTGCGATTAATTGCAATTGATTCAGATTAGATCTGCAGGTAACTGTACATCCGAGAAACGTTCTAGCCTCGGGGCGGCTCTCCAATTCAAACATATCAATATTTCAGCATTCGCTTGCTCTCGTCGCGGTTTATAGCACGTGAAACGGTCCCTCGTGGATTACTCGAAGCATCGTAGTAAATAGAGAGGAACGGATAGTCGCGTTTGAGATCGAAAGTAGGCTCGCGAATCGCCGCGCTGCTGTTCGCGGACTTTTTTCTCTCTCTCCTTTTTTTGCGGTGCCCCTACTTCTCAGTTTACATGCAAACCGCGGAAACGCATCATCCGGTTGCCAGGATCTCCTCTCCTGCCTTTCGCAAAACCAGGTCGCGGCTTTCTGGATCCGGAAGATGGATCTCGCGCTAGATCTTTAGAAGTCTCTTTCCAGTTTCCCCCAATTAGTCGGACTTTTGTTAGGCTCGTCGAAGAGCATGGATCTTTGATACGAGTAGAGATAATCTTGACCTTAATCGCGACATCGCCGACGCTGAAGCTCTAGAACTGGCCGGGTTTATTGCAGAATTCATTATCCGCCGGGATTATAAGGTTTAAACGGTTCACCCTGTTCCCTCGCGTATCCTGTTTCGAACTTAGGATACGGTAGGAAGCAGATTTTTCACGTTGTATAACTGGATCAACGCAACAACCTTAAGCTATGTTCACACTGGACCAAGAAGAAGAAATCTTGCACACTTGAAGAATTCTATTCTAATCAAGATTACCTTTAGCAACAGTTGTTTGTACGAACGAATGCGTTCATAAAAATATGTTTTTAGAAATGGGGGTGTGTAAAATTTTTTTTGGTGTTTCGTTATGGTTGCCGTGTTGCCTTGCGCTAATTTGCCTGGTCTTTCTTTCTGTTACAGGGTGTCCGAGCTGATGGAAGCGATCGAGAGAGAATGCGGCGTGGTAGCGACACACCAGGTGCTCCTGATGAGCGGAGGCGAAAGCCTGAAGCCGGACGCGCGTGTCTGCTCCTACTCGGCCGGAACCGACACGAATCCGATCTATTTGTTCAGCAAGGCCGCCATTCAGGACCAAACTCCACCCAAGCCGAGCATAGATTATGGTTCCGGTGAGTGACGAGCTTCTTCACCTGTGAATATCCTTAGCCTGCCGCGGTTCGCTGGCTTTTCTTCTGTCGTTTCCTGTCTGCGTTTGCTCGCGAGCCAACAGAAACAAATAAAACGGACACGCGTTCGTTACCAACAAAGAACAACAAACCTAAATCTACTCCGAACAAGCTTCTCAAGGTCTTCGCATTTCCTTCCAGCAAATCAACTCTTAATCGTTGTTGTATAACTTCCTGCTGTATAACTTTTCTGCAAGCCTTTGCAGGAAAATTTATAATTATTCTCTAATTGCATACGTTTACTTTCGTGCTTGAAACTGCAAACAAGTTTGTCGGAAGATTCAAATCTCGGTGTTTCCAGTTAATTATTTTTCTCTCGGAGGGGAAGTTCCCGACGAATGAAACGTCGCGTCGACTGGCCGCGATAAAGCAGCAGTATAAACTTTTGGCGGAGTCAAGGGGAACACCTTTCGCAGTCTTTTTACGATCGTGATCCTTGAACCGGCGGGTGCTTTCGGAGTTTTTGATCGATAGCCCCTGACGATAATGACGTTCGTCGCGGCTCGAGCTTCCGCCGGTCCTGTTTCTTCGCGTCTTCTTCGTTTTCTGTTTGCCGAAGCAAAAACGTTCCCTCGCAGAGAACTACCCGGCCTGAAAACAGCCGCGGGAAGTCCGCGTGCAAGAGATTTTGCATCATAATGCTGCATTTGCATACCGCGGAACTAAGGAGCAGGCTTACATAACGAATCTATTCGTAGTGATTCGCGAGCTTCGTGTTATCCCGATCATACGCGAACCCGTTCAATTTAGCGGACGGTCTCTGCAATCGGGACACTTACTCAATCTGCGTCTTTTTTTAACTCTCGCGTGCTACTCGCATCAGAATCCGCTCGGCTTCTGCTTTTCAATTTTCTAAGCGAATATATTTCTGTTCAAACATCTCCGTAACCCACATTAAAAAATCAAATCGATACAATCCGTAGTTTCCTCACGTAACACAGCATGGCCATTCCAAGTACCGCTCGGAACAGTTTAACGAAAGATTCCTGCCGCTAAGGGCACTTGTTTTACATTCATAAACGGCACGAATTATCCGCGCAGCATCATGGAAACGCGTGCGTGACGAAAATAATATCTTCCGACAAGATGATCGCGAACACCGAGAGAGAGACAGAGAGGAGGAGGCGGTCTCGACGACACTATAGTGTCTTCGTTAACCGAGAATCGTGCCGGAAGGACGCGGCTAATAACGATCCTTATCGGCGAGCGCACAGAGAACGAGAAGAGAGGGAAGAAAAAAAGGAGTTAGATGATATCAGCTCGATGACAACGATATCCGTGCGACGGCGGCAGCGCGAAGGTTGTCTTTGTCTCGTCGGGCAACTGTGGGGCTCATGGTACCGTAAACGGGCACAATGGGAAATGCAAGCCGGTCGTTTAGCTTATTTTTCGTCACCGTGTAACGGTTGGTTCGAGGGTGTGCCTCCCTTGCACACCACGGGAACATCGAAACCTAATTCTTTGGGTGGCAAAAATAATTCCAAAGAAATATAACCATTATTGCCGACGATTTTCATATTGCAGAGAGATCAAACATGTATTCATGAAATTCCAAGGCTTCTACTGTTCGGGGTATCAACTGCTATTTTTATCGTTATCTCCATTTTGGCATACTCGCCATTTTTGGCCACCCTCGCGACGCCGCCACGTCTTGAAGACAGAGTGTCTAGACGCGCGGCGCGGCGTCTTGTAAACCAGGTCACCGTCGATGTCCTCCACCTGGAGTCACCGTCAGTCCGTCGCGCGTCGGTTCGACGTCTGCTCGCAAGGACTAAGATCGTACGCTAAACGATATGTTAACCGCGCGAAATTTCCATGCCGTTACTTCGCTAAACGCTCGGCCGTACATTCGACTCGCTATTACATCTCTCGATCCTATGTTACAACGATTACCGCGAGCTATGATCTCACTGGTACTCTTTGCTTGTGTTCCTAGCATCGATTCGGCCGCAAATCAGATGCGTTACGACCCCTCTACCTGGAAACCTGGAACATAGCCATCGCGAATACGAATCCTATGCATGGTTGCTTCTCTCGAGGCTTTGCGAGCTACCTCTAAATTTTATTCGATGGTTAAGCTTGTTTATAGCGGTTTACAAATATTTTTCGACTGTATTGCAGATATTAGAGGCGGAATTGCGCACAATTTGTATGCGTCTAGGCAGTCCGAGCTGATAACTACGTCCGTGATCGAAAGCATGCAATCCGTAGAAAACGCAGGTGTTATTTTAGTCGATACATTTTGCTCCTTTGAGAGGCTGTGGTGGATGCTGAATATTTAATTCGATTCAGATGATTTAAAACCGTGAAAAAAGTAACTAACATTTCATTAATCCTCAGGCGGGGAACCGAAATGTTTAAGCGTCTTGGAAGTTTGAATAATTGAAAAGTTTTACATCAATTTAAATACGAACATAAACCGAGCTATATGTTCATATTTAATATTTACAGCTATCAGTTGGAACTGTTATGTCTCCGATGACTTCGCAATATTTTTACGAGAAACAAAAGTTACCAAAGGAAACATGGAATTGAAGGAAAATTTATTGCCCGCATCAAAATTAACTAGCTCCGACTCCGTGGTACTTTTCGGAGCGGTAACTCGTCGGTCAGCGCATTAACCGCGAACGCGCTTGACAGGAATAATTACTTAGGAATACAATTACTTACCGCGAATACAGAAACGAACAAGAATACGGTAATGAAGAATTTTAAGAGAGACCACACACACATGGAGCAGGATGCGCGGCTGCGTGACCATCTGTTTTCCCATCGCTCTGGGCTCGTGTCCGACATTCTTCTGGCCGTGGTAATTCCTTCTCGTTCTTTTTCCGTATTCATATTCGTATTTTTTTTCATTCAGAACCGTGAAAGAATTTTCGTTCATTTCCATTCCTTTCCATCCGGCTATTTCATTCTCGCAGCCTCGGGTTTCATGCGGTAATTCACGTTTCTCGACGCGGACCGGTAACGCGACCGCAGAGAGACCGCTCGTACCCGTTGCACGTTGCACCGCGATGCACCTCGCGGTCACCGCTGCAACCGGCTCTCGATGAAGTAACGATCAAGTTCGCTCTTATCGCCTAGCACTTTCGATTTTCTCGGCGAAACTGCACGGAACCGGCTGCGACCTGTCCCGAACCTATGATCGATCTTTCTCGCGATCGACAATACCGAAATCGCGAAAATCTTGGTCCTAAACATCAGTAATTTTGCTATAAACTTCATTTGGTTCTTGCATCATGGTTTTCCACCATGTAAAGTGGATGAAGATAATCCGAAAGCATTGTTGAACTTCATCTGAATTGTTTGTCTATTTATCTTCTACGTTTCTGATTACTAGACGGTATATTTACCTGGTGACTAATATTTTGATTACGTCCAGTGTTCGTCACTATAGCATAAAAACAGCTATAATCGACTTACTAAAAAGTAATTTATGCCAACAGAAATGTGAGAGATTTAACCGGCTGGCTTTTGAAAAACAAGGTTTCATGTGAAATCGTTGTTGATCGATTAATTAAGAACGGCACTGTGTGTACGTAAGTCTGATTAATGCGAAGTTGTTCTTATTGGGAAATGTCGCTTGGAATATTCAGCAGCTCTGTCGGTACCTGTTTAGATAATTGTCCATACTTTGGTTAACAAAACAGCCCGTGTTTCTATGTTGAGACCTTCCAGGAGTCTCAACGAATAAAACAAGATCCGGACAAATAATAAAAAACAAAAATTGAATATCGATTGATAAAATGCTTGAAAAGAAACCAGCTGTTGCAATGACTGCACAAAATATAAACGACACAAGTGGCATACAGCGAGAGAACGATAAGATCGATCCGAAGGAACCAGTTGTTGCAACAACGCTGCTACAATATATAATAAAATCGTTTAACAAGTGACCCGAAACGAAAGGATCAATCATACATTGGGAACCAGTTGTCGTAACAATCTCGTTTCAATTACATTAAACACAGCAATTACTATCTCCTTGGTACTTATCCAGCTTGGAAAATCCGTTTCCCAAGCTGTCGCCGATTAGCGAAGCATGCAGGCGACCTATCGAGGTGCATTCATTTTTTGAATCGTTATGGAGCCCTTGACACGGCCGTGTCGTGCATGTCAGGGGCCCCACGTGCATTCTTTTCTGATGTTTTTCTGCTGTTGCATCGCTAGCGTCGTAAAGTGTCACGGTCGACTTGTTCTTTCTTTGAACCTTGGAACGACTGATGAAATCATTTTTAACGTTTCAAACGATTTTATTAAAATTATTTATTGCTCTTCGTGCCTTCAAGATGTATCCCTTGGCGGTAATCAACAGTTCGAGAAAGAAAACCGACCGAAGATCGACTGTCCCTTTTTATCGGCCTCGGTTTCGAAGAACGATCGCAGACGCAACAAGACTTTGACCCCCGTCAACGAGACCTCGTGACCATCTTCGACCTGATTCTTTTATCCAGCGGATAACGATCTGCGACCGCGTCGAAGCGGGATCCCGCGTGCATCCAGTTGCTCTGCTTGAATTGGCGTCTTCGTCAATTTCGCGACGAAACTGGGTCAGCCCGCTGTACGTCGTTTTCTAAGCAAAATTAGTTAATCGACGCCACGTGAACCGACCGAGCTAACACACAATGATAGGCAACTAGACCAGTCGAAAGGACAACGTTCAAAATAGACGGGCTTATCGTTAAGTCATCGGAACTCGAATCTTCTACATCGTACACGGTGCTACCCAACACAGAAATGTAACGCGAACGGTTTTTGCGTCATTCCCAATGGTCCTCGCTAGGAGCCCGATAAAGGACAATACCACACGTCGTTTCCTACGCAAAACTATTTAGTGAAAACGACGCGAGGCCGTGCCACGTGTTCCTGAAACCGGGAGCCGCACATAAATTTCAGACCGGTTCTGGCGTCGCTAATGAGCTTCGAACGATCCTCCTAGTTGGTGCTAATTTTCACTTATACGTAGCTTTGTTCCAGAATTCGTGCCTCATTAATAGAAGATAAACTAGATAAAAAATTGGTAACCTTTGATCTGTTGCAATTCCGTTTAAGAACATCAGTTTCAGCGTGCTTCCCTATCGCTCAATTTTGGTCAACATTTGCAATTTTTAGTATCTCGCGCGATCGATGCTCACATTCGTTTTCATGGGCGCGAAATAAATTTAGTCCTCGTTCGCAGACAATAAGCACGCTTTAATCCCGGAAAAACGCGAGTTTTGTCTTCGGACGGCGATGAAAGGTGCCACGCGAGGACGAGGAACAATCGGAGCGGGAACTGATTCATTAAGACCGCGTTCACAATGCAGTTCCTGACTCATTGGTGGGTTGCGGAAAACCACCGTCTACCCATATAGACCCAGTAAGTCTAAAGTAAAAAGAAATTGTAACATTTCCGAACAAATCGGCGTTAGACATTCAGTCTGTAGGAACTTAAAGGGAATATTAAACGTTCACGCACCGACTAAACGCTATCGAACATCAAGAGAGTTCTGGAAATATTTTACTTTACGAATCTCATTTTACAGATTATTATTTAACCTGTAGAATGTCATTGCCAGCTACAAGAACCAACGAATTACATTCGAATCAGTCTCGCAGACGATGTGTCTCCAGCTACTGATTAGCGATACTAAATGACGCAACGATTGCATCACTTCTCTCGCATATGGTAATGCCTGCACGTGGATTCTCTTTTTCCTCAAACTTTTCTCGCAGTTAAGATCTGTTGGATTTACCAAGTGACCGAACCTTTTTGTAAGAAAAATCTGTCGTTCGTCGAGATTTTCTTGTATGTGTGATGAAAGTTTAGAGTACAGACGTGGAAATAGTAACGGTGTCTAGATATTTTTGCGACCGACTGTAGGCGTCGAAAAACTGGTCAGGTTTCGGTGTTTACCGCGAAGAGGCATGTCACATTTTCTTTTCCTTTTCGTTTGGCTTAAAGGTGATGTCTCGAAATCCTCGATCGACGTTTCCAAGCCGGCCCCGGGTTCAAACTTGTACGAGACCGTATATAACGGGCCGATGATTCTCGCCCTTTACAGCCGAATAACTTGGGGTCGAAGCGGCAAGAATTTTCCGCTTGAAGTATGTATGTACAACACACGAGTGTGTATCTATGTAAACACATAAGATGCGACACTAAATTGGGCCGGAACACGGCGGGGAGAGGCTTCTCCTTCTCCTCCTCCTTTTCAGCACGTTTCTAATTATTTCAACTGGCTCTCTCCCCCGGTTGTTTCAAGTTGTTGCGGAACTGGAACGCTAACGGTTGCAATTATAATAATTATCGTAACGACTGTGTAATGGAGTTTTTGTTTCTTCTTGTTTTTCCATTTTTTGTTAATTAGCTGGGGGAAACTTTCCGATTCAGATTTCATCGAACGTTAAACTCTCTGTCGCCGCGATATGGATTGCATGTTTCCATCGATCGCGGCAACGAAAAAATCAGAAACCGTTTTAATGGCTTTATTATAGCTAGATTGGAATTATATATGCGTTAACCCCTTGCCACACGATTCTTTTTTTCTGCCACTGTTTTATTCTTCAGAAGTCTCTGTGGCGAGAGAACATTATTTATTATTCATTGTCGTAGCTCGGTGACCCGAAAGGTCGAGTCGCCGATAACCGTAAAATAAAGCCAATACGAGTTACGCGAACCGATCGATATTCGCGTTCGGCTCATTTTGAAATTGTTGCGGGACTATTTTACCGAATACTTCGTGTTAAATAATTAACCGAGTTTGCTTCCAAAACGAGAATATTTATTAGACGAATATAAAATAAAAATTAGCCGAGTATAAATGTTACTCGTGCGGTGATGTCAACTTAGCAACAGTTTGCTCGCAGTGCTCGTACACAACTGAGCTACGCACTTCTGTCCGGCAGAAAGGCCTGTATTGTAGAAATTGTACCTGCATGCTTTTTGGGAAAAACCAGCCGTTACTTGGGTAACTGACGGAACAGGGTAAAAGTGGGTTTTATGACACTGACCCTCATAATTGCCGGAACGTCGTTGGATTTTCCCGAGATTTACGACAAGGAAAGGAACAGCGAAATAGAAAGCGTTTCAAATCCATTGAAAATATAAACCAAATCATTCATTTTCAGAATCCGAAACTTTGATATGTGAATTTGGCCAGAAATAATCTAAATTTTTTTTATCGTACCTGGGTAAATTCTCATTTATTTTCGGTAGCAGTTGCTAACTGAAATTCTATGCACATGTGCAATTCAATTAAAGATTATAGGCGACGTTCCCCAGTTCGTCGACCTTGGTACCATATCTCAAGGTCACCAGACTGGACGAGGAGGATCCTAATCAGTCCGACCGTCAATGGGAGTTTGTTGTACACGCATAAATTAATTTTACTGTTGATAAACGCGTGGTACACACTGTAAATCTCGCCGGGCGGCCGGGGGTTAAAGTCGTCGAGCAACATTTGCAATTACGATAAGAAGAATTATGGTTTTAATTACTGGCGAAGGAAGTGGGGGAGGGTGAGAGGGGGGGGTTGGATGTGAGTCATCTTCCCTTCACCTGGTTCGATTCCGTGTTCCATGCATATTGTACGAGCGGGGAACACGGCAGTGTGGCAACAACTCCTCTCGGCGTAGGCGAACGAGCATAAACTTGGCCGGAAAACGTTTCCGAGTCACGCGACCGATTTTAGACGACGCGATCCGATATGTCGTCGGAATTTTTCACGGTTGCATGACGACCGCCCTTTAAAAACCGAGCCGCTGCATGCAGCCGAAACAATGTAGCCGCGGATTTTTACGAGATGCATTTGCCGCAGTCACTCGGGCGCGCTGTTATTTATTTCTGAAATGTTACGGTTCGAGTACACCTCGATTCCGTCAACCGTGCTTTTAAAATCCTAACCACCAATTTCGCGGACCGTTCTCGTAGTTATCTCACGTTTTTAATCCGCGAGGATCCTCGCGAATTCTGGAGAGTCTTATCGAGTTATCGAGACGCAGTCTAGTGTTGGCAAGAGAGGAAGAGGAACTGCAGCGTGCCGTTGCAGTGGATGCGTAAGAAAGTTCGCGCGCAGATTAAACCGTGCAGAACTGTACCAAAAATGGCAAGAACTGTGTTCTCGAGCGAATAAAGCGGGCACGATTCGTTCAGAAAGAAAGTCATGAATATTCCTGCGATCGAAGTAAACATGAAACGTACGCAGCGAGCGAGTCGTGCGACGACAATAAATGTTGACGAGCGATAGTCCTCGGCCAACGTGTTCAAGGCGAAGATGGCACCGTCTCCCACCCTTGCTCTTTTTTTTCTCTGTCTCTCCAGCGTGTGACCGGCATAATGGTCACGCGTTTAAGTACTCGATGACCTGGCTCCCTCACGCTCTATCGATAGTCGAAGCCGCTTACGTGACGTTTCGCTGTCAGCTGACGATACGACACGCGAACCATGGCCAGCAGAAACGACGATTCCGTTCGCGGAAACCCGGTTGCAGATGGGAACAGCTGCGGCACCGTAGAATGGCTCGCATGACCGGGATAATGCCACTGGCTGCTGAATGCCCGCTATCGGAGAAACACAAAGAATCACCTCCCTGCGAACTGGAATTTGCGGGAGCATTGTTAATTCGCGATTGTTGGTATCAACTGTGACGTACCTGTGCAGAATTCGGACCCATTGTCTGCACATTTTATATTGGGTTTGCGCTAATGTTAGATCCCGAGCGCCATTGTTTCCTATTTAAATGGTACCGCGCCTTGTGCGCCCCGTTGCTTAGAAGTGGTAAAAATACTAGTGGCAATATCCGTTTCAAGAACAACGGAGAACTGGCCTGCACTCTTTAAAGAGAGATTATTTTTAACGAAGATGCACTAACAGAGGATGTCGACCATTTTTTGGTCGATTTCAAATCTCGCATTAATCTGAGTCTGGTTATTGGTGGAGCGAATATTACGACAGATGTTCGAGCTTTAGATAGCTAGATTTTTTGACAGATGCAGACAGAACCCAACGCAAACATACTTTTACTGACGAGATTGTTCGGTGATTACATTATCACGGGTCAGTGAACTGTAATATCGTGCTTGGTCAGATTAATTATAGTCATGCCCTCGATCACGGCTCTTAAACAATTAAAGATTTCTTCTAATAGTCAATATCAAAGGTTGTTATTCTTGCCCAATAGTACCAGCAACGAAAACATGAACTTTCAACAAGCCTGCGCGCTCGGTTAAACAAGAGCACGCAATTTTTCAAGCGCGTTGAGCTCAAACTGCAGAAAATTGGCAATTACTGGACCGAAATTTTTCCCAGTGCTGATCTCGATCCTCTAATTCTCCGCGTGGTTCAAGGAAGAGAGATAACCTATCGAGTGGCAGGAATGATTGCGCAGATCTCTTTTTCTTTCTGGAGTAAGAGAGCGGGACTTCTCAATCGTCGATATCTTTCCCCGAGCATTGAATTCAATTGGCTCGGTGTCGGTCAGCTGATCGACGACACGATGGCGCAACGCGCGTGCGAAATTGGATTTCCTCACGCGGGACAAAGGAACGCTCGTGGCCCGGATGTCTCGAGAAAACGTGGCCCACTCTTTTCCGCTCTCTCTCTATCCTATTCCCTCTCTTTTTCTCTCTTTTTGCAGTCCCTAGTTTTTTTCTCCCGACCGGCCTTGAATTAATTTATGCCACACGGTTCCGAGGCGTTCCGATGTGGACCGTGTCGCGTCCCAGGTCTTTGACCGATGATTCGACGCAAATATGGCCACGAAGGAGGCTGAGAGTTTTCTAAGCCTGCTCGAATCGAAATAGAATGGAATGGATCAGCAGAGCTCGATGGGAGGAGCCTCAGAAGCCAAATGATTCGACTCAAAACTTCTTTGTGCCTTTGATCCCTAGCGCGTCTTCGAGGCGAAGACTTCTAGTTTTAAAACGACTCCAAATTTATTGTCGTACTATCATTTTTCACGATATTAAGATAGTTGAAATATTACATGTATTAGTTAATCTATCGTATTCTTAAAATCGATTTGGAAAGCCAGCTCCGATCGGTAAATGGAATTAGATGTAAAAATTTAGACCCGCTGGATCTGCACGTGTAATCGCACAGGTTTCACGGACAATGTACACGTTTTCGAGTGCTCGTGCTCCAGGGGCGGAGTGGTATCGCACAATAACGCATTGTGCCAAGTGGCCTAAAATAAAATCATATCGACGTGCCTCACTTGAAATAATCGCTCACGGTCAAGGGGAACTAGTTCGTGGACTTGCGCGGCCGGCGGGGAACTACATTTAACGCTACGACTTTAATTAACTGATTACCGAGATCCCTCGCACACTCATTTCCCGATAATTTTCCCATTATTTCGTCCATAGATCGCCGAGATAGCCGCTACCGAAACTGAATTCGATTAAAACGCAGTGACCTTTGTTGCGGAACAAATCGCTTCGAGATCATTTTTATTAATCCCTCATTATGCGCGCACGTAACGGCTCCGGTCTGCCTTCGATTTCTGTATGCAAGAATCAAGAAACATTTATGTGCACGCTAATTACTATGTATTCTCTGACCGCATGGTAAAGTTCTCCGGAATAATAAATAAATAATACTGGTGTTCGTGGTTAAGGATCACTGTGTTAACCTCTTCGAAGGTACCGGTCGCGTATCTGCGCAGTTTATTTTGATTTGACCTAGCTCAATGGTCACTGTTTTTTTTTCTCCGGTGTGTATATTAGCATTCTCAATTATTTTTGTCCGAAGTGTAACCGATCGGTCATTCAAATCTTTCTTCGATGTGTTTGTAATTCTATCGAATGTGTTTATCTCTCGACATTGACTTTTACCGTAATGTTTGTAGCGATGTTTTCGCCTATAAGAAGAGCGTACATCGTCGCAATATTATTCCCGACCAATTTTTTGCAACAGGATTGAAAGACTCGCCCTTGAAATGGAGAGCAACGATTACGCTAATAACAGGAGCCTCAGAGGCCGACATTGTCCATCAGAAAGGGAAAAGATCATCTTAATAACTACACTCTGGTTCAAAGTGTAATTCCAAAGCCATTTTTCTAGATTCGGGGACTGTAAATAGCGACGGAACTTTCAAATCCTGAGTATTCCTTGAGATTAAAACACAGGCGGTTCGAATTTCCTGCCTCGGACGATCTTTTGGAGAAACAGAAAGTTCCGCGAACTTCTGGATGAGAGTGCACGCTTTAATATCAGTGCGAAAGTGTATTAAATTCGAAGGACGACACACCCCGTTAAAAAGGAACATTAACCCTTATCCACCGCTGTTAGTTTCAGACTGCAACGATGATACGGGATACTATACATATCATCTTTTTGCCCGTTGTGTTTTAATATACAAGGACACATTCAAATTTTGTATAAAATACCTTTTTTCCAATGTCGCTCGTGAAATTGAATTTCAGCCGTCACAGCAGTTTCGAATTTCGAGTCTCGTACACGTCTGACGTTTCGTGTTCGCGAAAACGTGCGCACCCCGCGATCTCTGGCCGCCCTGTTTCGTAAATATTATTCTCTGGCCGGTATCGGTGTATTTTTCCTCTCTCCTTCGATTCTTGTTTAACAGAACGGGTTTGCGATACCGTCGCGATGCCTGCTCGTAAATGTCGCTGGCGAAAACGCCCCCTCTTCCACCCCCTCTATATTCGTATTTTAATAAATCCCATGGTTCAACGACTTTGATCTCGCTATCGGAATTTCTGTTTCTCCGAAACGAACGAGCGGGATTCGATTATCTTCTCTAGCTGCGATCGACATGAGCCAATACACTAGCAATTTTATCTTTTAGTGTTGAAGTAACTCGTTGACATTATATTCGAAGATAGAAAAACGTGCCTCGAAACGTAGAGATGCGTTTAATTTAATTTTACGGAAAAACGTATATCGATCCGGGGGCATTAAATCACGCGATTAAACGGACGCTAGCCGTGAAAGAGATTCATGAAAAATCGAGCGTTGACTCATCTGATCGTTTTCCTCGTTATTCTCTCTCTTTCTCTCTCTCTCTCTTTCGCAATTACGGTTGCATAAAATTCGCATACGTTCGCATATTTCTATCTAAGTGGTCCGTGATCGCTTACGTGCTCGGATTCGCGACAGCGTTTTTTCACTTGCTAGACCTTGGTGCTACGTGAAACGTAATCGCGATTATTATGCGTGCGTTAGGCCAGTTTATTCGTCGTTGATCGCGTTTCACAGAAGGAAACATTCTCATAAGCGTACATACTTCTACAAGTCCGTAAAAGGTAGCGCTGCAATCACGTAAATAATTAATTCTCGAATGAATCTTCTCCCATCCTTTCATTATATTTTTGCACTCGATTTCAGTTTACAAGAAATGCACTACCCAGTGAATCAAAACCCGATCGCAGTTGATCTTTATCACGGAATAAAAAGTTAGCCATTTCTTTTGATAGATGAGTGCGACCGGAGTCTGCGGAGACAAAATCTTGATTCTTTTTCTGGTTTTCGGTCTAGGTGGTCGTATTTTCTGTCACCCTAGCCGACCAGTGTTTGTTCTGTCGAGTCTCCCGGACCATCTCCGGTTACTTCGGAACCTTTCAGTCATGTGTGTCTATATTTGATTCCTATTTTAGACTTCTCCTGCAACTTTCCTCCCCTATTAGTCGCTTTTCACCATCTTCGTCCAATCCTATCGCCATTTATAGGTTCCACCGTTTAATCGCTGCTTTAAAATAGACATTAGGGTTTCGCCGACAGGTCCCCAGATACTTTTTAGAAGTTTTGTTCGAATCCTACAAATGGTACTTTCAACCCCTATTAGTTACTTTTCATCGTCTTATTGATGCTATTTGTAGTTTCCTCCGCTTGATAGCTACTTCGAAATAGACATTAAGGTTTCATCAGCATGTTTCTACACCCTTTTATCTTTTCTGTTTGAATCCAATTCCACGAATGATGTCTGAAGAGTCAGTAGTTTCTCAAAGACCTAGAAGACCTAGAATCACGTTTTTCCAAGCGTTTACCTATTTTGATGCTCAATTCGCGTGTTTCTACGATTCGGTCGATTCGACTCCAATTAAGGCAACTCCGAACCTCCGATAATTATCATTTCCGTGATTCGAGCGAGTCAACGCCAGCGTAACAGCTGGTTAAATCGGGACTCGGCCGAAAACGCTGCTCAACGCTGCCGAACAATTCAGCCGGGAACACAATTGCATCGGAACGAGCGTAACACCAGAATAAATATGTATAATCAACGCCGGAGGAGCATATTATATACATAATCAACTGTTGACCGTTTTATTTATGTAAAACAAATGCGCCTACGTATCACAGGTGCATCTTCGCGGGATTCTAATGGCGTTAAATTGAGTACGAATTTAATATTGATGAGCCCTCCACACGGAAAAATTTACAGCGAATCGGTGCTTAGGGAATGGTATTTCCTTCTCTTTTTAATAAAAATAGAAAAAATTTCTGCTTTGGAGGATGAGTTGCTGGAGCAGTTTCGAACTATGTTCAATGTAAATTGGAATTGGAAAACGCGGATAGCAGTATACTGGAGTCAAAGGGTGGATTTGAAGCGTGTTTCAGCGTTCGCAGCTTGCTGGCGCTGTTCCTCGTGGACCTTCGAGGCTTTCTGCCCTTGACCTCGCCGAGGTCTCTGCATTCTGCGAATCTCCTCGCGTTATCGCATTGCTACAGACCCCACGGCGACTTTCTGATACACGTAATTGCATCGTACACCCGGCGAAAGTGACTCTCCTCTCGCTACAAGGTTGCATGAGAGCCTGACAGCCTGCTCGATGAGCTAATCGTGAATCAACGTTTTCACAAAGAAAAATATACGAAGCGATCCACAATTCGCAACTCCCAGCAGAACCATCGGCCATAACTCGAATTCCAATATAAGGGTTAGAATGGCCGGAATCTGATTGAACGTTGAAACGTTCTACGATCGTTTCAGGATAGAATTGTAATGAAAAAGTTCTAAAGCATCAATTGGAAGTTGGAATCGGTTCCCGAAGCTGTCGTAAAGCGCCGGAACAACATGCAAAATTGCAATCAGAATTTGTGACGCGGTACCGTTGCGATGGAATTATCGTTCGCTGTTCTAAGAACCGCGCTCGGTTGTTACCTAATTATCTAAGAACAATGATGTTGCGTTGGGACAGTGGTGCGGAGACTCGCTCGATTCCTAACCAACATCCAGGTGTCACTCCTAGATAACTGCTCAACTAGCAATTATACCGAATGAATGATTAACCAGCATCAGAGGCTCGCTTATCGACCAGCTCGATCGCTTTCGATGATAATATAATTGGCGCAATTAATGTTCCTCGGAATCGCTTGCGACGGAAAAACGCCTCCGGAATTCGACGGCGGAATTCGCGTTTGATGACACCGACCTTGCGAAACGATTAATAATGCTGGAATTCGTTGGAAAATCCATATCAAATATTATCCTCTTCTAAGTTTCTAATTTTTTACAGTCTTTTTATTTAGTGTTTACTATAATTTGGATTTAGCTTTACTTGCGTTTCACTTTCAGATGTGTTGAATGTTAATTTTGTAACACCACAACATTGTTGAGGTATAATGTTGGGTGTCTGGTGGTGAGACGAACTATATTAGTTTTTGAATTTACGGTGTATCGCACCTGTGCGCCGAAATCATCATACATTTATTATCCTCTTTTAATCGTCGCGCGAAAACTTTTACTAATCACATTGTCCTATGAGAATAAGTAGATTGATTGAACATGCAATTTTTCTATGTTTTCTGAATTTGTTATTTGTTTCACGTTTAATTAGAAGTAATCGATATAATCGAACTGTCCAGGGTGATTTAAGACTCGCGAACTTCGTCCATCTATCTTTCCGCGACAAAGTTCTGTTAACTATTTCGATTTATCTCAGACACCGTATTTCATTATTTCGTGACGATCGTATCGCTTGAAGTATACTCATGCATCATCGGTGTCCACTTTTTTTTTTAAAGAGATTAGAACGTCATGCGAATTTTCACGTGGGATTTATCGATCTAACTGTCGACTGGTTGTACATTGATACACGACACTGTATACATATATTATCGCGTCACCTGGCCCCCACTGACAATTACCGTTTCCGAGCGCTTCCGCGTTTCCCTCACGATCATTCCCGCGCGAAGGTCTGTTGCTGCGATCGAAAAGAAAAAAATATTCGGTCAGTGCAAAAACTCTAACGTGTGTTTCCATGTAGATTGCATTCGTCTACAAACCAGCAATTTAATCGAACTGTTACAAAATCCCTGTCTCAAATAACATAGATTTTCTATGATGTCTGAAATGATTTACTGTATCCATCTACCACCTCGTACCACACAATCTATGTATTATCAGTTCGTCAAAATTTTGGCATGCAACCAACAAATTAATTGCGCTGCAGGTTTTATGCATTCGCGAAGAAATTGACTGAAAAATGTAAAACAGCGGAAAACTTTAAAAGAATTTAATAACGATATTACTTTATCGTCCAATAAGGCTCTCTGAAGATCTACGTAAAAGTCTATGTAAAAATTGGAAAAAGATGATTCCCCAAATTCGACATCTCAAGTGAAATCCGAAGAAGTGTTTTCCGCGGATGCGTAGACCGACCGCAGGTTCGCGTATCGCTGCACATGCAAACCTCGCGAATTGCCAGTCAGTAGGAGAACACGTGCGACAGATAGGGAGTAACTTAGCTTGGTGCCAGCTTGTCTGCTTTAAATTGAAGCTGCGTCACTCGTTCGTCACGCGTCGAGCAAGGCTCCCGTATTTATTCCGCGAGCGGACGCGTGACCGCCGCGCCGCGATAGAAACTCACGGAAAGAATAGATATCTGCTTAACCGGTACGTGAAAATTGTCGTAAACGGTAGCCTGTGCCCCTCTCCGTACTTTAATCATCGATTGATTGTCGACGCACACCTAAGAGATATATTTTTTGTCTCGCGTTTTATCGTCGCACGCGTGGGAAAGCTCGCGTCGCTCTCTGTAAACAGTACGATCGATTACGCGATTCTTATTGGAGCTGATAAACTCCCACAGAGATCTTTTACGTCGTTGTGCGAGCCCGGTCACGTGTGAGTCTCCGAGGGTGGTTCAGCAAATTGAAAAATATATTTAGAGCTTTTGGTAATTTATAGCGGCAGCGTTATAGCTGCTTTGCGTTATAAAAATATGGAGACTAAAGGTGCGATCTCCTTTGCGCGTCTGGTCGCAGCGTTTTGCGATGATAATCCATTCGTCGTAGTCCTCTGCTGTGCCTCTGGATGTACAAGATTGCGTTCCTATGATGCGATTTGGTCTTAGACCAATATGGTCTAAGGATTTGGTATATCTTTCCTTGTTTTTCATTTGCGAAAGAGCATCGCCAAAGCTCAAATACGTGAGTCGATCGATATGTGTTAACGCGCGTGCTCGACGATACAAATAAGATAAAAAACTGACAGAAAATTGCGGGATTACGTCACGGTGAATAGTTTAAGACAGAAAAGAGGTATCGGTAATTACCGTTGCGAGGTTTCCATGAACGGCCTCGTGGGTGTTAGCACGTCAGACCGCGAAATTATGTATCGAGCGCGAACGGTTTCGATTAAATGTCGTTGGTTGACAATCGGCTCTCCCGCGTTTCATTCCGATAAATAACTATACGTGTACACGTGCGATAATAACCGTGCCTTGGTTATTCAGGGAACGATGGAGCACACGCTATACTTTTCGACCTACGCAAGAACCGTTTAAAACTATGCCCGTTGCTCCGTCTCGGGGGAAAAAAGAAGAGAAGATTACAATCATGCCGCGGGAAAAAATCCACCGTGTTCTGGGACGAATAATCAATAGGTTCGTTATTTATCCTCGCAACGCGTTGACTCGGCTCCGCGTGCATCGTCTATAGTTTTATCGTGATCCGTTCCCTGAACAGCTTTTATTTTCTGCCTTCTGTTGCGACAGAACGTGGTGGCGCGCAATCATGCGATTTCCTTGGCAAGCCTCCGGCTTTTACCACTGTTCCATTCATCGATTATCGTCAAATTCAATTCCTCCACCTTTCACGCAAAAACTCCATTCGATATTTGCCGAGTTTTCATCAGAAAATTCAATTAAATCCTTTGACTCGAATGAAATGTAAATAATTGCATTCTCCCTGACATTCAACTGGGAGCTTAACCGAGTATGTATCACGAAACACGCATATTCGTTGCCAACTGCAATTAAGCAGGCAACTCTAGCACTCTGATAGGTGTTTAATGTCTTAATAGATCAGAATACTTGCGAAGTCCATTAGATCCGACAGACTTTCAAATCGTTTATGTCGTAAAAGGAAGAAACCGATGGTGTTTATTGGAGTAACGATCACACCTTTCCACGCGGCGTGTTTGTATTTTCTATGATCCTGGATCCACATGCATTCGAGGGAAATTGTTCAGCGACTAAATGGATCATTCGAGGAACGTGTGTTCTGTCATTCTCTTTCGAACGGGGCAACGTGTGGAAACGAAAGGAAAAATTCTCGATTAGAAAGCCGGGCGCAATAACCGATTATAATTGTTCCGAATCACATTAATCCGAATAAACGTCGAACCACATCCATTATACGCCCTGTGTGCGCACGAATGTATCGTGGTCGTGTTATAAGGAGTATCGTTAGTTCAGGCTCGTGTGATCGATGCCCGGCTCTCGTATTTCACTTTTCAGCATTCGTAATGCGAGGAAGAAAGTGTTGCAAAGTGTACCGAGCCGGTGTACGTGGATAGAATTGACTGTTCAAGGTCACTGTCCTCGTTAAAACATTCTTCATTTCTCCTCGCGCCAATTATCCCTCGAAAAAACGACACGCCGATCGCTGAAAAATCGTTTGGTAACGCTGCGAAACAGACAGAAACCTTTTTCAGCCAAATTGTGTTTTACGATAAAATGATTGAATATCTGCAATTATTTCGCGGTGCAACGAAAATCGTTGTACAGAAAATTTCACCGTCGCGCAGACTGGTATTTGACCGATCCAGCTGGCCAGAAATCAATTTCCTAAAACTACCCCCAGGTAAAAAATAACATGTTACTGGGAGAGTCAGGTAGTCCCTCGAACCAACCACATTGTTCGTAAAGTATAAATTGTTTTTTTTTTTTAATTAATGTAAGCATCATTTAATAAAACAATAATAAATTTAATCAGTTTTAAGCAATAAAAACTTTTTGCCAGCTAGATCGGCCAAATGCCAGTCTGTGCATCGGTTGAAGAGACGACAAAGAGACTTCTCGGTTTCCTCGCCCTACAGAGGAACTCGTCACTTGCTCCTTCGACGCGCAGGATTGTTCTTGATTTCGCGGAAAGGTTCTCAAAGGAAACGAGCAAAACTGTTGCGGCGAACGATGGAACGAGCGTGGATATCCACGGACGCGCGTGGCAATTGCCGCGGCCGAAGGTGATGTAAGTGCGAGCACACGCCGCGCCGTTGCCGCGATATATTGTTCGCCGGCTTTTTTACGCGGAAAGTAGGCGCGCAGTTTTCCGTGTATCACTCCCACCGTGCAATTATTTTGCCGCATTATATACCGGCCGTGTGAACGAGGTCGAACCGCGTCCGCAGTTTTGTTCTTCCTTCTTCGGGATCGCAGGGATCCTACGAGTTCAAGCACGAACATTTAGTGTGGCGTTAATAAGTAAGACAGATCGAATTGGCAGAGAAACTTATTTATTCGATTAATCTCTTTGCATCGACTTTAATGCTGAAATATGTGGGACGTTAATAAGTAAGACAGATCAAATTGGCAGAGAAATTTATTTATTCGATTAATCTTTTTACATCGAGTTTAATGCTGAAATATCGGCTACTGTAAAAGAACAGCAACGCCCAGAGCAACGACGCGTCTGCTTTACTTCTCCGTTGCGGCGCGATGGTTTTGTCTTGCGGAAAAATTGCTACCGTTTCCTGCCCAGCTGCCGTCTGAATGCCAGCAAATTAGTACTGGTGTCTGTCCCGAGGCCTTCTCCTCTTCTTCTCGCTGTCCCCCTTTCTAACGGGCGGAAAGGATTCGCCCGGGAAATGCCTGCTGACCTTCTTTTGATTAGCCCGCTTTCAAACACCGGCTCAAAAATCGTGTACCAACAGAACCCTGCGAGCTGAAGACCACTGGATTTAATGAACACTCTAACGACGATGCAATTCTTCATTATCCCTGATGGATTTCGAGAAAGGAAATACTCGTTGTCTACGGGGCCCTCGAGGGGAGGCTACAAATCACGCGGAAGTAGGTCGCTTTTAGGAATGCATTTAGGTCGCTTTTTAATGAGACGGAAATTTCTCTAGCAAAATTATCAGGTCGTTATATATGAAACTCGACGAATAAAACACAAACAAACACATTTGTCAAGTTTCATACTTAACGACCTGATAATTGACGAAGATAATAGTATTTATACCCGATTTCACAAGATTGACGAGATGAACGAGCACAGTATATGATTGAACGAGTATAGTCTCGCTTCGTCCGTCGATCCCGAGGATTCGCGATTTCTCGTAAATCGCGCGCGGAAAGGTTAAGTAAGATACGGTAACGCGGCTGGATTCCCACACGCTGCACTTTCCTTTCTGTTTTCCCAACGTCCTAGCGGCGGTTACATAAAAGGACCTAACCGACCTGATGGATTCAATGCACCGTGTATATCGATTCCACGCGGAGAACCGTCGACGAGGACGTCGAGCGTTGAGGGACCTCCCCGATGGATATTGCACGCGTGTTCCATCGATCGATGGAACATGGGCCGAGGTTTTCGTCGCAACTTTCACGCACCGTAGCCTTTTATCGAACGCAGCGACCCGGCCGATCGATTGTGTCTCGAGCGCGGGAAATCGTGGCACTATCGATCCGAACGATGATTCGGAGGTATTGGAAGAAACGCGCCTGGGCAAATGGTTGTAAACGGGTGAACGCGGCGGCAGATGTTTCCAATTTCCCAGGCGATCGAGCCTCGGCGGTGTTGCGCTTCTCTCGAGTTCCACTCGGGCTGAAGTCGGACCGAAGTCGAAGTAGGCAGAGAAACTCTCGGAATTAATATTGTTTCTTCAGCCGAGGCGGCGCGCCTCTCGTCGAGCGCGGCTTTTTATCGAGCATATCACAGAGCCGTGAAAGTCCGGCTTCAAAGTGGACCAGCGGGGTCCACAGGTCGTGGAAAACGCAGCCGTTCCGCGCGTTAACACTTTGACTGGCGCATCAGTCATGCATCGGTGACACTGTTCCTTCCACGGGCTTAGAACTTAATTTTTACGATGACGACGCGACGCCACTCTGTACGGTCTACAAACTTCGGTTAAAGCACCGGTAAGAAATGCTTATGGAATTCCGCACGGAAACGTAGTCGAATTAGACGATGTTGTATAAAGTGTTGCAAGGCTCTGTACAGCAAAAGGTTGATGATCGAAATTTCTCCGATTTATCAAGCCCGTGTCAATGAAGAGTCTCTGATCATTTCCTGTACGTGCTCGAGGATCGCGTTGAATCGATAACAGGATACGACGGCTCCGTCGCGAGGCTAATTTGGGTCTCGATGCAAACCTACATCGATAATATTCTCGATGATTTTGTGTTTCTGGCGACCACGTAGTCGTAAGTTGTGCAAAATATTCGTTTCTGTATTTCCAACACGGGAAGATAGCCGTATAAATGAAAGAAGGAAACGACGAGCGCGATCACTGATTCAACCCGCCTCGGCGATGATCAGATTAGGATTAGGTGGTTCGATCGGCACGGAATAAGATCATTTTCTAGAGATGGAAGATAACCCTGAGGCCACCGTGGAACTTCCGGCGTTTCCCTTGACGGTATCGATCGCTGTTTAACTGGCAAACATGGTCGTGGTGGAGTGCTCGTCGGAGTACGCGCAAAAACATATTTTTCTACGGTTTAATCTTCCGTGGGGTGGCAGCGGTTGGTGGGGGCGCGCGATAATCGACACCGAAATGTTTTCTCCTCAACAATGAGCATCGTTGTGTGCACGAGGAGAAATAGTATCGGGGTCTAACTAAAAGCCGGCCGATTGGTTATCGACAGCTAAATAAAGAATATCGGGCCGGCTCGATGCCGCGTGCCAACGCGCGACGCTTTATTACGTCCTCTCTCCTCTCCCGGACTTGGCTCTTCCGTTGCTCTTTAACACCTAGTCGATTTCCATTAATTTTCGGGTCACCGAGTGCCCGCAACGAAACGACAGCTGCCTCCCACTTGAGATTCGATGGCTAATTTATTTCTCGTTTCGTCCCGATGCCCGACCGTGTTAATTAATTGGGATCGACCTCGCTCGCACATCAACGAATCCGCGCCGACAAATCGAGCGAAATTTTAGGCTGTTGCCTCGACACTGTCCCGCGACCATCCGATTTCGATTTTGATAGTTTCAACGACGATAATTAACAAATACATAGAAGATGGTGTTAAAAGAAAATGTTACCAAGCACGGAGGACCATTTTCGAAAGTCTGAAAATTGCAAGCAAGCCAATTGGAAGCTGCAGACGTTGTTACTCTAGTCTCTGTCGGTTTCATCGGCTTTTGTGTCAGACCTAGTGATCCTTTGGGAAGATTCGGGGGAAAGAAGACATTCCAAAGTCCTTTGTGACGCGTGTTTAGTGCAAAGACATCGCCTTGCTGCACCAGTGAGACTGCATCGTATGTTACGATCGTTTATTGACAAGGGATCGTAGATTCGGCGAATACACAGTAGCGCGCCGTGATGCATAGGGACAATATATCAGATACTTGGACCAGGTCCTAACCTTGAGGGTTTATTCTAGTAACCCGATGGTTTCCTTCTCGGATCTCGTGCTTCTTGATCGTTCCACTTTTCTTGCAACGTGAAACGCCAGATTCTCTGAAGTGGAGGCAGCAAAAACATGACGATCTTACACTGAAATTCTTGATAAAAAAATGACGTTCGTGTTGGTCAGTCGTTACCCCTCGAATGACAGATAATTTTATCACCGCTTTAATATCATTTACATTTCACTGGGAAAATCAATATTTGCTTCTGTAAACAAGCTGTCTAATCAACCTGATATTTTATATCATTTACATTAAATGTGTGTTTACTTTGAATTTGAAAAGAGTTAAACTTAATAAATTGTGCAGTGGCATATTTTGATCGATTTGACGTGTTTCTGTAAGAGTCCGAGAAGATGACGGCTGTCAGTTTAATTTTTACGACTAGCCGTTAAATAATTATTTATAGAATTAGTAGGAGGACGTTTCAGCAAGAAGATCTTGTTCTTGCGAAGGCGTGCTCGATTTCGTAAGTGTTACGTCGGAGTTACGTGTCGGTCGGTGTCGTTTTTTCATCTTCAACTTATTCAAGTATGAGACCGCGGTTTCCGGTAGCCTCGGAGTTTCCAGTTGCCTCGAGAACTGAAGTTCCAAGCGTTTCAGTCACCACCACTGCGTTGAAACCCTTTATATTATTGGTTTTGCGTTTCACACTGGGGTGCCAAGAACCTACCCCGAGCCATCCACGAAGACCGCTGTCGAGGTTTCTTCGTGCTCGTAACAGAGAATTTCCTCGTGAAACTTTCAAAATGTCATCGACATTGAACGTTAGGAGGCACAGAAATAGTTACAATTCCAAAAAAAAATAAATAAAAATATTCCGCGATATTTCAATCGAAGTAATTGTGAAAAGTTGAGCGTTTCATCCGCCCAGCGAAGAAAAACGGAAAAGGCTATAGGGTCCGAAGGCAAGTAATTTCGCCGTTAATTACCCGAGCAGTTTCGAAAGCAAACAAAACGGGATCGAAGGAGAGCGCTTTATATTTTGTAATTGAAGTGAACGGAACTTTTTAAATATACTTACCCTGTAAAAACGATGGAAATTATGATTTTACAGCGGCTGCATCGGTGCCGTTTCCTTGCAATTTAAAAAGCTCCGCGTCTCTCGAGCACCGAAAAAGCTGCGTGCCTGAATTTTTCACGAGTCCACGTCGACTTTACGATGCAGTTCAACGGCGAAATAGTTTTTCCAACCTTGTTTTCCCCCGAGCGAAAATCGTAGAGGGATGACGTTGATCCATGGAGCGGAAAACTGCTTGCGAGCGACTTTCACTGGGAACAAATCACTCCGGTTCACGTAAAAATCGTGGAAAAAATTTTATTAGTTCCTTGAACTTTGTACGCGTCGTTAGGAATGTACGCTAAACGAGAAGTTTGAACAGATCGATTTTTGATCCGTTTTTCAATTCAGAAAATTGCAGAAGTTAGGACTTTGTCACCCGAACGCTGTGCCGGGAAATTCAACGATACTGCAAAATGTAGTTGACCGATCGAGTTTGATTCATCATTTATGTAAAGGTTTGTGAACGTTGTTGAAGCATCGGTAAAAATATCGTGCTCCTCCTTTTCGGAGGTCGTCGCAAAGAAAAGCGAGAGTCTTTGCGAAAGAACGGTTTTTTTGTTCGCGATTCAGAAGCACTTTAAGCAGAATTCCGATGCTGAGTGGCTCCGGTGAATCTCCAGATGCGATTGTATATTTTCGTTCCGCCGATTTCCACGGAAGATCGGCATTTTTCCACGCTTCTTCTCCAAGATGTATACATAATACACAGAGTCCGCGGTCGCATCGAAAGTTGCTTGACTTTCATAAGCATGAAAGTAAATGTATTCCCCTCCTGTTTATCGTCGAACCGTTGTCTCGGCGATCCTGACAGTCTTATTATCGTACGTGCGTACCTCCTTATTGCATGCAAATCAGATCGTAGCAGGCATCAGCCGTATGTTCATTCTTGAAATCTAGCCTTTGATCGTGGTGGGCGTTCTTGGATGATAAGTGGGTTGAGTCTAAGCGGAGACTCGGACAAGAAATCTAATTAACCTAATATAAAACACTAATTATTATCCGTGGTCAATCACGATCTCTTGCCTTATTTACGCGATGTACTTTCTAATTGTCGGATCGAATTGCACTGTTTGGATAAGTACATGGCAGCCATTTCGATTTGAAATGGAATAGGCAAGTTTATAAAAATTCGTTCACGTAATTTATTATCTATCCATTGTCGATCACGAGTTGCAGTGTAGGAAACCGTACGACAACTTCGATCGACAAATAGACTATGAAAGTTTCAATAAATTCACTGACATCGTAATTAATTATTATCCGTCGATCTATTGCTATGCATACAACCCTGTTTACAATTCTACACTTTCTAATTGTTGGATTAAATTGCGCTGTTTAGACGAGTACGGAACGTACGGTAACGTCGATCGACAAACGAGATATAAAAGTTTATATAAATTTATTGAATCGTATTTCTTTTACAATTCTGAATTTTCTAATTGTTAGATGAAATACCGCTTATTCGGATGAGACGAAGTATACGATACGATAATTTAAAGTAATAGGCTACAGCCAATTAATTAGTATCTATCTATGGACAATCATCATCCGCTATTACGTTAATTTATCGTTCTTCCTAATTGTATAATTCATGTGCACGATTAAACATTCTTTAGAAAAATCACAATGTAAAGTACTGACAAATTTTTATTTTTAATAGGTTTGGTAAAGCGTTTATACAGATACACAGGCCTTCTTCTAGTCTTATCATATGAGAATTCTTCCGAATGTTTTCGAAGATACACTTCGTCTCGAATACTCATTAGCGTATCTTATCAATTTTTGAGATACAACAGTATCCTCCGAACTATGTGCAGAAACTGTTTGCTTTTGATATATGTACGCGGTTATCAGTGCATTCTGTAAACAATTTTTATCTGGCGTAGCATTATATTATCGAAACTACATTCGAAGAACTGTTTGCTTTTGATATAACCAGCTGTCGATGTTAATAAGTAAATAATTTTTATTCGGTATCAACTGTTCAACTGTTCGAGGAGTTGTGAATCTTTGGACATTTGCTGCATAAACGCTCCACACACGTGCACTCTCAAGCATTAGGAAAATAAATGAATAAGTTGCAGCTACTTATCTCCTATTAACACCACGCGAAAGATCGCTAACCAATGTGACTGTAAAACTGATAAAATCTGAGTTCCTCCTTCTCGCGTTATCTCAGAAATTACATCATGCTAGATACACACACAGTCGCGCACTCGCATGATCTTTCCCCATCGAATGAAAATGAAACGCGAGACTCGATTATCGCGGCTAGGTCCAACGGCATTAAAATTAGTAGAAAATGGAGTCAGATAAATCCGTTGCGCTAATCACGCTGGTATAATCGGGTCGAGCGTAAAACCGGCGTCTGTGGTAAAAGAATCGGGTAATCGCGTCGCGGCGGATGCACGCGTCGCACGTGTCACTGCGCACGCGTTTTTTTGCCTTAGTTTCGCGTGCAGATAAGCACGCGATTTCCCACCCCCACCCCATCACCGACAGAACACCCGACAGCCGAGTTTTCGCCACTGATTTGCAAATGATGAGACGCGGCTCAGCCATCCAACTATGATTCTTCTTCATTCATGCGCGGTTCCATCGAGACGCTTTGCCAACGCGCATTCTCTCTCTCTCTCTCCGTCTTTCTCTCTTTCGGATATAGTATCAGCTGTCGAGGGCCAATGCGAATGAAAGGAGCAATCGTAATTGTCTGGCACACGATGCTGCTCGGTGCGTGGTCCGAGACCCATTACCTCCGTAATAAACCTCGATGGAACGTAAACAGTTTTTCCAAATGCGATCTTCTGAGACCACCCGTTTAGCGTCCACACTTTGCCCCTAATTATGTTCATATTCGTAATATTTCATTTCAACAGAGTCCGATACAAATTCTTCAAAAATGCAGAAAAGTGTTTCACAGAATCGAAAAGGTGTGAATCGTCTGAAGAACAGCTTATTGGAGTTGAAGACTCCTAAAAAATGTGTTTAATGAGAATATTGTTCCCCCGATAATCAGAACTTCAGCACGCGTAGGCGTGTGTTTGCAGTGCGTAGAATATATAATTAGAAAAGGGGAGCATTAGTCCAAGTTAAGATATTCTGGGAATTCAGTGTCGTGCCGAGAAATTCTTGGCCCCTGTTTGCCAGGTTCAACCCTGTGCCGGAAGCTTATGCAATAGCGTGATTAAAAGAGGTCACCGCCGTCATATGCATCGCGCTACACGACAAGTGAATTTTCTATCGTCTTTACACACGGCAAGTCGCCGCTGTGTTGCCACCTTATGTTTACAATTTGGTGGTGGAAAACCGTACAGAACCCAACAGATTTTTCGAAGGGGCGAATACTTTAAGGGGAAGAAGAATCCAAGGGAAATGTCGATCGAAATCCTGTGGATCGAGTTTCGCCTGCGGATCCCTCGGGAAGCCAAAAAAGGGATCTTCCCCGGTGCCCCTGTCATGAAACACTGCATTCGCAAAACGATTTAGCACGCGACGACGCGCGTGATCTCGGAAACGATTCCGCAGTGATTCGCGATCGCGATATCCATCTGCGCAGGTGTCCAGTCGTCTCGGTGTTCTCGAGTGTGTTTTTTTCTACGCCGCAAACGACGATGATCTCACACAGTGACACAGTGTACGATTCCTCGCAATATTTCCCCTTAAACGGCGTTTTTCGCGAGGACGAGGCGAGCCTCGTGGTTTTGCAAATCCTGGATCAGGATTGGAAACGCGAGATCGAGACCCTATCGCGTCTATTTATTGTTGTTCCTCCCGGAATACGCATAATGCCGCTCGGATCTGCATAGTATCGAGTGTAGCTGCGGTCAATTAAATCGCCGACAGGTGATTGCTTCCTCTTTCCGGCTTCTTTTTCATTCTTCTTCGTCGTTCCTGTGCCGTTGCACCCTGTGTCGTTGTTCGACACATATCGACGAGTTTCTGGGCCGCTCGGATGTCGATTCACGATCGATCATTACGCTCCCATAACTTTCTTAATTTTCAGAACACCGACATGGAATATTTAGAATGAAATTCGGAGAATGACAAGTCTACGAACACTAGAACGAACGAGCCCTGCCGCGCCGGTTGGAAAAGTTTCCGTAGTTCCCGTAGTTTCTATCCCGTCCCGGCTTTTGTTTAGCCAGCGACGTCATCGTCGGCTCGCTGATTTCCGGCGCGTGGCCTTTTTATAGCCTAATGAGTCCTCGTTCGTCCTTTCCCGCTGCAAGGATACCGGAAGCAGCGAGACAGTTTCCGCGCGAAGAAGAAAAGCTCGGTCGGACCGTAGCGCCGCATAAAATCGATACATTGTCCGACAGTTGTGCAACACATTCCCTGTTCACCGTATCTCTGTTGTCTTTCCGCCGTTCCTCGCCGCTCTTTCATACTATGCAGCCTGTGGGAAAGCTCTCCCGGATGGATTTCGGTCAAACGAGCAGGGCTTGGAAATCGGGCCGAGACAACGCGGCGACCGCATTAACCCTTCCGTTCCGACCAAAGTGTATAAATACGTTCCGAGCTTTGAGGGGGCATTCTACCGTAGAGCATTAAAGAATAGATTTTCTCCAATTGCATTATCCTTCGTTAAGATTATACAAGAGTCTCGCACGCTACTGTCGCTTGTCCACCAGCCATAGTCGTCGCTTCTGCTAACAGCAATCCGCGAAATCGCTAAACGGACGCGAAAGCCAAGTCCAGAAAGTTGTTAGCTGACTCGTAGAACGGGACACCTGCGGTTCGATAGCATTCGGAGAAAAGCAAGCGGGGTGGACGTATCGGTTCGAGCGGGCAGCGGTCAGTCCTCGCTAAATACAAGGTATACATACATATAATTGATCGACGCGTACTTCGCCAACGTAATCTTGGCACGCGATGAAAACTCAAGGTCGTGGGCACGGCTCGCACACCGTTTCAGTGGCCTTACGTCATAGCCTGGATCCACGGATCGGCTGCGAAGCGAATTACACCGTCCAGGCTTCCTGGTTCGGCGACAATTGCCTCCGGCGGATGAGACGAGCTCATCTTAAGCCGCTTTTCCACGGGGAAGATCACCGGCAACGACTCGACGAATCATTCGTGATCCCATCATCCACCCCCGCCGACCGGTGCTCGCACCGCAGATATCGTTTCTGCTGTTCGATTCCACGAAAATTACTTCTCTTTGGCCCTCCAATTTTCTGCCTTCTCAATCCTTCATCAGAATTAAAGATGAGATTAGAATTTCTTTGATCATTGCAGAAAAAGAAGTCTTACAACCATTCTCGCGAGTGCCCAGAGTTCGACTCCAAAAACAAAACGAATTCATTCCCACCAGACTGCACGCGCCAACTGCCAGCATCTCGATCTCGCCGTTTGTTTCTCTTTCTTTTTCACAAATTCTCAGAACATCCGTTACATAAACGTCCTGACACGGTGCCAGATCGCGGACGCCCGAGCGGGTGACACTGTAATTCAAGCCTAACGCGTCAACACAGCTCTTCGATCAGGATATACGCGTATCGAGATTCTCTGTAACGTTCAAGGTTTCGATTGATAAGAGCTATACACCACAGGTGGCTGTTAGAGTTGGAGATAGTAATTGGATGTTGTTTCCGGTGTTACAGATATCGATCTACAATGCCAAATCGACTCTTCGCTTGCGATGCCCGCCACTTATCAGACACTCGTCGCCCGGGCCCAGTTGGCTCAGCAATGTTGCATGTTGGCCGGAGAGCAGACCAGGATCTGCGAAAAGCTGGTGCACGATCAGCATCTTCAACAACAGGGCTGGGCCGCCGTGGTGGCGAATCTGGAGGACATCACGCAAATGTTCCAGTCTCGAGCCGCTGTTCATCAGCAGAGCTTCAATGCCTATCTCTCGGAGAGGGAGCAGCACATGGAGCTTCTTCAAAAGTGAGTACCAGCAACCCACATGACTACATTGTCAATTTTCAGTAAAGTTTCATTGAAAACGGTGATTGATACTTCAACATTTCCGCTCGTAATTGCAATCCACGCGCTAAGTTTCTGGTTAAAGACGCGTCTCGGCAAACAGACGATCTAATCTGACGGCACGTAGCGCTGACGCAATGTCTAAGGATATAGACATAATTATGATAACGTTGATAACATACTGTGTCTAGTAACAACCGATCGGATCTCTATGCAAACACTTGTTTCGTTAAATTGTTCCAACCTGACAAAAAGTATGAAAAGATACTTATGCCAGCAGGTTTAGGAATCGTATTTTATGAAAAGATGCTTTAATGCTTCTAACATGACTTCACTGACATCTGTAACTGTGTTCTGCTGCAGCTTCAACGCAGACCTGGGCATGCTGGCGAAGATCCCGATCCTGCCAGCGCTAAGGGCGCAAGCCGAGGGTCTGCTGAGCCCGGATGACCAGCCAATCCAGTCTGAGAAGGATGCGAATGGCCAGGAAGAGGTGTTCAGCTTGTTGAGTTGGATCTCGGCGAAGGACAATCAGAGCAGCCTGGAGCAAGTGGCCGAGCAGTGTTCCCGGGGTTTGGAGCAGTTTAACGAGAAGTTGTTCAATGACGTGTTGAAGATCGAGGTGAGCGCAGCGATCTTCACCGCGAGCAAGCAGGACATGAAGAAGATCAAGGGCCTGGGAGAGCGGCTGTTCGCGCTGGAGCAATTGATGCAGCAGACCAAGAGACTGGTGCAGGAGCAGGGCGAGTTGGCGCAGGGATTTCTGCAGAATCAGAGTCGCGCCAGCAACCTTGGCGATGCCAGCGTGCTACCCGATCTCTGTACCTCGCACAGGCGTCAGCTGCTCGTGATGCTGGAAAACCATAATCAGCTGAGGGACATTCGACGCCGGTGTACCAAGTCGAAGGAGGAGCTGTCGGTGAACATCTACCAACGGCTCAAGTGGGTCATGTACGTGGAAAACAAGATGCGGGAGGTGGACAGTAAATTAATGATGTACAACGAGAGTCTGAAGCGGCTCAGAAGGCACCTGGAGGTGTTTCAGCAGATCCACCTCGCGCCACAGATGTACATGAACGCGGTAGCCGAGGTGGTTCGGAGGAGGACGTTCTCGCAAGCTTTCCTGGTCTGGGCCAGCAACCTCGCCTGCCAACTGCTCACCGTTCACAGTGAGGAACTGGCCCGACGAAGAGAGTTCCAGAGCAAATTCGATGGTCATTTCCTGAACACCCTGTTCCCTGGTCTAGAGGACACACCGCCGCCGTTTGCCACCCAGGCACCTTCTGTCTTCGACGGTGGACTGCCAAAGGTGTGTACAAAACTGAGGGCCGATGTTTGTCTGTCTTGGAACTACCCGGATGATTTTTATCTATGTTATGCTGTTGCAGTTGACTGTGGATGATATGGAGGTGTTGAGGTCGCAGTTACCAGACCTAGCGTTAACTGTATCGTCACCAGACTTGGACAGCATCACGCAGTTCTTTTTGTCGAAGAGTCTCACCGACGCCAGCACCGATGGGAACAAGGAGAAAGATAGCAGTTCCATGAGAGTCGACGACGTACCAGCCAAGGAACAGGAACAGGCTCGGGCTCCAATGTTATCTGACAGGTACCCGATGACTAAACAAAGTAGGGAGCTAGTTTTCAATTAGGGGTTTTCTATTCGAGATGTTCTCCCTTGATTTGAATTCATTAATATAAGACATTATGAAATGAAGTCTGATAGAAGAACACGCGAACGGTGTCTACGGTTTCGATGACTAACGACAACTTGTCTGACTGTAGGGGTGACTTCGAATCGGAGACGGACACCGAGGAGTTTGAGAAGATCGGACAGGGCGTCACGGACTCGAAACCCGAGTCGTTCGACGGCGCTAAGCAAATGCGTCAGAAACAATTAGAGGTTGGTGCCTCGCGAAGCGTGTCCCCTTCTTCCTCAACCTCGACTAACGTATCCCCGCTGAACTCGAAAGTCGTCGACCTGACGAACCGTTCGACCTCCTCGAGCGAGCCCGGATCCTTCCACTTCCCAAGCCTGTCCGTCAGCGAGCGTCCGTCTCAGCTGAGTCCCCTAACCGAGTGCGCGGAGAACGTCGAGTCAAGCTGTTTGCTTCATCGCGCCGCGAACGGTCTTTCCAAGTATAGCGAGCAGCCGGCTTCCTCGACCACAGCCGAGGAGCCGAGATCCCTAAGCCCGAATCCTTCATCCTTCAATCCCCGGTCCGCATTGTGCGACGGCCAGCAGCAGCAACGGCATCAGCTGTCCAGCAGTGGCGGTAGCAGTCCATCGGTCGGTGTTGGCGCCGCCGACTTCATGGGTACTGAATTTTACATGGACGAGTCCCTGCCGAGCAGTCTCAGCGAGCACCCTGCCGACGGACCGCAACAGGCTATCATTTCCCTTCTCCAGGTACTGGACGACTTACAGCTCGCTAACAGACCTCGTAGTCGTAGCCGTAAACGTTCCACTACCTCTAATTCAGAACATCCAACCGATGGTACACTTTCGATACTGTTTTGCTTACTCTTCTACCCTTCAGGTCAGACACGGGCCACGGTTCTACCGGCACCGATGACCCGTACACCACCCTCCACAAGTATTTGTACCGTCGAAACCTTTCACCGGGGATATTCATATCGTTCTTGTCTCGTACTAACGTGCTCACAGTTCATGCTCGATACTAAAAATGGTGTCTAACGTCATCTTCTCTGTCGTCACATCCAAGTGAAATGTCTTTAATATGTAAATGGTATTCGCATAAAGGTTCAACAGCAACCATGAACAGGACGCCTACAATGTGCCAATTTATTTCGAAAACTAAACATCTGTTGGCACGCAGTTTCCTAATCATAATAGTAGCTAAAAAATGGGGTTAACTCCAGCGGAAATAACAGTCACTACAAACGTTAGATTATTAAGAATAATGAAATGAACTCTTTATTAGATTCCACCAAGTGTCCAAATACTTACGGACGGCAGTGTACGTCGGCCCCGCTTGCGAGCTCCTGTTGATCCTCCTGCGAGCACTCGTTGTTTGGTGGACAGAGCTTCGTAGGCGTGGCGCAATGCGACCGGAATGGTGGAGCGCGACTGGCCCCGCGAGCCGAGAATCCAGAGAGTGGGGAGTAGGAGCTCCGCCTCCAAGCGCATCTGTGCCCGTAGGAGCTCGTGGGGGTGCTCGCCAGCGCTCCTGCTAATCTTATTGCCTATTTTCCGAAAGAATACCTCTCAAATACAATCACAGTCATAATAGTTGACCATCTAAGGAGTGCAATGAACAACTATTATCGACAAAGCGGATCTTTTCTTTCGTAAAAAGGACTATAATACTTGCCAGTTGTTCCTGGTCCAGAGTCTGACCACCGATTCGTGTCTCCCGACACCTTCATCTGTTCTGTGTGATCATCCCGCATCCTCACCTAGCTCGGGGACCGTTTCTAGTGTCGATCTCTCTCCACTTATTTCCCCTTTCTCTGTGGTTTCTAGGTACTTTCGTTGTCATTGTCTTTGCATTCGCAACCCAATTTATTAGCGCTGTCTTTATGCAAGTATGTATACCCAGACACGCCGGTATGTATCTCTTGCTTGCCGTCTATTGTTGGTGTGAACCCTTCCGTTTCCTCGTAGGATGGTCTAGCCTCCGTTTTTTCGAACCCCGTCATTCTCGTAGCTGCATATCCCGCCGCGTGTAAGTCGTGCGTGGGTGCATGTGTCTTAATTTTTTTTTTAATTACAGGATAGCTGCCGTCGCACTCGTATCCCGTCCCCTCCAGAACCCGAAGTGTGACACACACACACACGCTCACACACTCTCTCTCGAGATCTGATCAATCACGAGTTCGTTTCTCCGGAATGTTAACCGGCTCTTGCCATTACTGCATCGCGCACTGTACTACAGGGTTTTTTTCATTTTTCGTTTATCAAAGCTGCCTTCCCACTCCCAATCTATTAACTTTTCCGCCACTGGTCACAAAACAAGTTTACGATGCTCGAGACTGCGAGGAGTCCAGCTATCAACTGGTCAAAAATGTTAACACACTACTCTGTACCTACCATTAATTCTCACATGCTCTCTGGATGAAACATCACAAATTCTTATCTCTTCGTATTCAGTAACATTTTGATCAGTATTTATTTTGTAATTAACTTCTCAGTAACAATGGCATCTAACACTTTCTGGTGGGATTATCGTTTTTATTTATATTTTCATGTAACACAGACATCGAGAACTCTACTAACAGATTTCTTTTTGTCAACGATACGTTAATACTGAAACAGTTCGATGTCAGGAAACGTTTCGACTGATTTCTTGATGATTCCTCGCTGACTCGATAGTACACACGGTATATTGAAAATTGTGGTACAAAATGAAAGGAGACAGCTGATTCTATGGGAAAACGAAGTAAATTCTATCTTGAAAAAATGTTTAAGTTCGATTATCTTCAAGATCCGGATCTAAGAACTGTCACTTCAGCTTCTGGACTTTTTCCCGCAGAATCAGCTGCTCCGATTTCTACCACGATCACATGTCTTCTAATCTTGCGTGTTAAATTTCGTGCACTGTTTCTCACGGAAGTGTTTGGCGCTGGCCGTTTCAGGAGAACCTTGGAAACACGCGTGAGGAGGTGGAGAGGCTGCGTTCGATCCTGAAGACTATGAAGGCGGTGGTTAGCGAGGCCATGAGTTCGGTGCGGCAGGAGCTGAGTGTTCTTCGGGATCAGTCGAGCGAGGACAAGAGCGGTCTCAGGGAGATGACGGAGCGTGTTCGCGAGGCGTTGTCCCTTTACTCCAGCGAGTACGACCGTCCTCTTCGCGAACGAGAGCAAGAGTTAAAGGTCGGCCACGAGCTCGAGATGGCGGACGCGAAGAAGGTGATCCAGAGCCGCGAGGAGGAGATCTGTTCGTTGAAGAGGATCGTGCTGGAGAAGGAGACGGAGCTGTCGGAACACGAGCGTCTAATGACGACCATGAGGCAGAAGCTAGAGTCCGAGCAGACGGAGATGAGGAACCTGCGGACGAGGCTTCATCATCAGCTGAATGAGGCGCTCGAACAGGCTTGCGTGGTGAAGAAGGCTGCCGTGAAGGAGGCGAACGACGATCGGTTCCGGGAAATCACGACCCTCGCGAATTCGGTGTCTCAGTGTCAAGAGACGATCCAGGAGCTCCGGCTCAGTACCGCCAGCACCGATCAACAGAGGCTGGTCGAGGCCACCGATATGCTGCCCATGGTGTACAAAGACGAGCTCGTGACCACCAGAGTCCAGATGAACGACATCGTCATGGACGGGAGCTCTAGCGACTCTTGTGTCTACAATATCACGGCGAGTGTAATAATATTATTTTAAATAAATAAAATCCGCAGTCTACCGATAACTTTTTGCCTAATCGAACTATTTGATTTTCAGATGCAGCACGTGCTGCGGATTGCGGTCCAGATTATAGAAGAAAGAGCGGCTAGCATGGAGAAGATGGATCAGGAGTTGAAGATGGCGCGACAGATGATGGAGGAGAAGGAGCAGGAGGTGAAGATGTACAAGATGCGCGAGTTTGCGTTGCTGGAAGAGCTAGAACAGTACAAAACGACGATCAGGCGAGTGACGAAGTCGGAGGAGTTCAAGAACGTGCCGGAAGAGATGAGCGTCAGTCAAATGCGGGAGGTACTGAAAGGTCTGCGGGCGGAGAAGGACGAGGTGAACGTGTCGGAGTCGAAGAAGGTGCGGGTGGAGGCAAACGACGACCAAAGCTGTCTGTCGAGGCGGCTAGAGATGCTGGAGAACGACAACAAGAGGCTGAACTCGGAGATGCAGGCACTTCGAGAGTACAGGGAGTCGGCGAAGACGAAGATCGAGGCGCTGAAAGCGGAGAAGATTCGACTGGAGGTGGAACTGGTCAAGGAAAGATCGAGGAGGAATTTTGCTGTTCGCGAGTCTTCCGAGGGCCGCGAAAAGGAGATGAACGCTTCCGTCGCCGTTGTGTCTGAGGGCTCCAGCCGAGATGCAGCGACTAGCCCTGAGCCGCAGTGTTGTATGTGTATGGCGCACTGCGGCTACGTGCGCAAGAAGATGAAGAAAACGGCGGAGAAGTTGGTGCAACAGAGACGCATCACCGTCACCAGCTGCGACCCCGGCGACAAGGTGCTCGTCTTCTGGAACCCCACGCATGAGAACTTCACCCTTTACCAGGAGTCGCCCATCTTTTACTTCCTAAACACCGACTGCGTCGCTGCCTTGGATCTTGGCCCGAACCCCGACGGATTGCCCAAGAGGCAGCAGACCATCGCTGAGGTCGTTGATAAGGAGTATTGTCAGGCTAAGAAGGTGAGGGTTTTGTGCCAAAGATTTCGGAAATGTTCGTTGTACTATGTTACAGAAGTTACCATAGTCAGCAGAACATCTGATTCAGATACTTTGGGTTTTAATCATTTTCTTTAACGCAGAGCGTTTCAAATATTCCCACAGCAACGAAAGCTCTGGAGTTTCATCAGCGAGTGTTATTAACGAAAAATTTGTTTGTTTCAGTCCGAGAATCGATTCCGAGTGCCACGCGGCACCAAGTTCTACCGGGTGCGCGTTAAGTCGTTGAAGAACATCTCGAAGAGCATTCGAGAGGACAGCCACTCATTCTCTTACCATAGCGAGGTGCTCCGCGACGATTGAATTGACGTTCGAAGGCCGAGAATAACGTCTGCCTTCGGGCCAGGGTCCGCCAGCTTGCAACATCATCCTTTCCGCAACCATCCGGAAACGGATCCCTCGGATCAAGGCCAAAACCTGCCAGAGCCTGTAGACGCATCCTGAATGCCTCGTCGATGCAGGTGGATCATCCATCGGATCAACCGATCGACAGAGGTATGGGCCGCCGGAATCGGTGTGCACGCGACAGACGATCAGAAGGGAGAGGATGCGCTGGCGTTTCATTGTGATATAAATCATTTTTAAAAAAACGAGTGAAACATATAATTGCCGAATGCTGTGGTTAGCTGTGAAGTGTAAACGACGATTTGTATTCCTTTTCCGTTTCATCCGCATATACGCGCGCGCGAATGGGAGAAAGAAAGAGAGTGAGTGAGATAGAGAGAGAAAATGTAGAAAAGCCAAGAATGAAAGGAAAAATAATATTACTGATTATCGACGACGCGTTTCTTCTTGTAACTCGACAGGCTGAACGAACGTGTAGAAAAATGATTGAGAGAACAAACGCGAGAGAGAAAGAAGGAGATGGACATTAGTTTTTCACTTTAATTTCGGACACCGAAGCGAAACTTTCTCGTTCCGTGATTCGGTTCGAAGCTATGAATTTATTCATTATTATTACTATATTCTAATTATTGTTATTATCTTTGCACTGTGTGAAGAGAGAAAGACAAAAGAATGCAAAAACGAAGGCGAAGATGAACGACGAAAAGAGAGAAAGGAAAATAATATCGTATAGTAGAATAAGTTTTACAAAGGAAACAACAAGAAAGGAAAAAAGAAACGAACTTGCAATTAGTGAGAAAAATCGCGAAAACGTAAAAAAGATAGAAGGAAACGGTAACGAATGCCACACGGTTACTTTCTTATACATATACCGACTATACATATATCATGTATGTAATATACTATAACGTATTATATACATATATGTTATATAACATATATAACATATTATACATACATATATATGTGTATATATATATACGTATATATATGTATGTGTATATATATACGCGTGTGCTCTGTCGTACTAAGCGTACAATATTCGCGTGACGATGTCATACATAGGTCCTAAGCTGGATTTTCTATGGAGAAACCGAGCGATTCGTAATTGCCATGTCTGTGCAATCCTCGAGAAACATCCTCGAACGCGTTCAGAGAGAGAAAGCGAAAGTTTGTTTCACTCGGAAACGGTTGTATTCTCCTGATTTTCGTTTTCCGCGTGTCTCGTGGTCGACGAAGACCGTCCTCGAGCCGTTTACCAATGTCCGGTATCGGCTCATCGTCGATCGTCAACCCTAATCTAATCGTTGGGTTCGAGATTTTCCTTCGATGTCGGTTCAAAGATGCGCGGCGCAACGTTCGGGAAACGTTCGGCAAAACGGTCTTAGTGGACGAAACTAAGCAGAAATCCGCACTCGAACCGTACCTAAATCTTGGAACCCTCGTCTGAATGGGTTAAGTTCGCTGCAAGAATGGCGGACGCGATCGAGAGGACCACGCGGCACTCACCTAACTTCGAATCGCCATTTTGTCGGCGATAGATTAGGTCTTTCAGGCCCCGAGGAATAAGGCGAACTCCTCGTAAGATGAATTTTGTAACGAATACGCGTACACAGAGCAGATGTCCACACACACACGGATGTCAGGCCACTTACACATAGATTTTTTTTGTTTCTCCACCGACCAAGGCTCGAGAGAAACGTGATCCGATCGAGAGTGTTGGGCGTAACACGGAGAGAATGCGAGGACACCAACCTTTTGATTACCGATTCCGTAACCGTTTACCACTATTATCGTTTCTCCGCGACAGTTTAAGCACTCATAGTATCGTACAATAGCTGTGATCGTTAGGCTCGACGTTTTCACTTCTACTTAGTCGTTAGTTAATCTTAATTCCTGGCGCCTCGGCGAGCGACGCCTCGCGATCCACTCGAGACCGATTACCCTGGACCCTCAAATCGTTTTCCTCTTCGTGGTCGGGGAAGGATCGAGAGCGGATCGAGGAATATTTCGCCGTCGATCGCCGGCCGCCGATTTCGAGTTCGAGCGACGCCGCCCCCCGCGTTCACGGTGGCCCGCCGAAAAGATGCTGATAAAGTAAGATAAAAAGATGAAGCAAAAAAACTCGTTTGGTAGGCTGTAGCTCGAGCTTGTCGAGAGAACGACGCACTCGCTTTTGACATAGCGCAACGTAGATCATTTAACGATTCCTCCTTCTTCTACAGGCCGCAAGCGAAATTGCACCCGCGAAACACACATTTAGCACGAAGTCTTGGTCAGGGGTCCTTGGAGACCCCACCGTCTTTTCCTGTCGTAGCCACAAACCTCCATACTTCGGTCGACGTCCTGTCGTCGCGTCGATTCTCCGAGAGTCACCGTGCGCGAAATCGAGCGCTTCTCCGGCGCCTTTCAACAAACACTTCGTTGCTCGCAGCAGATTTTCCTTATAAAGTGGTAGTAAATGTGATTAGTATCCTTTCGGTAGTTAACGAGCTATTGTCGATGATCCTCTCTCCATAGTATCCAAGTCTTGGTAGCAAAAGATCCACGTGAACTCGTGTCTGTGTACTCAAGCGTTTTAGTTGAACTCGAAGGCAAGACTGAAAGTTTACGGAGAACATTATACACCTTCGACAAACGTAGCTCAGAATTTTCTTTTCTTTTTAACTAGAGTATAAGTGCTGTGGATCTGCAGCATCTTCCAAACGAGTCTTTTATTTTCTTCGTTACGAAACAGCTGTCTACGTCATTGCCAGAGCCACGTGTGACAATCCGTACGATTTCATTTCTTTCGAGATTAACCAACGAATGGATGTTTCTTTTAAGTATAGTTTAGAGATGATTTTATAGACAGACACGACTTCGTATGGACTTCCATTAGCTGCCGAATTCGATGATTCGATGGGTTTGTGTAGCTCGGAGACGTAGCTCTTTTCACGCGGACGCGAAAACCGAGTGCACCACGCACGCGACTCACGGTTCCTATTAGTTCAATTTTTCTTTTCGATCTTCGAAGGCACTCGTAGATCACTCTCCGCGCAGTTAGGTGAACCAACTCGTAAAACGTGCAACCTCTGTCCACGTAGACACGCTGTGTTTAACTGTATTCGGGCTCTCATCCTGCACCGTTGTGTCCCGAGAGACGCTGTACGGACATTCATCTGCAACGTCGTTAGACGGTCAAACGATGCTGCAGCTTATACGCCGACAGCCAACTCGGACTTCATCCTCTTTTTGCGGGGGAGGTGGGACGATTGCTCCTTCTGTTCACTTTGAACCAGTCCGAAAATTCGGAAGCCTGAGAAGTCGATTTTCCGAGTCCTCGATCGTGAAGCTATGAAATTTTTAACGGGACGGTTGGATGAGTAAAGAGTTTGTTATTATCGTTTTCTACTTGCCGAGTCTCTTTCCCTCGGTGGACTCGTAACTTTTCACGGAGCAATCGATCCACGTTCTCGACACAGCACGTACTCGTATAACAGTTTTTAACACGTTGGAAGCGATTAGGTTGGTTGCAAGTAGAATCAAAGCCAACCAATGCCCTCTCGAGGCTCGCCCGGGCACGGTTGCTGCGGAAGTCCGGCGATCAGCACGGACAAACTGGTATTTAATTTTTAATTTTAGTTTCGAAGTACCTTGTATCATATGTTCAAAACCATTTTTTTCACCTTTGTCTATGAAAAATAAAAGAAAGTAGTGCCTTCTACAATGAACAACCGAGCGAATTTATTATCGAACGAATCGACGCGAAGATCTTGGTCGCTCCATGATGGCGACCGATGTTTTCCGGAAGAACCATGTTGCGAGAGGCGATTGCAAACTGTGAACTGTCGATTCGAGAATAAACGAATACATTTGAGAGCTTTAATATAGTTGAATTAGTAACGTAGCCGAAGGTCGCTTCTTCCGTTTTGATTGCAGATTCCGCTCGATCTGGTTCCGTTTACATTACACCTACGAGACTCTCTGCAACATGTTCTTTAATAGAATTATCGTTGAATCGTTTCCGAATTTACAGGAACCAAAGAATGTAACCACGAAATTATTCAACATTTCCAGCAGTGTGTGTGTGCAGTCAAAATGTTCGATTGTTTTGTTTGATTCGACGCTCTTCGCGCTGTCGTGGCGCCTCCTGGATCACGATTCTCAATAAATCATTTTAAAAAACCAACAAACTTGCGCGGCAACCTGATGTTTCATTCGATGACGCGTCTGGAGGACTTCCGGTCGGCGGCAGAGTACTTTTGGGAGAGATCTCGCGGCGCGATCGAGAATTCCCAGTTTCCAATCCACGTTTTTATTTTTCTAGGGATTCTCGAAACCGATTCGAACAGATTTTGCTGTTCTTTATCCAACGCCTACAGGATAGAGTGAAAACAATATGGACAAGAGAAGAGAAAGAAAGCATAGTAATACGTACGCGTAGCGACGATAGAGAGATTTGTTTGACGTGTGACGTGTGTAGGGACGAAGACTATATGTAATTCGATACTGTAGAAAATACTCTTTTTTGTTTTTTTATCGACCAATTTCTATGCGAGAGGCGGAAAATCCGAGGAAGAACGAAGATGAAGAAAAATATGATATATATTCTACGTGTACGTGATATTGGGAACGTTAGGCGACTCGTTTAGGTTCGCTTCAGCCAGTGCTAGGATTTCGTTCGATTATCTTCGTGTTTCACAGTTTCCACTTTCGTTTACACGAGGAAGACGTAGCTGTTCCGTTGAGAAAATCAAATTTCTAGCGACGACTTAGGGGTCCGTTCGATCAAGCAATTACTTTTCCGGGGAACAAGGGCACACTTAAGGCTCACCAAGCTCCGAGCGCAGGAATACACTAGCCAACGTGATCCGCGAGCTGTGAAATCGCTGAGCAAACGATCTGGACGAGTGTTTTCCTAATTAATTCTACTCGATCGCTTTCTCACGCGAGTATAACGTTACAGCGATAGTGCTTCGCCTGGAAACATCGTGCATTCTGGTTTACCCAGGGAACTCCGGGATCACGATACATCGGAAACCACTCGTCGATCGTTCGGCGATCGGTCGCGCGCCCGTTTCCGTTTCTCGTATCCATTGAGTTTCGTCGCTCGAGGAAATCGCGATCTCGATCTGCGAGTCGTGACACACCGTGATCAGGATTCGTGAAACTGGCGGGGAAAGAGTACCGCGCATGTAATCCGAGAAAGTGTAACGCAAAATAGGTGTATGATAACATTACATAACGTACATACAATTGTGATCGTGAGAGTATCTGTTACGAATAAAGAAATTACGAATAAACCACGTGACTCTTTTCCAAGGGACTCGAGTGTTTTGAACCTGCCTTCGAATCCTTCCACTACTTCAAAAATCAATATATAATACGAATATCATAGAATAGGTCCTACCTGTATTGCTTTGGTGTCTCAAAAATCCACTCTTTATTATTTTCATTGGGAAGAACACACGAGCTTCGTTCAACAAAAGGTTCTTTATTGAAATCAATCGAATGAACAATTCGAGATAGTTTCTTAACAAAAAGATGTCCTTCGTCTTGTTAAACGTGATAATACTTTTAAACTGTGTCTCGTCAGTCTCTCTCGGATACACCTTAATCAAGAACAATCAAATAATTTCACTCGACCGCAGTTCCGCCCGTTTTTCCCTGGATAAGGGGTCCTAGCCAAGAAGCTGGAGGAACGAACAGCAAGCAGGAGGAATCGCCATAATCGAACCTGCTCCGTTCGCCTCGACGACTAGTGTCAGCTCAGTCCCTCGAATAAACGCTTATCCGACTAAATGTATCCCCGGAATACAACATTCGATCCGAAGCTCAAATCCAAGTCGATCTCCGAACGAAGGATGAAACAAAACTCGAGAGCCGCGCGTTCAGGGGCAACTATATCGTATATTTAATATTTATAATACAAATCAAGACCGCTTCGATGATCTAATGATGGGTGACGTAGGTTTGCGTGTTCTGCTGGCAACCAGGCAAAAGATTCGACGTGTCTTCCTCTGCGGAGCTACATAGCATGCCTACGAGAGTATAATCCACAAAAGGCGGCAGATCGAGCTCGCTGACGTCGCCGTAATTGTTCATCTGCGTGTTTCCGGTGTTCATAGTCATTTGTGGCAGCCTCGTGTCGAGGACTTCGCAAGTATAGTGACACCGGTCGTTGCTAGGGTAGAAGAAAGGCTCGGGGCTACTTTGAGACTGGATGTCCATCCCGTTGGAGTCTGGAAACAGTCTTTCCGTAGAATCGGGAGCTTCGTGGTTCCCATAGTTACTCTGCAGTCTCTCGTCCAGGACCATTCTGTTCGAATTCTGGTGACATCGACTCGCGATCTGGTTCTTGGACTCCTGCTCGAACATCTGACTGTAACCGTTGTAGGAGAACTGTTTGTTCTCTGCAGGACTGCGACTAGGCCGGGCTTCCGGTATCTCGTTCTCCTTCTTCGGGTACATGTTGTAGTTCTCCATTAAGCCAGGCTGACAGTTCTCCTTCGGAAAACAATTGGCGTCCCTTCTGGAAGCCATCAGCCCTTCGTCCTTCTGAGGATCGAAGCCAGGGAACGTTAGGCGATCGTCCTGGCTCCAGTAGCCTGGTTGCTGATCGTTCTTCGCTGACCCGTCCACGAAGTTCTTGTGGTTTTGATTCCGCTGGTACTCCTGGAAGTTCAACGCGTTGTTTAAGTGGTTCTGGTTGATCTCTTTGTCGGGAACGAACTGGTTGACCGGTCTCTTCGCGCAGAAGCCGTTGGAGTCTTTCTCTGGTTCGAAACCTGGGAACTGTAACCTGTCGTCCTGCGGCATACTCAGGTGACTGCTGCTGGAATCCTCGCTGAGGAACTGATTCCAGTAGGCCTGGTCTTGGTGCTGTTTCACCTCGTACTTGATGGTCCCGCTACCAAGGTCGAGCAACGTGGGTGGCGATCTTGCAACGTCCTGAGAGTTCATAGGAAACTCTGGTCGCAGAGGTTGGTCTAGCTGAAATATCTCTTCAGGTTGGAACAGTTCGCCCGTGAACGATGGGAAATCGGGGTAAGAAGCTTCTTGTGGGACCTGAACTGCTAGATTGTAGCCTAGGGTGTTCTCTTGAGGTTGCACCGGCTCTTGCATCCAATAGGGGGTGTCGTTCGGGGTCGTCTGCTGAGGGTACATCGTTGTTTGGTGGTGGTGAGATGGTTGGTATGTGGAAATGTTCGTTTGAAGGCCGCACATGCACTCGAACGGCGGGCAGGAGCATGAATATCCTGAAAAGAGAGGAAATCGTTTATTTGAATGTTCATGTTCGCGTTAGCGCACGCTAACTACTATAGTGTGTAACTACTGTAGAACTATAAAACATTTATTTTGAATTTTCTTTAAGCGACCAACTAAAAAAGTATTAAAAAATTCATTTTTTTATTTTTGCATGTAACCTTGTAAATTATTATTTTTGGAAAATCTTTTTTGCGTATCATTTCGTAAACCAATACTCTTAATTAATTATAAAAAATCAGGTTGTATGGTACACTTATAAAAATGTTATTCTATTTTAAAATGTGTACAAACACTTTGTACACCCTCTGTATATGGTCTAATGATGTCAATCTAGTTCCACAATTTGTCGGTATTTCATTTATCTGCTTTACCACGTTTATGCTGACAGTTGTCAGTGGTACTGGTAGCTGGCGCCACCATGTGGAAATAGTTATTTCGCGCGAGAGTAACTGCGTGAACCGATCAAGATTGTTCTTCTCGGGTGAAAATAGTAACTATCGCATTGTTTCTTTGCAATTTACGGTGATTATAGCTTCGTACAACAGTGTTTTATTCGTGTAACTATTGAACAAAGTATATTTTAAAGGCTAAGAGATATAAACCTTTATCCGATATCAGCGGCGGGGGTTGGGTAGCTCTCGTAGGTGGTTCTATTGCGTCTGAACTCGGTCTTTTCGTTCCTCTCAACGACATTAGCTGTAAAATAGAGAAAAGTTGACTGTTAGTTGTGTGAAAGTGAGTCGAGAAACAAGCAGATTGTACAGCGAGTGAAATTGTTCTGTCTGGGGATCGGAATTCTACTTTCGAGCTCAACTTCCGCTAAGTCGCCATATTGTAAGTAGATGCTTATTTAAATTGTATGAAGTCTAAGTATACGGGTGGTCCACCTAAGTGAGGCCACCTAAATATCTCTTCAGGTCATTGTGATGCAACAAATATTTGTTACGTAATGTGCATTGTGTCCATAGACCAACATCTGGCAAGAATTTTTTTCCTAAGGTCATTTTTTTCGGAGTTATCAAGGTCATCGGTATTATTTGATACATAACTGCATTTTTTTTGTAACATGACCTTGAAATTACTTTGATATTCGGTTGCTCGGTGCAACGACATGAGTCATTTTAACCGATGTATTAACAAATACCTCATTCCATTAAAAAAATGAAGTTAACCTTCACATGTCTTTTACGCGGCCCACTACAAAAAAATGTACCATGTAATAATAATGACGTAAATCTAGATGGAAAAAAGTGGCGTCCCACCCTGTAGAGTGAGACCCTGCTTTCTCTCTCAACTTCGCAGCGTATTTACAAAAAAATGTAAACAGACGCCGCGCGGTTCAGTGTTATGTTGCCACGGAGCGTACAAGAATACGGAAAATTCAATGCAATATAAGCAATAATTTTTTGCGAATATCTCGAAAACTAAAAGCGACCCCCCTCTATTGGAAAAGGAAAAAGTTGTTCAAAATCGGAGTAGGCAGACCTTTATCCATATTATTACCGAATTCAATTTCAAAGGGGTTAAAGCTCCGTGTACAATTGATAAAGAAATTCGGATAAAAAGTAACATACCTTGGAGCCTAAAGCAGCTTCGCTAGCCAAAAGAACAGCGAGTCCGCGCACCCTTCTGCCAGCACCCACGCTTCTTCTCGCCTCAGACGTGGATTTCGCTTCCGGTCGCGGATGATCGTGCTGTCCTTTCGCTTGGAAGAATATCGCATGTTCCGTGTGTCGCCAGAAATGCGTCACGGGATAACCGCAATGGCCACGACACGAAAGTATCTCCAATCGACCCGTGCATTGCCTGTTAGGGCATGGTTTCCCTTGCTGCTTCTTCCTCGCCTAAACATTAACAAATCCTTCTAATTAAACAAAATCATTTTTCTAGCGTGCAAAGCTAGATCAGGATAATGCATATTCCGATTGTAGAGGATGATAAAATACGATTAAATTGTTTTGCAAGACTTTCAGTTCCATTTTTGTAAGTTCGATTCGATACTTTGGTCTACCAAAAAGATGATTGAAAATGATGGGTTTCGATGACCCTCTCGTGCTCACCTTATCACAAATAGCCGGTCGAAGGTGAACCCTCCCGCCTCCAGGCAGTATACACTCTTGCGAGCAAACAAGGACACCCAGGCACGACTTCTTCAGAATACTGACATTATGATTGTTCGTGTTCCTCATCGCCCAACCAGAGGCGTGTCTCCTTGCCTCTTCGCAGTCTGGCCCGTAGACCCTTCTTACGTGCCCATCTGCCCATTCGCACCAAGGATCATACTCTACCACCTGGTAATAAATCATTTTGTTAATTTCTTCGATCCTGTCAGACGTCGAACCTTGCATACAAAGTGCATTCGCTCTTAGTTCCTAAACGTTGTCGATCAAAATTCAAGTAACACGCGACTAATTAATTAACTAATACACCGGGGTTAAATAATACTTCCAGAGGCAATTTCTCGAGGTCTCAACTAACAGATCTACAATTTATAGGATTTGCACGAAAACGTATGCGAAGAGAAGTCCTTCGAGGAGGAGCGTAACCGCGCAGCTTTCCCACCATAAATTTGACAATTCAATATCGACGATTCCATTCGAGTATTCGCCCGTTTACAGTCTCGCATAAAACAGTTTGCATGAAGATTCGGTAAACGGTAAAGAGGCAGTAATGTCGGAGTTCTCTTTACCCTCGGTTTATGTTTTGAGCGACCTCAGCCCCTGAAAAGTAGAGTCGGTATTCTCTTCACGAGTCTACCTGGCTGCGTTTTTGTTCATGGAATTTGGGGAAAGTCGGAAGCCGCGAGTGTTGGTAATTTCCCAGGTGTGACGGGACCTAACCTTGACCATACACGGGGATTACCCGATTCGCAGAATGGTAGAATTGCGAGAAAATGAAATTACCCTCGGCACGTTCGAGTCGTTGATGTCCCACTCCTGATGAGGATGTTGCTGTTGCTGATTCCCGGCCACCGTCGCTGACATCGTCGGTGACCCAACGCGACTCCTTCAACAGAAAACAGCCTCGTGCGATTAATTGCCCCACGGAAACAGCTACTAATAATTGGCGCAGAAAAATAATATATAAATGCACTTCTAGAAATACTGCACCTGTAAACGAAGAGAATTCATTCTTCGGAGAAAATCGATTAGGTTTGATAGTGGTTTGATTCAATGGGAACGGAGACTATAATTGAGACAAGATTCAAACGCTAAGCGCATTAAAACACCCGGAGGATCGACCGCGGTGCAAATTAGGTTAATAAAGAAAGGTCGACCTTGAGTTCCCGAACCTAAAGCTCGTTGCATCGGGCTGCAGGACCAATTTAGGATTACGCAATGGCCAACGTGCCAAGGGGCCAGCAGCTTCGAGATAAAATCCCGATTTATGGTGCGTACCTGGCCGTACCTCGCGCCATACTTATGGGAGCCCGTGGGTGGCCTGACAACGGCCACGTTTACCGGCTTTCCGGAATCCTTATGTTCGTCGCGAACGATTCCTGATCGTGAAAAAGATCGATCTCAGGTAGTCGAGGTTTCTTTCGGGAATTTTCTTCACCCGATCATTTTTGTTCTTTCGAATGTACTTATACTCGTTTTTAGGAAACGATATTCGTCGTGCACTTTTTATGGGTTTCTCGGGACGATTCATAAATCAAGGCTTGTTTGTAACTCGTTCATAAATCAAGATAAGATTCTTTGTTAGCGCGCATGCTGGCGAAATCGATTACTGTCTACGAAGAATGAACATTTACACGGAGAGTGAATCTGCATTGTAATCGAATTCTTTGTAATTGTGGAGATACGTGATCGATCAGTGTTAAATATAGTTTTCTTGAGGTTCGCATCAAAAGTGACAATATTCTTTTCCATACAACCGTGTACAGTAAGTGCTGACGAAATTAATAAGCACAAAACAGGTCGAACAATATCCCCAATAGTCGTCGTCTTCGGGAACCTCGTGGTTAACGATTCCGCATAAATTCTGGCGTAAGTGTTAGGTCGTGTCTGGTCATGCTACAGCTTCTGCCTTTCTCCCGATGACATTAAAGTCTGCGGTTATGATCTGTGGCGACATTACGACCCGCAAGAACGATCCTTGAACCGAGTTTCTAGTTGGATTCGGTTTTTCCGAAATAGCTGTGCCCTCGAAGTTCAAAAATGCGTTTCCTGTGAGATTATTATTATCTCAGGAATGATTTCCTTCTGTTAGAAAGAGATAAATTGGCGCTCAGCTCAATTCTTTCGACGATTCGTATTTTTGGATTTCGCGGATCCCTGATGATGTAAGGTCGCGTAGGTAACGCTCATTGGATTCGACTGGTTTATGGAGTAGTGTTCACAAGCAGGTTACTTTGCGAATATTCGCTGGTAAATTATTGTGCATTTCGGGGGCGAAGCTCGCCGCTCGATTTCGTCGCGAAATCGTCGGCGTATGTTATAAACATCGTCCACCGAGTGTCATTGACCATGAGGAGAACCATGAAAGACGCGACTCGCCTACGTCTTCTGGTGCCAACCTGCTGTTCCGTCGATGGCCTTCCCCTTACTTCATTTTCCACCATATTGAGCCTATGAGTTAAAATATTGAAAAATAATATGGAAGTGGCCTTGAGGTACTGAAATAATCATATACCCGAAACTACAGTGAGTCAAACAATTATTCTCTCACTCTTAGAAAGGCGACAACTTTTTAAATATCGCACTGTACGATTTTTACTTTTTTAGAAGCTAGAGCAAATAGTTTGCTGCAACATGTGAAACAAAATTTTGTCAAAAATTGCAATTAATCGGAATGGGTTTGTTTTAAACCTCACCAGCTCTTTCTTCTCATGAATGCGTGAAATCCAACTTACTGCGCATTGAGATATACAAATTTGAAGAACACGAGTTGATTTCTCAGATGAGAATGAAAAATACGCGAATCAAAGAGCGAGCTGCAATCGAAACAGTTGCGTTCGAAGAAGAAATGGGCTATGAAGCCATCGTCGGCTCGATTTCGCGAGGAAAGCTCGAAACTGTGTCCCGCTAGGAATTTTATGGGCGACGAGGATGAACCGTCGCGTCGATTGAAATCCATCGAGCTTTCGCCGATCTTTGCGGGACGTTGAAGTCGGAGACTTCATGCGAGACGAGCAGGCTTCGAGTAGGTGTTCGAGGATCGTAAACGTCCGTCGCCCGACTCGATAAAGCCCACGGAAACGACGTGTGCACGCACCTAACGCGTAACCTGTACAAACGCTCTAGAAGGCATGCCTGAAGTCTCCTCTCGAGGGCCTTGGTTCTATCGTCATTCGATTCGCGGGGCTAGATGCTTCGCGAACTTACAGTGTGCATCGCAACACGAGGACATACTGAAATCTAAATACTCTTTTAAGAAGCATTGAGGTCTGCGAATTGCTGATATATTTCCCCTTGAAATTCCCTTCCATGGGGCACTATCGTTTAAAAACTGTGTACACGATCCACCAAAGGGTTGACCCAAAGCGTTACCGAGACTAGGAGCATGATCCAGGGCCGTAATTATTTTGGTTTCGAGCGGCAGCCATCTCGGGGCCCGGCGGCGTTGCGTTCGAGGCGATAATTCCACGGCTCTCGTCCGCTCGATCCGTTATGCTGAATGCAAAAGGAGCAAAGGCTCTCTCGAAGAAAGGAGAAAAGAGAGAACGAGAGAAAAGGAGAGGGAGAGTGTTGCGTTCCCTGGCACGCAAAGCGTTTTACTTATATACGGTTGTTACGTCGTCGACACCTTTCGGGTCCGAGAAAGGGAGCCGTTGGGTGGTTGGTGCGAGCTTGCTTTGGCAAAAGGGGAGGAAAAGGGACGCGGCCAGAGAGTCGGCCGTGGAAGGAGAAGAGAGGCTAGGTGAATGATTGCCCGGATCGGTGATAAAGTCATCGCCTTTAGCACCGGCGTAAGATGATACATCGGCGGACGATGCTGCGCGGAGATTGTCCCGCGCGTTCGAACAGACTCGCGCGCCAACACCGACCAAGATACGGACACGGGCACACGGTATAGGTACGCGAAGGAGATGCAAAATCCACGGGCCCACGAGGCCGGCCTGGAAGAAAGGGAAGAAAAAACGGGAGACCAGGGACTATATCCTCGTTCCGGTCGGTATGGGTGCCTTCAGAATTTCAGATATTAACGCTGATACCGCGAGCCCGCTAAAATATCACGCTTCTGACCCGGCTCACGACGAGGCTTCTCCTTTTTCAACGACACGCTCGTGCCGGCCGCGGCCGCGGCCGCAGCATTCGCTCGCTCGTCCTAAGGCCCTCGACGATCGCCTATTCGCGCGAGCAGGATCGTCCGCAGAGATTAACTTCTAAACGAGTTAATCCGCGCGCGACTGGTCCTTCATTCGCATCAGCTGCGCTCGCGATTGCGTGTCCAATTTCGATTTTCTTCTTTCGTCTTCGATCGATGCATTCACGCGTTTTAACTTTCGAAAGCTTTGACAAACACGAACCTTTAGATCGAGAATTACATTTACCCAGGCATGGTTTTGGAACTGAGTAAGTTCGATATCTCGGAACATAACTTATCGGAAGCTACACATGTTCACGGATCCCCAGGTAATCCTCCATCAAGCAGTTGTAATTCTTTGGCAAATGTTGGTCCAAGAGTACAAGAATGCAAATATCTTCAGTGTTTGTCAATCCAACTGATTACACACCCGATGATATCGCGTTGGCGGTGTACAGAATATTATCTCGGACTATTTCACGCTCTCGAGGCTCATGCGTTCCGTTATTATTCGCTAACAGACTTTTTATTTGCCTACTCGCTCGCCATATACGACTTTCGTATTTTCATAAATTTCAATGCCCCGCGATATTCTATTGAGAACGTCGCATTCGTGTGCAAATTAGAGTGCGTTCCAGTCAAAATCGCATCTTTCATAAATTCTGACACTGCTGTATTATATAGGAAAGTGGCAACTCTCGACGTATATTACGAGCTTTCCAACTTCCATGAAGGAGAAGATCGGATGCATAAAAACCAGCGATTTTCTAATCTCTTCAAGAATAGATTTTTCGAAAGTGCAAATGGAAATCCGTATGGCGATTAAATGAATCGAAGAAGTGCGAATCTTGAAGGTTTTTAGCTCCGGACACATTAATCAGTGGTCGAGGAGTAATTATATGGTAATAGCCATACTCCAGACGGTTTTTCACGGTCGTAAAACGAGACCCACGCGTCCTTCTAAATTTGGATCGTCGGAACGACACCTTTCGGCTTTCTTCTCCACCTCCGCCGCGAACTGTCTCTTTCACTTCCTATTTTTCTCCGTCTATGATCTCCGGCTTGCCCGATTTCTATGTACACACCCCGGAGGTGTAGGACCGCGGTAGAATCAACGAAAAACCTGATTTACAAAAATCCAGCTGAACCGGTTTTGTTTGGCTCTATCGCGTTTCATTGAGGTTCATCATTTTATCGAATCTTTTTCTCCGTGCCGTCGCGTTGCCGACACCCTATTATTCCTGTGTTTTTCGCACTTCGGTTAGCGGTTTTTACGATCGACAGTCACGAGAGAAAAACGTAAACGTTTCCGATGGCGCCGAAGGCCCTCGTACTTTTAATGTCCGATGCCATTCTGGAAAATGATGGGGTATTTCGATTACAGCGTTGGGCATTGGTATTCAGAAATTATCATTGCGGTAAGCAGTTCAGAATTATACCACAATAATTCAATGGAGACAGTTCTATTTTTGTCCCTTGAAAAAATGATTTAAATCGCGGTTATTCGAAACGACCGTGTGGAGGTAAAATTATTCGCAGCAATTGGAAAGAAGCGATACTACGATCAAGAATCGAGAATTAAAGTTCGCCTATATCTCCTAACCACTCCGGAAATAGTTGTCACGCCCAAAAACCGGTGTCGTCATTAAAACCCAGTGAACTGTCAGCTTCCATTCGATCGCAAGGATACAAAAGGGTCCCGATGGAGTCGCAGGAGAGAAAGAGGGACGAGAAGGAAAGAGTGGACGGGGCTTAAAGACTTCCTCACCGCCGCGGACAGGGAGAGAACGTTCTCGAGATGAGAGATAAAGGGAGATCGTTTTACCCGCGGACATTCGTTTAATCTGTCTTCGAGGTGCTGGGCCGTGATCAATGGCGTGGCGCGGGTACATCCGTAATCGGGTTTTCACGAATAGACGGCGACGATCCTTTCCAGTTGGACCGCTCGATTCTCGTTTTCGATGAACGCCAGAGCTACGGGGTTCGAACGATTGATACCGTCATTTGTTCGTACCCTTAACGACGATCCTGTTTTTCTTTCGAACTTGGGAAACCCGCACACGTGACTCTCATCTTGTTTCAATCGATACATTCTTATCAATTTTTCGTCTTCGATTCGATTTTTCATTGCATTGGCTCTTGTACGTACCATTTTTTGATAAATTTAATTAGACAGGAAATTACACACCATCTCCAATTTAGAAACGCGAGTTCGTGACGGCATCGGTCGAGCTGCCGGAGAAAAATCGAAACCCATGAACCAGTTAGCACCCAACTCCATTACCGGAGTTCGCCATACAATTTGCGAATCACATCCGTTAGATTCGTATTCAGCAGCCGTACGCACTGTGTCACGTCGCGCATGTGTGCTCGACACAACGCTAGAAAACCCATCGACCAATCGGGCACCGTGATAACGCCCACACACCAATGAGAAACCCGCAGAACGCCCACTGATTAGATACTAGGGAAATCTCGCTGGCCGTCCAGGAAGAGAAATCGATGCCGTAATGGTCGCCACCTGCTCCGCGGTTTTCAAATTTCCATTACACACCTCCACCAACTCGTTACCAATTACCAACATGAAAAACTCAATTTTGGAACGGATGGAAGACAATGTTCGCGTAGAATTCGTTTGGAAATCAGTGTTGACAATATCCTAGAGCTTTTCCTACGACTCGTTTACTGCCGTTCAATCAAAATTATTCGGATGAGAGATAGTCTACTAGGTCCTGCAAGATAGGGGATAATGCTATGTATCCAGTACAGCAGAAGGATTGTTCGGAACGATGTATGCTCCAAAATTGACCGAGTTTCTCACCATCATCTTACAGATCTAAGTTGAATCCTCAACGTTAAAACCATGACTCGGAAACAAATAGAAGTTTCATAGAAATCATCATCCACGAGATTTGTCGCTTCCCTCGGAATGGAGAATTGTATCAATGAAATGGCAAGCCAATCCAACCACTATACTCACCTCATTCACCCTGTCATCCCCTATCTCAAGATTCGAACCGAAAGTCCCGAAACCAATGATCAAAATAGAAATACTTACAGAACCACCATATCTGCTTCGTAGCGCCGTTCACCGAAGTACAGCTACTATATCTATCGTCGAAGGATCACAGTGGTCCAGCGCTGGTCTTGAACCAAGGGACACTTCACTGGCTGCAGAGAGTAACCTCTAACAATCGTAACTCGGTCTCGTCATAGTCCGAACCCGTAGGACACTGGTGTACAAAAAACTCCACTGACCCTGTCGTCGGGCAAGTTCCTATGTAGAAGGAGCGTTTCTCGATCGCTCGAGGATCCTGCACGATCGGATCCTGGAACGCGTGTGAAGATACTGCGTGTCGATGCGTGCGGCACGGAGTCGATTCGTGAACTGAGGCGCCTCCACTCTGTCGCGTACTAGCTGGAGCCAGCACGTTGCCACCGGTGGATAGTGTGCCGGCGTGGTTAGTCCTGCTCGTCGAATGGGAACGCCTAGGGGAGTGGCTAAGCCCAGCCAATCCGCCGCAAGAGTTCACAGAGGGTGCATAATCGCCGGCAACCCCTCTCGACCTAGCAGAGAGGATCGATCACCGGCTCTATCCGCCGCTCCTCCTCGATGCGATACGGGGTTTATTGCTTCTCTTCCGGAATCGCTGATCCTCTGGCCCTCGATTTCCGGTTCGCGACGGTTCTCCACAAGCTCGACATCATGTCGAGTCTCTTCTTCTTTCCCTCGCGGTTTGCTCAGAGGTCAAACAAAAGAGCAGCTCGTAGTCAGGCAGTTGGATCTACGTAATCAAAAATCATTTTTACCTCGTCCTGAAAGAACGTTAAGAATGGTAGTCATCCATCTAAGAATGTGTGGCGCAATAATAAATATGTTACGGTTTTTCGTGGATGATCAAAATGTAAAAAATCGATAGGTATGTATCCTATGAATTGCGGTACGGGAGGGTTACCAGATTTTTTATTTGTTGAAAGCAGGATTCAGGTAGATGATACAGCTGGATTTATCAATCCAGGGGGTTCGTGGCTTGATTGTAGAGGATCGTCGAGCACTCTGAGCTTGCAATCAGCTGGTCCCGCGGAGCTCTAAGGGGGTGTCCCAGCTTGTATCCTCCTACTTCCTACCTTCTCCATCCCTTTGCCGTCGATCCTAGGTACCCGCATCCAAGACAACGGCCCGTTACGCTTCGATCGAACCTGAACCCACGACGCAAACATATCTGACGAGGTGAGCGCGTCCTTCGGGATTGAGGAGCTCTTCTGATTCCCACCTAAATGCTTGATTCCTCTTAACAATGCCTCGCGAGTTTCTGGAAGCTTCGCGTTAGCACTGATCCCACCATTTGAACCTACACAACCACTTACCGTTAGAGGAAACCTAATGGGATATTTTGGATCATCTCCTTATGGTGCTGATTAAATTGGGTTTAAATTGTTCAATCGCTAAAATTGATATGAAACACGTCTTTTTAACACTTCACCTACCTATTAATAGAATAGGAAGCCTATTAATAGGATTTTCAATAATTATTACGTATCAAAGAAAGCATAGAAATTTTCTTTTACATTCCAATCTTAAATGAAATTATTAGACGACGTTATTGCAGGTAATTTGTTAGTTCGCAATAAAAATTGCTGTTGCTAGTAAAGGTTCCATTAAAAAGAGTTTAGCCATATACCATAGATTTTTCAAAATTATGCAGTAATCACCGGTCGGTAATGCGTTAAGATCATTCTCCTCTGTTTATTTCTAAGGTATAATATTTTTATGGTTGAATTAAGAGAAGATACGGTCAAGCCAAATTACCATAGAATTAGTAAAGTAGATTAACTCGACACTCAGTTACCGGAAAAGCCGCTCAATTTCATGAGCCGGCGGTCCGTTGATCGCGATACGATCTACAAGGGTTTTTCTGAAATTCGTGGCGCATTCTTGTCGCCGCGACACCTCCGCAACCATGCGTTTCCGCAAGAACGGTTCAACCGCACGTGCGATTCCATGTGCGTCGAGTCCCTGGCACGTGCGCCTCTCCTTGATAACTCTACCGTTACTTCCTACCACGTGTTCACAGGTGTGCAACCCTAAATTAGACATTAAACATCGTTAAGGGTAGCTTTCCCGAGCAAGAGCCACATTAAAATGGAACGATACCGTTTCCAGAAGACGGAAGAGAGTGTTGTACATCAAAGTGCAGACTACTGGCCCATGTTACCCCTAATTCTCTCACGGGATCCTTTAAGTGCTGCTAAGGGGATGGTGGAGAGGAATTCGGTGGTGTCAAGGGGTTGAGTTTAGGGGTGGGACAGTCGGGAATCAGATAATTAGACAATTTAATCGTCAACTACGTGAATAAACCTTCGTGAAAAATGAGAATCCCTCCACCTTCCACGTTGAAAAGATTCAAAAGCTGAAATTTTCGCTTTGACGTTGTTCGAGCAACGCGAAGACGTGCCCATACAAATTAGAGGTCGCAGTTGAGGGGATCGAAACTTTTCCGTTGGAAAATGGCCGTCGCGTGCAAAACAGTGAGAAGAAAAACGAGCATCGAGGGTGTCGCGAAGCGAAGCGGCGAAAAGAGAAACTGAGCGCGGGGGTGGAAGGTGGCGGAGAGGGTTACAGGAGGATAGAGGGTGGCAGGAGGACGGGGAGAGAGAGGATCGGAACGGGGGTGGAGAAGGCAGAGTTCGGGTCTGTTTAAACACAGAGGGTGTGCAATCAGGAGTGTTTGCCGGGGCCACGAGCGAGCGAGCGAGCAAGCGGATCAAAGGATAAACGCGGATGGGGTGGGTGGCCGGCTGATAGCGCTCTGATTTGATTGTTGGCCGCGGCTATTGTCCCCGAAACTGGCCTATTGTACTTGTTCCCGTGTCGGCAGTGGCCTCGGCACTAGCACACAGGTAGCCTCGAACTACGTTTCTGTCTGTGACACTATCTCTTTGCTGGTCGCCATTCCGCCCCGTTCTGGGCCCGGTCCTCGCCGATACACCGGAAGCGAAACGACAATTATTGCGGAAGTATCGCGAAAAAATTGCGCCTCGATCCCCATTGTCACCCGCCGACATCGCAATTTTTTACCCTCCCCGGCTTGTTCCCGTTTTTCCATTTTTTTTCACTGTGCCGCCCGCTCCGATACGCATCGTCGGGGGTTGTTTTATGATTTCACGCCGGGACGACTTTCGACGCCATTTTGTCTGCGCGTCCCGGATTTTTACACCATTTTTTGCTTTATCCGTGCGACTGATAAGTCGAGTTTTTTATTCTTTCCACGCGAGTTTTATGGCGGCACCATTCGGTTTCGACCTATCAGGTGTAGGGGTGCGGACGATCGCTTCTTGTTTCACTGTAGAGTGGTTTACCTTTTTCGGTAATTCTCGATGTAACCTAGAGAAATGGTTGTAAACGATTTTTCCTAGAAAAACAGAATGCAAACTTTGAATAACTTCAAAGAGAACGTGTTTTATCTTTCCGAATTAATTGAGCACATTTTTTTGACATGTCCCTACTGTGCAGTCTTTGTGATAATGTTTAAAACCGTCTGATATATCCTTTTCAGTTAATTTTATAGGGGTCGGAGGACGGTAATTCAACTTTTAAGTGAATTTTGAGCCAATTTTTGGGGACGTTCTGCCAATCGATTCGTTCGATGGGCGGAGTCAAGAGGGTGAGGGAGGGGAGCGACGGCGATAATTTCTCGTACGGTCACAGGACAAATTTTCGTTGTTATCTGTGCATCTGCCTGGCATTTGCATAGAATGCACGTCGCGTGGCTTTAACAGTAGCACGTAGGAGGTGACTCTTAAATATTCCATCACCTGTCACCCACGTGCGCAGTCTCCTCGGAACCATGAAACCGCCCGTGCACATCTTTCTTCCACTCGTTCAACCGATAATCGTCCTTGTTTTACTTCGATAACACCGTGCCAACAATAATGAAATTTTTCAAGATTTGGAATGGCATCGACGGGTGCGACGCATGAACGCGGTGGCCACAGGGGGATGAAAACCCCATGAAAATGATTCGACACGCGATCAGGGGCGATGTTAATCGACTGCAATCGATTGCTCCCCCGGTCTTCGTGGCTTCTAGCAAAGTTGCCGGGGCTTCTCTGGCGGGATGCGAGAGTCGTGTTGCCATCGATAAGAGATAAGGTGCGGGGTGCGATTTAATGAATGTGAGAGAACCGGGAACAGTGGACGCAGGTAGAAACCGTGTGAACCGGCTGCGATCGTCCGATTACACGGGGTGCTCGCAATTACGTGATTAAAAGGAATCGTTTAATCGATACCTATTTGCCGTTTCGACGAGGATGAGTCTAACTCGATTAGTGATTCACGTGAGAATTTTTTCCTCTCCGAATTACGCTAAACATCATTTATTCGGTTCGGATAAAAACTGTCGGATAGAAACTGCGGCTCTAAAAATTTTCATCGGTGTTGATTCGTCCTTTGAGAAAACCTCAGCTATAAATCAGAAGAACGTTTGAATATTCAATGTTTCGAATTATCTCGAGAGGACAGGATAATAGAATTCTTCCTCAATTTTCGACCCGATGCCTCGCTTCGTCCCTACACAATCGAAACGAAAGGCGACTGCTCTCCACGCAGAAAATCCCATCGTTATATGCCGCGGCGAAGCATATGTCACAACACCCCATGGGACAGATCTCGGAGGGTTGTGTTTTTTTCGCTGCGAGCGAACCCTTGATTTCGAGGGCGTGTTTTCCGGGCTAAATTCGGTTAAACGCAGAGCACAATGGCCGTGTGTTCTGCGAGAAACAACCTGACCGAAGATCATTAACAGAGAATAGTGTCTAAACACAAAGACAACAGAAGAAATTCGAAGGCGATTAACATCAAGTTGTTATGCACTTGAGATTTATTTTACACTCTAATAAATCTCAGAATATTGTGACAAATTTCAAGTCAAAACGTTTCGGGTAATATTAACACGGGGCCGGCTTAGGGACATCGAAGATCGCGTATTCGATAGGACACGAGCTCAGACCGCACATGCCTTCGATCCCCGATAATCTGTAAAGACGACGCGACTCTCGCTGAGTGAATTACAAAGTTCACAACAGATCAGATCTCTCTGCGGTCCCAGAAGGCAGCAGCACCGCTCTTTGAAAAACCGGAAGCAGCCGGCACGAGCCGAGAGAGATGCGAGCGGGTTACCAATTCACTATACTCTCTTGCCTCATCTGCCTTTTGTCCAGGTAAGGGCTTTCCAGGCAGAGTGCAGACGGCTAACGTAACAAACATCGTTGCTCGCCAATTCGTCTCCCGTACTGTTCTATTCTTCCTCTCTTTCGAAACTCTTTCGAATTCATTCAAACTACGACCCTGCGTCACGAATGCGTGAATGTCCGTGGAGTAATTGGCAATTTTATAAAACTCCCGATAAGGTTACTTTCTAGTAGATTCACGGAGTTCGATCCTAGTCCCAACGTCCAACGGTCACGTACTTCCAAAAAATAAATTGAAATAATCCCCCAAGCGTTTCATAGCGGGGGCAACATCCTGCCGGTCGCAAAGAGCGACTCTCGTGCAAGAGCCTGTGAGATTTGGGCTCTCTTTTAGCTCCTTCCCCCGCTCAGGAACCCCCGAGGCTCATTGTGCGCCAATTGAGGCTCGTTTAAGCGGGGGATGGCGGTTAAATTGATTTAAATTGGCCCGGCCGCGGCCCGGCTCGAAAGAAGTGAAAACGAGAGGTGGCCAAGAAAAGAAAGATCAACGAAAAAACATATACACATATATGTTCCTCCTATCTGAACGTCGAATCTTTCCACGATACGGGAGCATTTAGACGTTCCTTACCTGACCGACTTGGTTTCCTCCTGACCATTATACACATTTTTTCCGATGAATTTCGTGGTGCCCCATTAGGGCGCCCGTATGCTCTCAGCTGCGAATTCATAGGCGTGCACGAGTTGTTGCACCTATACGTCTATTTTATAACTTATCGCGTTCCCGGATCGACGATGTTTCGAATCCTTTTTTTCTCTCTTTTTATTTCGAGCCCCCCTTTCGCCCGCTTCGATTTCCTAGTCGATCCCCGTTTTTCTCCGCTCAGGGACACACTTTGACGTCACTTGGACGGATCGCATGATCGAACGGTTTCCTCGTTGACTTGTTACAGCCTTTCTCGAGGAAGTGGCCGATTGTTGTCCGCAGGACCGTGTCGGAGGAATTCGTATTCTTCGGGCGGGTTCCTGGAACAGGCTCCTCGATCGCCACCTATTCGGTGACTCACTTCGACTCACTATTAATTTGTCTCAATTTAGGGTGGAGCGCAGGGGTGGGAATCCGGGAACCGAGACATTTCACGACGAGCTGAACGATCTCGAAGGAATCCTGTGGGTGAATGATCGGTGCTGCTTTCAAATTGATTGTTTATTCAATTGATACGTCCACCGGTTGTGTGCTTCGTTTGATTCTGTGAAATTCTACGGATTAAAATGAATTAGGGATTGTGTACATGGATGGAGCTAATTTTAAACGACCAAATGGGAACTGCTTTGGAAGATATATTTAGAATTGTTGTACGTGAAAGTCCAGTTTCCGAGAATTTACGGCGCTTTGATTAATCCCGTTGTGGGAACCACTTGTCTTGGTGCCGAGATGAAACGATGTCGAGCCTTCTATTTCGTTTGGACGTTTTTGATGTTGAGTCAGTTGGTAGAGCGGCGAGAAGATCGCTGGAACAAAACGACAGCGAGCATTAATTTCTTTCCATTAAACCGTCGTTGCTTCCGACGTTTGGTCCGAGCGCACGCGACCACTTTTTTTTGACCGGTAGTTCGAAGGGGTTCCTAACCGTTTAGGATATGACTCTGTGGATCCTACATAAATTAAAAGCCGCGCGGGTCTCTCGAAATGGAGGACTCCCCGTCGAGAAGATCCTCGTTGCTCTAACTTTGGCACGCGTGAACGATATAAATTTTGCAATTTTTAAAAACTGACCCTGATGGCCTGCGGGGCCTCGAACAATTTAAATAAAAGCATTCGTAGGGTGAATACCATTAAAAGACGCGATGCTATATCTTTGTTAACACTAAACGTGCCACTGATCAAACAACCAACCTTCAGTTTTGCACGATTATTAAAAATTAAAAATTTAAATCAATTCCTTGTACATAAAATTCTAAATAAGAGAGATGTTGATTTTCGTTTTCTATGGCGAGATCACGGTGAATGTTTTGGCGGACCGTAAGGGGGGCGGTTTCCAATGGGATCATGCGGTATGGGAATCCGTGTCGCGTCCCGATGTTTCGACGCATCTTCTATTTGTACTTCATAAATCCCCGTAACTCAATACGCGGAGCAGCGTAAAGGGGTTATCAACAAATGTGTTCAAACATATAGGGTGTCACCAGACGCGAGAGGGGTCCGGCTAAAACCCACCAAACCCCCTGTGTCAATAATCAACCCTGTAATCCTTTCAGCACTGGGGATCCTTCTGATGCGCTTATGACCGTTGAGAATCGATTCGAAAATGACTTCTTAATATCAGCGAAGGTTTCATCCCTCGAAAAATTTCAAATTTCTTCCTTCGTATTCCCCGACATACAAAAATGTATTTAACACAGATGTTTCCAAACATACAATTGCAACAACCAAAAATATATTCTCGACAAAACATGCATCTCTCAGAAACTAGAAAAAAGTCTTTTTCTGTTTGTCCAGAAATGGACAATGGCTTCCGAAAGCATCGATCGCATGATGGATCAGCGCGTCAGTCTCTAAAATCCGCGCACGCGTCTCGCTCGCAACAAAGGGCGGTGAAAATTCTGCGAATAGGTCAAAATTCGTCTCTTGACACGAGTCAAGATTGATTCAGGAATCCGTTTGTCTCGCCCCCGCTCGATCCACTTCATTCTGGATCGTCGCGAGCGGGTAGAATGAAAATATAGAAAGAGTCGCGTAGAGAATCGGCGCTCATGCATCGTTCGGGGGTTGAGAAACACGCTTCGGATCCTGGATTTTCGCAAAGTCACTGGAAACAGGCTCTCCGGGGAGCTTCCATTGAGCCCTGGGCACGCGCCCGTTCACGCAAACAGTCTGCTCCACCTACTGAATGGCCGATCACAGTCTATTAAAGTAAAATGATTATCTGCCGCGCCGACGGGCCGAGAATTCAGCGCTCGAGAGGGCGACGCTCGTTTTAGGTTCGACGGTAATTCTATATGGGAGTCTGCCGCTGCTCCTGAGCATATGGGACGGTTAAACGTCCTAATAAGACCATAAAGGGATCGCATTGTGCGCAGAGACGCTGCTCTGATTTTTCTCATCATCTGGAAATTCGGCCGTTTGTATCAGGAACGTTTGAAATCAGTCTTAGGGGAGCATTCTACTTGTTGAGCCACACTTGGGGTGGCTGAGTAGTTTTTAATTTAGTGCGCGTTGTCAGGGAACTTCTCGATAGAAAATATGACGTAAATGATTCTTCAGGATGAATTGGCGGAAAGAAATCGATTTAAAAATGTAATTGATTTACCATCGGCCGATGCCGATTTATTTCAATGATTCCCAATAATTTTCCACGATACGAGGGGCTCAACTCACCCCCGATGTAAGATGCTACCAGCGAAACCCTATCGTTCTTGAATTAAGCACGGAACGAAAGGGGCTTGTCAAACGGCAATCATCCCCTATTATATAACGTCATCCCCCTCTAGTGATGCTGTGGAGCGACTCGTGTGAACTCTGCGGAAAAAGATACGGAAGATAGTGAAAATCTCGACGCGCCGGGAAACGATGAAAGGAACGGAGGTAAACTGATCGGTCATGTCATGGCTTATTGGCTCGTCACGTCGCCCACATCGAGGCATACAATTAAGCCATTCATTTCCGTGTGCGATCCACTCTTTCTGGCCTCCCACGATTCCTTGCGGAAACCCAGCTTAACTAAAGAAATGATCAATACCCAGTGCTAGTAATAAATTTTCTTAATCGGTTAACCAATTTCCGGTAAAAAGCCTCCAGTATTTTGATGGATCGTCACCACAACTCATTTCTCGAAAAAGGTGTTTGAACCCTCATGAAAGACCCGGCTGCGAGTCGAGCACTCCTATGAAAAAAAATGAAAGCACGTTTCCACGTTTTTACACGGCACGCTTTTCATTTGTCAAAACGTTCGAGCAGGTCGCCGGGGTGCATAGATGCAAGTGATAAGACGGTTGCGGAAAAACGAAGCCTCGCGGGGTGCATCAACCCCCGCTCGTCTCCTCTTATCACGGTATCGCCGTTTAACGACGCGGTGCGTGACGGTCGGAGGACCACCTGGCGTTCGGAACCACGTGTCGAACCTGGTGGTCACGTGTCCACCATGGCACATTCCCTCGTGAAGCGGTGCCCATGACTTTCGCATCCCGTGTCTGAAAATGTTCACCCCCGTCGTTTAAACGCATTGTCGCCGTGTCAATAGCGTCTTCGAGAGATCGATTATATCTTGAACGGACGTGAGAGAGTTTTGATCAAACTTGCTATAGAAATCGGAATTTTTAAGGGTGTACGGAATTTCATCCCCCTGAGAAAAGAAATGATTTTTCGGTGAATCCGCGACACCATTAAAATTTTCTTGGTGTTTCACGGGGTAATTGGTCGGGCAGGTCGGTCTCGCCGCAAAACGTCTAATATTCTACACGAATGGGTCTTGTAGCGTCCAAATAAACCAATATTTTTCCCATGGATATACATAAGCGATTCGTAGGACGAGGGGGCACTTCACTGACAGCATGGGGGTACGGGTGCGCCTTGTACATGCCCCATGCTGAGCCGAGCAATACGCTACGAGTCTGAACGCGGCCCCATAAACATCCCGTGTTCGCGTTACTCGGACCTCGAGTGCGCACTCCTGTGAATACGATTCTCGAGTGTCTCGCGAATCGAATCGTTACTACTTTAACAGACTGTTAACAGCCGTCCAAGATTGCCCTGAAAGCGTGGTTCATTGAAATTGTAATCGTCAGCCCCGACCTAGAGCGTTCCGGAAGCATTGTTGATCGTTGATTAGCTCACCGAACCTAAAACATCCACGATATTTCTCATCATTACACTGTACTGGGATCTATCGTCTTACATTTGATCGTAGACAATTGTATAAAGCAATCGTTCAAGAAATTTTTACATTCCACTATAGACAATTGTATGACACCGTGGAATAAAGAATTTGAACAGCAGAAACGGGTATAGCTGATCAAGATGGTCACAACTGCTGTTAGAGTTTGCAACAAAAAATCTGAGAAAATTCTGTAAGATATTTTGAAAAATAGGCTGAAATTATACTCGGAGGGGTTTTTCTTAGTCAGCTTTCGAATGGCTCTGATAATTATTGAAAAACCTCTAAGGGCAGTTTCCACCATCTTAATCGGCTAGGACTTTTGTTTCACGGAATTGTAAGGAGTGGGTAATTTGTAAAATGAAGACACTGTTAATTACAGTGGGCAGTTTCCGAGGGGGCGTATTTGGTGGGATTTGCTGGTCGATGCCGGTAGGCGTTACGCCAAGAAATTCCCTAGGAAGAGCAGTCAGTGACAGTGCTTAACTACCGTTGAATCTTCCCACACCAATCAAAGAGCACCCCTCGAACGTTTCCTCTTTCGATGTTTCTCTCTTTCTTCTCTCTGCCTCTCTCTCTCTCTCTCACCCCCTCGTAATTCTCCCGGGAGTTATCTACCCCCGTTGTGTGCCGTTGTCCCTGTCTCTGTATGTGTGTATACGCTTCTAAAAGCCCCTTAATTCCGTTCATTTGTACCACTGGCATCCGTATCGAAGGTTGTCGAATAGAACAGAGGGTTTCGACTGTCGTCCTTCTACCAGCCAATGTTTCCTCGTTGTACGAACAAACCAATCGATCAATGGACCCTTTTCCGCCCCCACCCTCTTCTCTCGTCGACTATTGACCAAGTTGATTCGTGGTAGGTATTTACGGGTGCCAATAAGTGTCTCGGGGCCCCTCCTTTGATAATCGTTTCTCTTTAATTCTGGTTTTGTTTAAAAAACTGATTCTTTCGATTTGTCTCAATTGGTAAAATTGACATAATCGTAGGGGCTTGTAGAATGCAACTCGCGTCGCGATTATTGAAATTGCTGAGAAAGCTCAAGTACTCAGAAACGGCAAGACCCACCGAAAATACAAAGAGTTTCATCGACAACTGAAAGGGGGCATCAAACCCGTTCCATCAAGGATTCATAGGGGGTCGGGATAATCGGGGGTGCATCGGTTTATCTACCGGGTGTCATAAACACGCGGTCAGACTGCCTCGTTCTCGAAAATCCCATTGTCTCGAGCGCAAAAGCCACAAAGCGGACGGCTTTGAGCTGGTATTAGTGCACGGAGTTGCATGCAGAGTCCACGGACACGTCCGCAGTCAGAAATTGCACGAAGTCGCTTTTGGTTGAGGGAACGAGACAGAAAGAGAAAGAGGGAGGGGGACGGTTTCAAGATGTTTATCTTGCGGCGTTCAGGACAAAGCGACGTTTCTCTACGCTCGTAAACGCGTTTCGTGGCTTTGATGCGTCCACCTCAGCTCCCCACCTACGAGTGGACGAGACCTAATTGAACCAGTTAAAAGGAGCCACCCTATACCGATCCCGAGGACCGAGGTCCGTAAAGTGGCGCGGCGGACACCCCTCCCTTAATTCGTTTATTACTCTCGTTAGTAGCGCCGACATCGGAATTCTCTTTCCGAGTTCTGTTCTCCTACTGCGAGCCCTTCGCGGTTGCCAGCAAGCTTAGACGTCTTTAAAAGGGGATTCGAATGAAAGAAGCAATCGTTTAATTCTCTACAATTATTTATTCGATAACATAAACATCCGAAATCGATAACGATCAAGTTAATATGTTCTACCCGGGTTCCATGGAAATCACCGACACAGTTTTCACCGACAACATCTTACCAACTCCAGATTTGACCGACAAAGAGACATAGAACCCGTTCTACCCTACCAGAAGAACATTATTCGCCAACTTCCCAAACGAAACACCAACATGCTCCTTTTCCAACTGTCACACTCCTCACTCATTTAATTCACAGCGAATGTGTACGTTAAAAATTTATACAATGTAGAAAATGCATAAAAAGCGATCACTGTCAGGCGCATTGCAGTTTCGTCAGCGCATAGGAATGACAGTGGCCCCCACAGCGGAAGGATGCACTGCACCGGCGCAAAAAAAAGAGTAGGGCAACAACAGCTTTGGAATTCGTAGCGCCATATGTCGGCGAATCTACCCCCCGGGAACCGCGATGGTCCTCACCCCCCGTGAACAATTTATGCTCTCTTATTGCTAATTTCTCTAACCGCCATCGCGGTGGGTCCTCGTCATTTTCAGGTTCTTCTGGCGTCGAAATCTTCGCCCATTATTATGGTCTCGGTTCGAAGACCACTTCCTGTCGGGGTCTTCAGAGGCCCGAAGTGGCCCGAAAAACAATGTTGGCTAAGGTGAATGCTCCGTTGCAGCGGCCATTGTCTTGCCCTTTCGCCTAACGACGGTGTCTCGAGTGCTACTCGAAGATCTCGAAGACTCTAACCTGGCTCGGTTCTGTTTTCATCGATGAAGCTGCTCTTGGAGGATAAGTTTTCGTGTGTTGCGAATTTTAGGGTACTAGGATTGATACCAATTAGAATCCTGGTTGCATTTGTTTTAACGAGACCCGCTTCATCGTAGAATTTGGTGGTTGACAATGCGAATTGGGTGCAGGTACGCTCTGAAAGGGGTGAAACTGTTTTGTTTTCACCATAGACGAATCGTTCTTCCAATGGGCACTGAGCAGTTTTATTCCGATGAAAAGAAACCGTGGATAAGGGCCTTGTGGGGATTATTGAATTCTCGTTCCCGTTTCAGAAACGTTATACCAGAAGATGTTTACATTTCTTCATACTTTCTTCTCACACGAATGAGAATGCACGAGGAATAACATTAAAAATGTGGTTTTGAGCGAGCTTCCGCGTGTCGGAGTCGTCCAGACGAGAATACTCGTCGCCGGCACGCTAACGAGAGTAAATCGAGTTAGCCGGAGTTTCGTGTACATATTCATTTAATTCGTGGCGGTAATGATCGAGCACAGAAGGAGCCGCATTAAGAGGTGAATCATAGGTTAACGGGAGCGGGGGCCTTGTCGTTCTCTCTCCGTCCTCTCTTCTAATAATTACGGGCCACGATCAATGGGGAAGGGTAGATTCCGTGCGATAGGTTGCGGCTCGCGGCGTAATTTGTGGACGTAACGACTGTATAATTGCAGGGTTTTTTACCTCGCGTGAAACGTTTTCACGCCATCTCGTCGTCGCTCGCCCTCCTTTGCCCGTCGTTTTCGGGAATTCAATTATGGCGTCGGGTTCGTGGACGACGGTGAACAAAGTGGACGGGATTGCTACCAGGAAACGATCCAAGCTTCCATCTTTCCCAACAAACCCGTGGCTCCATCCTGAAAATGTGAATCGGGTAGATTTTTCAAGGGTTCTCAACAGAAAAATAAGATATTTTTAACTGGTTAGTTATTTTATAGGTTCATTTTCAAGTCAATCAATGCATATTCGAAAGTGTACAATTTATGTTTTCGTCGCCCGATGTAATTCTGGCCAATTTCGTTCAGAATTAGGGGGATGTAAGTTAGGCGATGGCATTGAGTCACGTTGGTGCGAAGATCATACCATTTCCGTCGATTTTCGGCGGGCGGTTTGATCAGATCCGACACCCGGGCGAAATTTGACGAACATATTGGCCCGCCACGTGCCTCCCCCGCATCTGTCGCGAAATACCGTACTAATTTATGCTGTTTTAAACGCTCGACACCCCATTCATCGATGTTGGAAAAAATGTAATTCGGCATGTGCACGCGTGGTTTCGACGGCCGCGTTAAGGGGGCGACCACCATGGGCCCAGGCTGCGGAGAAACGCGACGACACCAGTTGCGCGACGCTATAATCGCTGCAATTACGTATGGAAATTCCTGATTCATCCGACCATTTTTCGTGGACACTCCTGTTTTCCACTGGTCATGGGTCAGAGCATTTGGCCTTCGATGCTTGCCCCATACAGATTTTCGTTACACCCTTTTCCGTCAGCCGAGAACACGGAAAGCCTACTTTTATAGATTTTTATTCGTTTCAATAGAATCGTGCGAATTAATGCTCAAATTGGATATACAACGTGATGCGAAGAATACGAAGACCGAAGTGTTGGAGGAGCAAGCAGTTTTCTGAGGCGGAGTAAAGGAATTCGCGACCCTCATTTTCAATGCAATTCGCTTCTCGCTCACGGATAAAGCGATCGGCCGACACCGGACAGATTTTCGCGTAGCTTCATTATCGTCGCAGTTTTACACGCGGCACGGAACGTTGCATCAATAGAAAGATGATCTCGAACGCGGCCTGAAAAGGGGCCTTCTCTCTCTCTACGAGAGAGCCCTTTGTGCCAAGACATGTCTGTCGCGATGCTGTGAGCAATTCAGGGGTTGGGGGTTTTGGGTTACCGTCGCCGTGTGTGGCGCCTCAGGTGTCTTCGATCCCTTTCATAGGCAAATACGCGATTCATAGCTTTCACGGCGAGCCTCGCCTCCTCCACTTCGGCCTCGAAAAATCGCTGTGGAAAGCAGCCCGAGAAATTCCGTTCCTCTCGCAACCACGCTTCAGAAATGTAACTGGATTTCGCTCTTCGTTCGTTTCGACGCCGAATTTTTCAAGTGTTATGTCTGAGCATTTTCTCTGACACGTTCTAATATTCCTGACATTGAGAATAATAGATGCGACGACGTCATCACGGTATCGCCGTACAGGGAAAACAAAGCGATTACCATTGCTCGCCGTACGTGGCCACGTTTTCCTCGAGGATGGCGGCGATGATTTAACGCCGAATCCCGTGTTCCGGAACCGCGAGCTTCGCTTATCCGTCCAATAATATTGCTCATTAGGGGGGACGACGATTGCGAGCGCACGCGTTTCTACTTTGCGCGAGCAGGTGAAGCGGCTGATAGATAACGGCTGAAACAAATACGCGATGATTATAACATACGGGCTGATTATCTCCTCTCCGGACTTTCCACGATGGCTTCTGCCGCTCGCGTTTCCTGTGACTTGCACGATATATCGATGCCGGGCGTCGACGTCGCCGAATCCTCGCTGTCGCCAATGGTGAAAACGTGATTGCAATTTTAGTATGCCGTTTAACCTATTAAGCCTGGCCTCGGGGATTATTGCTGACACTATCAGGACCTGCCGTGCGAAGTCGCGTCACTGACACTTGGATAATTCTCGGATAATTCGACCGTAACGTCCAGAAACAATTATCGCGATGAATAATGACTTGGCAAGTCCGTGAACCCCGTCTGATGCCCTCGCCGTCATGCAAGCACCATTTGCAATAGTAATCGCGTAGCGAGTGCTACCTCCGCAACCCCTAATTTCATCAACATCCGCCATCTTGCCCGCGTACCTGCACCACTTTGCAATATGCTTCGAATTACGATTCGTTCAGCTTCTGTGGAATCATTCTCGACGTGGGTCTCTTTCTCTTTCTCTCTTTCTGACTGGTCCAGAGCCCGCCATCTGTGACGGAATTAACCTGATGTCATCGAAATGATTCGATATAGACGGTGGTGTTGCCCTTTGCATTTGAGCTTGGTGGATCGATTGATTGAATTCTTCGCCGCATGAACTGACACTGAAAGTCACGGGGGCCGTATCATTCGATTCAGGGTACGAAGTGGGCACGAGCCATAAATTGGGGATGATGATCGTCGCTTTCGAGTCGATTCCGAAGATGCAGACTCATTCGGTCGTGCGCTGTCCGATTCGGCGTCGAAAGTTATGGGATTTTAAGTAGACGTGGTATTGTTGGTTCAAACCAATTTTCTTTATAAGTAGAATTACTTTCTAACAATTACATTTATTACAATTTTCAATTACCACACATGTCTCTGCGAGAAGAGAATACTTTATCTTTCGGAAGCCTTTAGATTCACGACGATATGAAACGTCGATCAAGTGGTGTGCAATAAAATGGTGGCTACGTCGAGTTCGCTGCTCGCGTCTTGAACAGAACCGGTGTTTACTGCGATTACCGTTTCGGTGACGTTTACATAAATGAAAGTTTCAGCTTTGTGACGGCCAGCGCGCGACGCTAAGCAGCTGCTATACCGTTTGCTGGAATATTATTTAAAAAGAGGCTGGAGAAACTGGCCAAGGGGTTGGTAACCCGAGACCGTGATCCCCGATAACGTGGAAGCACCCTCACGCCACCGCCTAGCGATTCGTCGTGCTTGGAAAATTTATTTCGTCGTTTGCCGCGAATGAATCTTGAGGGCCCTTTGGTATCGTAAATTTGTTATTGTATTGAAGGACAAGTTTAGTAACTTTTAGCTTAGCATCTTGACATTTTTGATGGTTATGTACAAGTAACTTCGATCGGCTAACGAAATCGACTAAATGCCACGAGCGAATTCTAATACACTAGTCTCACTGGTCGTCTATTATTTCGGGATAGAAGAAAAAATGGTTGGTTCTATGGCGGGCCATCTTCGATACTCGGACCGGTCGTAGGGCCGTGTAAAGGGGGTCCGGAGCGCCGGTTTTGCGGTTTTTTCATTTTGGCACGCGCACCACGCGCCCCCGGTAAGCGGATACCCCACAAAGCGCTTTATTGTGCGAAACTGAATACCAGCGCTAAATACGCGCTAAAAGGGACGAGCCTGCATACTCCGTTTCGTCTGCACGCGATTCTACGAACGACCCTCGTGTCCCTTGGCCCCTCTCGATCGTCTTTTAATGGTGAAAACACTGGGTCCCCGCGATTTCTTCTTCTCTTAGAATTTCATTTCCCTCCTTACTGATTTTCTATGGAAATGATTCTGCGATCAATTTGTGTACTTTTTTAAGTGTCTATAAGAGTGGATAAACAAACCAGAGTACATGCTTTGAAAAGCTTTCAATCCTGTTTCTCTAATTATAATTCAAAAGTAAAGATCTTTGTGTATTATACAGGGCGTCCCAAAATAAGTGTAACTCCCGGAACTGGGAGATTCCTTGGCTCATTTGAAGCGACATTTTCCTTTACAAAAATGGTGTCCGCGGCTTTGTTTAGGAGTTATAATCGAAAAAAACGGACCAATCAGAGCCCGGCTATAGCGAACGGAGTCCGACTCGGCGACAGGTCCCGCTTAACGTGGTGTCGCTATTGGTCGAACCAGAATCAATCCGCTGTAACCGCGCTCTGATTGGGCAAGGAACCTACCATTTCCGGGAGTTACACTTATTTTGGGACACCCTGTATAATACATAAAGATCATTACTCTTGAATTATGATTAGAGAAACAGGACTGAAAGCTTTTCAAAGCATGTACTCTGGTTTGTTTATCCACTCTCATAGACACTTAAAAAAGTACAACCCGTATGGTAACAATCGAGAGTGTTTCTCTTCTCTACAACTTACTTTCCCTGCAAACTGACTGACAAATTCCTTCCGAGTTCGCGTAACAGTCTCCCACGCATACCAAGCGGAGGCCAACATTCGACGAATCCGAAAATGAAAATAAGGTCGAATGGCGCAACACGAGCGCAAAGATCGATTATTCAAATCAAAGGTATTCGTCGCTTATACTGGGACCAAGGAACCTGTTACCGATGCGAATCTAGCACACACTACTTTTTTGAAGACGTCTACACATAAAAAACATGCATTTCCTACTTAAAAAATGAAAATAACTTACAAATAATAGATTTTAGGCATAAAACTGATGGAGGGGTATCAATTTCTAGAAAAAAATATCACTAGCGAGACTCGAACCAGCAACCTACCGATTACTAGTAATTCTCGCTATGCCCTCGGTTACTCATCTTCTTATGAACTCATGAATGTGAAAACCGATTTTCAAATGCAATTTTCTCTAAAAATATTGAAAACCGCGCGCTACTGCTTTGCTAAATTACATTTCGAAAAGACATCTTCAGATACTGCAAGTTTCAGAAAAATCCATCCCCATCAACCGTGGCTTCCCCTTGTCAGTTGAGTTCTGAAATGCTTAATAAAAAAAAATGTGTACGTGTACACGTCTATGCGTACACGCGTTGGTTACACCGTTCGGCAGGTGTGGAACCGCGAAACGAGTACTCGTAAGAGCTTACCATCTGCCGTATCTAGGCAATGAAAACAGAAAAAGAATTTCCTTTTATGGTTTTGTCGATTTCTCTTGCAAAGTATTGTATAGTACAAACTTTAGTTTCTGGGGTTACAGACAATTTTTACGGAATTATATGTAGAAGAGCGATTTACTTTCTTGATTTTTGTATTTATTTTTCATCCCAAAATTCTATATCGAGCGACCCTCCACTATCCAGTCTAAACCGCATCTATCGACCAAGTATCGCCAATCAAAGAGATTCGAAATCTCGAGAGCCAGCTCCTGCGAGCACGCCCACCGTTTAGAATCGTTGTAGAGGCCGGCTCCCTTGAAATTTACGGTCCCGATATTTTTATCGTCTCGCGCGACGGTGTCAGCGCGAGCGACAAAGTGGGCAGGTGCTAGGCCCCGTGTGGCATAGTCTATTTGCGTTGTCTGCCGCGGCCGTTTGTGAGTCCACGGTGATGCGAGCGTCTCTGTGCGTACGCGAATCGCTCGTGCGACCGTTTGTGTATTTGAAACACGTCGCCGGGGTAGCGATGCGGGCTCATTACTGGCACGAGCCAAAGCGTGCGAGCGCTTGCGCGATCATCGTCCGTCCTCACCAGCCACGGACTCGTTCCTAACTGTTCGGGTTGATCTATGGCCGCCACTCTCGCTTCTGAACCTCGATAACGGCCTTGTTTCCCCAGCAGAAGTGATCTCGATCTTGAAACTTCATCGATCTGCCGTCAATCCTATCGTAAAATCGTTATTTACTTGTCTGAAAGATTCGAAGATGTCGATCCTTTGGAACTGGGCTTCGGAACATCGGTGGCGGATAAGCAAACAGATTAAGTGGTACAGACACCGGTAATTGGAGCTTACGCAAATTGCCGCTACCTTTTTGTTTACCGATACCGATCTCTCGAACGTGCGTTCATTCTCGAAGGAAGAACGCACGCGCAGCTCCGCCCCTGCGGCGAAAACTTATTATCCTGTCCTCGGAACGTCCAGCCGACGTTTTACGACAAAATGTATTTATCCTCGCTCCTGGCACAATGCACTCCGCTCGGCGAAGTATAATTTGTCTCGTTACCGTCACCCAGGGCAGAGAGGTTTTACAACTTTTCATCCGAACGTTGTGTTTGCTCGCCAATTCCCTGGATAATGGATCCTTTCTTTATGCAAAAGTTCATATCGATGCTCGTTTTACACTTTATTCAGAGGAAAACGCAAGTAAAATGCTTTTGCGTTATACGCTATAAAATAAACGTTTTACTAGACATTTTCTGTGCCGGAAAGTTCCAAAGAGGGGATTCCTTTCAAGGGAAAAAATGGGGTAGAAAATGGTCAAGGACGAGGATCCTTTGTCCCGTTTTGCAGACCCGCGAATTAGATGTGGGTTAGGGATCTCAAGGTCGCGGAAACTTGTTCGCGCTATCTTTCATTGCTCGTTGTCATAGCTCGTTTTCCTCCGTTTGGCCGTCTCTTGGCCGGTGTGATTTGTTCCTCCCATTCTCTCTCGGTTTCTGGATTCGTAATTCGCGTCGCAGCTCGCTTCTGCACGCGTGCGTGCGTTCCGACGCGACGCATGCGTTCGGTCGGTCGCGTGTCAGCAAAAATAGAATTGATTTCGCGAACCCGAAGGACGACGAGTTTGATGGCGACCCGCTATTGGGCCGTTTAGCATAAGGATTCCCGAAGAAGCTGAATTAATTTCGAAGATTTCCACACCCTTACACAATAGATTGAAGGACTTCTGGTGTGTATTTATGGTGCACGGGAGTACATAAAAATTCGTGGAATGGGAAACTCGAGAGAACCGGATAAACGCCATACGTACAGTGAATCAAATTTCTGCTGTTTAATTATGAATACACGTTCGGGGTGGAGCACCGAGGAGATCGAAAGTGGTTTGATATTTCAAGAGTTAAATTCAGAGGAAGACACCGTGCGTCCTTGCAAAACGTCTCCTTAAAAATCCACGTCAAAACATCTAAAGCAAACGTCCTTTGAAAAATCTTCGAATACCTTGCTCGTTAAAAAATGATCGATTTTTACGAGCGGAGACATTGACGACCCAATAGCAAGACATTCCAGCACCTGTGCAATCTTCCCAAAGGTGAAGAGGGGGTCCCATAGACCATTATTATTCCGGGGACCTGCTACCACGAGAAAGAGAACGATCGGGAACGTGGACGAGCTCCAAGGGTCCTGGGAGAGAATTTCCAGAGACTCGCAAACTGTCCGAATGGGCGGACAAATTATCATCCGGAGTCACAACAGAGCGTGCCCTTTTCTTCTGCGGTGCTTTCTCCGAGGGCCCCATGGCTTTTCTTCCCGGCACCATAAGATGAAGGAATGGTTCCACCTTGCGCGTTTGATTTATCGCGATCTCAACGTGTCTGGGTAGCTCTCTCGACGTCTCCACGGGACTCCCACGTGGACTCTCTTGCGATCATCCACCACCCCCTCGTTTCTCCAAACCTTTTCTGCACTGCCCTCCTCCCTCCTGCAACCCCATGGACCGAGAGACGGTCGAATTCTTCGGTGGTCGTGCGCACAAAACGGTCCATCTAAGATCGATTATACGGGAGCCTACCGAATCCTTGTAAATATAGCCATTTCCAAGGATCGTTGATTCTACGGCGAGGCCCCATTAGGCTCCCATCGATGGCCACGCGGAATTTGAAGAACGATCGAACCTCGAATGATCGAGCATCAATCGGACGAGTATGATCGACGAGGACGATCGTCGTTTAGGAAAGTCTTGAAACTCTCCCAGCTACTCTTTCAGGTAATTACGGGATCAAGAGCTGCTCCAGGTGAAATTTGAATGGGAAAGCTAGCTTGCGAGGTTGCAAGATGTTTGAGGATTTTGTGGTGTAGGTTAACGATCGAGCAGATGCCGAAGATCCGGCAGCGTGTCGTCTGATCGAGCAGATTACGTATTATTTATTTTTTAAGGGGTTACGATCGACCGCTGACGAAGAGGTCAGCGGACCACCCCCTGCAGCTCACCTGATCAGATAGGCGAACCTACTACCTTCCTACGAGGAACATCGTAGCAAATATACATCACAATGCCACGACCTGATCCACATTGTTGGGAAACTGTCGGTATTTATTCTTCGAACGGAAACAGACGATTCATCGATCAATCCTTTGCTTTCCGTCTTCGATGACTGCAGAACTGATTGGGCAGTATTGTTTAAGAATCTTCTATCAAGAAGACATCCTCTTTGTTGTCATCCTAAATGATGCAAAATTATGCATATGATATGCTCTAATGTTCCGTCGGTTTTTTACAGAAACAGGAACAGCTTCACCTGCTGTTAAACATAAAATGCCGATCAATTCCTAATCGGTCGATCACTGATCCAATTTATTATATCGCGTTGTAGAAGGAGCGCTATGCTGTTTTTCATTGCGCTGTCTACGTTCTCATAACGGCTATCAAACACGCGCTGGTAACGTTTGGCGACGCGACGTGGCCGCGCACCTGAAGAGAGTACGATTATGTTGTGGTTTCACCGCAATTATGCTCGCCAGGTGAATCCAGATACAGTGAAAAAAATCCTGCAATGGGTAGGTATAGTGTCCGCGCGCAAGCCTTGAGGAGTAGTATACCCAACGTTCATGCTGACACGAGCGCACGGGACCGCTAGAAAAATGTCGCAGCTGCAAAACGCATTTGCGGCGAGAGCAAATGGAAACGTGCTGCCTATATGTCGATGGCCGTTGAGCACGGCTGCAAAGTGGAAATTCAAACGGATAAGATGATCAACAGGACGGATTAAAAGCTGTTGTAACGGACGACGGCTAATAAGAAGATATCTCTGTCGGTCTTATAATGCGAATTGCGATAACACCTTCTCGAATGTTTGCAATTGAAACTTGTTCTTACATTTTGTTGGGTGTCTGCTTTAACACTAAACTTACCGAGCCTTAAACGTAATTGGTACTCGTTACCTTATAAAAATGACAAGATTAATTTTATTTAGACTTTATGCGGTCCCTATTGTAATACGTGCTTCACTGAAGATATCTACATATACAACAATTCCTTATGAACTCGTTTTTATTATTTCAATAATTGTAAAATAAAAAATCGGGAACCGGTCGTTTCGAACGGTGGTGGTAGGTTTAGTGTTAAGGGTTGGTCCAGGTTCAAGAACCTCTGTCAGAATGCTCTCGAGTTGCAGGTTGCACAAGGTGCAATGCACTTGCGTTATCTGATGGCGTGCATCTATGGCAGATTAATGTGGGATCAGTCTCGACGAAAAAGTTAGAGGTCTTCGATCCAGTGTCCCATATGATGGATCACTAATATGTATGGTGGCATGGGTGGGTGTAAACGTTATTGTGCTCCCGTAACATTCAACGTGGGTCGTTTCACCGCCCCCCTCTATTTTCCACAAGTATAAAAAGTCAAAGAAGTCGTTTGACAGAGTCGCCAGCTCGCGGATTCCCAGGCGATTACATCTGTACGAAGAGTTGGCCTAACGTCGTTCCCTATTGTGTCCGTGTATCGGTGCTGGCTCCCTTTATCGAGAAAGGTCCCCTCTACCGTGCTCCTGATCGAGAAGAGAAGTCAATGGGGCCCAGGGCGAGAGGAATCCACGTTTCAATGAAGATCTCAAACTTTTCGGTGGGGTGCAGGCGAAGGTGGGGGCCAGGCAGAAGGGCAGGCAGGTAGCCCTTTTTCTGGTAGGTGGGCCTGCACGACCGCACTCCCGAAACTGGCTACAAAACGTTTTATTTATACGCGGTTCCACCAGGCCCACCTGGGACCGTCCCTCTTCTTCTTATTCTTCTTTCTTCTTCTTCGTTCCTCGTCTTCTTCTGCGTTTTGATTCTGTTTTCTCACACCTCGACCTTTTTCGGCACCCGGACCAGTTCCCTCTGTCTTGTTTCTTTTGGAGAAACACCGTCGAGCTCTTCTTTCCGAGAGAGGATCCTCGTCGCGAGAGGAACGTCGCAAGGTGCGATTCTGAGGCCACTTTCGCGACAAGTGCCACTGTTCGATTGGCCCAGTTCACTTCCTTGGGACCCACATCGTCTTCAGGGACCTCGGATGGGGGCCAGCGGGGAATTGGGTCAGGACTTTCTTGCAGGATCCTCTGGCAACATAATTCGTCCGGTGGTGTTGACGGTTTTTTTCAAATGGGGATTTTCATGAATCGATTTTGAAACGTTTGGAGATCCGATGTGCACTCACCCCTTGCATTTTTACGAGTGTTAAACTCTAGATAGTCCTTGCATTTCTGTAACACTCGATAAGTGCAGAACTGATTATAAATCGCTTCGGAAGGGCAAGACGATATTTTCCAGCGATAACGACAATTATCTCGATACGTTCGACAAAAATGGATGTTCAATTTATTACCATGTTCTGTTGAAGTTCGCCGATCTTCTTGTCGCTCGAGTATCTGCAGCCGATGATACTTCGATATCGCTAGGATCGCAGCCGTATTTTGTCTGGTTGCACGTATGTGTCTTCGTAATTGACGATAATAGCCCGACCGATGCCCTACACGCGAGCAATACAAGCCCCAAGGAATAAGTTCATTGTGACACCGGCCTAGATAAAGATTTCACATCGTGTTAATTGCCTCTCCTATGGGTTTCATACTTCCTCGGCGCGGCGACATCGCGGGTGTCTACACTACATTTGCTATGGTAAAAATAGTCAAGTATGTCATAAAAACCGTGCTCACATCGCGAAGGTTAACCGGCGTTCATTTAACCCGATCGTTTTGCTCTTGCCCGTGGTCGTTCCTCGTCGATTTGCCCTGTTCTGCGGTATTTCTGAGTTGAGTATTTTACTTTATTGATTGACTTCGTTTCGAAGATCTGGCTAAGTGTGGTTTTAATTGATCTGGTTATCCTGGTGTTTCAATTATACGACCGACTCTTTAATTTCTTTCGATTCAGCTTTTGCATGCAGCGCGACGGCTTCAAAATGCAGCTGCGTCGGATTTCTTGCAGCGAAAATCCGGATTCAATGAAGTTCAGAAACTTTAGAACGGTATACTCTAAATAAAATCCCGAAGTACAACGTACTGCAAGCTCCGCTTAAAATGTAGAGTTCCTTTCCGCATTGGAAGTATCTCATTAAACAATTGAATCGATAAGAACAGACAAGATTATAATATATTGATACCGTTGATAATAAATACGGGATACGGAGGATTTTCAGTTGGGGCCGCGAGGGAGTGTTGGTTCTGCAGATAAAGAGCTGCCGCGAGTGTCGAAGATATATAAAATGTCAAGCAATAAATATCAGTCAAGACGCTCGATGTAATTAACGACAACGTTTATTTCCTCTGGTTCGAACGAGTGGACGGTGTTTTATGGCGTGAAGTTGCCGTCCTCGAGGATTTACGAGGGATTTTTAAAAGAAAGGCTGTTAAGCCGTGATTACGTAGCCCGGGACATTAATGGGGAACATTATCGGCGGAGGCGCCGAGCAAGTCATTATTGTGCTCGCGAACAATTCTATTAATAAACGCCTGCGACGTCGATGATCGATTAGCGTGCGATAGTTAGCGAAAACCGGAAGTCGAGATGATACACTGGATCAAAGATTCTGATTTTGTGTTTCACGATTATTACGAACTGCTGGGACTCGAGCTATTTTTAATGTCTAGATCTTCTGTGACGTTATTCTTTTACAGATTTCTGCTACTTTTCAGGAGATTAGTTTGACAACCAAGGATTTTGTTAATCCCCAATCGTTTATCTTTCTTCAGAGAAGTTCCCCCTGAAGCCACTTACAAATCGCTTTTCTCGTATGTGTAATAATACTCGATTATTTTAACGATTCACGATGCGCGTGAAATAAACACCTTTCAACGCAACCAAGGACACATAAAAGTCCTTCCATTGGCTACTTATTAACTGGTCCTCAGCTGCTGGACCTTATCGTTCTCTTAAACATATTACATACAAGACTTGGCTCATCAAACGTTTAATAGAGAATGTCACCAGCTCACGAATATAAAACCTCGCAGACGAATAAAAGAAAATTGAGAAAAGGAGTAGAACTTTAGCACATATCTAACAATTTACGCGATAAATCGTTTCAACGAACAGAATTGAATAAATACTGCAGTTTTAGCACAAGTGGCTTGCCAACGAACAGGAAAATTTTACAACATCCAAATCTCCGTTGCATTCGGCACGGCGCCAGCCTTGAAACGCAATGATCCAGACGTCGAACCGTCGATCTTAATTGCGATCTGACACGGCGCTAGCTCCGGGATCCGCTTTTGTGGTCCGGTCGGGTATCGATGATGCTAAAAGGATTTTCATAGCTTGCGAAAGGGTTTGACGTGGCAGGTCGAGGCATTGTGAACTGGGCTCGACGTTACGCGACGTTATACGATCGCATTATGGCAACGCGGGCGCCCGACAGCGGTGTGGCACGAACACAATGTGCAAGTTGCATCGATGTCCATGCAGCAACGGTGTCCTTCCCACCCTGTCGCAGGATCGAGAGGCGCGTGCTTCTCGTCCAGGTGATGCCAGACTGGCTGTCTGCTACTCGTCCATCCGTTTTCTTTCGGTCTACCCTCTCTCTCCCTCTCCCTCTCTCGTTCGACGGTCTTCCTGCACGCCCACGGGAACATATGTTTACGAACAATGAGTCTCGTCCAACGGCACGCTCTCGAAAAACCAACAAACAGAATGGATCGCGCCTCCGCGATTCGACAGACTATTACCGATTCATATCGAGTTCTCGCATCCTTCTGGATTTCGTTTCCTGAAGGTTCGGAGTGGTTGGAGGTGCCAGGACTTCGGCAAGGTATTGGGAGCATGCATATATTGGTGAGAATATATCTGGTCGATTACATCTTATTAAACAGCCTGAACATGTTAATTGTAAAATCGGTGAGAAATTATGGAGTCTTCAATCCCAGGACTCTTCCTTCGCATTGGTTAATGTCGGCCCGTTTCACCCTTAAAAGGTTTGATCGAAGAGACCAGTCAATAATAAACTAATTAAACAAGAAAGAAAGAAAAATTCCGAAGACTTTAAAACAAATCGATTACTGTTTTATTCGTTTCGCCCTCTATGGACTAGGGTTCCTTAAACGGTTTGATCAGCCACGAAATTGTCGAATAATCTCGCTGCTTCATTATCGTAATGTCGCAAAGGGCGATTATTGGACAGGAAAGTCTTAGCGAGCTTATCAGAGACCGTTCAACTCTTATCGAGACGACGATGATCCTCAGGGTCAGCCAACGGCTTTTCGTTCCTCACGATTAATCCCCACTTAAGCCACGATAAAGACCGCCTTTCAGGATCAACGATTCGTGGATCCGACGACTGACCGGGTCGCTTAATTATTGCAACCCCGAATTGTCCTCTGCTGACTACACTCCAATCTCCGCCTTTGATGTTGCGGGATAAGGTGTCGGGACCTTCCACTGCGATCTTCCCCTCTTGGAAACCTTTGTACTCCCAAACATCTACCGTCAGACTTGATAGTAAATTAAATTCAGTATTCATTTTTTAAATTCAGTGCTTTATCGATTAGTTGAAACGATTTATTCAAGAACTGTATTTTGTCGTAATCGTGACTTGAATAAATCGAAAATTTCGCGAACCACCGTGGTACGAGGAATCGTCGAATCCTTGTTGAAATGGCGGAGGGGAAGTGTAAAAATTATGATGGCGAGATAATTGCGCGAAGTGGCCCGCGAAGTCAAGGGTCGCCTCAACCACGCTGAGAATCGATCGATCGATGTCTGTAATCCGTTTGGGCGGAGAGAGCGGATGGATCAGAAAGAAAGAGAAAGAGAAAGAGAGAGAAGAATCGGGCATCTGCTCGCCTCGGAATCGCGAAAAATTCGCGGAAAAAATTCCGGCAGCTGCAGATTGCCTCGACACGCGACACACGCCGAACAATTTTTAAAGTCTTACCATTACCAACACAATATTACGTTTAGTTTCAAGGTCGGGGCCGCGCGCGCCACGATTTCGTCTTCGTTCACGTGTACGTTCACGTTTGATTTAATTACACTCCATTGGCGACTTCGAGTGGATTGACGACTTCACAGCAAGCTGAGTTATCCATAAAAAGTAACGAACGTCATTATGAAAGCAGCGAATAATTATAATGACTAATCAACTTTATATTGTCTCGTCATCTCATATTGACGTTACTCAACGAACGGAGAATAATCTCGGAACTCGTCGTTCCGCTATAATCAAATTCGTTATAGAAATTTCAATTTTGAGCTAAAAAGGATAAAAAGAAAAAATTCTGCTTTTACAATCTTACTACTAATTTTTACAATATTTACGATCTTCTTTTATGCTATATGAACACAGATTCAACCACGAATACAAAAAGCTGTGAAATGATAATGAAGAATTCAAAGGAATTTAGTACACGTTAAGATCGACTTCTCGACTCGTTCGATCTCGACTTTCCGAAATTCTTCGACGCACACGCACGCAACGGGAATAGATTATTCGATGAAATTGCCGAGTGCACTTATCCGTGGTGCTCGAACTTTTTTGGGGGATCGAGCGGGGTGAGTGTAACAACCGCTATGTTCGCATACTGCGAACAGGGTGTTCCGAGAGTGTGCTCGACGAGGATCGTGGGCTTGGGAAAGTCTGTCACTTTAAACGACAACTTTTCGACCGTTCAATAGTCATCGACTCCTTGAATTAATGTTTCAGCAGACTATTGCTACGAGAATGGGGAACAAAAGTCTCACACAATCGCGTATCTCCCCTGAACGTTTTTCCAAAATTCCCTCCGTTATGCGAGTCCTTTCCCAGATTGCACATCCACAGGACGTGTAAATCTTTCGAAACATGAAATATCATATCCCTGAAACTCAACTGCTGGACTATAAATTACAATTGAAATACAAGTATACCAACTGACCAATTCCTACGAATCGAGTACCAGTTTGCAAGCACCTGGACGTTCGCACGTTTCGAGACGCATTTGCACCCGATAAACAGAGATGGGTTACACGAGTAATTCACGGCAATTTGATGTATTTTTCGGGGCATAATCACTTAACGACCACTCTGCGCTTCCTTTAAGTCATGCACTCCTTAATAACAGCCCGTGCTCTCGGCTTCGGTTAACTAAGACCTCCAGCTAGTCAGCGGTGGGAAGCGGGGGTGGAGATGGGAGGAGAAACGTGCAGGTCTCGTTGCACGTCAAATATTTTCTCAAGGATCTCGGCTCGATAAAAGAAACGCGAGAAAAAGTAGCCAGGGGAATGGAGAGGAACGAAAGAGAGCAGCAGTAATGCGCCATCGATTACACGTGTACACGTATATGTATCTTAGACGCGCGTGAAATGGGAATTGCTATTCGCACCTAATAAACAAATTATAGAACATTCTATCGGTCGGGAATCCAGGGAATGTGTGTGAAATCGTGACGAGAGTGACAACCGTGTAGAATAATCGTGGAAAAGGATAGAACAAGTGGACAGCTAGGATAATGGGATCGTCGTTTTTTTTATTAAGCATTTCAGATCTCAAATGAGGTCTATTTCTGCTGCACAAAGGTAAATTTACAGTAAATACATATTTATACATACATAAACCATATTAAATCAAATTAAATGAGAAAACATGCTTTAATATAGAGTTTGGCAACTAACATTTCTAAGCATAAAGGTAATTGAAGTTTAATTTCACGCAGTTGATGAATTAACTTAGATCGCTGTAAATCAAAGAGGCTACATTGCCAAACAATTTTATTGATATCCTGACTGTTGTATCCGCACTCACACTTTGGGTTACTAATAATTCCTACGCGAAACACAGACCAGAAACAATTCCAGTATAATAATGGTTGAAAAATATTCACCCTTTCATCAATCTTTGTTCTTTTATAATATTTTTTGTTTGTATATGCGCATTCTTTTCGAACTCCAAATACAAGTCGGTAAATGGAATTGTCAATGATGGGGAATGACAGGCTTCTGTGGCTGATTTAACTACCTATCCGCGAATTCGTTGCCAATACCCTTATGGGAGGGGATCGAATAAAATTTAATACCATTACTATTTCGACAATAAAGTCCCGCGCGAACTGTCGCCTTGATCGTAAAATATGCTCTCGATTTCGGACCCTGTTTTTGCAAGGCGCGGGGCGAGCAGCGAGGCGTCAAGCCGGGCGTGCCCGGTTTCTTAAGTGTAGGTCAGTTATACCAGACAAACTGGTTCCCCGATCGACCGCCAATTAAATGCAAACCGGCAACCTGTTGTTTCCCGACACGCTTCTGATGTTCGAGAAGGCAGAAGGTCGTTCCCGGCTCCGGCGCCGCGGTTTTTGCGCGGTACAATAGAGATTTCAACGATTCCGCGGCTTCTTTGACGAGCAGCGTCGGATTACGCGAACCGCCACGCGCAAAGATCTTGATCGCGATGGATCGCCATCACGTTTTTGTCATACGTCGATCCAGCAGCAAAATCGAGACCGGACCAGCTCGGATCGCGTTGCCCAAGCGATTTGTCATTCTCCCTCGCGATCTCTTCTCTCACCGCTCTGCCGTCGTTTTGCTTCGACGATAGCGTTTTGCGACCGGGGAAAAAAGATCGCGATTGTTCGCTGCGTTTCTTGCAGATCGTTTTTCGAGGAACCTGTTGGTCATTCCTTTATGAAATTTATGAGCGCGCTTAATGCATTCTGAGATTTTGAACTTTTTAGAAAGTACGTGTTTCTTTGCTCACCATGGGGTAGTTCGAATCAGGTAATCGATACTCGTGGTCAACAGGTCTGACAAATGTCACAATGCGAATCGAGCGCCACGAAATCTCGATAAATCGATCGACCTTTCGCGATTAAATGGTTTGCGTAACCGACGTTGTCGAACGTGTAGATCTCGATCTGCATCGCTTCGCTTACACGCAGTTTTTATTATGTTCTTAAGGCGAAACGGAAGATAAGATCGTATTTGTCCAAACAGTGGGGGTTAGAGTCGAAGGAGCATGGGGTTGGTTAACGTACGGGGGTAAAGAAATGCAGATGGGTGGTGCCCAACTGGAGAAAGGTGTTCTTCGTGCCCATTGTGGATTGATGTTGCTCACTGATGCGAGGACATTCGTGAATTTGTAATGGAACTGTTTTTTCTCGGTGCTGAAAAATTCATTGTTACAGTTCCCATTGTTCCTTTTTAGCTCAGACTGGTACAGACAATTCAGGGATCTAGGGAGAAATGCCAATTTATTCGAACTTATACGTTCCCTTAATTCGAAGATGTAGTAAAGGGCATTTTAGCAAACTAGATTTTCTGTGTTCATTTATTTGTTTATAAATTAATGGATTAGAGAGATCAAAAGCTTTTGCTCATAAATCAGAGAGTAATGCACAGAATTAAGAAGAACGTCTATCAAAAGCAGTATGAAAAAGAATGAAAAAGAATCGAGCGTCAACGTCATGCCCAAAATATTGGTGCATTCAGACTAGTAAGGTTTCTCGAGACTCAGATCCAGGATCCTGGATCATTCATGCGACGTTCCACCCCGTCGTCGCACAAGTAGAAATATTTCGATTGTCCCTCTGCACGTGTGTCCGCGAGAAGTTTTCCGGCTTTTGACAAATCGCCGAGTGAATCGAACAGGTACATAGTCGGGCATTCTCGATACTCGATCATGCGAGGTGGACGTCTGAATGCGGAACAAGGCGAAGCTTTCGATCCCCTCGAGCAAATCGGTCTCGTCGCGTCGCAGGGATTTGCGTTGAAAAGCATTTCATCCGTGATTATTCTCGATATGGAAAATAGCTGCCAGTGGATCGAGTTACGATTTTCCACCCTCGCACCGGAAACAGGTCCCTATTTAACCGAAAATCCGCCAAAACCGAAGAAAAAGCGAAAGGAAAACATTCAAGGGACATATTTGGGAGCCGAGGCGACAGATTTCGGCGTTTTTAATTCCCCTGATCGTACAAAACGGATTTCAGACGCGTGTGAACGGAGATTAGGCCGATCGGGAGCGAGTTCCTCGTGATCTTCGCTGGTTACAACCGATATTTTGAGGAGGTCGCGTATACGGGCCATTTGAGGAGCTCGAGGGCGCATTCTCAGGGGTGTTTCTCGAACATACTCGTCGCACAATGTAACACTATCCCCCTACTTCATGGAGCAGCAATCTTCGAGTGTCTTTAATGCGTAACCGAGCGGTGCAGAACTCTTTCTCTCTCTTTCTCTCTCTTTCTCTCGCGTTATTTTGTCGTGAACAAATCCCTTTATGCACAGCCAAAGTGGCCGGCCTTTCAAGACGCCGTTCAGCTTCTGCTCGTTTAATCACAAGCAGCTTGGAAAATCATTCGACCCTGTCGAACCGCAATGTATGCAATCATCGGGGCCAACGAGTAAAACGAATTCGATCCCTAGTTTCTTTTTTATCTATTGCGGTGGCAAATTTAAACCGTTTTAGGATATTCGGATGTTCAGACAGGAGTTTACAAATATTCAGCTTAGCCGATCAAGTCAAGATTTATTAAGTCGGGCTTCTAAATAGAAACTTAATGCTCCATGATACGGTCAATTCGTATCAGCCTACGGAAGCAATGAATACGAACTTTTTTGTACGATATCACGCGGCAGAACATAAATTTGTATTCCCGGGTCACGAGGGTAGGATTCACTGACGGAGGGGTGACCCCAAAATGTTTGGGCACGCGACGCAAATGTCCATCGGTGCTCGTTAGAATTCATTGTCCCTTCGAGTAGATAGTTTTGGTAAACGTTTACGAAACCTGCCACGTTTTCTGACCAAGGAAATTTATCGCCGCATCTGCGGATGGTGACTGTCCGTGACCAAAATACATTGCTAATGCTGTAAAGGTGTAGCTGCAGCATTTTTCCCCGAATGTTCATTAACAATGGCTTCAATTGAACATTTTAATGAAAAGAGAACGTACATGTACATTTTTCTAATTTTAAGTGGCGCTCCAACTTCGGTTCGAGTCTCCGGCTTTGTAAAGTCGACTCGTCTTTGGTTTCATGGATTGAAAAATTTGTCCACCGATCGAGGTCCGACGAATTTCGTTACAATCGTAGGTTCCGCAGGCGGGCCTATGTGTTTCGCACTGCACAATGAGTTCCTGAAGTGTCTTTAGTGCACTCGGTAGCGCTGCGTTCAATGGCCGCCGCTCACAAATGCGCAGCGGGGTGTCCGGCTCTCTTGAGATTCGCTACTCGATACGTATGTCGTCCCCCGGACCGGGAAATCGTTGTCGATCGTAGTCCGTGTGGCGCTACACCAACAGGATCAATACTTCTCCGGTCCCGGGTACAACTTAATATGTTTATTGCTGTGAGAATGTTACGTACGGATAGGTGATAGATTTTTATCTGGCGCGGTCGCGCTCAGAGCTCGCGAGCACAGAAAAGCGACCGGGGGATCCTTCCTCCTCGACCTTTTGACTTCTCGACCCCCTTTCCATTTTTTCTCCTCGCGGTTAATGGCCCCAGAGCGATCCAAATTTTATTGGATCTCGAACGACGTCGTGTGGTTTCTCTGACGAGCGAAGCTTTTTTATTTGTAAAATGGCTGGGTGAATGTAAGTTGTGATAGTTGTGTGTTAATATTTCAGATAAAAATGTCAAGAATTCGCAACAATCTCAATAGGGGTGGTTTCGCTTTTGCGGACAGTGATACCAGAAGTTTGGAGGAGAAGAGTATCGACTTTCCCGTTGAAGATAACTTAGAATTCAGGTGAGTTCTTGAAATTGAATGTTACAAACGTGATATGAGAATAAATTGCGTGCTTTTTATAAATATATCGAATCTTTAGGCGAAATGTGGAATAATAATACTTCTAAAGTATCGTTCGTAAATTACAGAAGCTCCATTTTCTGTGTCAAGAACCCCAGTTTTGCCTTTTCTGGTATTATGGATATTGAATAGCGTTCATTATGATAAGAAATGAAATTTCAATAATTTAATTAAAAATTAAAAATTTTATTTAAAAAATTGAACCGACTTCGAAATGCACTAAAAAATTCATTAAAAAGTATGAAATAATTTTTTGGTCTTATTGTTGGTATAACAATAATTATTAACAATAACAAATTCTATACATTTTTGCAAGTGGGAGCACCGCGGCAGTATCTCCTACTAAATGTGAAAGGTTTCATCGCGATCGGTACATTTTTTGCTGAACAAACGCAGAAGAAGTCTTGTAATAAAAATCGTTGGGAGTGAAAAAATGCAAAAATTTTTATAACGGGACCACCCGGGGACATGCACTACAAGATGCGAAAGGTTTCGTACCGAGTGGTCCACCCATCTCGACATAATCAGTGTACATACATAAAAAAGCGAAAAAAGGCACATACAGGTCGAATTGAGTAACCTCCTCCTTTTTCGAAGTCGGTTAAAAAGATTCTGAAAATTATGTATCCCTCTTTGGCAAGACTTGGAAGCATTTAACGTAGTGGCAAAACACCGAAACTACTAGACGAATGTTACCATCCTCGTCGGTGGAGAAGGTTCATCATGGTTTATCAACTGTCGGTATCGTTTTGCTTCTTGTTTCAGCGCTTTGCCGCTGCGTAAAATGGCGCCAATTTTAGAAGGACTAGTATTTTCAGAAGGATTTATTAAGTTGTGACTGCAAATGAAAACTGCAACATCGCATTTTATAATAGAATCATTTAAGTTTCTTTTCCGCATGATTTAGATTTTCATCAACAATTCAGTTAAATGTAAATTCAAGTGTGTCACTTAACGATATTGAAGTAACAAAGTCGATTACAAATTAAGCCGATGATCCAATTGTTTATATTCTTCTAGGGAACAATTAATAGCTCGCATCGAGGACGTGGTTTCAACGATGACTGAACAATTATGTTCCGGTCGACTACCTCACGTTTCATGCTCTTCATCGCAGAGCTACAATTCATTGGACACACAGAAATTCGAAGATAGTAAGATAGAATTCGAATCTCAAGAAGATTTCGATCAAATCGTCGAAGAGGGAGACCAAAATGACAAAAAAACGGTAATTGATTTCGCGAGAAGCAGAGGCAAGGAAAAGTTTGCCTTGACGATGACAGTGATGGCTGCGGCGCATCGTTTGTTGATTACCAACACCGCAATCACGAGACGATCGCTCTATTACGATTTAAAAAGTGGAAGCACTTTGAATTTGGCTCCGGAACAGAGGCACGTGGACCTGGCTGTTAATCAGGCAGCCAAAATTTTGAATTGCGCTCCTTGGGAGCTGAGTACGTATTATTGCATTCATTCCTCATTATTCTTCTTTTTGAATTCTATCTCGCAAGAAAGTGTATTTCTACAGTATTAGAAGTAACATACATTTTCTTCTTTTCTTTACTACTTTCAGAAAAATTGTAGGCGTAACAGACCACATTAATTTCTATCGAATTTCGCATTGTATAAAGAAAGTTAGCACGTTACAGCTGTAGCATAAACTCTTCGCAATCATGCGGCAGCTGTAACGAGCCATTAATGCGGGGATATTTGTTGCAACCCGCGAATCCACGTTACAGCAATCGGAAACGCTTTCGTAATCCTCCGTATTAACAATCAATTGCGCAGATCTGTTGCCCGCGTCAAAGGGATTAGCAGCCGGCGAATTAACCCTCACGGTGATCGATAGTCGAATTATCGACTGTACTGTGCCAGGGGGTGCTCTCGTTCCGCACATCGCGTCGAATTTGATTTCCGTCCGCACGAGAGCCAAAATGGTGTTGATCGTTGAGAAGGACTCGGTGTTCCAGAAATTACTGGAGGAGGACTGCACTAAGATGATGAATTGCATTTTGGTTACCGGGAAGGGTTATCCGGATGTTGCTACTAGGATGCTGGTGAAACTGTTAGCAGAGAAAATGGAGCTTCCGGTTTATGCCCTCGTTGATGCGGATCCTTTCGGCGTGGACATAATGTGCGTCTATCGGTGAGTCGATCAATTAATACCTTGGGAAATAATCGATGTTGCTTCATTTATTCGTTTATTTATTTTGAATTTTTATACAAATTGGTACAGTGACAATTTTTAAAGTACTTTCAAAATAGTTGGTACGATTTCTCCGGCATTTTAAGAGTGCCTATCGTGAAATGAGATTGATGGTCGTTTGTACCAATGAGGCTGGAATATGATCGAATGAAGTTTTCTGAATGTTTTTGGGAACAGTTTCGGGTCTACGAGTTTGTCCAATCAGAAGGCGAGTCTAGCATGTCCGAACGTGCGCTGGCTCGGTGTTCATCCTTCGGAATTAGTCGCTTTGGGTGTGAACACGATTCCGTTGACCGAATACGACCTATCGAAATTGAACGCGATCGAAGGTCGACCTTACATGACCGAAGCGTTCCTCAGAGAACTCAGGATAATGCGAACTGGTAAAGCGGAGATTGAAAACGTGTCTTCTTTCTCTAGAAAATTTCTGAGCGCTACTTATCTGCCTTGCAAGATCAAGGGAAGCGATTATATCTAACATAATCAGATAAAACTAAACATTAGTTAAGTCCACATCGCAAAATTGCAGTTTTCATATTCTTTATTTCTCAGAAAAACAGTCGAACACGGGGTAGTAATTTTTATTAATAAAATTTACTAGTTTTTAATACATACTTTGGAGTGTCGGTAGAAATTAGAAGAGAATATTGAAAAGTGAAGGCACCTTTTAATTATGGAATTCATTATTTTACTAGAGTTTTTGTGATTATTGGTTCCATCTGTACGAAAAATGTAGTTCCCTTTAATTTTTGATGGATTAATAATGAAGCAAGATTAATAAAAAGAAATTACTACCTTCTGCGACCGTAAGGACCTAGTTTCTTGTTGCGGGCACGCCATTTTGGTCTCGCAATTGTCGCCACTGTCTTCAAGGAACACTAATTCTGGGATTTTCTGAAAAGATCCTAAATAAATCACACTGCTATCCGATGATCGTCTCGATAGAATATCAGAATCTGTTAAAGCCATTTGCGACTTGCTGTTGCGATTGCTCTTTGATCGAGTTTCGTGAAGATGGTCGGATAACCTTAAATTGCAACGATTATTCTTAACTATATAATAAAACAATTCGTGTTTTTTAGAATGTTTGCTAAGATTTGCTGCGACTTTTATCACAATGAAAAAAATGAACGAATTAAAATTATTGAATAGCCTCGAATAAAATCGTTTGTACATCCTCGTTACCTTTTTTCTGTGAACGATACGGCAGATTTCGGTTTTTTAATCGCCTTATTTTTCAATACCCTTCGCTTTCGCCTCTTTCTTGGCGTGTTTCGCAGTGGCATAATTCTCAAGTAAAAGTTTAAAAAATGTCTGATTTTGTTATCAGAACCGCGAGTTGACAGTTTCGATGAAATATCTAAGAAACGCATTTGTTTGAATGCGTTCGATACGAGGTGTATAGAAGGGATTTATACGGTGGCAAAAAAGTACACAGATAATTCAGGTAATGTAACAGTTTATTGAAAACACTTTTGTCCGCCCGTTGTCCGGGCCGAGCCTCGCTGATATTAAAAAACGCGGAGTCTTAGTAACATGATTATCTCGTGGGTGTTACGTGGAATACAACTTGAAAGACATCCACGAAATCGGCTGCCAAACACTCGAATGAATATCAATTACTTTAAATACGTCCCTTGCTAAAAAAGTCTGCGGTTCAACCGTTAAAACATTTCGCTTGACGTTCACACTCGATTTGTTTCGAAAAAGAAATTTCAACGAACGAGCTGTTGAGTTTAAACTTGCAGTAAAAAATTGCTAAATAAACAGAGATTGAACAAGGTAGGAAAATGTAATAAATAAGACGAAGAAGATAGAAAGAACTGGTGAGCGAAATGGCCGATTTCGTGGACGCGCGATCTCCAGGTCCGTGCGAATATCGTAAAAAAACCGAGTGGAAAGAATCCGCGTGCTCTGGCCTCCCACGAGAAACTATCGATTACGCATCTCCCGAACGATTAATCGCCGCGATTTGCGCGTGCTCGCTAGATGATCCGAGCAAACATTATTTATATAAAAAACAATTTGTCGGAGCGCGTCAGCCGCAATCGAATCAACGAGTCGCAACGAGGGGCAAACGTTCCCGACTCAACGCTTCCGAGCACGTTTGTGTTTGTGTTTTGTGTGTGTGATCCGCACGATCTACGGATTACCGATGATCCATGGATCGTTCGGACCTCGTCTCGAGTTGGGTGCGATGCGGGGCGATGCGATTACCACGAGGATCTTGATCGATTGTGACAAGTCGACACGAAACTAAGTAGATGCAAACCTTTTAATTAATTTCTAATGTTAATTATTTATGGACAAATTCTATTCTAACACTTGTCGGATTGTATAAAAATCGCTATATTTAAAATTATACTTTGTGAATCTTCTGTGCACTGTTTACCATATTCGATACACAGACATCAGCAACAAGAAAATGATTATGAAGTTTACAAGACTCATTAAAATCACTAACATTATTTGTCCGAGAAGATTAAAAAACGTGTTTCTAAATTCGAGGAAACTTTAATAACGATGTGGCGACATACTTAGTTTGACCGTCTCGTCTCTCGATCTTCATCATCGATCCTCTATCTAACAGCCCCGATATTAATAACGAACACCACCGATTAAAAACTCTTGCGCAAAAATTCTCCGAATAGTTCCGACCGAGATAACTGATAATAATCGTCAATCTGAATATCACAGATTATCCAAATAATTTTCCGAATAAACGTATCGTTAATTATTAATATTATTTTCTTTTTCCCTTTCTCTCTCTCACTCTCTCTTTCTCTCTCGTTGACCGATTATACAAACGCTCGTCGTTCCACGTTTCCTTTTTTCCCTTGGTTGCCTCGAAATTTGAGATCTCTATGTGTACATGGAGCACACATTTTTAATGCACATTAAAACGTATGACCTCCACTCGAAATCGTTGAGCATCGACGGGGTGCGATTTCCGGTCGCCGGTTGAGCGGTTCTCGTCGCCATGACGCTGATTTTCGAGGTCTCGTTTCGCACGGGCCCGATGCTCTCGAAACACTCGAGTTTTTCCGCGTGAAATTTACTTATTAATGTTTCTCCTGCGTGTTTGCGTCTCTCCCACTTTCTCTCTCTCTCTGTCTTTTCTTCCATAATATAATATATATATTTCTGTTTTTTTTTGTATCTTATTAATTCTCTTTTAGCCTAGCGGCGATAATACGTTACCAAAAGCTTATGGATACCCTTATGCGCTGCTACCAAGGATTCATTTTGTTTTTTTTTTGCGATTAACAGACTTTGCGTGCTTTTGTTTCTCCTTCTCGATCGTTCTCGTCGATCTCTCCCGTCAGCCTTGCCTGCCAGTTTCTTTTTCCGGTACCTATTAATGTCTACGTTAATTCCGCCGCACTTTCTGCCGTTATTTATAGTTAATAATTGATTGCGATTGCACACTCTCGCGCCACCATTCGCTCGCTCATCTCGTTCACGCTTTTCTGCACCCTTTCACGCTTTGTTCTTTCTTTCGTCGACGTCTGACCAAGTACACTCAAGTCGGAAAAGAGTAGTGCCCCACCGACACATGACAATGCCGCGAGACGAACGTTTTTACAATGGAAACTACAACGTGTTTGTCCTACCACGTGGCGCAGAGATCGTTCGCTCGTAATTAACCCTGGGTAATTAAGCTGCCCCACAGTGTTCCAACAGACAGAGGCTAATTCTGGACAACACTGTATTTTTATGCTTGGTAACTTTAAATCGAACTCGTTAAGAGCAACATACATACCGATCGAATTGAGTAACCTCCTCCCTTGTGGAGAATTTTTCTGTTTATCAACCTCGCTGAAAATTGTGGAGATTCCTTTTACACTTATGGCGGAAAGGGTACGATTTAATCTTTCCGCTTGATAATGGAAATACAGTAAAGTCGCGATTTTTTCCCATCGCCTGTTCCGAGCATGGAGAGAAATCGTGTAGGGACACTATTTTTCTATGACTGCATTGACCACACCGAAAGTAAAAAAAGAACAGCATATCGTGTTTAGTGTGATTTTAATGAGAAAAATGCGAGATATAAGTTGGTGAGTCTTATAAAAAATAATGTAAAAAGTTTTGTAATTGGATCAGTAATGGTTCATACTGATATACCCTATCGAAGGTAGCTCGGCTTCGTGGCCCTTGCAGCGTTGCCCCTCAGTGAATAAGTAGGCAAAGGAGAGTGATCGTGGAGACCCTGAGGGATCGAAATCGCGATTTTTACTGTATTTGGAACAAGTGCGACGGCTGCGATTTTCGCGAGAGGTTAGTTGCCCAGGGTGAAGAATCCTCCGAATCGAAATGAATCTGATCTGAGAGCTGCGACGTTCGAACGCCCGTAGATAAGGCAATGTCTCTTTGGAAAGTAGTTCCTCGCCCCTAAGGAGCTTTAAATGCGAGGCTCGGGTAAATCAAGTCGCGAAAGAGGAGCCTGTCTCTTCTAATCACGAACGACAGTGTCAACGTGAATTTAATTCTCTATCGGAGGAAAATAACTCTAGATCCTAAAACGTGGATTCTAGATCTCTTCGCCACGCGTTGCACTTTTGTACTGTCTACAGTCAAGCACGTGAATCTCCATCCATCGATCTGCCATGTCCGCGTGTTCATCCACCAACGAGATTACCATTCTAAAATACATTTTTTCTGTTTCGGTTCCTTTGCTACTCGTTTTCTAGATTAGACTTTCTTCCGTTCCATTTCTCTATTCGATTCTCGTCGAGGCCACACAGTATGACATGGACGAACCCACCGTCGTCGTTCACTCATCTAAGACTCATTAAATATTATTAGGTAATTTCTTCATCTTCTCCGTTCTATTTATTATCGTTTGATTAGTTGCACTAGCCTTGATTGTCGGCATTTAAGGGCTGCTGGGCAGGCAGCGATTATGGCGACGTGCGACTCTCTTCGTTCGAGCGCGACTCCATTACGGAGGATCGTGGGTCGACTGTTTCCGGTTTGTCTGTCGAACTAGCCAATCATTGTTTCAATCCTTTGAACCTTTTAATTTTAATCGGTTCAAGTGTTTTGTTCCAAATAATTACATTAATTGCTTCGTTTTTAAATCATTCCTGTCATTGTCAAATTCCAATGATTTAAATCGCGAACACGTAACGCGGACGATTTCAATTTCAATTTTTAATGTAGCAAAAATATTGCGAACTTGAAAGGATCGTGTATTAAGCGAGTACGAAAGCAAGCGATCTCCGTCCGCCACGATCCATCGCATTCGAGCGAACATCACGAAAGTCCCGAACGATCTAGCTGATCCTACTTAATCAGAATGCTCTCGAGGACCCTGAAAGCGGTCGACGTTGATCGAGTAAAAGGTATATGTATACGATAAGGCCCGTTGCCCTTGACGAGGTGGTTGAACGAGCTAAAGTATACGGTGAATCTGAACGTTTTACCCTAAAGCCTCTCGCCACCCCCTCGCTTCACTTACATAACCTACGTACGTCTCTGTTTCTTGGACTTCTTCTTGTCCTTTCTTTGGCTCTTTTCCCATTATAATACACCTTAGCGATATAGTACAACAAACGATCAACGACGAAACGGGAACACATGCGAACCTCGTCGAGGGAACGCGTCCCTACACCAACAGGCGTTCTCCAATAAACGTGTATAGATATATACAAATATTCAAGGAATCGAACGGTGTGTGGGGCATGGCGTGGACTCATTCGAACGAGATCCTGGAAATCATGTGGATTACAGCTCGTTAATCTTGGCGCGATCTTGATAACTCCAAAACGAATAGAATTAACGAGGCAGATTTAATACGACGCGATTCCCAGGATCCATTCTCTCTCACTCTGTCTCCGCTTCCGTAGACGCGTGTCACCTCGTGGTACATTAGACTAGGCGCCAAGCTGTACAACACAAAACTTAAGGACTAAGCGTTCGTATCTAACGGTGAATGGTGTCGATAACCCCTGGACGTGTGATCGCATAGGCGTAGCCAGCTTTATCCCCCGTGAGACCGGGGAGGAGGCACCGTGTACGTGTTTAGGGGGAATCAATCGCGTGCGAGCCGGAGCTTTCGAAGCCTGTTTTCATTTGTTGTTTCCCCGCGACCCAGAGCGGAGCTTACGCTAGAAAAACCACCTAATCGAAACCGTAGAAACACAGCGAGGAGAGGTCACAGCAAGCTTTGCCCCCGGTAAGCTCGACGCTCTTGGTAAAAGCGAACTAGAAACTCATCCACGACCGGTGAACCTTGATATACATATAAAAAACGTGGTTGCGCGAGCTTGCAAACTCGCGCTAAGCTCGATGCGCTCATTAATCGTCTCTTGTCGACCTATGTCCTCTCTCTTTCTCTCTCTCTTGCTCGCTGAATCCTCTTTTTAGTGTGTCCAGTCGGATAATGGAGGTTTGGTATACAAAATGTGTGGCGAGCTTGCAAGCTCGTGGTAAGCTCGAGCCAGGATCGGGATCCATTAAGGGGATCGAGCTGTGTTCTCTTTCGACCTAGGTTACGGACGTTTAGAAGATGGATCGCTAGAACCTGTCTGCGGGTGCCTGTCTCTTCATTGGAGCAAAGTGAACGTGCGTGTCCTTCCGGTTCTTTTCTTTTTTTGTTCGTTTTTCGTAGCAAAGAGGAATCCGCAGGCTCGTGCAGGCGGCTGATATACAACGGTTTTTAGTTTTGAACGATAGTAATTGTACAAACGCTAGGTTCGTCATCGTCCCCAGTCCCATCAATCGGAATCGAACGGAAGCTCCGATCCGAACAGTGAACTTCGATACCTCGAGGAACAGCCTCGCCCAGGTTTCGCGCGTGTCCCTGTTTCCCACGTTACAGAAGACGACGGGATATGCGAGGATGACTAGGGGCAGCCACACGGAGCAGACTAATCCTGAACGGCGAGCCTTCTTGACGAGCATCCACGGACGTCCCGGATGTGTCGGAAGTAGGCAAACTAGAGACAATGAGGGAGTATCCGGCTTGAGGCACTAGGACGCGTCCAGGGAGAGGCACTCGGCGAGGAAGTCCTCCATGGAACGATAAGCGTGCTCCAACACGCCTGATAAGGCGTGGTCTTCGTCCGCGTAACTCTGCGTCAGAAATCGATCATGAGTTTTCATTTTCACGGACACCTAGAAGAACGCAATTGCAATTCCACGTACCTGGTACCTAAAGATGATTCCCGCTTCGGACAGAGCCTTAGCGAAGGCAACGCCGTGCGTGTAAGGCGCTGTGAGGTCAGCTAGACCATGAAGAAGGTAGAGGCTATGGCTCGGCACCAGCCTGGCTCTTTGAGTCAGGTCGGCTTCCACGTAGCCCTTGTAATTCTCGGCTGGAGCCCCGAGAACTCGCTCCGTGAACGCGGAATCTGCATTCGAAAGATTAAGATCAACGCCAAGCCGAATAGAACCCAACGCGAATCTGAGGATGACTCACTGTAATAGAGCCAATCCGCTATAGGATTCACAGCGACGCCGCATTTGAACACGTTCTCCTGGTTGCCCAGCACCATGGCGGTCACGTATCCGCCATATCCCCATCCCCACACCCCCACTCTGGTTACGTCGAGGTACTTCAGGGTCTTCAGCAGGTGTCTCAACACGGTCAGCTGATCCTGGACCTCGACGCCGCCGATCCTTCTGAAGAGGTCCCTCTTCCCTTGACCTCTGGCGCCTCGTACGTCCAGTCTGACGTAGACGACGTCGTTGTGACTGGACATGTAGGTGCCCCAGTCTATCTTGAAACGGTCAGTGACAGCTTCGCTGCCCGGTCGACCATTGACTTCAACCAGGACCGGGAAAGCCGCGTCCCTGAGCTCTTCTCGCCACGAGGGAGGCAGTAAAAGCTGCACCTGGGCTTTCCAGCCTTGGGGCAACGGTACCTGAAAAGTCATCAGGTTTATTTAAACATATGAGGCTAAACAGTGATTCAATATACCCAAAATACCCTGATTTCGGAATGTTTTGGTTACCTCGAAGCTTCTCCGAGTCGGCAGCGCCAACTGAGACAGCTTGTCCCCTCGCTGGAGCCTGGTGTCGTACAGTAAGCGCAACATCTTGTGCGAAGTCATCAAGTGGATGCCTGCCAGAGGAAGGCCAGGTCCTTCGCAGTGCAGGACGTAGTAGCCTTGACCATTGTCTGCGACTGCAGGACTAACGGACGCGCTGAAGTGTGTGCAGTTGGTGTAGTAGAACCTGTAACAAAGGGTGTTGAGGATTCAATCGAACTTTATTGGTTCTGAGGATATGTTGGTGAGGTAGGTGGTACCTGCTGCTCCAGAGGACCTCCCCTAGGTCACACGTGACGCACAGCGGCTCCAGATGGCGAGCGTCGTCGGCAGTGGGGTCACGCACCACGTACAGGTGTCTTTGGCCAGGCCTTTTCTCTCTGGTGCCTAAGTAATACACCAGGTGGGACTTGGTGTCCCAGGCTAGGATCTCGCTCACCTGGAAGCGAGAAGTTACCTGAATGTCTTTCCGATGATCTGATAATATGGTAGTCAGGTGACTACAGACTTTGAGTCGGTATTACCCACCTCGTAGCGACCATGAGAGAGCACCGCTATCCTCTGTTGAGTGAGGGTCACGTGCTTGATGTGGGTGAAATGTTCCTTATCACCTTCCTGAACGGAAGCTAACAGTAAGAAACTGTCGCCATCAGGGGCGAATAAGGGGTGAGGTTGAGCATCCAGCCATTGTCCCTCTGGAGCCCTCTCCGTATGAGTCTCTTCGCATTCCCATGATGGCGCACGGCAGGCAGACACCACGGAAAGGTTCTGGGTCCTTGTCATCCACACGACAGCCACCTGAGTGGAGTCGTCGCCCACCCAGCCGGCAGATATTAAATAGTACTCTCTGTAACGAATGATACTCTATTTGCAATAGAACAATTCTAAGAGAGTTCGAGAGAATAGAAACCACATAACATTCTCCATTAACTAAACAATCCGTACTCTATTCATGACAGAACAAAAACCACAGAACATTCTCCAGTGAACGAAGAACAAAACGAACACCCAGAACTACGCTATTTTCCTGAAGCAAGTCCTCAAGAGGACCACTTACTGTCCATCCAAGGCAGACGGTGGCTTCAGCCTGATCCTCCACCCGATGGTGTTGTTCAGAGTCCCGTTGCCATTCAAGTTGGTCGTGTTGGTGAGTTCCATCAGCCAGAGGTCTACCTCAGGATTGGTGGAGCCGGGGGTTGGGTATCTGACGGATCTCGAGGGCGGGAAGGAGCCTCTTCTGGGCGTAGTCAGCGGGCTGGAGCTGGATCCGTCTTGACCTGGCTGCGTGCCAAACCAGGGGAACTCCAAGGCAGTGACCTTCGTGTCGTTGAACGATGCGTAGAGAAGGTGCGTGCCGTCTGGGCTCGGCCAGGTGGCTTCGGGTCGAGGTAGTACCTCCTCCTGGTACAGCCAATCCGGCACCCCGTTGTAGATCACGCCGGGAACACCTGTTAGGAAATTATTTAGAAACACCGTAGAAATTGTTCGTCGGTTGTAACTAGATTGCAAACATTATGCAAAATTTCCACCTCCTCATTTTTCTCACAAATGCATGAAATCCGAAGTCAAGTTATAAGTGGCGTAAGTGCCGAGTCAATCTCAATCCTGTTGTATAATAGCGTCATTCGATATTTACATACAAGCTCACACATTGTAGCAACTATATTAGACACACATAATCAGTACACACCTGTGTCGGTCAGTCGGGCGTCCTCGGGCGCGGAAGGCCCCATCCTTACGTAGATGTCGTTCTCGGATATCATTAGGAGACCAGTCGTGTTACCCAACCAGACAGCGTGCTGCAACCGTGTCTGCTCCATCCTCCGAGACGTGTGCAGCCGGAGCGGCGTATGGTGGCTGCAATATATTGGAAATGTTGAGGATCGTTGCTGCTTCATTGCGAGGCACGCTGGGTGCTTCCGGAAAATGTATTTTCGACAAATTTTCCATAGAACGCATGATTTTTCAACCCTTAAAGAATGGAACTCGGTACGAGATTTTTCGAGTAGTCTTTTTCTAAATATTAGGCTGTTGCAAGTGAAATGGCTGTTTTGAATCTTCAACCTAATAATAACCGAGGAGTAGCATGAATTGAAGTGTCTGTTCGAGTACTCACTCGTTCGTGACGTCGTAGACTGTGTAGAATGCACTGAAAGTATTTCTGAACACCTGAAAACATAAAATATTTATTACCATTACTTGGTAGTCATAGCTTGAATCATTCGTTGCGACAATCCTTCAATGCGGATCGACGTAATCATCGGTAAGTGGTCTAACGAAAGCTGTTTTCTCAGCTGCATTACTCACCGGTTTGACATTGTGCTTGAACAATACGTAACGTAGGTCGACGCTGCACTGGTAGCCTTGAACGTTCAGCTGTCTCTGAAAATAAAGTCGCGCGAAATTTATAGTTTCACGTATTTCCTATTTTCTCGGGACTGTGTACGCGTGTGTTGGCGCGCGAATTTTCGCGCGGCCGCGTAACAGCTCCCGCGAGTTCAAAACAATTCGCGAAGTCTCTGACGCGTCGCGGACGTCCGGTCCGATTTTTGCACACGCGATTTCTCGGCAAAACTTTGTCTTGAATCAACGAACAGTGATACGCGTGAACACAAACGAGTCTCCGGCGGACGACATCAATCACGGGTCCTTTAATTACGTGCTCACCCTCGCCCGCGATTCCCGGGTCGTTATGAATTACGTTGTTATAGCACCCAGCCCGAAGAGATGTTGATTATCGCGGCCGTGTCCGTAGCTCATTACGCATGCATTAAACCCCAGTGAATCTCCCGAGCAACACGTCGTCCGGTTCCAGATTATCTTATTCGGATGCTGGTCGGCTCGCTATCTTTAAATTACTCGCTGAATGGATTAAAAGCGTCTACACCGAATAGCTGTTCGACAATGAACGCCGCCATTCATCACGCTTTTCGCTCGAACACCGCGATCCGTTGTCGCTAAACTGTGGATGTTTACGCGAATTTGCCGCGACAGACTGTGATTTGTGGCCAACACGATGCGGTGGGTCCGAGCGAATTTTGGTTCTTGCGTTTCGGGACGCCCGGGTGCTCGTAGTTAGTTGGTTCTTTCTGGTAGTCAACTTGATTAATATCCGGTTTCACGAGCTTTGAAGTCGCATTTCGTGATTGATGGCATTTGCAATTACTAAGCTGACAATGGGCGCATTTATTTAGGGTATTACAGTGTAACCGCTGCTGCTTTATGCTTGCTTTATACTTTTGCAGTATCCGAACTTTATTTTTGTAACGAAAATGCGGAACAATTTTTTTATTCGAAACTGTGATAGAATGAAGAAGAATATAGTACTGGGTTGCTAATGGCGCTCGGGTTATTTTCGCGCGGATTCGAAGGCAGCAGAATCCGCAGGGGACGGTTTCTCTTTCGTTAGGACGATGGAAAATGGGATCAGCGGTGCTCTCGTGCGCGATATTAACGCGACCAGCGGATATGCACGGAATTGAGCAGGCAGCAGTCGATATTTGTTTCTGAAAGGACGGCGAGACGGGCGCGGCGTGTCCTGCCGGACGCCAGATCGGATCAATGCGGTGTGTTCGTTCATCTGTACCCTGTCTGCTCGCTCCAGGAAGAAATAGAAACGGGAGTTTTGGAGCGGGGCCACTTTGCCCGGGAACGCTTCGATTTTTCTGTTATTGCTACAGCTTCTTTATTAATCCGATAACCAGTAGACAACATCTCGATGCTGTTCCGAGTGCGCGTTTTACACCAAAATACTCCTGAATAATTGAAAACACGAAACTTTCCACTTTGACACTTTTAAAGTCTATTGAATGTTCTTCATAGTTTCATTAATAGCAGTGGAAATGTCAATTATTGACTAATTAACGTAGTTTCAACAGTATTGAAATTATTCTGTGTTTTAAGTCGCGAAAAATTCTGCGTTGTAGGCCTTCGCCGGCAATTTCGGTTCTTTCTGTTTGTCCCGGTCTATCGTTTTCGGGGACTGCTGGTGCTCCGGGGCACGAATCGTTCCATCGAGCAGAAAATGCAATATTCGAGAGGGACGAGGGCAGGGGAATGACCCCCTTTCCCTTGAATAAACCAGAGAATACCTCGAACTTTACCTTATATACGACCCACACTCTTTGTTTTATAGCATGCCGCGGGCTACGCTTGCCTCCTTGATAGATAAGGCTCGAAGGGACGACCGTTTGATACCGATGTTAAGCCTGTTTATTGCCCCCTCCGTTCCCTTTCCGTATCGTGACAGAACTTTTCGAGTGAAAACTTCTTTAGGCGCACCGTGTACGCAATTTCTGCGCCGCAGAATTATACATATCCATCGTTCGAATCGTGAGTTGCACTTCCATTTTTTTCTGGCTTATTCATTTTTCCAGGCAAGTTTTCCAATTTTTCTTTCCCTAAAAACCTTATTCGGACTATTAAGAACATTTTTTTTAAATTATCGAAGTCGGTCCACAGTCGAGAAGAAGATTACTACAATTACAAATATACTGTCACGGACAATAACTTGCTGAATTTATTCATTTGCATCCTACCGGACTTTCGAAATCGTTCGTACTTGAACGTGTTACCATGACTGATATTATTATGCAAAATCGTTTAACCGTTCACGATTATCCCCACTGCGAATTCTGTTAGAAATAAGTGATACTCTTTATGACACCTCCGGCTATTTATATTCTCCATAGTAGAGTGCTAGATAGGTCGAAGTGATCTTCTATTTATGTACTTGAACTTTCAACCCTTTCTGCTCATATGTTGTAGTAAACTCCAAAGTATAATTATTTATATTTCATCGTGTGCGATTACGACACGGATGAGGTCCCCGCTGGGTTTATTTCTGGTGTCGGTGTTTTGTAAAGATCTATCGGGAGAAAGGTTGAAGTTTCAGTAATCGGGGGAAGCTTAATGATGTAATGAGGACGGTGGCCTTGAACTGGTTGATGATTCTACCTCCGCAGCTGTTATTTTATCGCTCGTTGTGGTTCTATGGCGTTTACGAACGGCGTGTCTTTCCGTCTTTCGTCGGGTATGTTGATGGCTCGCGTGGGAAATGTTGACGGGAATTTTATTCCGACCATATCTTCGCGATTCCTCGTACGAAAGTTGACGTACGACGGTAAACAATATACGCACGGCGGCCCATCAAAAATACATTTCATATTTTACGAGTAGCAAGAATAAATTCCTTCCGAAATATGCCCAATTTCCCTGGAGGGCTCGTCTTTCCTACGACCATTTCATTTTCAATTCCGGCGCGGTGACAATTGCTATGACACTATAACCCTTTTATGTTATTCCGATAATTTTATCGCTCGTTAAATCTGTACGATGTTTCTACTTGATTTTCAAAACTTATCGGTTGTGACGTTGACTAAAACGCCACGTTTTATTCATTACAGAATTCTAGTGCTGTTCGATGACACGGGCTGTGAAACAATATTTACTTTAAAAAGGAAACGCATTAGAAACACTGATTAAGCCGTAACGAACCGATGAATGTAAAATATCTAGTTCAACACACGAGGCTGCGACAAATCATTGTTCCTCGGCAGAGCTGTGTTGATTATAGCAATTTGTTAAGTTCATTAACGAGCCGTCCAAAGGACTAATTGCAATATGGATCATAATGCGCGACGTAACGGGACCGGCCGCGAATTAATTGGCCGAGAAACACGTTTCTAAATTGCGTAACGATCTGCTCGTATGTTGGGCGACATGATGGATCATTCGTGGGTAGCGATCGATTCGAGGACTCGAGCCTGATTGGTCGGGTCCAGTATGCTTCGAGAGAATCTGCAGCTATTGGTTGGGTTGCACGGTGAAACTTAAGACAATAATCATTTCCGCAATTCAATAAATTCATTTATTAATTTATTTCGTGATCGAGCTCGCGAAATTATTTCCGATTAATTATGTATTTAGCGTAAACGTGTATTTACAGTAATAGTTCAATATTCCTGGGTATTAAATGATATTTTCATCGGATCAACGCGAACTGAAAAATATTTATATTTATCGAAAATTAATATTGTATCATGAACAAAACTCATTACATTATTTGCAATCACATTCTACTGTAAGAGCATCTCGGGCTTATTTTCGTAAACCAGTCTAGAATGTTGCAGAAGGCAAAACAACTGTTTTATTAGGCCTGATGAACCACGCGCGTTTTATTAACTGCAGTGCGCAAGCATGTGCCAGAAAATTATACAGTGAGCGGAGAGATTCATGAGGATGCGCGTCGTGGATTAAAATTCAACTGAAGCCGCGCGACAGGTTATGCAGATCGACACAGAACAATTTCGTCTCGAGGTTCAGCCCTCGACGACACACCGGAAATTAGCGAGGCGTAATTCGCCCGGTCAGATACGGGATCGGGAAACAATAATCGCGTACCAGCATGAGTGTGCAATAAACTCCGATAAAAGCTCGATGAAAACGGCGACGCGGCGGGCGAAATTGTCAGGTATTTTCGGCGAGCATCCGAGCTTTTTAAAGCACTTTTCGACGCGTTTTACCCGACGCAATTTCAAATTAATTTTCACGCTACCTCGCCCCTCCCCCTTTCCCCCCACTTCCCTTCGACCAACGATTGCTCGTTATACAGTTTTTATCGGATCGGCAAACTGCCGACGAGATATCGCGACGCGCGAGGCGACGCTTTTCGAAAAATTGCTCGCGACACTCGCCGCCGTTCGATTGAGTGCACCGTCCCCGATCTATAAACGTTTCGAAACAATTCCGAAAGGTCTCCCATCGCTGGCGATTGTTTTGTTGGCCGATCGAGTACGCATTTCCGGTTAGTTGGCTCTTCCGACGATCCCGCTACACTTTATCTAATTTTTATTGTCGGCGTTCTCTTTGTTCCCGCGTCCGATCGCAATTAACATTGAACGGGACGCGTTGGCAAACGCACTTTGATAAATTCATATTCGCTCTGATAAAATCGTCCATGTTGATACATTGACAACTTTATTATATGACATGGAATGTATCGAGTTGTTAACAGTTCTCAGTTCGTGATTATTAAAATTGTAACAGTACATTCGAGGGGAGTTTCATAAATTCACGTTTCACAGAATTGTAATCGACGAATGTCGATATGTATTTGAGAACCTGGAACTCCGAGTGAAGGTGCGATCTCCTTTACGCGAATGAATTTTATTGGAAATTTTATCCCGATGTATTTTATGGCCGAAAAATTATGGCCGAAAAATTGATTCGACACGACTGAAAATATTTTTTAAATGGTAGTATAACATTCATTAATTTCATCAGCCACGGTGACATCGTGTAGGTTTGAAATTTTTTGGCCAGACTGTTTGTGGGTACGTTTTTCGGATTTACTGCGAATGCATGGCAATGTTATACTTACAAGCGTGTGATTGGAGACAAGAAGGGACACGGAATTGTTGGTGGTGTCCAGGAGAGTGAGGGAGCCGTCGTCAGCTTGGTAAACAAACTTGTCGTGAGAAACCCAGGTTGGTGTCAACCTGTGCGGCGTCAAGTCATCACGAAGGCACTCGTCTAACGTGAGACGCCTGCCACTCCAGTATAGCAGCTCGTCGACGTACCTAAATATATTAATTCCCATTGTATTCGATCTTCATTCGTTGCCCTCAAAAACATCAGTTTTTGAAAATGACTTATGAATATGAATGTACATATGGATCCAAGAATTATTTCCAATATGTCTATTGAACAACTCAGGACGACTCTCTAAAAGAGCACTTACATCACACCTTGATCGTTAGCTCCGAACCCATCCTCCTGCACCTCGATGCAATAAAATAATCCTATTTACGAGGAACGAACAACCGGTGTTCGGGTTTTAATGGTGCCATTCATAGAACCAGTTCGAATCAGCGATCTAGTTCCGTTCCCCATCGTAAAATCCTCAGTCGGATCGAAATCCGATCCGTTTCGGGTGATACTCCTTGCGAGAGTTGGGTCACAGATCGCGTCGCTAAAAGGATCGGCGGATCCTCCGGATAAGGGGAACGGATTAATTTCGCGGAGAGAGCTGGTCCTAGGATTGGGTGATCCAGCAGAGTCCTTAACCGTTTGGCCCTCGACCGACCCTACTCGCCTCTCCGACGAACTATGGCTTGCTGCAAATCGGCGAAGAGGAAAAAGTCGCGAGCGGAAAACTCACCCGAGAAGGTAGATGGCCGTGACAATCCCGGCGATAACGAACCCGATGACCAGCAAAGAGAAGATTATACTCCGCCAGTTGTGGCCGCCCTCCGCGTACGTTAGATCCTGTGAATAGAGCAGATACCACGCCGGTTAATGATCCATCGATCACAGCAAAGCCTCTGGGCTTGCGGATCTATAATACAATGCGGAAAGCTTGCGCTGACGGCATGCAGGTCACGAGGTCTTTGGAACGTGTTCTGTAGACAGTTGGGTCTGTTTTGAGTAATTTCACACGATCATGCTGGGTGATTGATTGTCGACACTCTCAATTTTGAGTGGCTCTGAGTCTGGGCTAGCCTCTGACTGGTGTAACGATTTTCAAGAAAATGGTTTGACGTGTTGAAGTCAGTTTACGTTGGGTATGGTTGTTGGAGCAATGTTGATTTTTGGAACTGAATTGAGTAGATGGACCTTTGTGCGAGTGGTAAATAAAGCCGTTGGTTGAAAACGTAAGATGATGTGATCGATTTTTCAATTTTCATTAGATCATTACTTTTACAATCCAATAAAATGGTTCTCCGCTCCTGTGAACGTTGAACGAACACTTTTTCAATTGACTGGAGACAACGTTGCTTAGACAAGAAACGCCGCGGCGGCCGGAAGTCGCTAAGCTGTCCAGGCTTGCTGGGTTTGGGTCACAGATTAAGCGATCATCGTTCACGATAATTCCGGATGAACAAACAGCATGCGGATTAATCGCGTTTACGCGTCGAATCGATATTCCGTTGAAGACACGGCCGTTCTAATTGTAAGCGTCCCGGTGCCGACGCGATTCCACGGCGTTGCGAGGTGCAGGGCGTCGCGGCGCCGCCGCCGGTCCCCGTTGCGCAAACACGCGCGTGTATGTTTGCGCTGTTATGTCCGCTGGTATGAGAGCATGCGTGGGCTGGTCGCGTGGCGATTCTAACAGGTCCCGAAAATCCAGTCGCGCCGCGCCGGAACGTATTACACGGCCGGTACGTGTTATCCGGCTTAGTCCTGCAAACAGGACGAGGGTGTGCGAGGTTGCAAACATAACCCGAATGCAATATGCATGCCAGCGACGTGACGCGCGTCCGCAGGCCCCGCCACGCCATGCCACCCGTCGAAAGGACTTCCCGATGTTCTTGCGGCCACATGCACCGTCGACGGCGCAATCGAACCCGCTCGACAGGGAACGTCCTCGCCGAGCGCCGAAATAAAATGGCTATCGCGTGTCGACGAATCCTACGAGACACCTGCAGGTAGCGATGGCGTCGAGTTTCACTCGATCTTGGAAATCCGAGTCAATTTCGGTAGTACAATTCAGAAATATTGAAAATAACGCGACTATACTTAATAAATATAGGATATAGTTTATTTTCCACTTTACAAATATATATGTGAATAAAATTGAGCACAACCCATCTCGTAAATTGGTGGGCGTTTTTGAGAAAAGCTTCCTTTACTTCCCAACAAGAAGTACTATTACAAAATTATGTGTACATGAAGTTACACTTGAAGTGCATCAAAAGGCCTCTCTGAAACCGTACAATACATGGGCCATCTCAATCATTTTTTTCTCAAACATAATCCCCTCGAACGCCAAGCGAGTTAAATCGCAATCAGCGAGTATTTTTCACTTTTGGGACAATGATTATCGGGAGCAGCGTCGCTGGATGCAAATGGTCGAACGATTGGCCGTCATCAGACCATGGTAATCGCTTTCGGACGACTTGTTTACCCTGATGATTAATCGCCGTACCTCGCGCCAAAGCCGTCCTTCTTCGGCCTCTGTTCTCCTGTTCGTTCGTCCTGCTTGCACAAGTTGTTACTGCTTCTTTATTCCGTTCGTTTCGTTTCCCCATCCCCTGTAATGTCTCTTTCCGGTCGCAGGCGGCTGATCGATTCATCGCCTTTGAATTCTGATCGCGCAACCATGTGCACGTGCGCCCCGGGGAGCAGGATATAATGTTTTCGATACGCGAAGACGGAATACGCAGGATCGCGGCCGCCATGCATCAGGATGCAACGTGATCGCGCACGCTTGTTTGCCGATGCACTCGGCCGCACTTTGCGGGATTATTCGTTATAATTCAACCGGTGCAGCGGCGGTGTACGAGAAACGTTAGATCCGTTCCACGGTGAATAGTGAACCCACCCGTGCACACGTGAACCATCGTGATCAGTCTGCGGACGCTTATAGCGGTCGTGTCTGTGTGGGCTAATTCGCCAGACGATCGAGTGGATAACTGATTTTGATGGGGATTTTGCGAGCGTCTATAATCGCGAGTAGCTCGTTCTATCCTCCTTCGAAAGCTCGTACAATGAGCTTTTTAACAAATCCAAAATCCTAATCCACCACTTGTGCTGACAAAATCGACAGTACGCTATTTGTACAATGAAGAAGTACAAGGGTTGTTAGCTTAGGATATTATGTTGATATTTTCACCCCGCTATATTAACAAACTGATTTTGATGGGGATTTTGCGAGCGCCCGTAATCGAGCATGGCTCGTTTTATCCACTTTCGAAAGATCGTACGATGAACTTTTTAACAAATCCTGAATCCCAACCCAACACTTTCGCTGACGATATCGACAGTACACTACTTATACAATGAAGAAGTACAAGGGTTGTTAACTTAGGAAATTATGTTGATATTTCAACCCCGTTATATTAATATTATCGTTACACAGCAGCCGTTTTAGCTTCTCCAACACCGTACGTGACAGAACACCTGGAATTTGTCGGCTAGAGAGTCGCGCTGCAATATTTTCTTCTGGAAACCACGCGCCGCGAGAATATTATATTTCCTCGGTCTCATGCCACCCTCGGAATTCACCGTGTTCCGTATCGTGTTAATACTATCTTAGGCGTCGTTGTAACGCTGCCATTTTACTATTCCGCGTGGTGCTCCGCTGCGAACGCTGTTACACACCATCCACCAGGTATTTTTCAACGTGTTCTACTATCGCTTTTCCCAATAGTTCATTCGCGTACGTGCGTGGAACCAACGAGATTATGGCAGAGACGATTCTACGGGATAGTCTTTCGTTTCCTATTCGGGAATAGTGAACTCGGAGGTTGGCGGTACGTGAGTAACTTCGGTCTTGCTTTTGTGTACGACTGGAAACTGTTAGGTGACTACGGAGAATCGTAAACACGCGTCTGCGGGTCTTCGTTGACGGTAGTGGAGGATGTACAGTTTTTAATACATGCAGATATGTAGTTCTATTTGAAACATTAATTCACCGTTTGTTGTAAAAGTAACGTAACAAATAGTCTAGATATGGGTAAGATCAAACAGTTTCCTATTACGGTACTCCGTAGTTTAACACAATTTTTCCCCCCGCGATACGAGTGATGCGCTTTACATTTATATTTCTATTCTCGATTGATTCTCGATACTGTTCGAAGAACCGGTGCGGCGCGCAGTCTTCCAAGGGATTTAGTATTTTCTAGAGCAGAGTCCTCTCTCTCCGGCCCGTTTCTGGTTTATATTCCGGGCTCTACAATGTGGTCCCTACTATGGGGCTACGAATGGAAATTAGAGCCCGGGACTGGAATATCTGGCTGCGTGGCGTCCGGGATTACTCTATTGTGCCTTGGACCCGCAAATGCAATGACGAAAAGAGAACACGGAAAGCGAGACCGCGAGGCGATGCGTTCCGATTGATGTATCGGCCCAGGAATTAATCGACCGTGTAGATAATGGCTGCCGGGCTGCAGGTTCTGGCCCGTCGACGAGGATGCGCCCGCTATTCCGATAATGAAACACGGAATAATTTTGCTACAATTAGAGCTCGCCACCGTTTCTTCCGATAATGAACATCCAACGGCCGCGCGCTTCGATTTTCAATCGTGACTTCCGACTTTGATATCCGCGGAATGTAATGAAACCGAGCCGAGCCGGGCCGGGCCTCTTGTCGATTAATCTGCGGCCCAGAATTGTCCAAGAGTCGTTAATTCGAGGGGAAATGCACTCGTGCAATTATTTGCGGACAGGAAATGGCACACTTTCAATTAACGAACGCAGTTTAATAATCGTAATTTGGAAATAAATCACAGCGGAACGGACCGAAGAAACTATTTCCGGAAATCTGACTTTTCGGCACGCAACAGCTCGACCACTGTCACTTGGCTGTGCAAGTTCGCGCAGCAACAAACACTCGAGTCGGTGGCGGCGCGTTTATCGTCGAACGACGCTCGGGCGTAATGGAATGGCTAATACGCTACGACGCACTGATTTCCACGAGGTTTTTGCACACTTACCGACGTGGCAGCACTGTTTTCGCTCATTGTGGCTCACGGCGGCCGTGAATAATGCGGTGCACTAATGTTACGCCTCGCAAAAACCGAGGGCGAGCGCTGCAAAGCGAACTCGACCCACTGTTATTTACACAATATAGTTCCGCGGCTGCACTCGTCGCTTGACGTAACTGCGGTATTTGCATGTTTACAACGGTGCCCGCGTTCCCGATGGAAATAACATATATTCCGGGGTGCTCGAGGCCGACGTCGAACTTTCGGTTGGAACCGTTTCTCGTGCTTACCCGACATCCCTCGCGAGCGGAAACCCCGGTTATCGTCGTCGAACATTTTTACGACTCCCGATCTAATTATTCAAATCCACCGACAGCTACGTCCCGCACTTTGACTGGCAATTAGCCTGATTTTTTCGAAATGCGTTCTGGAAAATTTTTCATTGATTTTTGAATAAGAAATATTAAAGATGTTCTTGCCGGAGAATTAAATAATGAAATAGAAATGGATAAGCTTGAATGTCCTCAAAGGGTAGAATTTTTACGTCAATTTTCATCGAAAATTGAACAAAGTTTTTGCTCTACGTTTATTGGAGCGGTTGAGAATAATGTTTATTCGCTGGTTGCAATCGATACCGTTCTCCGAACGCGTAAATGGATTTCACGATATTTGTAACTTTATTCACCGGCGAATTTCATGCGCGGTAGTCTTGTAAAAACTGCTACAGCTAAATTTGAATTGATATCAATAATTTACCATTTAGATTAATAAAAACATGTAACATTTGAGTACGGTTGTTTATTGACATTTTGATTATTTGCTATTTCGTTCCATCAGGAAAATAAAAATGTAGAATCTTCCATTTCGAAGCCGCAGTTTTCAGAAAATATTTGCTCAGTAAATGTTTATTTTCTGTCGGGAGCATATGTGTTTCCCGATATTTAGCTGGAGGCTTGCATGCGCGTTACGAAGAAGCCGAATCAAAGAATTTACATCTAATTCTAGAATTATTGGAACAGGCAGAGAACATTTTTCATTTTATAATTATAAAAATGCTCTTGTGAGATATTGTCTCGCTATTGTTTTACGATACACGTGTCCAAAAATCACCCTGATTTATCTCAACCAATATTTTTAAATACCATTAGGTTTCGCTTATCGGAGTAAAAAGAATTCAAGCGAGCACAGGCTGTCAGCCTAGCTCGTTGTCGTTCACTATGGTCAGAGACATGCCACGGACAGCTCGAAGAGGGTGGCAACGAGTGTCGATAAGCAGGAGCCAAGGAAGGGAGCAATGTTTCTTTCCGCTGGATCCCATTGATGGCTGAACGGGAAAGGGAGCAGAAAATTTTCGCGAGATAACGTAACGTTTATTGGCTCGCGGAACGGGTCTCGCAGATACGGGGGTGGGCAAAGGGAGATATCGGGTCACCGCACGAGCCAGAGAATCTGGCAAACTTTATCGTGATTCGGGAGCGTTGTAGAATTATAGGCGTACACGAATCTCTTTCTTTTATTCCTCGAAAGTTTCCTGATATCATAATCTCGAGCGTAATTGCAAATTGAACTGCACAGCACCAAAAAATTGAAAATAAACCTCTACATAAATTCCTAAAAGTGGTTCAAAAATTGTCTGTATGGAAAGACGCAGCTTTTAATCACAGAGGGGAAGAGTATTTTAGTCGGGTATAATGTAACATTGTTCTTTCCGACTGTCTTCTGTAAATTTAACGAAGGGAAGCGGTGTCTCGCAGGTTCCCAGCCCGATTCAAACAGTTTTGTGTTCTCTGGCGCAACGTCTTGAATCGGCACGGTGTAAAAATGGAATTCTTAAATTGCACCACTGTGCTTCGGTGAAGTGTTAATATTTGCTGCCGTAGAGTAAACTTCCTGCGACTGGTTTTGAAGAGTACTTGTTGTTATTGGCGTAAGGGGAACTCTGAAGAAGGCTCGTTGTAACCGACAGACAGAGAGAGAGAGAGAGAGAGAGAGAGAGAGAGAGAGAGAGAGAGACGGAGAGAGAGAGAGAGAGAGAGAGAGAGACGGAGAGAGAGATAGAGAGAGCGGAATGCTCGAGGAACACTTGAGATAACAGCGATTGCTAGTTTCAAATTTACTAATATAGTGAACCTTGTAGTGGAGAGACTGATACACTCCTAACTTTTGGGGAATATATGTATCATGCCAGTGAATATTTTCTATCTCCTTGAACCGCTGACGTGATATCCTGCTGGTGTACGGCTGAGAATACACGTGTACGCTGTCTGCCATATTACGTAACTTCTTCATCGTTGTTTGTAATTACGGAGAAACTCTGTGACATCTGATTAATTAGCGAAATGCTCGACGTAATAGCAGGTACTCCCTTCTAATCATTCAAGTTGGATTTTTCCGCATTTCTGGCACGAACGAGTTCGTAGAATGTATTCAAAGAAACGTGCATTTCAACAGAAATTAACACTATATTTATTTTTAATGTACAGTAAAATATTGGCGAGACAACACACCGTAGAAATGTAGTAAATATGTCTCTAATATAATATTGTACACGAGGAACGAATAAATAAAGGTTAACGCCTCCAAGATAAGGGGAATCGTCGGAAGATCAACGGCCATCGAAAATTGTTGATGTTCGGAGCTTATTAGGCCGGGTTGCTTGAACCTCAAGCAATATCAAGTGGGCGTGGGTGGAGTGAATGGGTCGGGGATCTGGTTATTGCCAAATGTTCCCACGAGCGAGGCAATTGAGCAATAGCGCAGAGCAAGAATCTCGGAAGATCCGCTCTGGCATCGTTTCGTGACTTCGCAGGTGTGCGACGAGGGGACCGACTACAAAGTAGTCTCTTTTAATAACGCGGCGGGTAAAATTAAGAAACGGAAATAGCACGCTGACGGTGAAGCGCCGTCAAGCTCCGCGTCAAAGAAATTCTATTTAGTTCAATGAGGCTGCAGCTGGCCGATCGTTGCGAGAGGAGGTTAGGAAAAACATGGCGAGAGGCCCGGAATAAAATAGATTCTAATGACTAGCGGGTTGCGAGTTGCCTCCTAAGCGGACCGATTGTTGTGCAAAATAATATCGACTACATCGGTACAGCAATAGCCACTGACAAAATGTCCGTAAATGTATCTGTATGGCTGGATTTAATATTGGAATATTCTTGAGCCTCGCCCTTTATGTATTCTCGTTTCCACTATTTTTATTCTTCGACTGTAGTTGTTCTGTAATCGTGTCGAATATCGTATGTTCATTTAAAATATACTACTACGAGTAAGACACACTGGGTTTGACGAAAGAACGAAGCAGATTTTTATTGTGTTTATTTTCTAATAGATTAAATCCAAAGAAATGGGTTTCTGAAATGTCCGTGTCACTCTATCGATAAGAATTTCGATCTGTCAAGTTTCCCGAGGTTCGAAAGTTGTTCGCAGTCCACTTAGAAGATAACGAGAAGTGCAGGAAATCGACGAGTGAAGACTACGAGGTGGAGGTTCGTTGAAAACGTGACGTTATAGAAAGTGTGTCTTATCTTCTGACAAATTGAGCGGAGTGTTCGCCATGGTTGTTGTTCAGCTGATTCCGAAAATAGCACGATCAACGAGCGGTTCCCCCGATGAGAGTCACTGGTCGCACGGTACACTTCATTCTGACACGCTTAGGACACTTGTTTCGGCGGCGGTCAGCGTTATTTTCACGGGGCGCTCGCCGATCGAACGAGCATAATCCTTCGTCATCGAGGAACGAGGCTCGACTGAGAGGAATCTTTCTGCCAGACTTTCTGGCTCATTGCCCTCCACACCTCAGTGTTCTCTTTGTCCCTCGCCCGTGCCTCTCTTAACGTGTTAGAAATTATATACCCGCAAGCTTCTGGCTCGTGTATTGTAAATCGTTTACTGTCTCTCCTTTGTACCGAACGCGCAGGCCCGGTCACATAAATTCAACTCCAATTAACGGCCGAGCATCACCACTCCAATTATAATGCGCTCCACGGACCTCTCGCAAAAAATGTCGATACCTTCTTGTCCCTCTCTCCGATCGGAAAGGGACCGACGTCATACGATTCGGCGGGCAAAAGCGAATCGAATGCGTGCTGTGCAATTTTTGCCTAGGCGTTCTTGTCTTTGAGAAAATTTCGTTCAAAAGGACCGAGCGCGCGTTTAGCTTCGAGCGTCCTCGGAAACTTTCAGCCCACTTTTCTTGGAAACTAAGAACCTGCGCGGGAAAGTCGCTCGAGCTTTCCTGTTCTGCTTTTTCCGTAGAATTGCCTTGTGCGGGTCTTTTTGCTGGGACGTTCGAGGTTGATTAGATATATCGGACTGGAGGCTCTTTAAATCTGGATACTATAAAAATAGTGGAGTCTTTATCAATTTCATGAAATGGCTGAGTAGATTGGAGTTCATTCTATAAATTGGGCCCAGTGTGCTGGTTCCAACATTTGATCGGAATAAGTTATCGGAGCCTTTAAAAATTCAGCAATGCGTCCAGAACGATTTCTCGCACCAGCGATTTCCGTAGCCCCGATCTCATTTTTCGGGACGAGAGTGCTGACTTGTCGGACCGAGATCAGCACCGTCCAGCCCAAAGACAATGCCGAACTGGCGTGCTCTCGCAGCTGGCAGAAAACGGCCATTCCGTTTTCTCGTTTCCCTGTTCTTGGTTGGGGAAGGAACAGAGTTCAAAGGGGCAGCATATGCCGATTTGGCTGTGGGTCGATTCCTCCAGAGCTCACTGGAGAGAACGGTCGCAGCCTCGAGGGGTCGATAATCAAAGGGAGGAAGTTTCTGTCGTTGAGGAACAAGTGGTTGCTCGTGAAGACACCATTTACCTTTTCACCGTTGTTTCAACCTGTTTCGTGGATTCTATATGAATTGTACGAAGAAATCCCTTAACGCTCGGACAACTGACGATTTTTATAGCTTAGGACCGTTCACAGCTCTAATTAATAATTTTGAAACATTTACTCTTAACGATATCTCGTGTAGACTCATTAGTTTTTCCGATTTCCAAATTGAGTCCGTAAATACCAATTTGTATGTTCCCGGTCATAATAGACTCAGACACAGCCGTCGAAGAGTTAAAACGACGGAACGTTCAAAATCGATCAACGACGAATTCAAAGTCCAGATTATCTCAGAATATTGAGCGCCAATTCTAAGTTAGCAGCTATCAAGCTGTCGCATAGTAACACAGTATTCCCGTCAATGATTTCTCGTCCGTACGAATCCGTGTCGTGCGTTTCCTGGCGTAGCGGATCTTCGATCTCGGCTGAGTTTGATGAACCTGAGGTCCGGCTGGTTGCCGTGTGTCCCAATTACCCGTGGTTCGATTATCGTGCTGGAGTTCGTGGAGACTTCTCATCAGCAAGGGTCCGGAGATAACACCCGGAACGGACAATGAAACGGTCGGGCAAACCAGGCTGGCGTTGCTTTTGCGGTGTTGCAGTCCGTAGTGTTTGCAACGAATTTCGGCTGTCTCAAAGGGACCACCCACACACGTACAATCGCAACTTCAATCCCTACCCGGAAGCCTCTCGCCCTAAGCAAAGGGATGATCAAGTTATTCCGCGCTCGCGTGCGCACTGACAGTTCCACTGGCTACTCGGTCCACTTTCCTGCGAGTTCTACGGTCGTCTTCGCGAAAGTTTTGCTCCCTGCTGATGGAAGAGACAACTGCTGGCGCAGTTGATTCGTCGACGCGGACGGTAAGCCGCGGAGAGCTTGTCGGATCGAGCTATTCTGCTTTTACTAGGTAATTGGACGTAATCAGCCTGTTGTGTACCGGTACTTTGGCAAACACCGGCCGGGATTAAGCTGAAATCAGCGAGACCGATGATTGCCGCATGCTAAGGTGGTAATTGGGAGTTTAGAAGTCTCGAGAATTAAAGGAGACAACGCAAAGTGCTTATGTACGATCATTTTCTAACATCTACGAAACATGTTTTGAAACGAACAAAAATAAGAAGCAAGAATATCCCCTCCATATCTCGGCGATATCTCGGAGAACCGTGCAATTTAGCTGGGCGCCGAGTTGGACTGAAGGATCGACTGGGAAAATCCTTTGGATTTGAGGCTCGAAGGCGGGAAAACAGTCCTGGGTCTCTTGTAATTGGTCGCGGCTGACAGCTGGAAGGTTTTCCGGTGCTGCGAGCGTGGCGATTCGCCTGCGACAACGACGCCTTTAACGACTGCGACCGCTGTTATCGCGCCGGCGATCCATTAACACCGGTCCCGATGCAATCTCGCGAAAACGGCGCTCGCGCTTCGCCCTTTGCGATCGTTTCGCGTTGATCGCAATCCCACCTCTCTCTCTCTCTCTCTTCATCCCACGATAATGAGAATTCCGAGCCGTCAAGCGTGCGAATCGCCGAATGCTTCGCAAACCATGGGACTGGGTAGCGTTGATTTTGAAAAAGTTGAATCCAGTCCAGATACGATTCAATTGAGATCGACTAAAAAACTGAACCGATCTCAATAACCACGTCCATCGGGAAAGAAAGCAAGAATATTATTCTATCCCATGAAACCTCGTCTCGCATGAATGTACAAAAGCCCGGGTTTCCATAAAAAGCACGCCGATATCTTTCGAGGAATTGCAATCCTGCTTTTATGTACGTTCCGGACGAGCCAGGACGGCGCATACGTAACGGGTAAAACAATTTCGATCCCGGAAACCGATGAAAATTATTTGACCGTCGAGTTCCTCCCGGTTATGACTACAGTTTGCGGGGTAGAAACTGCGGTTACATTACAGCGGTGACGAGCACAAAGAGAGAGAGAGAGAGAGAGAGAAGGGGGAAGAAGAGAGAGAGTGAGAGAATGGGGAGAAGGGGTACGGCTTTCATGAATAAATCTGCATGGGAACCTGAAAATTTACGGGGACAGGTCTCGCAACATTGTCGCCGCGGTATGTAAATATTATCCAAACACGCACAGTTGGATTCCGGTAGTCGGTGTAAATTTAGACTTTCCCGCCGTGCATCGAAGGCCTCAGGTTCTATCGATCGACGGGAATCCGAGTTCCCATGCCCTCGCTACGTTCTATGGGATATCTCGCCACGTACACGGCGAACACAGAGAGATGCCTGGTCAACGAGGTATCTAGGAGAGTTCAGTTATAAATAATACGACAGCCGTGATGCACGCCGTACGAGGCATCCGTGACATTCTACGATACCACGGAAACTATTTCCAAACTTCTGCCGATGAGGCGAGACCAGGAATGCTTCTTTGATGTGTCCTTTGCCGCTTTCATAGTTGTCCATCCTCTCCGAAGTTGACACTGACACGTAACTGTACCTTTAATCCTTTAAAGGAGGTTAACGATGACATTTCTGTTATTGGACCCTCAGAGAACGCGTGAATGCCACAAGCAGCCATTTTATTCGGCTGTCGTGGATTTCGAGGGTGAATTTTCAACGACTCGTGCGGCGGAGGCTCTCATGAATGAACATTCCCGGTGAAGGTCACCCCGTTCTAGCTTTCCAGCTATATTTAAACCGGGTGCCATTTTCCCTCGCACGGAAATTCGACGCGGACTGCTTCTAAGTCTATAAGTTTCGCGATTGATCGTATCCAATCGATTTTTGATTCGCTAAATGTGAGAAGATATAGGTAGACCCGCGATAAGTACTTGGCAGTTAGTCGCCCGTGTCATGAGTGGAAAGTACAGAGACTGCTGGTTCAGCGATTAAGTAGTATATGCCCGTAAGAGTCAGCCGTTACGAACCGCTGTATTTAATTTTATGCGATGAATTATTCATGTACATTTCAATATTAATTCGGTGGATCAAAATCTTCTGCTTAAGGATGCCATACTTTAACGAGTCCAGAATTGATTAAAAATATTCCGACCTTGGAGGATCAAATATTCAACGTTGCATGATTGAAGAAATAGCGACAGGTGAACGTTCAATTTTTCTAAAAATGTCAATGTAAAAATATGCAAGTAGCTCCGGAGATTTGAAGAATTTAATATAAAACTGTTTCTAAACGATACTTGTTTGCCGAGTCTCTCAGTTATCTTCACCCACTCGAGCAACTTCTTATTGCTTTGAATTTCCATCGCGGATGCAATCAACGGTTGAAAACCCGGCTGCAAGAATTTCTGAAGAATTCATCTCGTGGAGAAAGAGGTGAATGAACAGGATTCAGTATTCTCCCAGTGAAATATACCTTCAGGAAAATCGGCTCTGTCAGTTATCTGCAGCTCGCACGGCTCCGCGGCCTTTAAATGCATCTGTTACTCATCTCGAGATGGCGCGACTATGGCTTTTCTTGAAGTAACGACGGAATCAACGCTCAGTATACAGGGTGTCCCAAAAGAAGTGTAACTCCCGGAACTGGGAGGTTCCTTGGCTCATTTGAAGCGACATTTTCTTTTACAAAAATGGTGTCCGCGGCTTTGTTTAGGATTTATTATCGAAAAACAGGGACCAATCAGAGCCCGGCTATAGCGAACGGAGTCCGACTCGGCGACAGGTCCCGTTTAACGTGGTGTCGCTATTGGCCGAACCAGAATCAATCCGCTGTACCCGCGCTCTGATTGGTGCGTGTTTTTCGTTAATAACTCCTAAACAATGCCGCGGACGCCATTTTTGTACAGAAAAATGTCGCTTCAAATGAACCAAGGAACCTCCCATTTCCGGGAGTTACACTTATTTTGGAATACCCTGTACACCTGACATTATCAGTTAATTCAATATTTAGATATATTTTTTACTATATTCAAAATTTTATTACGATCAAAATTTATACGAATGAATCTACATCACTTTTTGTCAGGATTTTTTCAGATCCTCGATTCCCGAGTTTGCTGGGTGCTTTCCCCATTGATATCGGAGACTTTCATTTCGGGTCGATGCCGCTCTTTTGCATAATTAACTTTCTCGCGGTGCCGTATCCCGGTGACACAGCTTTCAGCTGTGCTATCGGCCATCCGAGGCCCTTATTCAGTCGATTCTCGCGCGGCCAGGCCTCGAGTGCTGTGAAAACAAAGGGAGCCGAGGTAAGGAGTCCCAGCATAATGAATCCCCGGCCCTCCAGACCATTCTGATTCGTGTACTCCGTCTGCTGCCTGCAATTAGCGTTCCTTTCTTTCCGTTCAGTTCCTTAAACCGTTCGCAAACCTCTTTTTCGCAGTGTCGCGTCACGTCCAGGCGAGACGAAGTTCGAGCAGCGTTCAACCGTCTCGCAATTTGCAATGCTAATTAATCGATAGCTTCGAGGATCGCTCGAGTTACAGGTCCTCGACACGAGGTTCGAACGATTCCCACGGAAATCAGAAAAATGATCGTGGCTTGCGCTATTTTACAATTATTTTTTAATTGAAACTTCAGTTTGCGGAAAGCAGCTATCGGCAGCTTAGTTGCCATTTACATATTTATTAATACATTTGCAGCTGGAAGAGCTCTGTCGTATGTAAATGGAACCGTCAACCAAACGAGAAATAGAAGAAACGTAAAGTAAAAATGATTAACCTAAAAACACGAAGCATATAATTGCGTGTACGTGTAAATGTATGTGAATGAATGTGTACACATCTAACACATAAAATAAAGCAGGCTTTCAACAAAACAATTCAATCGAGAAATACGTTCACTATATTCAACGCAACCATATGCACCACAAGAATTGTGTTATTATAAAATAATTTACGTAATTTCTCTGCAGGCCAGCCTGTTACGCCGACGTAATTAACAGTTTATAAGGTAATATTAGAGGAATTCGAAATTTAAAATCGTGTTAGAACCTTTCCCAGGGAATTTCCAACAGCGCGATAATATTTTCATCTGACAACAGCGAAGCAAGGGAACAGGCTGGAACAGTTTGCAGCTTGCACTCCTGGCCGAATCGCATAATTAGAAACAGAAGTTAATAGTCGACTTAACAGCCCGATAGAACTTGATCGTCCTCGCGGAAAACACACCGACGCGGCGGAGAAGACAACTCCGCTAGCTAGTTCGTCCATGCTCGTTTGCATTAATTGTTTCCCTAATTCGGACATCGTTGCGTAAACAGACACACCCCGGCGTTGTTCAAAGGACGTAACAGCCATTCTTTCAGGCGAGAAAACGCTCCTAAAACCGGAGTCAGATCTCCGCGAACAAAGAGCGGCTAATGAAATCCAAAAAAGATGTGTGCACTTCCCTTCTCGTGCGACGAGAAACTTTCCACTTTAAAGTGTTTCGCGACGGGACAATGGAAACTCGCCGACTTAATTCGCGCGCGTAATTTTCGCGTTTCCCTCGCGCGCCTTGTTGGCCGGTTTTTCTGGCTTGTTGCCACTAAAACTAGCCGTGTGCACACCGAACAGCTTTTTCTAATGCCCCTAATACGTAAAGCTGTAATTCGTTTGTCTTTATCATTGGCGAAGTTACGAATTCTTTAAACCCATTTTCCATTTTCCATTGTCACATTGTATTATACGAGACATACATACGAGGTGTGTTCTATGGTACATTTCCCATGGATCAGCGTGGATACGTGTGTCTGACAGTAACGTTTATACTCGACGTTACGTGCCGACGATTTATGCAAGTGTCCGTCACGATACAACCACAACACTGAAATTCTGCCAGTCAGTATCACTAATTCATAACCGGTAGTCACATTTCCAGATGCAGACCCTTCACACTAACATGCGTTACAGTCGTGTAAACGGTTTTAGTTGTTGTGTAATCCACATACATCAATTTTCTGTGAAGGAACACAAAGAAACGGTGCGTGAGGTGCGTCGGGTGCAAAATTCCGTGCGTACGAGGATTCCAGCGAACCAAAACTACCAATCCAATCGAAGTGAAATTTGTTTTTCTATTTGAAAGTAACAGCTTTAACGAATCGTGGTATATTTTGTAATCCCTAGAATTTGTATCCATTTCATTTTCGTTCGAGAGCAACCCCCGGCCGCAGTGCTCGACACAGTGATCCGATAACGTAAAAGGAAGGGGTCGGTGGGGAGCAAAACGTTGAAAACGAGGAATAGGATCGGGTCGAGGTGAGTTCGGCGAAGGGTGAAGTGGGCCACACAACAGACTCATGCTTCGAAACCTGATAGAAACCCGGCCAGAGGTCCAGGTCAACGAATAATCGCTCTCGAGCGACTCGCGGCATGGACTCGAGACTTTTTGGGGGAGCACGCAGGACGCGCACGGTCCTCTGCTGGAGCGATTTACCTCTTTTACCTGGGCTGACTTTGAACGGGGATCGGCGACCTGGACGGTCTCGTCGGGAGGCAGCCGCCAAGAGTTCCTCTCGATGTTGACGCTGGCGTTCATAGCGGCCTCCTCCTCCGCCTCCCGTGTCCTTCGTCGTTCCTAACAGCTTCGTCCTTGCGCCAATACTTCCCAGAGGTCCCCAGGGTAACCCCCGGGCCACTCCTGGGGCCGAGGTCCAACACCAGCAATCCACAGTTCCTCACCTGCAACAATAACCGGCAATTGGTTACTTCATTCATTCCGCCGGGCGCAATTAAGCACGCGTAAAGACACCTTGTCCTGAGAACTCTTTCACTGATGTATTAAGTGTCGAGGAGGCCAGATTATGTACCACCTTGATCAAAAAATTCTAGGACTGGCCACCGTGTGGCCTTGTTAGTCACCCGATTGTTTTCTATTTTTTTTTGTTAGGATACCATATCTGTCATTGACACTTCATCCAAATTTCAGCGTCGTAGCTTGATATTTGTAAAAGTTACGCTGTGCTGAGTACATCTCGTTTGTGCGTATTTCGATTTTATACAAGTTTGAAAATGGTATCATTTGAGCATCGACGAATTTGCATTAAATTTTGTGTGAGAAACGGATTTAACGGTCCGCAGACCTTGGATATGTATCGTTTCTACAGCGCATCTAAAAACTGTTCTATTGAAAAACACTGACCGATCAAATTCACGGCTCTGGTCGTTCGACACCGTTTTGGGAAACGCGGAGCTCGGACACAGAAGAAATTGGAATGTAAATCGATACGGCCTGTTAATTGTCCCGTAATTTGTCCCCTTAGCTGGGTCCCTGACGGACGATGCACTGCTTCATATGCATTTTGGATTTGCATGTCCGTGTGGCGACGGCGCAGGCCTCTGTGGCCGCGATTTGAAATTTAAATCGAAAATAAACTAATGGCGTGGCGTGCCGGCATGGCCTACCGCCGGGAAATTTCGACTTTAATTAAATTATTCATAGGAGAAGACTGACAACCTGAGCGGGTGTAATCCCTTATTCAGGTTTAATTCCCCGAGGAATTCGTAATTATCCTTTGTTCTCGGGCGCTCCCCGCTGGGATGATTCATGCGATCTATTCATCTTTTCCGCTGCTCGTAATCGTGTCCGGGCATTAACAGAACGACAAATATTTTTGAAACGTCCCCTGGAGCCGATCGTTTGTTTCACCGGTGAATTATTCACCGGAACCGTGAAATCCGTTGATCCGTCTTAAGGATTCACTGGAATTTTTACCTCTTACACGTTGAAACCGTTTGGAAAATTCTGATATCTTAAACTGCAACGATGAATCATTGCTGCGTGATCGAAAATTAATTTTTTTAATAGCTTTTTATAAAGAGGTTTTAAGACAGAGATTCGAGTACAAATCCGAAACTCATCGGGTAAAATGAAAAGCGTTGGGAAATATTCCGAACCGAGTGTAACGAGACCGGAAAAAGTAAAAGAAACGAACCGTCCCGAGCAAATTGCCATGATATTTCGCTGGGAACCGTCCTTAACCTTTTTCCCCGCGGATGGTGCTCTAATCAAAAATCAATATTAATCGGTCTATATAGCGGGGACCGTTAGACTAGCTCGCCTGAAATCCGAACAATAACGTTCCTCCGAGGCTCCGATTCCCCATTACCGTGTTCAACTTACCGGTTCGGAAAGTCAGATTGAATTTTCACTGTTGTCTGTTATTCTTTGGCGCGCTTCGGCCCCACCCCACACCTTTCGACCATTTAACTCTTCGGAACCAGTTTCCTGACTCCTCCGTCGATTACTTGCTAATTGGCAAAAGTCCGAATCCTTTCTCTCCCGTTTATTTAACCGTCGTCGAAATACGGCTCGCCTTACTATCCATTCTACCATTGAATACTTGATTTTGTCCTCTGTCTTCGGAAGTCCTCCGAAAAGTCTCCGAAGTAGCCAATCAATGAAGCAGAAACGAGAGAATAAATTGAACAAGGCGAAACGATTGAAGGAATTTAAAGTAAGACAACGTGTGAAATGTTCCCATCTTCGCGCGACAATATACTCGAGCGGTAATTTCTCAAGTAAACCCACGTAGTACATTAATTCATACCGATGCTCGTCGATCGTAAAAGTCTACAGAGCAACCGAGACACAGATCGCGATAACGAACTACTGATCCGGTCGACGGGAATTTATGGGACGTAAAAGGAATGCGGAGAGCGCGAAACAGGGCCGGCAGCGTCGCCTTTCCGCGGCTGCCGGATTTCTCCATCCCCGTTCCACCAGTGCATTTAAATTCCCCGCGATTGCGTTTATAAAACTGCGACGCGGAAGAGCGATTTAACTGCGAGCTGCGAGCTATCGGACGGAAGTATCGCGCTCGTTCCGAATTTCTCGCCGCGTCGCGACGGTCTGCTCCCCTTTTTTTGTCGCAATTCATGCTGCGCAGAATGACTCCATAAGTTGGTTAAAAAAAAGCTGTGTTTGCGGGAAAGTCCTTTAACTATCCGTAATCGTAGCGAACACGTTCTTTAGAATTGTCTTTTCACAAGCAATTGAACGAATAGTTGCACGAGTAATCGGATACTTTACTGGAAATCGAAATAAACCGACGCTAAGAAATTTTTCAATTTCAAAATGAAACTTGCTCCTATTCGCTGAAAAATCTACACGAAATCAACGAAAGTAATAAATCGATAGAACTATTATTCGCTGGAGCTTTCATCCTGCAGCGCGTGCGTCCTTTTCCCATCCGGGCAAGAGAAAAAGGGTGTAATGTGTGGCAGATCGGCTCGAATCGATCGGAAAATGAAACAAAACGCGAATTTCTACAAACGCTCGGACGCGGGGCTCGAGCGACGGCAAAACTTTGAATTCAAACAGTAATCCTGTCTCCGGCCGGTATGGAACGCGGCCCTATTGAAACCGCGAGAGATATCCCGTCGTTTTTACGACATGCCGTCACGTAGAACCGAACGGGAAGCTAAAATGATGCATGCGGTCGTACGTGAACTGTATTTTCATGCAATTTTTCCTCGTTGCGATCTGTCGCCTAGCGAACAACGACTGGGAAAAGCTCCTGGGTGCTGCACGGTCCCCGGGAACCGTTGCATAAAAGACGCCCTTCGTTTACGGCCCCCGCGATAAACAATGAATACAAAACGTCGAGATTACGTAAAGCGGGCTGCTGCTACCCATTGTCATCGAAACGGGATCCGCTTCCGCATGCTTGTAACAACCAAACGGCGGATTTTTGCGTGGCCGCAGGTTTTTTCCGCGTTGTATTCCATGAACGAACGAAACCTATCCCGGTTACATCCGTGCACAGATTTTGTAGATTTTTCCGGATTGATTTGTAGCTTTCGGAAAGCTGGAAATGTAAGATTCTTTAATAACGAATGCATTGGCGTTTTATTGTATTTTAAGGTCGATGAAGTCCGCGTTCGACGTTGCGGAAATTAAGTCACGGAGCGCACGGAAACGATAAAAAATTTCTGTACCGTGTTTAAAGTTCTATCATACTTCGAGATAGGTAAAAAAACAGAATCGACAGTCTGAAGACTAGCTTATAGAGGTTGGAATCTATAGGAAAATTCTTTAGCCTTTGAGAGATGCTCTTAAATCCGGAGGAAGTTAAAAATCTCATTCAACTACTTGAACTGTGAATCTCTATGGAGGTTTTATAAATTTTGATCGATTAATTTATAGTTCGAATAGAAAATGGAGTTCATTAAAAGTTCCTCCGTGTTCTGAAGAAGATAAAGCTCACATTCATATCTTGGAAAATGAAGTTATAAACTTCAGCAAACGAATCTATATGCTTAGACGAAGTTATATCACACATCAAAGAAGTCCAGAATCACGTTTGGCTTAATGTTCGAAATAATTCTCACCGTTCCTAAACGTTGTAATGAAAAGAAAAATTGCGTATTCCCCAAAAACCGTGCTCGCCTTCCAAAGCAATACAAATTCAACTTCGTGAAACACATTAGCAAAGCTCCGCAGAAGGTCGAATCAGAAGATTCGATTATAACAATTACGCCTAGAACTTTCCAGCCCTTTATAAATTCGGCCATCGTTTGATCGAATCGATGTATTGTCAAGGAAGTAGAATTTCAAGTTTGATATTCACGCAAGGCTGATCAAAGCGTTCGATGGTCCCCGAATCTGTTCACTATCGAAAAACAAATCGCTCAATCATTCCGCGACGAGTAAGAGCAAGCGATATCGTGTGGAAGTCGGATAATGAGGCAGTCGAGCAGCTGGCCGACAGCTATTGCCCGAAGGAATCATTTAATTACATCGCTGGCTTCTTTCCGTTCGTCAGCGGCGCAGCAAAGGCTGGCGAAATTGGCACGGAACACTTTGAAGTTAGCGCCTCGCGCAGAACGCAGCCTCCTTTCACCCTCTGCCTCTTCGCGATGGATTAACCTTAATTAAAGTTCCGCCTTTTTCTTCCCTTAACTTCTACGTAAGTGGTGCCACGGTGTTTGCGCGCTGTCAATTGCACATTCGCCAACCATGCGACGAATCACGACGAATTCGTTGCTGACTTTTGCGACAGGTGTCGGCAAACTTTGTCTGAAGAGGTTCTTTCATTTATTTAATATCGAATATAATAATAATTATTTATCAACTTTGGTTCACTATTATTCATACGTATAGTGCAGCGCAGTTTAATCTCACGTATATGCTATGTAGTTTAATTTAATGTATGTATAATATGTTTAGCGTACGCAGAGTGGTCTTCGTGTTTCTTTTTAATTAGATTCCACTTTTTAATTGGGCCAGGAGCAATATTAAAGTTAATATGATGAAACGAGCACTCGTTTCGCAACACAGCAATGATAATACTAACGCCTTTATTGCTCGTATACTCTAGGAGGAATGACAATGAGTAAATTGCCTTATCACCATTTAAACAATAACGTGTATAATTACTAAACCGCGGATCTTTATGCAAAGTAACAATTGCAAAGGACAAAATTAAAGAATGTTTTACTGCAAATATAAGGGACGGAGGCAACAATTAGCTTCGTTTTCCGCAAAGACACAAATCCCGAACCAAATACGGAGTTCTTCGAGGGGGTGAACGGGTCGCGCTGGTTTCAAAGGGGTTCGGTCACAAAGGGTTTTCGCACGCATTCGAGCAGTCGTGCGCTTCCGTTAGCCATCGATCCGCGGATTCCGATTTCGGTTTTGTCGCTTAGACAGGCCTGACAACTGCGGACGATTAATCCGGTTAGCCCACCCACCGTGGACTGTGACTGATGAATGAAATCCGGGGTGGAACGACCTTATTTTGCGTCATCCCTCTGCCCCAGCATTTTCCCTCGCAATCCCCTCCGGCAGCCTAGTTCGCCTAACCCCTCCATCGGGCGACTTCGAGTCCACACAGTCTGCAGCGCTGCTGACGTAACGCAACCCCTTCTGACGTCACTGCTCGGGCTAAGGGAGCGGGGAGGTAACGTGGTAACCCTTCCGCGAGGACAACGTCCTCCTTCCACCCTATTCAACCCTCCCACCATTAGTCCGCAAGGTCCCTCTTTCCTCCCTGTCCTGCGTCGTTTATATTACCTCGCTTACTGCCCAGACGACAGCCAGAAGGATTCATTAAAATCGGAGTAATTTATTAATCGAGCAAAGTTCAGAATTCTGGAGATTGCCCTTTCAACCCTATTGCACCTCGCGGTCTTCGGGAAGTGTAGGATTGTACAAGCTATTCAGCAAAGCTCGAACTCGACTGATCAATGGCGACACGATCTATTGGCTTGAGAAATGAAGCAGTAAAATTGAAATTTCTAGGGTAACGGGTGCTAAAGTGATTATATTCCATTTTCCGAGTAATTTTTGCAGGTGGGAGGTGGACCTGTGGGTGGAATCTGTTAAATCGTGGTCTTAGCTCGAGGTTTTTGCACCGAGCGGCCGTTAAACGACGCCAGCAAAAACATTTACACGGTCCAAGGCAAAAACGAAAGCTTCTTACGGTAATCGAATTTTCACGCGGGTCGGCGCCGCGAATAGATCCCCGAGATCCCGGGCAAACTTTTTTCCCGGAGCAGCCCCGGCTATTTTCTCTCGCTCGCCAACTATTCGGCGCCAATTTGGCTCGTTAAACTTTTCTTGTGGCTTGTCTCGCGTGATTTTTCTTCGCCTTTCACCGACTACTGGCGCAGATCAAGCGTTTTTCATTTCGTGCAGTCCCCGATCGACGAGAGCAACCGTAAAAAGCGTGGTTTTCTTTCCGCGGAGATTGTGGCCTTCATCGCCGATTAATCGATTCTAGTGATAACGATCGTGCTATGGTCGGACGAGCTGGATTGTCTCAAGATGAACGTCTTACATTATTTACGAACATCTTACATCTCTTCTTTCATTTCGAGATCACTATTACGATCTAAGATCACTATTACGCTAAGAAAAATAATTTTAATTTTTTCGCATCGTTTTCGCAAATACCATGACCGCGTTTCGCCAAGCGCCAATAGCGTTCGGCGACGATTCGTGGTTTCGATGCTCATGATTTATGGCCGACGCAAAGAATATCGCGTGCATGCTTGCCAGAGTTCGCAGTATATTTCACGGTAATTCCGTTTCTAGCACGTTTCAGCCGATATACTTGCTCTCGTGCCCCCTCGGCTACGTATTACTGCGATTCCGTGACTCCAAGCCCCCATCACGAACTTGCCCCCCTACCTTTTTCTCATATGTATGCGTGTGCACGAAATTGCAGCACTGTAGCAATAAACTTTGAATTCATCTATTCCACACTACCTCATATTTCGGTATCGTGTTTCCCGAGCCGAGTTTTCCCTTAGAAAACTCCGTTTTACTGGTGCTTTCAAACAGCTTCGAGGATTCTCCCGAGATTTACCTTTTTATCACTCACGAAACATGTTTTTTCAATTGAAACTAGATCTCACGTAGAGAATGCAAACATCTCGGGAAATGTTCAACATTATTCCACTGAAAATGTTCAGTGAAAATCGTAATTTAATTTGAAACTAAAACGGGGTTGCACCATTTCGGAGACACGGTGTACGACTCCTGAGATTTCCCGGTCTCGATCGCATTCGCCACATACGTTTCGCGTTATCGAGTGGTTGGATGGAGAGCCGGAAGTGGGGTTAGCGTTGCGGATATTAAGGCGCTTGCTCATGCGGCTTGTTCGAGTACGTACACAGCCGTGTCGTGAAACTTGACGTAATGTCCCTCATAAAACTTGATAAAGCGGTATGAATCGCATGGGACATTCGGGGACTTGGAAACAGGGTCAGATAGGATAAGCGTTCGTATAAACACTTTTTATTGTTTACGTGTGCTGAATCCGCCATTGAAGTTGCCCTCATAAATCATAGCAAAGTCTATGAACACGGTGACCTCTTAAACAGGTCTCGAAATTTCGGACAACGCATATGATATGAAAATGAAAATACTGTTTAGAAAATAAATTCAACGAGCAAAGTATCAATACGTGTAGTATCTATGAACGTTGATCAAAGCAGCAGGCCTCGAATTCCCTCGCGTTCCGAATATCCCAATTAAAACGCAACCCCGATCAGCCATTTCACCCCTAACGCCTCCATCAGGAAAGCTATCGCAAACTTTCCCCTCGAACTTGCGAAAACTTCGGGGAACCCGCTAAATCGGAATTTCATTGGCCCGATTGCCAAGAGGTCTCCACCAAGACCATAAATACCTGTCCAAGGTTAGCGTGGTTCAACCCTTTCGCTACGCTGAGAACCTCGCCCTCCCCTAATCAATGCCCGAACTAAGAAACCTGGGGCGATGCAGTGAAAACAAGCTCATTTGTCTGGGAATGCAAAGGTGCTCTCCCGTGAAAAACGATGACGGATGCGTCGGTGCGGCAGCCAGCTTGTAGGATCTTCACGAATTTATCCCCTCCGCCCCATCACCTGTCCTCCCTCTGCACCATCATCCATCCCCTCTCGTCCGCTTTTTATTCCTTTCACCCATTTCCCACCCCGTTTCACCCTCATTCATCCCCCTGCCTCCTCCCCCAACGCTTTTTACTTCTTTTCATCCGTTCGCCACCCCCTTTCACCCCTGTTTCACCACTTTTCACCACCTTCAACCCTCTGCAGATCTTCTTTTCACCACTTGCACCTCTTCCACCCCTTACCAGCCCGAAAACCCTCTTTTCGCACCTTTCAACATCCGTCCATCCTCTGTCCACCCCTCAAACCCCGCTTCCGGAAGATCAGAACGGATTTGACGGCGTCAACCGCGTCAGCACACGTAGTTTTACGAATCAAATCGAATCGTATCGACGCCATTGTCCTGTCGCTCGCACGTTTAGAGCGACATTAACTGTTCGGTTGCAGGAAGCAGGGTCCAACTGGCCAACCGAATCACGAAACAGGTGCACAGTCGGTTATTTGCACCGGAAAACCCGGCGGAAGGCAACTGCAAATATTTTGTATTAACCGATAAATTTTCTACCGGAAATACTTGAAATAAATAAATAAATAACTTTGCTCCCTGTATATACGTTTGGATGAAAAAAGTTGTGAAATTTTGAAGATTGGGAAAATGTGAGAACAGTAGTGTCCAGTGCTTCGATGCTATTTTCGTCGTCCAGCTTCGTGTCGAGGGCACACCGAATTATTTGTATGGTGCTCGCGCCGCGCGGGAGAATGATTGGAAAAGTTTATGCGTTGCACGCTCGATGGATCCTGCGCGGGGGCGGGCAGGAGTAAGTTGCACGAGTTTCCCCTGTATAAAGTATGAGTTTGTAATTCGTCGAAGCGCGACGGATGAGCGGGCGAATTTCGGTTCACTCGAGCTTCCCTCTGTTCACGTGAGAACGTTCACGCTCGCGGATCGAGAGGGTTGAAGTTCGAGAGAGTCTAATCACGGTGATTGGGTGACCGGAAAATGCAGGACGAAGCGATGGTTCGTAGAAATAATTACACCGGGAACAATTCGGAATTGTGGATGTTCTGTTTGCTGTCGATCTCTACAGTGAACATTTAGGGGTCGGGGGTTTATAGTGGGATACGGGGAAACACTAATCCCCAGTTTCTCAGTTATTGGCCTCTAAAGCCAGTCAAAATAACCTCCAGGAAAATTGAAAGTCGTCGGATAATTTGTAATTAAACTCAACACCGGCGCACGCCGCCATTAGAACAGACTTACGACGGTAATGAAAATACAAGCTTTATAGATTAATTAAGTGCCACGGCACCCAGCCGGGGGCTGTATTTTCTCGCAGTAACGCAATCTACAGCCTCTATCGTTTCTCACAGGGCACTCGGTTCGCCTTTCTCTCCGAAAACGAATTCAGGCGATGCAATTCGTGATCGTTGCTTTTCGAACATGTGAAAACCGACGCGAGTATCATGCGAGTTATCCTACAGCAACGAAGATGAAGACACGGCGATTATAATCGGCAGACGTCGTAATTCATAATTGGACGTTTATTGGCCCAGGTGAACTTACACTTTTTCCGTTTCGATTGGAGTTCTTAACGATCAGTGGAATGACCCGTTATCGGTCGGACATAGGAACAGCGTTACAAGTTTGACACGGGATTTTGGTGACACTTTATGGAACCGGGAGGAAGTTCCATTATGGCCCCTAAAAGTTTTTGATACCACGAGTTCTTATGATGGGATATAAACTAGCGCTGTTTTACGATCGACCCGATGGTCACCGATGGACTTTCCTCATGACCCAGAATTACTTTGCCGGCTGTAGTTTGGTCACTGGGAACTTGTCCTTTGAAAATCCTGCTCGTTCAAATTTTTTATATTGCTCTGCCTTGTTGGATCTGTCGCGGTGAGTCGCAAACTATAGCCCCCATGCTTTTACCCATTATAAGTCGTCGAGGATCAAACCAAGTTATTTACACAAAATATATTCGGAGAAAGTTCCACTTCTTTAAGTAGAAACATCGCGGATTAGTCGGACGAAATAAAAATTTCTCACGAGGCTACCACAGCGGAACTCCTCGTGGAAAATTACCGGATTATAAATGATATTACCCTTCGGTTAAGAAAATGAAGCCAATCCAGCGCCTCAGATTTTTCCCCGTATCTTCGCCTAATTATCTTTCTCTATAAAAAGATCGCATACCTGCCGAGGGTTTTGCTACCTCGAATTTCATCTGATTTCGCTGCGGAACGTAACACACGCGCGGCTGTTCCTCTCTCGTCTACCTCTTTATTGGCGCGGGTCACGAAATTTATGATGGCGGTTTAATTAACCCGGACCAGCGTGCAGTACGCTTTCCCACGGGTAGGGAAAAGGTAGGCGGTGGAAAGTCGGTCGCTTATTAAAATTCTTGCGATGGGTGGAAGGAAGGCCTTCCGTAGCACAGCAGAATGTCGCGAGAGAGGGGCGAGAAAAATAGAATGTGTACGTCGAACTGAAAGTAATGGTACTCTGGCCAAGAAGAATATTTTTCTAGGCAAGCCCATGCTGGTATCAATTTTGTCAGGTGTCCGCCGGAGAAGTAACGGAGACAATGAGAGCACGTGAGCGCTAACGTAAATACGATTGTTTGTTCCTGGTGGCGGGAACGACAGGAAGCAACAGAAAGGAGCTGTAATCTGATATGTGCAAGGCAGCTGCCAGAAGTGGCTCATCTTTGTTCCTTAAAGCTCTAGAAATCCTTTTTACGCGAGGCAACAGCGGCTTTGTTGCATCGTGAAACGCCAACGTGTACTCTAGGTATACACGATTGGCATCTGAATGCTCCCTTTTATACCGGAAGTCATTCATCCGATCTTTCCCCGGCGAGAATGGTCGCGAGAAAATATTTTCCTAACCCCAGTGCACTATTTCCACCGTCCAACATCGCACTCGAGAAATTCAGTCGCGAAGCAAACGATTCTTTTTCCATAACTGTTTGTTGGCTCTTCCGTCGAATAATATTGGAATAATCATCTGTTTGTTCAATTTTAATTAAATCTTAGAGCAATATCTTACTTTCATTCAAGTGGACTAAACGCTGTGAAATTCGATTGAAAGTCCAAGCGCTGCATGTCCAACTCACAAAGAGCAAGAGGTCAACAAATGGACGGCGAACTTCATGAATTTCCGGTGTAGAAAAATGCGAAGGTACCGAGAAGAATATACAGAGGCTGGGACAACACAATTTCCGAGCGCAAACGATCGAATGTCCACGGGAACGGTCGTTGTTAGGCGATGACGAATTTTCTATTCCATTAAGGGGTGGATTTGTTATTTCGAATTTCGGCGAGAACGATTTAGCTTTGGAAATAAGCCATTTTCGAGTTGGCCGAGTTCTCGTTCAGGCCCTCCTCCCTTGGGAAGCCCAAGCTTGTGGCTCTTTCGCACGTTCCACATTCTCAGATTAAATTTCGCCAGGTTAAGAAGTCATAATTACGCGAACATCGGATGAGCATCACACACGCGAGCTCGCCGACAAGAAGCTTCGCTTTACAGTCGAGCAATGTCTGACTGTATTGTAGTATATTCTACGATCTTCAATTTCTTTCTTCCTTTTAGTTCGACTTCTTTCGGCTATACAAGAATATATATTGTTTATGCAAAAACATTCTAATACTCAATTGCCCCCCTGCGACAATGATAAAACTTTACAAGCACTCAGAATATCTAAAAATAGGGGATACAGCTTCTTATAGCTGAAAACTAAAGTTTAAGGGGTGAAACAACCCTCTGAAGAATTGCCATATGCGGAGTTATCTCGGAATTTATGAAACATGAGAATATAAGCTAAAGAAATAGCGAACGGCAAAATTGTAGAGCCTTATCTCGATTTTCTAAAAAAATTAAAACACGAATTCTACATATAAATTTTTAAAAACACTACACGAGATCAGCTAATATTCTCGAATATTCTACACGGTCTGGATTAAATTCTGGATTAAATTCTATATTAAATTCTAGATTCTAGAACGGCTTGCACTAAATTTCGAATGAATCGCGTCTCGGTTCCTGTATATTTTCCCACGGGCTAAAAACGAATAGTCACATTTAATTACCATTCGGCAACGCAACGTCAATCAGTTTCCTTCTGGGTTGCAATTTTCTCCCGCTTCACTCGCTCATTACGCCCCTTTCAATGTTCAAGCGTGTCCCCTGACCCCTCAACCCCGTCGACGACAATCCTTCCCATCACGGAAACATCGATTCTTCCGTCCGTTTACTTATCCCAAACATCCCCCTGGTCGAGGGTTAAAAAACAGAAGAAGAGAGAAGACACCCCCGAGTTCGAGTCCGCGATCCACGAAATCCCGTTTCTATGGAATCCGAGGCACTCTAATCAACGAAAAGCCTTCATCCCGTTAGCCCCATCCCTCGAAACACTGCTCGACGAGTCGAACCAGTCCCACCTCTACCTTCCACCCCGTTTTCCCAACCCCCTGGCCCTCCGTTCCGTCCAGAAGTTGCTCTCCTTCGATTCGAATTTTCACGGCCTCAACCCTTATTTGCTTCGCTCTCCTTGGATAATTTTCCAGTGAGTCTCGACTCCCATTACCGAACCATCCTGGAAATACTTGATCCAGATCCAGAGACTAATATACCGATCGAAGAAACGACTCGGCACGAGGTCTTCGCAATTGGATTATTTCGGAACCGCTCGTCGACGATGCTGCATAGTCCTCGTTATCGCATTGATTTTGACGTTCCACCAAAGCTGATTTCTCATGGTTACAGGAATGCCAAGATTGCAGATATAGTAACGCGAACTGTCACGGACGAACTAAGAACAAAATGGAAACTCTCGAAGCCCGAATACTCGCAAAACGGAATGGTTTTGGGTTCACGTGTCTGTTTTCCGTTTTCAAGTTATTCCGATCGGGTTCCAATTTCGCGCGACAGCTATTGATGAACGCATTCTTTGATCCACTATTCCCATACCGTGCGCGCACCCAGCAGCGACCCCGTCGACACGACGTCTGCGAGAGATTAATTTGTTATCGGGGAAACGGTTTGAATAGAGGCTTGGCTATGGAGACTTCGACTAACTTGACGGATTGGGGGTAGTTTTCGGGTGGTTTGTTGAGCGGCAGCTGATGCCGATCGGATCTCTCCACTGCATTGTTTCGAATATCAGGGGATGAATACGGAAACAATGGAATGTTATCGGGGTCGTGTGGAGTCGAGGAACGACATGTAACAAGGAAATTAGCGAGGAAATATTTTGCGAAAAGTGTAAAAGAACGCATCTTCTTACGATTTATTTTTAGCAAGTTCGTACGCGTTCCGATAGAAAGCGAGCGATAAAGGTGCGCAATAAAGACGTTTGATATCGTTTGCTCAACCCACTAAAAATTCCTAACAACGTTATCTGGATGATCGCCCGAGAGCCACGAGCGCCTGCCATCCTCAAACAAGATCAATATGCTTCACGCTTTTTACTGGCTACGGCTCTAATCGGTTTAGAGTGGGCAGCAGGTGCACGTCCGCAAAGTTGTGCACGCGCAACAGTTCATTAAACGTCATACACCGAAAAGTTGCGGCCATAATAATCGCCTAATTAACGGGAAAGCTGCGATATCGAGAGTGTTCTCGCTTTATCGCGTTCGCTTCACGCCTGGTGGATTTTCCGAAATATCGCCTTCCATTATTCATCGAACACTCGATTAAAAGCAAAACGCATTGACCGTTTACCGATAATAACCAAGAGATTTTTAACGTACACGCACGACTTGAGCCAATTTTTCCGAAATATCAGGGAGTAAAGAATGTATTATTTTAGCCTCTCGGAAATGATATTTGACATGTTTGCAAAGCCCTCGGGACGTCGAGGAGGAACAAGAGAATCCATTAACAGGTTTGCCGGAATTAAAATTCAGTCGGGCAAGAAGAAGCTGTCGGTACCGCAAGCGCAAGAAAGCACTTTGTGTAAATAAATTAGGGGGTGCAGTCCGGTCGAACGTTCCGCGAAGGAAATACAGGGTGAGTTAACGAATTTACGCGAAAAAGACGACTCCACCGGTAAAAAAGACAGGACTGCGCCATGTTCCACGTTCCTATTAATGAACGCCGGTGTTCCAGCGTTCCGGAAGGCTGGCCGGCGTCGAGTCGCAGTGAAATATTTTCGAAGGGTAAAATTTCGAAGCGAGCCGCGTCGCCGTCGGTTTACAGGGTCGCGCGAGCTGAAATTAATGACCGTCACGTCGGCAATTGCGATCGGCCAACGACGACTGGAAACTGGATCGTTTCCGTCGGCATAATCCGCCGGTATAATGCTCGACCCTTGTCTCCTCGTATCGTGGTCCGCGCAAATCTAGCCCCGACAATGGTTTTTTTCAACGAGTACAGAAATGAATGGGGTTGTATTTGAATTTACCAAATTCAGTGGAACAGTACTGTTCAGGTGACACAACGTTTTGCATTTTGTTTTTGGGAATTAATGTATAATTACTAGACTGTTTCAAATTTTGTAATTCATGTACACCATCGTAAAACGCACTGTACAATGAATGTATCTTTAAGCAGGGCGTGAAGGGTTTACTCAGACATTCAAAAATTATTTTTTCCATATTCAGGAACGTAGAGAATTTATTTGTGGTTACCGCATTCCTTCCAGCTTTTGTAATATTGCGAACGTAAAGCTCTCGGAATTGTTGAGCTTTAACGTGACCATCTAGACTAGCCACTAGGGGCTACATTCAACTTCCTGTTCCTGGAGCATTCTACTTTATTTAATTAATCCATAAACACTTCTTACGTTTCATCTTCTGTTTAACTTGTTTCCAGGATCTCCACCGCGTTCGCAAGTGAAATTACACCGCCTTTGTCGACCGTTAAACATTGCTATTAACGCTTGCAAGAAAGTTTCGATATTTCTAACCAATTTATACGCCTCTGGAAGATTCTGCTGCAGAACGAAGTCTAGATGTTGAATTAAATGGCTGGACCAGAGCGTCCACCGCAACGAAAAATCCCTAGTCTTCAAATTAGACGAGACCAATGTGCGAAATAACTCCCGTGGGAATGTCAAAGATTCCATTAGCCTGATCTATTTGGCGACGCTCTGTCAGCTTTCGAAATTTCGTTTACCGGCGCTCTGGTGCACGTCCCGTCGTCTCAGTTAATGAAATAAACGCGATAGAATTGAATTATCGAGGAGACCAGCGGGTCGACGTGTGCGCGCACGTATCCCGAGCTCGTCCCGAAAATCTTTCGAAAACGTTTCGCAAAATCGCGTTGCAGAGAGAAAGAGAGAGATGTGAAACTTACTGCCGTTACTCGTGCGTTCAATGTTAACATTATTTTTTTCCAGCGGACGTATATTCTCATTAGAGCAGCTGTGTCTTCATATTTCGCCGCGCGTCCCGTTTCATTGAGAAAAAAAGCTTCGTTTCTACCGTCCCACTGGATATGCTCGCGAATTTCCAATGGAATCCGCTAGGTAGACGCTTCGCTCTACTCTTCGATACAAATGTCCCGTCCATTCGTTGCATTTTCCCTGCCCGTTTTGTTCGGAGAGTCTCGGTAAACATTAATCCCGGCTGTATCGAGTGCGGCATGCACAGTTTCATAAACAAATCGTTCGAAATTGATTTTTCTTGTTTACCTGGCACGTGACCTTTTTCCGGGCGCGTGTGCGAAATTCTTTGTCAAGGAATATTGGCACCATCATGCTGAAATTTAGAGAATGAAATCGTTTCGCCCGTTCACCGTGCTCGCGTTGCAGCAATGTCGCGTTTCATTCCGCTCGAAAAAAACCTGATTGCTCTGATCAGACGCTAACTTTCTGGTCTGAGCGATGATTGTTTGTGCACACTTTGCAACACTGTGTCTCAATATGCAGCGGCAAGTTTACGTTGCATAATGTACGCAGCGCGAGAATCCCTGTCGCGATCCCGCAAACCGTGGAAGTTTGCAGATACACATCACGGACGTCTGCGGCGCATTTAACAGCGCATAAATCGTGGACAGCCGCGTCGTAAATCGACGTATTTCATAAATCGCGGGTCGTAGTCAGCCATTCCATACCAATAAATACTTCAGATCCCGATATACCGTCGTCGGGGACGAAATAGCGAACTTCGAAGCATGTTTCGAACTGACAGTAGTATAGTTCTGCGAGTGGTCAGCCGGGCAGAATTTTCTCCGGCTTTTTATTCGAGACACCGTTCCGGGGAAGATAGTAGACCAACGCACGCGTTATTTCATCAATTCCTCTGCACGTCTACCTTCAACCATTACATACAATCCGAGTTACCCACAAGGGTGTATATTTACGATGTTTGCTTACAAACGGAAGCAGGATGGATGAATCCTAGACGGCTTAGCTTCGATTTTAGAGGGTAAAATGGCCCCGTGCCAAGAAGAACCATTCGGGATCCATACTGTCTGGCGTTCGAGCTAGCTCTCTCTCGTTCTGCCTCGGTCTCTCTCTTTTCGGTTCTTTGACGTCGACGGACCAGCGAAATAAAAAACGTCCAGGAAAGCTGGCACGGAGAGAGGAGAAAAGTTTGCTCGACTGTTGTTCTTCCGTCGTTAATTTCCTTTCGATGGCCTCGCCGGTTTATTAACATCGTTACCGTCATCTGTCTCTCCTTCTTCCCAATATTCTGCTCTTTAAACAGCCAACGACGTCTTCGAGTTACGTACGGACTTTACAACTGTTTGATTAATTAAATGATAAAAATTTATGTGTGTTGCAATCTATTTTACAAAAGCTGCAATACTAATACAAATACGGACGCAGCAGAAAGACGTTGATCAGGTACACAACGTCGGAAAAAGAGCCGTCGAAGCTCGCCGAAGAAACGTACAAAGGTAAGCCGCGGCGAAGTTTATCGAACACCTCGCCAAATTGATCCTTCAACCCTTATTATCTTCCTCTGCATTAATTAACTATCATCGGAATTGAGACCAGCGCCAAACACGCTTACGCTCGCGTTCTTCCAGCCTCCGAACGCAATTTCCTACCTGCACCTGAAACTTTCCCGACGGTTCTCCACCCTCACACTTTTCCTATTAGATCCACACCCCTATCCCCGGCTCAAAATACCTCGGTAAACACCAGCTCCGCGGAACCGCTGTTCGCCGAAGTTCGGAAAGCTTTCCATTTCGCGGAACATTGTCTGTTGACGCACCGATCGATACGCGTTACGTCGCGCTTAAACCCGACCAACGACAGTCCAGTTTTGTCCTGTTACTGTGCCACTGTTCCGCCGCCATATTTAATTCCGAGACTCTCGCCGAAAAACTGACGCGAAACTGGCCGAATCAATTGTATCAGTTTCCGACCTGGACATGCAATTTTCTGATATGAATCATCGAAATTTTTGGGAAATTTGATACATTGTAAATTGGCTATGATTGGATTGAAAACCCATCGAAGGCGAAATCGTTTCATTTTGTTATGCCCTCCATACCTGAACGAGCGAAAGTTCTACGGCATATTCACGCGTGCTCCAGTTTTCGTTGGCTGCACCCCTTTTTGCGTGTCCCGGCCGCGAGACAATTCGCTTCCGCAGGATTTTCTCCTCTCTCCCACTCTCTCGCTCTCTCTCTCTCTCTCTCCACGGTGCAACCTCGCTTTTGTACCCCTTCCCCGCGTCTCCTCTAGGTTTTTTTCGTATCGAGAATAAAGGGAGGATAATTATTGTGCGGCTTGAAAACGTTTAGCTCCGGGGTGGTTTTCCTTCCATTCCCGTTGCGTTTTCTTCTGTGCTCTTAAATTCGCGCGGTTTTAATAGGCATGGATCGACGGGGAGGTTTAATTGCTGAGAATTCGTGGGCTGGGGATTCGAGGAAAGGTTTGTCGAAGATTTGTGGGTCGTGATCGTTCAGCCGAACGACCCTCTACGTGCTGTAATAAAGATTTCAGCGCTGATTGTTTCGTGGTTTGTTACTGTGAACGGCTATCTTTGTTAATCCTCGTCTATTTCGTCTCGCGAATTTCCCATAGAGGGTTTAGTATAATTCAGAAAGGATGTGATGCGTCGACGAAGTGGTTTGGGTTGTAAGTAAAACATGATGGCCATGGTCGGACACATTGTGTTTCTTAATTCATCTTTTACAGGATTTATTTTCCAGTTACGATCAATATGATACACTCACAGATTTTTCTAATCTCACGTGCGTATCGCAACGGGACTGGGAAGTCACTTTGTATATACAGCGTGTAAAACTAGAAGCTAATGATGGCTCATTGAGTACCGATCCTTCGTATTGGCCCGAGATTATCGGTTTCCGAGGTCGCGCGCCACAAGTACCTCGATAAGTCGAGTGCTTTACCTCTATCTTCCATTCGAACCGGGAATATCGTAATGTCGGAGCGATATTCGATACGAGGGGGTTCTACACGAGCATCCCTATGGCTCGTTCATCCCCTACGTTCTCAAAACGGGAAGATCGAACTTCAAGATGGCGGATTACCAGCTTCCGCAGCAACACGCTACTTTCGTTCCGTATCCTTCGTCTTTTTTTCGAATTACCGAGCCCCCTTTTTCATCCGGCATTGTGAAAATCAGTCGGTGAAATACTGTAATGTTTCTTTCGACTTACTGAAATTGTTCTCTGCAATCATTGCGCCGATTTGTGTACCCAACGCAGTGGAAATATTTCGTCACGGTGACTAGAAGTAGAATTTGTCGCCTCGCGCAGCTTCGGGGAGATCCTTAATCGTGAGAAATAGGACAATTAAGAAGAAACCCGAGGACACCTTCGTTTATCTCGTATATTCCCGGATTTAATTAGCTGCCGTACTACAGTGAGGGCCGCGCATCGAATTTTAAATCGGATTCCAGATTCGCAGGGCTTTGAGAGGTGACACTGGACGGTGTCACGTAGCAACTGTACGCGAAAGCGCGAATCGCAGACGTGACTACTGTCGCTTTAAACAATTTATAGAGGAACTGTAAGAATAGAACTTAATTATCCGAGAATAGACAGGGACCAAGGTGTAACAACAGTCTATACTACGGATGTTTATGCAAATCAAGGACTATTGTCGCCCGGAGACACTGGTACGAAACAAAAGTCGCTTCTATGCTGAATAAAGTATGATAACGTCGGGAGACAATGCTGTTCAAGACGAATTAATCTCGTTACTCTGATTAGCTGCAAAGATAAACGCGTCTGACCAGCGCAAGGGAGATTCTACTTAAGCCCGCAGTTCCTGAGTTATGTGATTCTTATTCTTCACGGGTGTCTTTTTCCCGGACAATTTAAGAATTGTGAGCTCCAACCGAGTATGCTGATTTCTTTCTTGCAATTATCAGGTTATGGAGATAATCACATTCTTAAGTTTTGTATATGAAAACAGTAGCGGTGTTAGGCGAAACATATACGGGTTTAATTCCAACTCGGTATGGCTGCTGCCGGTAGTTTCTACTCAGATATTACTTTACTTAACACATTTACAGTCTGAACGTCTACGAACACAGACTAATTCTACTTTTTAAATACCTGTTAACTTTATATGAGAAATTATCGTGACCTACATACTAGAAATGGAAATGAAACCGTGTTAAAAAGTTGTGTCCACGAGGATGAATTGTGAAAAGTAACGCTATATTATGAAATGAAGGATGGTGTATCTATGGGGACGAAATTTGCGGAGCGTTTCACCGCGTTAATTTATTCGGCGACCCATTTTCCCCGTCGATTTCCAAACTGGCGGCATTCGTTGGGACTCGGGAACAATCTGCGTCGGAAGACAGACGAGCTCGGGTTGAAATGCAACGGGGAAACTTTCGACGCCCGCGAGACCAACCCGACAGTAACTCTGTTAATTTTTTCCCACCGTGACCCATCCCCACTTTCACCGAATTTCAGCGAAATCGGTGCCAAGTCGCGGAACGAACGCCTGGAACGATTGTCGGCGAAATGAAAAGGGTTTTTCAGTTTGGCAACGGATTCCATTGTCGTCGGTCCGGTCCATGGGACAGAAATAAATACTCCCGTAGACAAAAGAGCGTAAAAAGGGTGGAAATCTTTATCATCGCGGCTAGAACCCGGTGAATCCTATAGAAAACTCGTCCGCCCGGATTCTTCGAACTAAAAATTGAAAGGAAGGTTGTCAGAAATTTCTGAGGTAAAATATTCCATCTAAAAAATTGTGGAACGAACATTTTCATTACACAATCCTGCAACAGTATATTCACAATTTAAATAAGTTACTTCTCACACATATTAAAAGTAGCAATTTAAAAAAGCACGTATGCGTTCGTCGATAAAGTTTAATCCATCCGTAAATTCTGGCAACAAATAACAATAGCGTGTTCCCGATTTGTACAATTAATTGTGTCCGCAGAGTTCACAGCAAATTTTCATTTGGCCGTGTCGGTGGCGGCGGCGAGCTACCCTTAATTTGGCGAGCCACCCACGGGGACAATTAATTCGAATTCACTCGGCAATTTTATTTAACGAAGATCAATTATAGTAGATAATTTAAACCGAGGTAGCTTACGATCGTAATTACGCGCCGTTCTAATTCCGAATTCGAGTCGTCCCGAAATTCCTTCGTTTAGAGGATTGGCGGAAAAAGCCGGCGACCTGGTCCGCCTTGCCTTTTACCAGCCGCGGCGCATTCTCCGGCCCGACACAGAAAGGACAAAAACAGAACGACGGGACTTTCCGCATGAGAGCATGTGTTCCACTCGACATCCGTTCTCTTCCACCCTCGCGCAACCACCCCCTCGTTCCAACCCCCTCACGATTCATCCCCTTCTACGTTTTCCGCTCGTCCTCTCACTCGACGCTTCCTCCTTACACGACGAGCACACAGCCGATTCTTGCGCGCCGCTCGCGCGGCATAAGCGGCCTTGCTGAATGCCGCTCTTCTACGACTACTCGTCCGGACAATTCCTCTTTCGAGACGGTCCCCGAGGCGTGTGCACAAACTCGATGAAACGTCGCCGCTGATCCCTTACGAAACACCGCCAGACGTTTGGCCATTCCAATTAATGGACCACCTGAAGGTAATCGCCCGACGAGTCTTCGAAGTTCTGCGTTCGATGCTGAAGGGTTCTTTTAATTTTTTAATGTACATATCTGTAAGAGATGGCCGGGATTAAAACAGCAAATGTGAATCAAGTTTATTTAAACGTCTGTTTCCGGTGATAGACCTGACGAGACTGTTTCTTGGTCGTTTCGTTTTCGACGTTCGCTTGTCGTTGGCAACGAACCGCTTGTAAATAACATTTACAATATACCGGGTGGCGCAACACGAACAACAGCTTACATATCATAACAAACATACGTTGAATGCGACAAGCAAGGGTGAACGTATCCTAGCAGGATCGTCCAAGTCAAACCAATCAATCTAAATCAGCCCTTAATCAGACATCTGGACACCGACCCAGGATCCAGCCCTCCGATTAATAGATTAAATCACCCTCGTCCATCACACACCCCAGATCGCTACACAAAAAATTCTGCTATCACTCTCGGTATCCCATTAACCCCTTGTCCTGGATCTACCCCTTTCTCCCGAAACACTGGAGCGTCTATACGAGTTTCACTTTCGACCCCGTTGTTTCGGCGATCAGAGTCATCTTTGGATGCCGTGAAGCGGTGTCGGCTTTCATTTCCTCCGAAGGAACCGCTGACTCCGTCGGTGGACGGTTGACAGGCCACTGAAAGGCCGGAAGTCGGCCTCCTTTTCACGAGGCTCGTTATTGATATCGTGGCGTCATCGGGTGACGCCTCGGCCCCTCTCGCTCTCTCAGCCGTTTAGTCAGCGTTTCGGGAGAATCGAGCAATTAATCACGTGCTCGACCGTGCGGCCAGATATCAGCATCCCTTGGCATCGTCTTCCGCGAGCGCTATTGTCATCGATACGGCTGCTTCATTACGATGCGTCAGCCTGGTGTCGCGAGCTTTTCGATTAGCGAGCTTGTCGAGGGAATTGGAGCTACCTCATGAGCTACTTCACGAGAAACTGGTCGTTTCTTGTTGCCACCGGTAGGAATTTCGTTCGAAATCGATTAGGATATAGCGCATATCAAATTAGGGGATGTTCGAATCATTTCGCTAATTTTACAGTTTTTGTCTTTAATTGTACATCTTCGTTGAAATCATCCCACAGCTGAATTGATTAGTTTCGGTAGAAGGTAATATTGTTCAAAATGAAACACGTCCTAGAGCTGTTGAAAAATGTACAAATTTGGACAATTGTTTACATACCTTACCGGGGCGTGTAGTCGGCAGGACACCACCGACAATATTTACAAATACTGGTCGTAGTGGAGAGAGCATGTTGCGAACAGACAAACACCTCAATAGCGTGAGCTCGACGAGCTTTCATGAAAACTTCTCATCGAAAAGTTTCACTTCACATTGTCTATTTGCATTAGCACTAGAAGTCAATACGACGATGTTTTATACCATCGATTTTTTTCATATAGGTTACTGGTGCATTTGATCACTACCACCCAACGAGAAGCTCCGCTGAAACCACTGACTTTACTGTTTTCAATGTTTGAAACATAAAATTTTTCTGTAGATGTAGATTCCGTTCTGAACACTAGTTGCAAGTAGAATAAATTGAAAATGGTCAGGCAAAGATTAAGAACTCTTTTGAAATTATTTGAAAAGCATGCCGAGCAGACAGTTGCGCATTCGGAACTTGCAAATGGCAATTAGCTTTATCGAAAAGGCCAGACAGAATGTTTACTAGCCGCGGTATCGCGTCGAATACGTCACGGAATAAATTTCGCGGCGGCAGAACCCAGACAGCGTGCCAGCGACCAACGTTACACGCGAAAGTTCAGCGTACGAGTCTGTGATACATCGATCTGTTTGTGCCGTTCGTTTCCCGTCAGTGATATGGCACTTCATTATACGAAACGACACGCTCCGTTGAGTTTTCCAATCACGACAGAGACGCGTCACCGACAAGGAACTTGCGGAGATTTACATGTTTCGTTATCGCGGCGCGGCGCGGCGAATAAAAAAGAGAGTCGTGCCTGACAATGTCCCGGATACCTGATCCGCTTTAATATCGCAGACAGTAAACTTTGTTAGGGAACACGCCGGGAAAAATAACTGGGGATGCTTCCTCGGAAGCTTCGCTTAACGACAGAAAATAATTCGAGGTCCCTGCGACTATGACAACGGAGTTAAAATGAAAATTACGTCAAAATACCGAGCACCATTTTATTACAAATATTCGCAGACAATTAATTACACGAACAAATTTTAATTTACCATTTTAAAGACGACTTAGTACGCTTCCAAGAGAAGAGTACAGTTGAAAGTTTCAGTTGGTACTATACACTGTATAACACCTCAAAAGGTAAAGAGGCTCATGCATTATTCTCTGTTATCACTCGGCTTGGCATTAATTATACATGCGGATGCGTTTCGAGCGCAGTTTACCTTCGTCGGGACCGATTAAGCGGATTTTAGCGATCAGATATTAATAATGGCGATCGTATTCATCGTCACGTATCTCTTGAGCGGTATTACACGTTGATCGGCTTATCGAAAAATTTTCGGAAGGCTACCAAAATATCCGGAATATGTTTTGAAAACTATTTCTTCCAAAATTCACAGGATGCTTAAGAGAGAGAGACCCCATCTCTCTCTCTTCCTTAGCTTGCAAAAACTTCGTTTTTCCGCATGATCGCGGCAGCGCACGCCGCTTACCTTTCGTAATCCTGAAACTTTCTCGGAAAAGTTCCATTGTTTACAACGAGCTGGCGCGGTGGCCGGGTCCGTGTCGACAGGCGTCTTCCCGAAAGATCCACACGATATCCGCGTCGTCGAGTAAAGTCAAATTCCGAATGGTCGGTGGCCGTTTCCACGAGACGTGCACCGTTTTCGAAACTGGGATAGAAAAGTTCGAACCCCATCGTCGTCGTCGACCACGTCCCCTGGAAATTCCATTAGCTCGCTATCTCGACGAGCAAAGGAGCCGTGTTTACGTTGTCCTTTTCGTCGCGTTCTCTTTTTTTCCCTCGTTTTGTGTTCTCATCAGCGCGGAGGGCCAAAGCCGGATAAGCCGACCGGTGGTTAAAAAGGTGGCCAAGAAACCCGGGCCACTTCCGTTTTTCAATTTGCCCGGTCCCCTTTCCCGCTGTCTGTCTCGATTAGAGAACTCCGACTTGCAAATTGCAATTTCTGCTCCGTCCCGTTGTCCTTTGCCTCGGAAACCTGGCCCTTCCGCGAATCTCGCTTCCATTTTTCATCCTCGCTGAGCCGCGAGCTATCAGCCCGTTGGGAACGAAAGTTGAAAACAGCTGTTCCCTTCTAATGAATGTGTTGCCCCACGAAATTGGAGAATCGCTAAATTATACGCGAGAATAGTCTATCATTGATATGTCGTAATTATCGCATCGTAAGATATGCTCTGCACCAATTTCCGAGATATTTTATGGTTTCCACCTGAGGACGAGCAGCGCTGCTATGCGATTCGCAGGCTCAACCGGTTCCAGAATAGACGCCAGCGACGGAAATATTGATAGGCTGGCCGCTGCCAAGAATGTCACGGCTAGGCACGCGGACAAAATGTCGAATCGTGTCGGTATCGCGTCCACCAGATTTTTTCGCGGTTCTTTCTCAATGGAGGAACGATTCGCGCTTGTCGCCGGACACGTGCCTCTATCTATAGGCTCTATCTCTCGCAGCCGTTCACACCCCGCCCCCGCGTCGACAGAGATAGATTCGAACGCGTATATTTAGCGGAACTCTCGGTTTTTCGGGGCGGAGTGCGCGGGGAAAGGATAGACAAACATCGCGGATTATTCATTGCACGCCGTAAATATCCCTCCAACTGCGAAAAACTCCGGAGCAAAAAATTATTCCAGCCGTGCTGTCTTATCGGCCATTTTTCTTACCGACAAGAACGGAACAAATCTGGTCGACCATACTGGGTTTCTCCACTTAAGTTTCACACCTCATCTATTCCTTTCTTTGTACTCCTCACGATGTTATCAAAATTCTACAATTGTAGAAACAAATTTCTCAAAAACGGAGGCAAATAACGAAAAACCACTTGCGCGGATTTGTATGCAATGCACCAATATCCATGGGAATCGCTAAACGATTATCGAAATCAAAATTGGTATTGGCCAGCGTAATCAGGAATAAACGCGTATGCATAAACGTGATAGCATTACCGGAGTCGTATAAATAATTAATTGCCATAATTCAATGAAATCGGGTGAAAGGAGCGCGGGGGCGATCGCGATCCGATTTACAATGAACTTTCTCGCCTGGTAACGGCACGTCGAATCGATAACGTCAGACATCTTTTTCGAGGCGAGCTTTTTCCGCCAGAGTTTCGTGGACCGTTTTACCGCGAGAGAGAAAGAGAGAAAGAGGTAGTCATAAATCGCGTCGGCCGGCTTGGATTTAATATGCTTCGCGAAACGATACGTCGCGTCGCAGGCGTGAAAACCGACCATTATAGCCTTTATCGGGACACCACCTGCTGGCAGCCGAAGATAGAACGCGACACGATCCCCAAACGATTTGCATAAATACTTCAAGTCCTAGGTCGTTCTCGGACTAAAACTCGCCAATTACGTTGCGGCCACGCTCCCAGTTTCGACGAACCATTAATCGAGCTTCGAAGGAGGTGATTTGCTATTTAATCTTCATTCACGGCACCGGGTGGAAATTTCCGCAAAGGAGAAACCGTGAAAAATGTCCGGGGATGTCGTAAAAGGCTGTCATCCACTAATTGCCGAGCTGTCGAGACGTTGGGCCGGGAAAAGCACATTAAAAATGATTTTTATGACGGTTTTCAATAGCCAATTTCCGTGGAAAATTATATCCAGAGAGTCTCGTTTGATTTCGTTCACAAAACTGCGGAAAAAGCAGACGCTTGAACGAATTAAACATTTAATACGACGAATTTCAATGTAAAATTCAGTTGAGAGAGAGAGAGAGTTATAGAGTCACACGAAAATTCGCCAGAATAATTAATTAGGCAGCTGGTACGGATAACATTTTTCAGATATCAACCCGCGCTGCTTGATTAAATATTCTTGATCCGCGTTCGTCGTGTTCGAACTAAATAAAAGAACAGTTCCCGTGATAAACACGGATTCTCGATCGTAAACGAAATTTCGCCTGATATCGATCTAAATGATTCGAAAGACAGCATTTTAATTCCCGAATCCCAGAGTGTTTCATTGATTATCGAGGATCGTTCGTGGAATATAAAATTCCCGTCGAAATTGAATCGCGACCCCGATCCACCCTCTTCATCTCTCTCTCTCACTCTCATTTTCTCTCTCTTTGCTCTCAATAATCGATTCAGTATCGCAAATACGTTCGAATAAAATGACGCTGGAATTTGCACGAGTTTCCGATGCTCGGGCCGCTTTAACACAGGAAAGGGAAAAAAGAAGTTCCTCCAGAACGTTTTCACATTGTCCACGAATAAAATAGCACATCCGCAGCGGAAATGATCCGTAAAATGTTCGAATTCGTACCACGGAATTCCCCTTGATTTTGATCACTCCTGAAACAATTGTGTTACAAAATCATACTTGAATGTTCTGAAGTATCGAAAATTCCCGTTGCCCAGAGAAGACACGAAAGGACCCCGCACGAATCATATGGAAAATCTATCCCGGTTAAATCAGTTGGATAGGGTTAGACTGATAACTGTCCATTATTGAACTTTATGCTCATTACATCTTTTGTTCAGTAGATCATAAGCTACAACATATAAAAAATCCAATTGATTTAACCGGGATAGATTTTTCATATGATTTGTGCGGAGTCCTTTGTCGGTAATTTGATTACGGAGGAACACAGATTAAATCTGTTAAGTTGACACCGCCCAACCGAGGGGACAACAATTACCCTTAAAATGATTCGAAAGTCTTGGAAGAAGCGACGAATTCGATTACCCGTAAAAAGCTTACTGCCAGGGCCGGGAAGTCGAGGCTTCCCTAACTTTCTTCGTGTTTAACGCTAATCATCGAGAACCACTCGAAAAGTTGCTGATAAAGTTTGGCCCAGCGGGCAACGTCGGCGGCAGAATTCGATGGAAATTCAGTTCGCAGATTGCCTGGAGGCTTCGCCCTTCGAAAAGGACGATTTAAGCGCGAGAAAACGAAGGGACGAGTCGAATTCGGTGACTCGATTGTGCACCAGGCTCCCGGAAACTCGTGGCGGAAGTTCCCCTTCTACTCTGGTTGGAACTCCGTGATCGACCGAGTGCGAGGAATTTCAATGCGTTCCGATCCGGCCTCAGTGCAACGCTCTATTTATTCGATGCTCTCGAAAAGCTCGGGATAGTCCGTGTCGAAGGCTTTATCGACACGATGAACCGTGTTCGGTGCCGATGCCTGTTCCAGGAACTAGCGACAAGATTTGTTAACGTTTAATGGAACTCGAGGACGTTGCACTGGGTCGATGACTGTTCAATGCGGTAGAACACGAGGAAATTGGACGAAAAGTGTTGGCATTCGAGAAAATTCGAAAATCTTGGAATCGGTGTGTTAATGGTGAGTGGAACTCGGTACTTGGAACTGAAAGGAAATGAGTAACGAGCAGCCTTGCCCGGGTAGTAAAGTTCTAATGTCCAGTTTATCATCCAAGAAGATTGATAATAAAGACTACGACGGTGATAACGTTTAAAGTTTGCACGCAGTATTCGTTTCAATGAGAAGTTTTCACGGAACGTCTGTCGGCGCATAATTGTGACATAAACGAGCCTCACCGTTGCCAACGAGTCGGTGAGACAATCCCGCGGCGTTACCACCTCGTGCTTTTCGCTACGGAGTTTTCGTTATTTCCAGGATGGCCGTGTTTCCGTGGACATCGCGATCCGCAGATGAAAACACGGCGACGACGGTTGTTTCTCGAACAGGTTTTCCAACGTTTCACTATTTCGGCGCAACTTCGAGCGGATTGCGAAAGAGAAACCGGAGAACTTCGAGAGACGACGATTCAGAAGCTGGGAGAGAAGAACGAGTAAGAAAATTCGATAACGAAAACAAACCTCTACTGGATACAACCGGTCGAGATACCAATATTTATTATTTAAGATAAACGATACACAAATATTTGTATAGGGTACTGTTCTATCATGCGATAAAATGTTAGTAAATTAAAAAAATAAAAATATTCGATATGTATATAATAGTTATTGGTTAATGCACGAAAAAAGTTTCACATTTATTGATATATGAAGTATTACAAATTCTGGTGAATTGGAAGTAAAAGAAGAACGAGTATTATTCAAATATTTCGTGCTTTGCGTCTCGAACACTTACGTTTGCTGCAAACGCATGAAACCGGTTTGGAAATAACTTTGGCGGCGAGAGTCGCCGGGAATTAATTACCCGAAGCTGTTTCTGCTAAGCTCAAAGCATTACTGGTGCTTCTAGGTCCAAGTCGAGACGTTCAGGTGTTCCGTTTCTCGCGAGTCACTCTATATATAGAAACTATACGGAAGAAAGACGGGAAATTGCGTTGGTTAAAAGTGGGACCGAGTGTGAGAAATAGCTTGTGCATGGAAAATATAGAAAAGATGGGATGCCGGAGAGGAAACAAGAAACTGAATGACAAATATCGATGTCGGACACTCGACTTCGGAGGCGAAGTCGAGATTCACTGCACCATTAAAAAAAAATCGATTCACAAGTGGAGCGACCGCGCACGAGATTGAAACCTAGGTTTTTCGGAACGAGACAATTTCGTGGTTGCGATTGCTGATTTCACTCGCGTTCTTCCGGTCTCGAAGCGTAGCGAACGGTTCCGTGCTCGTGACTGAGTAAACACAGGTCCAGTGTCTCGTTCCCAGTCTCTTCCGCCTTCATCCCCTCCAAGTTTCACCTATTCTTCGTGTTTCAGGCGAATACCCCAGGTAAATCACCGTCGGGTTTTATTCGGTACGATTTCTGACAAATATCTTATTCGCTTACTCATTACTTAAATTTTATTTTGTGACTGAGAGAGGTGACTATAATTTTGTAGTGTTTTATTTGACTGCCTAATTGTAATAACGATGTGCAGCGATTGGGGTTGTATCACGAAGAATGTGAAAGTTCGGCGGCACGTGAACAATTTGTAACGTCCGACAAAAGTTAATCGTCAGCGGTCTGGCCCCGGCGGCGTTTCATGTAACTCGATAAGTCAAGTTTACGATCGATCGATCCGGGTCGGCCAGTGTCCGACTAGCAGGAATCGAATTGTTTTCGGGGTTTCGTCTTAAAATATCGCGTAAACTTCGCTCGCTCTCAGCTCTCGGGTGCCCCGTCGTGAAAATGGAGGGGAAAAAATACGGAAAAAAGCAGAACCGAAAATAAAAGAAGGAGGGCGCGGGAAGTTTGTAAAATGCGGGCAGCCGAATGGCCCGGACCGGTAACGGTAATAGAAGTCCGAGAAAGTTAGTTTATGGCGCAATTGTTGGCGAATGGGTAACCGTAAGTAATACTTCCTTTTTTCCGACGGTAAATAACGTCCGCGACCGAGACTGAGAAAGAGAAAAAGAGAGGAGAAGCAGAAGAAGAGAGAGAGAGAAGAATGGTTCAACGAACTGCATCGCCGGTCCGGTGCATTATGGGCTTCGCGAAATTTTCGGAGCAACGGAAACGCTCCGTTATCGATAGAGCGATACTGCCTTCCACTCGCGATAGTAATTTTCTGTTTAAACCTCTTCTTTGTATCCTGAGCGCCGTTTTTTGTTAATGTGCTAGCGGTTCGTTGGAATTTTAAATCGCTGTATTTTGAACAATGAATGAGACGCTGGGGGGAAATTATTAATTGATAATTATTTAGTAGGTAGAGAAAATAAAAGTGACTCTTTGTCGAGGGAAATAGTGTTTGGTGGAACGCAATCATTCAAACCCAATTACGAAATTCCTCGACGGGTCTACGGTCCTCCTTTTCACACAGCGATGATCCTTAGATCCATGTCGCATGAAAGATCGTGTCAGCGATGCGACGGAATCGGATCATGGCATTCGTGGCACGCGACACTGCCGAAATAGAAACGCGTTTTTAGTACCGACCACGTCTCCACTCGCTTCGCGGCTCTCTACCGTTCTATGTTCTGCTAAATCTGACCTAACACGATCTTATCGATCTTCAACTAATCGTCAGGAAATGATTAATATTTCAGAAACTTGCTGGATCCTATATAACAAAAAATTGATTTTGAACTGTGTTACATGGTATAAATTTATCGTTAGAGACGCAAACGAAGGCTCTAGAGTGGCAATTCATAAACCTTCAAACATAAATACACACGTAATGAAAACCGCAATAAAGTTATTTTTACGAGGCTGTAAACACCGAAATAGTGACCGCGGTTTCACTCTAAACACAACCAATTATTATGCCTGGCAGTGGATACTCTGTTTCTTGTAACCGGAGACAATATCCGTGAGACTATGTTTAGAATGATTATTGCTCGGTATACGCACTCGATACTCGTAATTTGATAATAACTTGTTATACATTATCGGTAAATGTTGACAAGGAAAACATTCTGTTTGCAAAATTGTTTTCGTGTGCAGATAAATTTCAAAATTATCACATGGGTTTAATGGAACTTTAGCAGCCTCAATGATTTGTAGCGATCAGTTGGCAGACGTTTGTGTAAACGGAGAGTAATCTACAAGCCCCGGAGTCAAACAAATATCCATTTACTGAATTAAGAACTTTATTGGATTAAACTCACAGGAGAGGGAGAGAGATGGTACAGAATTATTAAAGTTATTGCATTGCCATAAAATTCACATTTGACGGTTTTATTGGCCGATTTTCAAGAGAGAATGAAACACGTTCAATACTCTAACAACAATAAAATTCAATATACAGGATAACCTACATATAATGCAAACATTTCAGTACATATGTATAATAGCAGAATAATTATCGAAGCAATAAGAAAAAAATTGTTCTTTTTCGGGAAATTTATCTTCCATATTTTTTCATTATATTACTTTCATTATCTTCTGTGATTATTTAATTATTATTCATTTTCTTATTCCAAACAGTTTCTAGTCTTCCTGACGTTATTACAATCCTATGCATTTCTTTTATGTACCACTCCTTGTGCGTCACCGTGTCCTCTGTATCTCCTCAGTGTCTCCTGTTTTGTATCAAAGGACCGTCGTCAAATAAATTGCTGTTATCATTGCGGCGGTAGGAGAGGACGGAGCACTCCAATGGATGTCAGAGAGGGGGACAAAAAGAATCGGGAGAAGGTAAACACACACCTGTTATGCAACGACTACGTTCACGAGACAGGGTTCGCGACGATAGGGGAGAGAAAGGGCGCAGGAACGAGGCTCTGGCCCTGACCTAGGAGAAAACCGGGCCAAGTCTGGTTTCCATGGGAACCAGAACCATCACCTGCCGGACTATCTCGCGGTACACCCCATCACCGGGGAACAAGAGCATCGATCTTTGACCCGGCTCTATCATTGAATGGTGTGTAGCGACCATTCAACGCTTCCTGATTGAACCAGCACTGAAATTAAACCGGAACAGGATGCAACTTGCAACAGGCGAATCTGTTTCCGGATACTTCACCTTGAACCCTTTCTATCATCGACGAAACGTCGTCGAACGGAATTTTACTCAATTGTACTCAGTTCCGTTGAAAATCGTTTCGGATTTGTTTCGCCAGGATGCGAATTCGCGTCACGATCAATCGAGTTTCTGCCTGGACTCCAACGCGAAAAGTTTGATTCGGCGACTCGAGTGATCTCAAGGATCAGCCATCGGCCAATGGTGGATCAGAGGGTCACCGCCTCTGAAATTTCAATGGGACGAGGGTATGTTTTACGACGCTCCTTCCGAGAGATCGAACCCTGATGAGCGTAAGACGCGCGTTACACCCACGCGAAGGTCCACTCGGCATTTTCGAGATTCCTGATAGGGTGCCGCCTGCGAGAGGATCCCAGAATGATAAGAGGGTTTTGGGAACGTTCCTACGACCGATACGGATCTCGTAACTAGACTGAAATTACCGTCCCTTTATCTGCGCCCCTCGGTAAACACGAAATGTCGTTCTGATACCGGGCTGCGCGGCTTTGCTCCGTGATTAAACGATCTGGATCCTTTGGAGGGCAAGGTCTCGGTCTCACAACGTTTCTAATTGGACGAATGGGAACTGGGATGTTTTGTTTAACACGTATTACTCGAATATGGAATCCTACCACACTCTTATCTATTACCATTATGAAGACTTTCAAAAACCTTTCCATTGCATAAAGTATTGTACCACTGTGTCAGCGTAACATCAAAAATCCAATTAAGCCGAGAAAATGAGAAACGACTACGACGGTCCAAGCCAACAATGCTGAAGTATCCCACTAAATATTCAAGTAGAAGCGGAAAAGACGAAAAATATTCAAATGGAGGGCTTCTTGATGCTACTTTCCACTGTGCATCTAGAGCACAGTGCATTGTGCTCAAGAGTCGCGACACTCGAGGCGTAAAAATACTCGGAATCAAGAGAAGATTAAAAAACGATGAAAGAATGGAGACGGTGGAAAGAAACCGCAGCGAATGAACGATTAATCCATTAATATCGCGAAGACGTTCTTCGCTTCTCTCCTCGTCGAAACTCAGCCGGCCATGAATTATTTAAACGAGCAAGCGAAACAAACGGGCCGCTAATTAAATTTTCCATTAACGTCGAATACCGTCCCCACCTCCTTACCGAATTCGCGAATATTAATTGGACGAATAGAGCGACCGCGAGTACTCCGACTTTTAACGACCCGCTAATTAGCATATTAATGCGTCACACCGGAAGTCTGGTGCTCGGCTTACCGAACACGGATGAATGATCCGGTCGCGGATCGGTTTAAACCGTTAATGAAGAATCGGATCACGTCTGCGCGTGCATTACGCCGGCCGATAATTGTCTAATCGCCCTCGTTACGCCGCACCGGCTGTTTTAAAGCCATTAAGGCCTGGAAAGTGCTGTCGTACGTCATTAGAACGAGGACAATGCGATTCACCCACCTTCAACAACGTCCGCGTCATTTTATCCGTGTGCGCAAATACCGTTCTTCAACAAATTGACATTTTTTTATATCAACAAGCGTCGATCAGAAACAGAATCGAGTCAAGAATGAAAATTACCGAATTGTTTAAAACTTGTAAGAAAGTTTCCTGGTCTAATCAGTATGGGAACCAAGAGAGTGGAGTGCTATGGTGAACCTTAGAACCCCCGTCATTGAATCTGACTTGCAAAGATGCGGGATCGTGGAGCAGTATTGTGTCAAGACCCTTCAGCCCTTCGAACGTCTTCCATTCACCAGACGGAATCGGACGAACCCCATTTATCGGGAAGCTTGACTGCCTTATTTATCTTGGAGCTGCCTCACCTATTTGCTGGGCCTCGGCAAATATTTCCAGAGGACTCTGGGGTATCGGTATCAGTGCGCAGGGTCATTCTCTTGGCTCATCTGGTGCGCAAACAGTCAGGGACAGACCAGGCAGCAATCTTGATCTATTCATTTGGAAGCGTCGATCGAGTGAAATCATTATGTTTGCCACCCCTTGCTGGGGTTTATGGTTCTCAGTACAGTGTGTCCCAAAAGTACCTTGTGTCCGACACATGTTTGTTTATTATAACACCAGTCAGCAGATTTTCGAGTAGACATCGATTTTTATGGTTTAACTTACAGAAATTGGAAGCGATAAAAATTCGTCTTGCCGATTATATTCTCGGGGCAATAAAAATCCCGTTAAACTTTATTGGGGATTTTTATGTACAAGGAGCGGAGAGGATCGGATATTTTGAAAAAGCTCGAAGCGAACGAGGAACTTTATTAAACCGAACGAAATTGTTCGGTGGACGTGCGATCGCGTGTGTTGCACGGGCGCACAATAAAATAGTGGCTGCCACTGTGGAAACGGGATCACGCGACTCGCACGCTGTTGTTAGGAAACAGGTACCTTGACAAACTATTGTCTGTCGGAGCTTAACAAAGGAGGGCGCAGCCGAGCGGACGAAGGACGAAGTTTTACTACGGTTCCGGTATCTCGCGGTGGACTATTAATTCGGCAACTAACGTCCTTCCGTTTACGAGCCGCATCCTGCCTGAGGTCTAGAACGCCGTCGTAAGTCATCGTCCCCGTTTCACGCCGGCAAAACGCCAATTTCTGCGGTACTACAGTAACTTACATGTAAGGACAACTCATTCCTTATTTCTTCGTGATAATCAACTATGCGAGGTGACTGACTGTCGTCGATTACAGGATAGTATATGAGCAGGCAGTAGGAAATTTAGTCAGTGTTTGCACCAACAGTAGTTTCAGATGTAACCAAACAGCACTAGATTGGGGCAGTCTGCGAGTAGATCGAAGTAGAATAGGGCAATATATGGTCAGATAGTAGGATAATTACTCAGTGTATGAACTAACAGTAGTAAAATGGGAGTGTGGACAGACAGTTGTAGATTAGGGCAGTGTATGAGCAAACAGCGGTACTATAGATCATGATATAATCAGATAAACAGTGAAATAGGATCTGTGTGACAAATCTGGTCAGACAAATAGCAAAATCGAGAATGATCAATGAACATAATCAATGAAATCGAACTTTTCCTCTTCTTCCTAAAATTATCTTGATTCTCTCCGTCGCGTCGAAACGACAATAAATGATCACTAGTAATTAGCAAGTGGAAAACGATCAGCAGAACTATCTCCAGCGTAGCTGACATTAACGATCGGCCGTTCAGCCGCACAGCTCTCTAGCGAAAGGGGCGTCAGGGTGACAACAAAGGCAACGAGAAGTCGTTTCGAAATACGGCCAGTAATCCGCGCGGTCATTAAGCGGATAATATCGTCTACAGCACGACGCGCGCGAAATCCTTCGTTTTCGCTCGCTATGTTTATCCCTCCCTCCCTCTCTCTCTCTCTCTCTCCCTCTCGTCCTCTCTTTTTCGCAGTTCTGCACACTATCGTTCCTGAATCGCTCGATCGGCCGTTTTATTAGCCGGGCGAGCAACGGAACCTGCTGAGTTCGCCGTTCGCACGATGAAACGCGCTGGGATCCGCAATTTTTCCGCACTGTTACTGGTGATCTCATTTTCGGAGCCAACTGTGTGTGCCATTTAATTATTCTGTTACATAAACAAATTGAAAGCTCTCTGGCTAATGCACCTCGGCTATTTGGTAATACCTGCACTGCGGATTTTTATGAAGATCGGTCTCAACGAAGCCACCAATAAAGGATCGTGGAACGTGGAAAGGTGCATTAAGTTCCATATCTCGATCCCGGAAAATTTCCTCAGGGTATAATTCGGAAGTTGGTTCAAACGACGATCACGTGGTCGGCCGTGAAGTCGGATATTCAAAAGGGAGTACTCCTGAAGATCCATCGAAGCCCGATTTCTTTGGGAGCCATGGGATCCATGCAACGAGGTGTAACGTGTGTGAATCATTCGCGAATCACAGTCTCGGTATGCAAATTGAATCCAGACGCGGCGTCGACTGTGTAAAAGTGGATCTGAAAAACCGGTAGACGGGGAACAACGGAAGCTTGGATGGTGGCAGCGTGCGCGAAAATTAGCGTTAATGCCGCGCCGTTAACAACAAGAGGAATTGGCGGCAGGCGGGAATGGTAATGGCGGAAGATGAATTGGCTGAAGTTGCAAGTGAAAGGCGAGAGGGAATGCGAAATGAGAAAGCTTGCACCTGAATGCGGAATGTATGGAAATCAAGAGGCACGGGATGAGAAAAATTCGCGAGCAGAAACGCCAAGTTCCCTTGCGGTCCGCGTTATGAATCTCAACCGGGCCCACGGTCGAAAAACCGGCCGCCCCCTTAGGGCAACCCTAGTTTTAATTCCGACAACGGCCCTTCGAAAACCTGGCGACTTTCGTCGTTTGCATATCCTGAGCCGAATAACCCGAAGAAAGGAGTCGTGACTCGAAAGTTCTACGGAGTTCTACATTTCCATGCCCACGGCGTACGATTCTCCGAGCAATCTTTTATTTCGATCCTTTGTGCCAAGGATAGAGAAGTATAGTCCTCTTACAAAGTCCTGGGAATATTTATTCGATGTAGATTCTTCGGTACTTCTACTTTGAAATGGTTTATAGACGACAGCGTATGACGAAAGTTTGTTTTGTTCCAAAAAATAGAATAGGTCAAATTCTATGGATATTCGAACACTTTTCTACTTCCTATTTATAATTTAAAAAATAAATTGTATCGAGTTAATTGATAAGACAGAAGTTAAGCTTGAAGAAGAAGCTGCATTTCGCAGAATTATTTAAACGGAAGAGGTGCTTTATACTTCTGCTAAAAATAAAAGGTTGTACATTCCTGACCGTAATAATCCCCATACCAGAAAACTGAAATGTAATTTTAACAGCTCTGGTGGTTCTGGCGTTAATGGACGTCCGGCAACTTAAAGTGTTAAATAGAATCCCATCTACCAAAAGAATTTTCCATTTTATTTCAGGCCAGCAGAATTCGTTTCATTAGTAAATTGTTCTTGTAGATTGTAGATACGTAAACATGGTCAAGTTATCAAAGCATAAAATCGTGGAAGCTTTAGACTCGAACTTATTCAACCTCTCTATTTCCTGTGTTCTCGCGAACCTACTATTTCGTAGGGAAGTTCCAACAGACCCAGCGGACAGTGGTTATTAACGAACCACCACGCAATATCCATAAATTAGCATGGACACCGGAACAGCACTCCTCTCCAATGGATTCCATCCAGAACCCAGTTGATGTCTTGTTTTCGCAAGACTTCACGAACCCGGAAAGAGAATGAGAGATGGGGAGAGGGAGAGAGAGAGAGCCCTCGGCATTCGAAACGAAACGCGAAGAACCGCGAAAGAAAGAGTGGCTTTTAATCCAGTGGGAAGAGAGGGTTGAACAGAGGGTTGAAGAGGGCAGATTCGGGTTCGACCGGGAGACCAATTGAATATTCCACAGCAGTGGATGGATGCCGGAAACCGAGTCCGAACTCCGATTGGACAGAGCTCTCGCCTTCTATATTCGACCCTTCTAATCTGCATATCGAGATTTCCGCCTCGGTGCCTGGGATGACGACTTTTCACCCTCGTACGCGCGTAACACCTCTGCGAAGGTCTTCACCAGTCTACCGAATACTGGGTCAGCCATTGTACTATCTGACATTCCTCATTCTTCGACCCTCTGTGTCCTGAAACTATATCAGAGCACCGATTCCATCTAAATGAATGAAATGTCTTCGAATCCCCTAAAGCTCCGATACAACCCGTGTCCTTCCAGTTTAAGAAACATGGTTGCAGAGAACCGTATGAAAGACTACAGGGAATTAGAATACATTTTCCGCGACACTGTCAGGAAAATTTGGAAACGCTATCAACGTGTTCGATAATGTTCTATTAGAGCATGTTTCGTATGCGAGGATAGTCCCTGGGGTGTCTCGTTAACACGCCAACGAGCGGAACTTCCCGTCGATAATCACAGTTTAAGACCTCAGCTGCGATTTACGCGCTACGAAATCCAAGAGCAATATCTCCGATGATCTTAATAACATCGCGCCGTAAAGGCCACTTTCCCTGAGAGCCGAACGGTCATTTTCGAGACCCAACACGATATTGGCAATATAGTTCTTCTAAACAGTCGTGAGCAAAAGTTATCGTCTCGGTGACACCGTGACTGGACGGGCGATAAGCAAAAGCCTGGGCAAGCGAGCAGGTCTCGAAAAACGGCTGCGTAGAAACTTTACGACTGACCCGGAACGATCAAATGATTTCTCTGATGGCCGTTAGCTTTACCGTCACCGTAAACGCGGCAGAAAAGCCCCGGAGAAATATGACGGACCTCAAAGTGAACGGGGAGAGAGGGTGAGAGTTGTTTTCCCGTTGGAACACACGCTGGGTTCTGTGAAAGCACGCAACACGGGAAAAGCGCATTCCACTGGTTTTTCCACTGATATTTAGAGGACATTCCCCTCCCCCTTTACCTGTGCCCATACTCTGAAAATCACGAACACCTGTCACGTCGCGGAAAATGGTTCCCGTGGTTTCGGTCCCCAGCCTATCGGGAAACTTCGTCCGTTCCTTTGAATTTCGTAGTGATCGTCCGTCACGTATGCCCGTGCACATGCGCCGACGGTTGTGTTTCCTTCTCCGCATCGTGCGTGATTTCGAAGATTCAGAAATCCATGAATGCAAACACACGCTATACCGTCCACCTCCGCATTCCGTGGAAACGCGTTCGGATTCTCTGGTAGTCCAAATGAATTTTCTATCCTCGCTACGTGGTCAGAATATGTTTTCATTCGGTTGGATGTTTCTGAAGAGGTTTCCCGTTGTTGTTTTCCGGTGATTAGAGTTAGTTTCGGAGAAATAAAATAGTCGTTGTAGGTGATGGGCAATCGAAGCTTCGCCGGGTTGGTGGGAGGCGAAAGTACCACGTAACACGCCGTGCAGTACTCTAACGTGAAATACGTTGCAACTTCCGTTATATCTAACTTTGGGAATGATCTTTCGTGCTAATGGAATGTATTCTATCCTTATCTTCCAACCATTTCCTTTTTCCAAGGATGTGGGGGAAAAGTTAAAAAACCTAACCACACCCGGGACGATCTATACATCGCCCCACTACTTTCTTTCTTTGTTTCCCGAGATCAGATGGTGGGGGGCCCCGCTTTTCGCATTTCTCCCCCACACTTCTCGAGGTCTCTCCACGCATATTCTTTGCTCTTAACTTTCAAGTATTTCCTGTTTCCAAATTATTATCGTTGCACGCTCGTTTCCGAGGATCCCGAAATAATTTAATTCCTGACAGGATCGGAATTTTTTAACGGAATCGTTTTCGTCGCATTTCGCATTCCTCGAGGCCAGCCTCCGCGAGGAATCGCATCTTTCCGCTCGCTTCTCCGTCAGCGTACTTCCGCGTGCAGCAACGGAAACCGTCTCCGGTGGTTTTTCTGAAATTCATTTCCATCGCATCAAAATTTCAAGGGATTTACTCGTGGCGCACTCTGTACAGAAAACTCTACGCTCCCAGAGGGATTACTCTGTCCTTCGTCTCTACGTGCCGAGCCGTCAGCTTCTCGTCAATTTGTCCCTGACTTTCCTGTCGGGACGCCCTTGAGCTTTCTTGGGGGTCGACTTGGAAAACTGAGATAGGAAAACGGCTTTCACGTGTTACGAGCTGCTCGGCCATTACGAGGGGCGCGCCACAGCGAACACGGTTTCCCTCGTTCGTTCCCTCCACGAAGGATAAACGTTCGAAGAGAAAGGGTAATCGATCGAACGTTAGGTGAAATGGATCTGCGTTGTGTTTCAAAAATCTCGAGATTTATCCTAAACACCGTTTTAATTAGATTTTCTTACTTTAAATTATCCTGTGGGACCGTCCATACAGCGAAGCCAGTACTGGTTCTTGAACGGAAGTGAAATTACACTGTGCTTGGTCAGACCGGCGGAAAAAGAAATTAATTACTGTACTTGTGGTCGGGACGACTGACGCATAATTCCACCCACTGCGAAGATGAAAACGAAAACAGAGATGTAACCCAACGAAGCAGAATCGGACACATACGAGCAGACATGTTAAACACGTTAGACCTGAGCCGGACAACTGGAGCAAGTCAAGCTTTTGTTAGAAAACGGGAACAGTGCTGCATGTAATCAGACAAAGTAGAATATGCTGATCTCCAGCCAAGCATGTGAAATAAGTCAGTATTTGAGCAGGCGCGTAGTGTAGCCTATGTCTTTGAGCAAACAAAGGAAACAAGCTGTATGAACGGATAATGTGGGCTTAGCCTGATTATGATCAAACAATGAAGAATAAATGTCCTTGCCCACTAGACCGCCACATCGCCTGACCTATGCCGCACCGCCGTTGCCGATTTGGGTTTCTTCTGTGTATTTCACGTGTACAGTGGGCGCACTCCCGTTGAAATACACAGAAGAAACAAAAAATGGCGACGGTGCGGCCTTGTGGACAGCGACCTTAAGCCTGTTTTTGATCAGACGAAGTTGCTCAAGCTTGTTATTAATCACACGCGTTTGAATAAGCCTGCCATTGATCAAGGGAAGTAGATCCTCCATCAACAAACAGCGATGACTAGGAACCGTGGTTGTTTCGCACGGAGAGAGTGGAGCTTTGTAGAACATTTTTCATCCAGAAAAGTAGAAGAAAAGTGTGCATAGCGAGGCAACGTATAATAACCTGATATCATAAAAATGAAGCTTGCGGAAACGGTGCACGCGTGAGTCAGTGGATTTCGTCAGCGTATGAACGAACAACATGTGGAAAGGGGAATCAAGCTCGAAATAATGTCAGATCGGCAGACGAGAGGAATGTAAACGATCAGTTCAGTAGATTACGACAGCTCAGTATCGGACGTTTGGAACATTTCCGTAGAATATCGGAGCAAGCGAAGGGGAAGCGGCATTATCGCATCGCAGAATGAAAAGGCTGAGGCACGCTGAAATTGGCCCCGTGTCCTCTTCCGGTTTCGAGCGTGCCTCGTAATTACGAGCAACGCTTTCCCTTTGGCGCTGCCAGTTTCCTGGCCATTCATTTCGGCTGCTTTTCAATTCCCGTCACGAGTCCACTCATTTTTCCCCGAACCCTTGCCTCCGTCGAATCGATCCCGACCCCCCTCTATCCAGCAGGTTATTTCGAACGAGAATCTGATCGAATGGAAGGAATAGAACTAGCTCGCGGATCTCGTCGATTCGACCAGACAATTTTCTGTCCACGGATTCTTGTTCGTTTATTCGTTCGGCGTTCCCGTATCGTCGCGTCGCGTTGCCACGAGCACCTGCATGGAGATTACTCTGATATACGGCGACGTATTCCCTGCAGGTCGAATTTACGGTGTCCCATGGCCTTTCGCTGTTCCCTCGAAAGGGGAGAAATGTGTCTCCGCGATGGCACGTGTCGACGACGCCGTGCGCGCGACGACAGTGAATGGCGGTCGAAAAGGGGATTTCCCTCAGCGCCACTGTAAAGAATGCCAACCGGGTTCTGCCGGACTCGGCATTATTCTTGCATGCGGGGAAGAGAACGTTTCTCTCGCCCGCACACTGCATCCACAACCAGCTCAGAGACACAACAACCGAGACGGAAACGAAACAAAGTGCTCCGCACCTTTGACGAACGTCACCGGGAACAAGCTGCGCCTTTAAAGATACATGCAACGCTAACAAAGCAGATTTGTATACTGCGAGGCAAAAGGAGTGCATTAGCGCTTTCCCACAGAGAGACTAAGTAAAACGTACAATTCTATGATCGAACAGCCGAAAATAAGAAGTTTCTTTGCGGGAACATCCGCGGTCTGCTTGTTTGCTGTACTCGCAATATTTCCAGAAGGTAACCAGGCAGCGTAAGGTTATCGCAACGATGGAAGCGCTGGGATATTATGGAAGTGGATGGCCGTAAGCATCTTTGCCATCAAAATCGATAAGTTTGTTAACGAGGTGCAAGCGGCCTCGCGGCAGGGTCGGCAAATCATATGGATGCAACGGTATATCTAATATTACCCAACATATTTAGAGAGCGGATGTGGCAGACTCTGAGGCTCGCGCGAGCGTTCGGCAAACAAGCCTCGATCGATTCGCCGACAGCCCTCATTTCCGGCCCCGGTGCGGTGTCCGCGTTAAATCCACAGCGGATTGGGAGCCGTGATCGTTTGAATTAACCGGCGAACGGCCTCCTGCCATGCCGAGGCAATGAAAAGTATCAGCGGAATTGAACGCGCGCGGTTCGAGGGGAATTGCGAGCGTCGAAGGGAACACACTCGAGTCAAGAAGTCTAATAGCAACAGGGCCCCTTCTATAAACACGATTAACTCGTAAAATACCAGCGCTACACAACGCGAGGGTCGCTGCGGAAACGGAACGACACAGCTTCGCGGTGCTAGTAGTATAACCGTAAAAATAGCACGACCTCCGCTTTTCCCTTTTACATTCCCCACACCATCGTACTTTTCTGGTACTATCTATTTTTCCTGTACGTATTGACATGCTTGAAATAACGAGACCACAGATAATCTCCTGAAGAAAGCTCTGAGGAACAATTAAAACGTTCATAAAAGGAAACGATCGTTGAAGTTTAATTCCGCTTGCAAATCATAATTTTTTACGCGTCGATCAAATCGTTTTATCTTTACCGCTACGAAGATTTTATAGATTTCTAGAGCTCGCAAACGAATGATTAATTTTTTAGCTATACGAAGCGAATGTTTTGAATCGAGGCTTCTACGAAGATCTACAGCTCTCTCGTTAATTGCACGCTGATCCGGCTTGATTGAACCGGAATGACAGTGCAGCTGCGTTTCTCGTAGAACCAAGGTTCGCTTTGACATTTAGCTAAGCCGTTAGAAACACACGGAGGGGATTCGTTGGCGGCGACGGGCCAGTGAAAGAATCACGGCGCGGCGTCGTCTCTGCTCGCAGTACCTTGGAAAGTCAGCCGTGCTGGCACGTGTGTGTTAATGCAGAAATGCTGCTGCATTTCCAGCGGCGACCTCGCTCCACCCCCGCGGCTAATGCGGCAACGAGCACCAGCCAAGACGAGACGTGTCAACCCTGGGGAATTTAGTATACCAATCCCGCGACCCTCTGTCTTTCGCGTTGCCCTGAGTCGCGAGATGCGTGCGCGCCTGCGTGCATTATGTCCGGTGGGTTCCCGAAATTCCTCGCTGACATCTCGAGAAAATTTCATTTGGTCTCAGAACCAAGATGTCGCGAACCCAACGATATAGCCAGAATGATAAATCCGACCGGCAATACGTCGCGCTACCAGAGAATCCAACATCGATCGCCAACTCGGGAATCTATCAGTCATGATTCTCCATCTGATAACACGATAGTATTTTCACTTGGGTTGCTGATCGATGGCAGTAGTTTCGGTCTAGCGACAGCCGATTACGGTGAGCTGTTGGTCAATTTATCGAGGATTTGCGGTTTGGGAGAGTATGAATTTTTGGTGGACGAAATAAACGTCCGAAGGGAACGGTGCGGATGTTCGTGCCCACACTGGAACATTCGCACTGTACTGATTTATCAAGAAAAGATTCGAATTTCTATTTTCTAATGTCGAGGATCGACGTATTGTATCGGCAGCATGTCATTCAGTTCGTCCGACTAGATACGAAGCAGTTCTCTTCATTGGTACAAGGCACGAATCATTCTACTTGACTGACAAGAGACGATCCCGTTCTACTTGTCGAGCTAGCCGCTGACCCGATCTCCTTGGCTGACTGCATACCAACGTAGTCCGCTCGACCACGAACTGTTGCATTCTCCTTGATTCTGTAGAGGTTCACTCGAACTACTTCGCCAGGACAACTGAATTGGGAGATCGGAAAAGGAAATAACTTCTTCCAAAGAATTCTATTGATGTTAAACTGCTTGGTATACGCATCGATCGTTTCTCGTCCCGTGTAAACTCAATCGTCGCTATATTTATCGTAACCAGGGAACGATAAATCTTCAATAATGCACAAGGAGAATCGCTCTGCAATTAAATATCAATCCAACTCGCGCACCGTTAGACCCGAAACTCTGAAGGAGCGCGGCTATTTACGTAGGCTATTTACGTAACCGATGTAAACCTACGTAAACGTTACCCAAACACATTATTCTGTGTGAGTTAGTTATCGGCGGGTTTATCTCGCGATCCACATATCTTCGACAGCCTCGAGTCGACTGAAACGCGCAAACATGACTATTTTCTTGCACTCCTGGGAATGTTTCCGCGAGAGCTGCGTTCCGTTAGGGAAAACAGTGATAGATAACGGGCACTCTGACGGTCGCGAGTATTCAATTTGCTAGCATTACCCACTGGCTCTTTGGATTTCGCATTAGTTTGCGAGGTTGACAGCGTAACGCGATTCCGAACGTCAATCCTCTTCGAATGTCAACCGCGAGGAAACCAATTCTAATTAACGAACTCTATTTTCGCGAAATGCCTACATAATTCGCCAAGATTTCCAAAGTTATCTCTGCCAGTCATCATTAACTCGGCTCACACCGCTCGGAGCCGTGTTTCGATTCTCTATTGTGTTATCGAGTGCGATTCGTCTGGTCCTAGACTCTGTTTTTGCTCTATCCGTTCCGCGGTGTCTGCATTCCGCGAGAAACAGACTCCTAGAGCACAGCAAGTGTCGATACCGGTTCCATAGGTGTGCTCGGTAGTCGTATCAATGGAAAGTAGATTAAATGGCGCTCCTCGCAGATTGAAACGTTTAACTGGTAGCGTATTACTGCGGAACGCAGTTAGACAGCGAATTATGCGTCGTTCCAAAGAACCCCGCGGTTCAACAACGCGATACGCGAATCGTCAAAGGGGAGATTCGCTGCGCGCGAATTCTCCGTTTTACAAGGCAAAGTGGCAGAAATACGCGGTGGGCCGGATTAATTCGGATTAGAGTGCCGGAATAGCTACGAGCCAGCCGACTGGTCCTAACACATGGCGAAACTACCACGATCATTAAATTGAACATCGCTCGGGGAACTTACGTCTCTAAATTCCCAGCTGACGTCACTCTGTCCTTATACTTTATCGACTAAGCGCTCGAACATTTCTCGGGAAAGAGTCATGGAGACAGTGAATGAAGATGTACGTAGCCGGACTAGAAACTTCTGCTTCGAGAAACTCTCAAGAGCTACAGCGAAGAAAGTAGAAGGAATCAGTGTGTGGCCAGCCAAGTAGATTGCGCGCGGTCGTAATCAGTAGAACAAAGTAAGCTCGAGTGCCTAGGGACGAGGTTCAATCCGCTGGGGTAACGTTATTGGACGGTGAAACGAAAAGTAGTGAATTAGACTGTGTTTGATCTGGCGAGTATATAGTACTCGTTATTGGTCAAGCAAATAGTGCAAGATTGCGTTTCGAAGAGCAAGATTGAATGTTCCATCGCGCAGGAACAGGACACGTGGGTTTCTTTCGAACAATATTTATGGTTCGTTCGTGACTAAGTCTTCCTCGAAGATTAAGTCAATTAGGGTCATTCAGCGACCATTCGAGGCATTGCCAGATGCCTAGTGTGCCAGATACCTTACTGACGAGTCCACTAGGAGTCCGGAACGAAACGCTTCGTTTAACGTAATAAATTTACGTCCGACCGAATGGTCGGATTGGACTGGCTACCCAATATTAATTTGGCGGGTAGTAACACTCGTGCGAGGGCATTTGCGAGTCGACGCTTCCGCAGTCATACCGGGCTCAAGCCTTACAACCTTGAGTGGAATCCATCCGTGCAACACCCGCGAGTGTCCCTCAAATGGCACGATGTTAACATTGAATGTAGTCGAGCAACGTTTAAGGAGCGTACAGTACGGAGTAGATTCAGCCTGAATGTAATCAGCAAAACAGAATGGGTTTATTTATAGTCAGGCTACGCACAAGCTACGCCCATAACACGTTGTCGATAGTGTAAAGCGGGGTCACCTGGGGCTCACAAATTACACGGGCGTATAATCAAGCAAGTAGAACGGGCCCACCTATAGCAAGAGATGCCGGCAGGGCGTCTATTTGACAAATGGAACCGCTCAGTCTTTGTTCACTGGGAGTAGTGTCACATCCAACTCCTCTCTGGTCACCCGCAGCATCGACATTGTCACTGACAAATCGGTACACGAGACGGTGCTGATCCCAGGGCCGTTCGAAGCGCTAAAATATCCTGGTAAACGCGGAGGAGTTACGAGTGACGGGAGGAGATATGTCACTGGTAAGGGTGAAACCGCGAGCACCGCGCCTGGAAACAGTTCTTACTGTTGGACACAGGTAGGAGATAGTCGTGCATCAACGGATGAGGGAGGTTAATGGCTGTCGGATTCGAGACGATGCCGTAATCGTCTCTTCCTGTTAGCACAGGGGCCAGAGTATCGCCCGGGGCGTGTTTTCCCGTGGCGAAGTTTCCAGAGTGGCTGAACACCGTTTATATCGCGCTGCGGTCCACGCGTTAGTGTCTCCCGAGTGTTGACTCGTGAAGGAGGGCGGCGAATGTCACGACCGGTGAGGAACGGAGCAAACTTTCCGTCCGCACCGTTCGGCGGCGGTCTTTAATCGAGCTGTACTCGTTAAAGTAAGCTTCCCTCTCTAATTAAACCCCGAATCGTTTGGGATATTTGATGCGCGCGCTTGAACACTGCAGATACCGGGTAATTATAATTACCCCCTAATAATTGGAATTTCGAGGGAATCCCCACTCGAAGCCTCCCTAATGATTAAAAAATAATATATATACTATATTATCACTATGGGATTTACAAAATAATCGGGTGTCAGAAGTGAGATTTCAAATATAAATATGTATTTACTTTTAACCGGATTCACCTTCGTCGCTGACAAGTAACGGGCAAACTGTTCCGAAAAACGCGTAGAATTGTTCGGATGGTTCAACCGTCGCGTCGGATGTTCCTTACTGTCGCACAATCATTTTAAATCGCCTAGCACTTTCCTTTCTTCTACATTACTATATACTATAGTTAAAAGATAACTACAGTTATCCAATGTCGTTACAAAACTTCGTTCGAGGTTACAAGAGAACCTAGTCAGGGGTTGCACTGGACACTGTCATTGTTAGCGAGCCGGTTCAACGGGAGAATTGTCGGTGTAAACTTTCCCCATCCTAATTAACTTTTTCACTTCTCGCGATTCTCGAGTTCGAAGCCGTACGAAAAAATTCAAGCGGCGAAAAAATTTTGCCGAGTTCTCTCTCTCTCTCTTGCTATTATTGAAATGGGCGTAGAGGGGAGGAAGCTCAATCGCTCTCTGTAATTAACTCTATCTACCTGACGAGCCCAGAAAAAAGAAGCCGAAAAGGAGCGCGGGATCGATACGCAGCGCGCGAGGAGAACGTTGCCGCCCGCGCCTCATTCAATCTTTAAGGACCACAACCACCCCCTTGAGCCGGTGAAAGGGAAAAAAATATCTTAAGAATTCTACCGAGACTACGAAGCACATGGAATGAACGCAGCTCCAAGAGGGTCCGGCTTTTTCAACGGCTTTCGCGTCTTTTTTCGCAGCGTGGGTCGCGAGATTTACCCTGCCGCTGGAATAAAAAGAGCAAGATACATTCAGTAATTTTCTTCTTCGCGAAAAGGTGCGGGTATCAATGTCAAACTTGGTGAATTTCTGAGCGAGTATTTCGAGATTCTACAGAATTTTTTTCAATTTATAATACGATTACGATAAGATCCAATTCTGTAATTATAGACTTACATTGTATTCGAGTAATATTGGAATACTTATTTACCGAACATATCTCTAAAGTTTCGCTGAAATTGGTGGACTCGTTTGTAAGATATTGCGTCAAAAAGTTAGGGGAACGTCTCTGACGCCATAAAGTCTCTGACGCGTTGGAATTATATTTCAAAAATATAAGACTGATATAAAGTGTAAAGAGAGCACAGATATTTCAAGACGTGAAGGGCTCGAATTTTGTCTTGGCGCAGGTGGCGAAGAGTTGGGAATTGCTGTTATTTCTTAGGCAAAATTTAGAAGCCCGTCGTGTATCAGGTCGTCGCTGCCTCGCTTTTATATTTCTTCTGCAAGTGGACTTGCTTTATTAGGGACATTTCTTTCCTCGTTGAACCCTTCGTTACCGAAACCAAGCGAACATTCGCTCTGTATATTTTTACTCCACTCGTTAGGAGACCTTTAATTAAAACACGTATTTGAAATTTTTGTTTCGCAGCAAGAAGAATAGCGTCCTTAATTTCACGTGGTCGGCGGGCGTATATACAAATCAACAATTTAAACTTTAATTTATAAAAAGGATACCTTTGCAGAATCTCACAACCGCGCTTGTGATATTAACGTCAATCTAATGGATATTCATCAAACGAATGGCTCGAGTCAAGTTCTAAAGTGCATACTCCGAGTTTTTTCCGTGCTAAATAGAATAGGTTAGCTTGTGGTTCGACGAGAAATCAGATGTTTGCTTGTTTGTATGATTTATTTTCACATTTCAGATTCGTCCGAACAAAGCTTTCTCTACGAGCAGAAAAAGGAACAGGAATATTTTCCCGTCTCGTATATCCGCGAAGACTGATATCAAATCACGGAAACAGTTGTGCAAGTGTTTTCTCAAATTGCTCGTAACGTTAGAACTGCAGACAGCTTTCTATTTGCAGTAGATTTTTGTTGAATCCGCCGGAGAAACGCGAGCGTCCCAGCAAGAAAATTCGTGTCGAAAGTAAACAGTTGATATTACAGAAACGCTCGCGCCGACTACTCGCACGCTCCCTTGATCGCAACCGCAAACTCCGCCCTTCAAAACTCGCCGGGTCTTCGCCGAGGACTCAAACTAAATATCCAGAACGCTGCCGCAACGAAATTCCCCGTCAGATTCAATTATTCGTGTCATGCCAATATATTCTCCGGCGCGATTGTGTACCATGCAATGCAAATACATGGCTCCGGGGAAGTTCCTAGGTAAACCGAATAACATTTTCGGTCTAGATTAGTGCACGCGCTGTCCCTCACGAGATTGCATCGTCTTCAGCGGTTCTCCGTTGGATGAGGATGATTTTTCACGGAGCAAACTAAGAGCAAACTTAACTTTCAGGTTGAGAACTTTCTTTCCGATCGACCCTCATACAAACTCGTACACTTACAATTAGAACGAATACCTCGCCAATAGTGAAATTGTTGGATCAAGACACCGCAAATTAGGGATCCGACTTTGTACGGAAAACAGAGAGACTCCGAAGACTGTCTCAGCGTGTGTAGAAAGTTTCTTTCCATTATTTTTGGTGTGTTCACAAGGGGATAACGGGTTCCATGTGAACGCGTAAACTAATCCTCGACGACAATGTCTCTCACCAAGTTCTGCAGAACGCGTCCGGCAACTATGTGCGCAATCTCGTGTGTGTCTGTGTGTGTCGGCGCGGTGTGTGAAAAGTTTCGGACGACGACGGTAACCGAGTGTGTATTTCCAGCAGCGTCTCGTGCGTTTAATGCGGTTCGCCAAGGCGGCGGCAACTTTATGATTGAAAGATACACTGAATCATCGATGAATGCACAACTTTTGGTGCTGGAGAATCATCGCCTGTAAAAAGGAACAATGTTCCTGGAAAGTCGGGCCGAAGCTGGAAGACAAACGAGATTTCAGGGAACAGAGACTCCAGAAGTAAATGGACTTGGTTGGTATCGGTGCACAATTGAAGAAAGTCCACAGCAAAGAGAATGCAGTAGTACGAGTTGATAATTGAATCACAAACTGCGATTTAACAGGCTCCGAACGTCGAGCAGACGGCGACGATTTAAAGAGACGCGGAACAGAAAGGGAAGCAATGGAGAAATTTTATCAAACGATTAATTAACTAAATGGTGAAGCATAAAAGTGGCGAAAGAACCCGCGACGATGCCTGTAAATGGAATCGAAGCAACGACAATTACCACAGACACCGACCGACACCATTGTTAGCAGAACCCGTACTCGTGTTACGCTGGTAGAACAGGTATATTTGTCAGCGTTAATTGCTGTATTCATATGCGAGCACGATTCGTGGGGATTCATAGGAAACGGTTATAATTCGCGCACACTGACTCGGTCTCGCCGACTAAACCCCCGGTATCGGATTGGCTAATTTGGGACGCAATAGATAGACGATCGGTCGATTCGAACGACACCGGAGCACCCGTTAACGTTTGCGTGCCTGTGCCAGTATTGTTCAAACTTCTCAAGAGAGTGCGAATCCGGTAACTTGAAACAATAGGCACGATCGATGGTGACAGTGGACAATAGAATTCGAATACCACGGGAATATAACTCGTGTTATCATTCCGGCTATGGAGGGCGACACGATAAAGCCTTTGGCAAGTGGAATGGCACAGGCTATGGGCAGACGCGTTCATTCTACATTATTAGAGAAAATAATTTGTTCTTTTACGATTGTTTATATTGCACTTTTAATCACGATTAGTCGGCTGCAGGATTGAATAGGATCGATGGTGAGCTCGGGACCTAAAGGGTTCAGTTCTGTGAAACAGGATTTATTGACGAGAAAATTCAATTTCTGTTACTGTCAGGAGGATCAGGATGAACGAGATTAGACTCGCACCGATCCCGAGGATATTTTCGAATGTGCTACCGACAAGAAGCATGTGTTCGCCTAAAGCGTGTCACGAACTAAGACGGAGATAGAAATTCCAGGGGAAATTCAAAGCGTTCCTGGAACTGGCACGAGTGTAAGTAAATTACAGGCTCACAATTAGTGTTCGGTAGAATTGGAGGTGTACATGGGGTGTACAAACGGGTGACGACGGCTGGGCGTCTTCGCGATGTCGACATCCTGAGGCACGTGTTGCCCCCGAAATTAATGACTACGTGCCTTATCTTTAACCCATCCGCGTTCTCGCGTTGAGAGGTCACGGAGACAAGGTTGAACTTGGCACGGTGGAATTCTAATGGAGCTCCGGAACGTGTTGAAAGTATTGCTTAAACTGTTTCTATCGATTCCAGGTTATACTGTCCCCGAAATCCTTGGAAATTTGATTTTTGAAATCATGTGACCAGGATAGCTGTTCAGCTCAATTGTAAATATTTACAGTAGAAACGAGACGAGATTTTAATTTACAAATGAAATGAGATCGGACGTAGAACAAAAGAATTCGTAACAGATTTATAAATGTTTCGCATCGAAACTCTGATATATTAGTAATTTCAAAATGCCAGAAACCGAAGACATGTTCTGCGGAGAACCAACGAGAAAATCGATATAACGGGAAAATCTTCGGTCAGACCCAGATCAAAGGAATAGAAGAGACAAACTAGCAAACCATTTACAGTGGAGACACGTTATTAATTTTGAAAAATATCACAAACCGAAGAAACATTCTCGATAAACCAAGGAAATCGGTGGAGAAAGAAAGCCATTGGCCAGACAAATCGTTCTGCGAATCCAGTGAAGAATGCATTGGCATTTCAGATTTTCTGGCCAATGTGTATCGATCAGGATAGGAAGTTCGAACAGTTGACGTAATATAAAAGTACGGAGGGTATCATGAAATTTCGATGAAGTGATATAGTGTGTCGCCGGTGTCCTGCGCACGGATATTCAAAAGTTTGACAGGAAATATATTACAAGGGAATATACACGGCGCATAATCGGGAATGATATTCGGCCGAGATTTTCTAGCCGAACAAGATCGAGTGAACTACGAACTCGCGTGACTTGATACGTTTCGGAGTACAGCGAAGTTGTTAAAACGTGACCGTCTTTGAAGATCGGACTTCGAGAACGGCCTCCGAGAACTAACGAGACAGCTGCGAAGGAAATTAATTTAGAGCCTTCCAGGTTCTACCACCATTCTAACCCTCCATCGTTTCGACATGACCGACCGTCAACCCCCCTAATTTCATCGCTTAAGTTCCTAGTACCGGGTCCGTCGACGAGCGGAATTGCCAGACGTCTTAAGAAGCAGCGAACCAGATTAAAACCGGGATTCGAATACTTTGTGCCGCCAGTTAAACTAGATGAAGGCCATAATTCCTCGCCGACTAAATCGTACACCCTTCCGCAACGTTAAAACTGTTTAGAAATTACAGTATCGTGTACACAGGTTTGGTTTCCACGATCGAGTGAATTTTATTTCTAAATTTTCTAGTAAAATGTATTTCACAAAGTTCAGAGAATTTTATCGTCCGAGGAAATTTTTCTCCTTATTAATTAATGTCGGGAAGGGTGTAATCGTGAAGAGTTTTACGTACACGAGAGAGAGATCCTTCAAAATAAGAGCATTGGCTTTCTCAAAGGTAATTGGAGTTGAAATTTCCGAGTCTATTGTTTCTCGGAAGTAGAGAGAGGATCTTGTATCGTGTCAGACAGGTAAAGAGAATTTAGGCAAGAGATTAGGCACTATGAATCGAGAATAACGGGGGACTAAGACGAAAATGTCGGCGCAACCAAGGAGAACATAGACGTGTAATGGGATTTGTGGTTTCATTGGTCAGCTTGTGGCCACACACCGACCAACACACAGAGACAGAGGGGAACCAGGCTGAACCGCAACAGCGTACGTTCCTTCATTTCACCCGGCCATGGATGCGTGCAATTACTTTGAGACCTGTAATTCTTTCCTTACAATCTGACACAGTATATATAGAATCGATTAATAGATCTTTTATTAAATTACAAAATTTGTCTTTGCTAAGAATAAAAAAAGAATTTCTGAATTGTTAATAATAATCGGACGCCTTCCATAAAGCAGGACCATAATTTCCTTGGAGCAATTACGGTGCAAAGCAGCTTGGCGCGAGTATTTCGTACCTAGCTCCGATCCCCTTAACGAGTTTTGTGTGCACCTGTATCGGGCATGTCTGAGTCGGCAACGGTATACGTATTCCACTGCAGGCCGAACTCCTGCCGCTTACAAGGAACTTGGAGAAAACTGACCAACTGCTTCACCCACGTTGGCTGTTGACTAAGCTGCGAACAACGTCTTGACAGCGGCCGAAGCGTTCCACGGTTATAGAATCAACACCGAATCGATATAGACAGTCGATTGCTTCGCAGATTGCCGGCATTTCTCCTGGGAAATTGTTTCCGACGCCCCTGGTGCTCGACCGGTTACGTGGAACCAAACTGTCTATAAATTTTCATCTATCTTTTACACGATTTTTGCGCTCCGAACGATTTCGAAAGGACATCGATCGCTATCCTTTACATCGGATATTATTAGAATAGCAGTGAGCTTCCATCAGACAAGTGGAAGAGATCAATTTGTAATCGGACAAGCAGAATTGGTCTGTCTCCTGGGCCCCACCAGTAGAATAGATCGGTCTTTAGACGAAAAATTGTAATCCTTAACGTAAAGTAACAGAATTCAATGAAACGCTTAATCTCGCCGTTGTTCGCAAAGCGTCACAAGCTACGCGAGCGAAAAATCCACCGTTTCGAAATAGACAAACGATCAACGCGATTCGATTTCTGTGCGAAACTTATTTATCGCCGTCTGTCGCTGGAAATTATAGAGCAGGTGGATAGAGTCCGCTTTGATCTCTTTTTCAAGCCACCGCAGCCTCGAACAACGGTCCATTACAGATTCCATTCGAGCCGTAAATCCGTTTGTTAGCGCTGCTGACGGTGGACACGTTGTTTTCAGGGACTGCAGTTAATAAATGCGTGACACTGTTTAATGACGTTCGATTATCCATTAAAGCTCATTCATTACCGAACACCTTTGAACAATGAGAAATCGTGACAAACAGTTCCCAAACGTTTCGCGTCAATGAGCGGTAAGCGTTGAATTTTAAATAACAAAGAGAAATTTTGGTTGGGAGCACTCAAAAAGCTTTCAGCGAAATCCCTTTCGCCGATGCTTGGTGTATACAGGGTGACCCAGGTTGTTCCTGTCGAATACCAAAAATAGACAGAATCGATCAGATTTCATTAGATATGATTTGTTCTCCGATCGACGATGGGAAACGTTCATCAATATTTATAAGCCTCGGAAGCCTGCATAATTTATGCTACTTTTCTTCCTTCGCCAGTATAATTAGACATCTCGAATTGATTGATATCGGATCTTTCAGCTCGACTCGTCTCCGCTCGATCGGAACGAACCGAACCCGAGTCTTTTCTCGGGAACGACTGCAATCGTTTCCGAGCAAGCGAACTCGCCTTGACTTTCTTCGAAAAAAACAACCCAAGGATAAAAAAGTGCGTTGTTGAAAGTACACCGAGGAGCGTTTCCGTTCTTCGTTCCTTCCATTTCGAGCTCGATCGGTTCTCCTTGCGTTGAGTAAGACCGTGGTACTTTCTTCGCGAAGTCTTGGAACTCTCGAAAACATTCCTTGAACAATTATTGAAAATGTTCGGTGCTCGGTGCTTCGAGGAAACTTCGCGAATAAATCGCCCTAGTTATGCAATTCTTCCGGGGAATCGATTAATAGAAGAATTCCCTTTGAAGTGAAAAGTTACGGTTCAGGTCCTACGCAATGTTAAGCAACTACGTGCAAGATAAAAGGAAATTATTCTCCGAGCGAGGTTCGCCGAAATAAACGGCTCTGCAGTCGAGCGTAAGAGTTTTCCACTGGTATCGATCCCGAATCGACAAAACATGTCTATTATCGAATGCTGTGGGGCGTGCGTGTTTCATCTCCGACATGGGAAACACGTTGTTCATAGGAGGAGAATTACGACGGCGCTCGTTGCCGTTCGAGATACGAGCATTGCCGCGAGCATCGAATTTATTTATCTCGAATAGACAGCCTCTTATCGCACAACTATATGTAGACATTTCAAAATGGTCTTTTAAAATGCAACATCTAAAACAATAAATTTGATGTTCGTTTTTACCGAATCGGTGAAATCTTTGTTACACGAGAATCAAATTAAGCCAGGTTTGTTCTTGTACAAATAGTACAGGTCAGGCCTTGATCATACAATTAGTATGCATGGGCTCGTGTGCGTAGTCAGTTAAGTAGTAGTACAGGTCAACATGTAATCGTACAAATAGGATTGGTCAGTGCGTAGTTCGACAAGTAGTATAGGCCAACGTATATTCAAGCAAGTAGTACAGGTCAGCGTTTAGTCGGGTTAAGTTGTATGTCAATTTGCAGTCAAACAAGTTCATGACTCCAGGAGTCATTTACCCAATCGTTAACCCAAAATCTAGTAGCAGCCCGTGATCAGCCAAGTGGAATAATCACGTTCTTCGGCAAAGAAGAACGTGGCCGTTCCTTTACACAGACTTTTAGTCAAAACATCAAATAAACGGTCTACGTAACACAGTCTGTAGATTCAATAGCATAATTCTCAGCTAAAGCATTTATTGCAGCGCGAACCAAAAGTAAATAAAACAGAACTAAAGCTAGAGCATCAAAGGAGCCCTCTCCGTGAATTTTCAAGCGACTGTAATATCGCGCAACGTACAATCGGCAAAGGTAAATCAACGCGCAGCAAGCGAAACGCCGTCGGTTTCATAATCGAATTCCAATTTAATCTTTGGGTTTGACGGACGAGTCGTCGCCGCACGCGTCCAGCAATAAAGTTCGTCAAGCGACGGGAGATTTGCTTTGGCGGCGATCGGCGGATTTCCATCGGTGCTGCTACAATATATTCCGAGGATCATCTCAAACGATCGCGGTTATTGACACTAACCGTACCACGACCGGTCAAATCACCGGTTTCACATTTTTTGAAATGCATTAGAAATTCTAAAATTTGTTTCTTCATCCGAGCACATATTTTTATCAAAGGGTCTAGCCGATCAATTTTTTTTAGTTTTGTTGCGGGAGACCATCGCAAAGAACAATAAAAATCGACCTTTTTCGTCGTTTCTGCTTCGAGGAAGAGACTTACAGTCGTTGGTTTTTCATTTTTTACAACCACACTTTGCAACAAAAAAATCTGAAAAAATTATTTAACATGCGCCTTAGGATCCAAAATATGTAACATTTTTCCAGAATATTAGAACGCATCGGTGTCTGGAAAATATATGGAAAAGCACAAATTCTAATTTACGTTATCCTTCAATCGACGCTGCATTAACCAGCATAAATCGCCATCAGTCTCCTTTACAGAGCCTGAAATTGAACAGGTCCGGCCCGCCGCAGGAAACAAAACGCCCGCACCCGGTCGTCCTCGTCGTCGGCCTGTTTTATTTGTCGCGCAAACGAACCTCGTTACGCGCCACGAACCGACAAAGTCCCTCGGTATAATTGACAGGGGTTGTTTTCGAACGGAAACCGGCTCGGACGCGTCCCGCTTTTGATCGTCCTTTTGTTAATCCTTTCGGACGGAGACGGGCGCAACTTTTCACCGGATAAAGGACCTTCAGTAACGAACGCCGCGCCGCGCGCGGACCAGCGCTTTGTGTGCTTTCTGGCAGCACGATTCAACAAGCTTTCTTTGAATAATTGCGCTACACGCTGGTCAAATACGCAATGCGCCCAAAATTTACTACAGGATAGTAATTATTACCCTGTAAACGTACAAACCCGTTTCTGATACGTTATGTATTTCCTGTGTGTAGTAGATGTTTTTCCAGACAAGAAATATAAATCAGTGAATATGCAATAAATCAGTACGAGTTAGTCTATAATCGGACAAGTATAACAAGTATATAATAAGAAAGAATGGTAAAAGTTTTTCAGGTACATGTGCAATTATTAATCGTCGGTAGCAACATGAAGATTCTGTACTTTGGTGCCAGTATTAGCGTGTGATGGCTGCTATTTAATTACATCTCCGTCGCTTGCCTACAGCACGGGGATTTTGCTGCAACAAACCGGCGAGGACACGCTGCGAGAGCAAGTGTCTCGAAAATTCGCACGAAGCGCATAACCCTATATCTTTCTGCGCAATTTGTAGCCCGCTCCGCGCAGTACAATGAAATACTGCGATACGTCCACCCGTTTGTCGAAGGATTAAATTGTATCCCGGCTTACAAACGGCCACCAGTTGCCCGCTCCAGCTGCTTTTCAATGGAAATTTTCATCGCAAGTGTTTGCGCAACCCGTGTTAATTAAAATTCCTCTAAATAAACGTCGTGATAGTTTTCGAAATTCTGTCCCTAATCTCGTAGCGCCAGACTACTCCAGATCGAAGCAAAATTCACTAAAACTCGTAAATGTAACTCACATCGTCATTAGTGCATTTTAACAATTCTATTTCTTTATTTTCATTGAAGCTGGGATTTTTTGAAAGATACAGAGCCAGCAGGGATTCCAGTAATACACGGTGACTAAAAATTCCCCTGCGGGACATAATTCGGTCAGGATAACGTTTCTCAGTGGAGTAACCGCACTTTAGCCAACCACCAACGTCGTATCATTAATTCATAATGCCGTGTGTCGTTGTAACGGCGTTGAAAGGCTCGTGACACAAGCAGAACTCGTTCATCCGTGACGTGGATGCCACATTTGCGGCGAAATTTCGACGATGTGTGCATCAGACACTTTCCTGTCCCAGCTAGAACCGCATCATCGTGAACACACTCGAAATAGTACACTTATTTAACGAGCTATCTTCGAACCAACGCTGTTAAATATTTTCCCCCGGCCGAATGAATTAATTTTCGAAAAGAGAATTAAAAACGGTGAAGTAAAAATAATTGCGCGCACCTTTCTCTCTCTCTCTCTGTCTTTCGATTGTCGCAACCTTCCAGACAGTTATACAATTTATTCAGGATTTCGCGTACTAAATTAATCCCTCGAAGGTTCACGCGAACAGTCCGAGCTCCACTTTTTCGCAGGATTCTTTTGCTGCGCGCTAGCTCGTTTGTTTGTTGCGATCCTGCTGAACGATTTATTCTCCTCTTAAATATTCCTCGGGGAGTGCATTAACTTCTCTGTCCGGGAAAAAAGTATCTAAACGAACGCGGAAAAACAGGGTCCGTGGATTCCTGTGAAAGCCTTTTGCTTTTATTTCGCGAGTCGTGAAAACTGCCACCGTCTGTCGGTAAATCGAGCGCGCAGCTTCGCGGGATTGTTGCAACAATCGTGCCGCGCTCGGCATTGTCGCCGCGAACGTATGACGTCGCGGTGTCAATTTGCAGTAAATCATCGCTAATTAAACGACATCGCGCTGCTGGTAATTAACAGACCCGGTTGGGACCGCCTATGCTGACTTTAGCACAGCTTGCCGTCTATCTCCGTACAAACTGGGCTCTGCTTTTCGACAGGCAGAAACGAATGCTGCATTCATAACTATTCAGGATGGATGGAAGTTAATTATCTTGCTAAGAATGTGATTTAAAGACCTAGTACTTCATCCTGCCACTAAGGCAAACGTGCATCGTGTTCTTGAACTTTGTCTATACGTTTACGTTTCTACAGTGACGATAATCGCTGGTGTTCGATTTGTAACTTCGATCGGGCTCATCTTAAAGGTATCCTTTATCCTAACTTTATTATGCGTGCTATACTAATTCTGTTCACTCTACTGGCATCATTTATCAGTAGACTGCGGATCTTTATGCAAAATAAAAACTTTCTTGTCGAATATGTTTAAAAAGTTGAAACTAATATAGTAGTGTATTTAAATTCTTCAAGTACTTTTACTGATTTTGTATCATATTCGCATATAATCCGCAATCTATTTATCACGGATAAGAAGCTCCATTAAGAGTTCAGTTTATCTATCCAATGCAAATAAATTGAAAGACGATCGATCTTCGGTCTGATAAGTAGAATAATGACGGTCCCAGATCAGACAGGTCGCATCAGAAGTAAGTTATCGTGAAACAAGTGGAATAGGCCGGGCGTCAGACAAAGGGACTGTAGAAGATTGATAGTCGGCCGAGTGGAATAGGGACGTTCATAGTCAGACAAGTGGAATAGTGAGTGTATACAGGGCGAGTCTAGAAGATCACGAACCGTGTCTATTCAGACAAGCAGAATAGGGGCGCAGTGTCTCGCCAGACAATGAGACCGAGCGTGGTATGCATCCAGTCAATTAGACCGAGGATCAACCGAACGAAACGGAGCGTCGCATGAAACGAGTAGAAACAGCAGCAGTATCTGCTCGGAAGAGTGAAACGAAGATTCTTGCAGAAAACCGCAACCACTTACAAAATTCGAGAGACGCAACCGGAATCGTCCCCGGAAACCACGTCACTGGCAGTGGCATACTTAATGCTAAACGGACCGGCGCGGCGTACCGGGTGGACCGAGCGTAATTCATAAACGTCTCAACAAAACATCCCTTTGCGATTCCTCGTAAACATTCCTCGTAGAAAACGCGTTGCCTCGTCGAGAATTAATTGGAATGAATTTAGGAGAAAGATTCCCTGAATTTGAAATTGGACGATACCGACGAGGACCCAAAGTGGTTTCGCGAATCCTCCCAAGAGTCGCTGGATACCATTTAACCTTTTCACTTCGACAACTGTATTACCTCGCTACAAGTTTCGAACAAAAGACCAAAAGGGGTGAGACACGAGGGTGTGTAAACACTGTCTACGTCGTCGGAGCACCGCCCGACAATACAAACGACAACTACTGAGGGTTTACCGTGCATACACTGCGAATCTTCGGGAAAATTCTCGAAATCAGCGACACAGGGAAGAACGAGGCTCGCCCCGTCAAGTTTCCCGGGCATAATTAATCCGAAACTCAATCAAAGTTCCCAATAAGAACTTGCTCGCGAGAAGAAGGAAATCGATTATCGAAATAACGCAATTTGCGAGGTGAACGCGCGCCCTCGACGCGTAACGCTTCCCGTTCTCCCGAAGTGTGTTTCACGCACGAGATCGGGGCCGAACAAGATAGAAAGAGAGCGGAGAAGAGAGAGGGGGGATGGGAGTGAGAGGTAGGGAGAGGAATTTGGGATATACGATGCGGGGGCGGTGGGTGGGTGGTAGCGCAGAGGAAAAGTTCGAGTTGGACCAGTAGTAGGATCGATAGTTCTGTCATAAGCCGGCACGAGCAACAAAACCGCACGCGTCAGCCTTAGCCGGTTGCGGTTCATGATAACGATTCAATTTTTCCGCGGTGGAAATCTCCGCCCACCTATTATAGTATTCGGCGAGATGTTCTCTAGGCTTCTCCTGCCACCGCTTTCTTCTTTCCATCGCATCGCCCGCGGTTCAGACAAAATTCCATCGTCTCCGTTCAATCCTGCTGGGTGTGGTCCGTAATGTTTGGACACCTTGCATTGGCTTCGTTTTCTTTTAAGTAATACCACCAATACACCACAAATGAAATGCAAAGACTTCCCCTAAAAGGGGTGCTTATCGACAAAATCAAATTTATTCGAAATTACTACGCAGATCTTAAATTCATGCTCATTAACCCCAAACGAACCATCAAAAATCAAATTAATTTTACATTACCCCCGGAACTTGAGTTCGTTCTCATCGACCCCCGGCGAATCGCAAAAAATAAAATTAATTTCACGTTACCCCCAGAAGATAAATTAATGCTCATCAACCTCCAACGAACCACCTTCCAATTAAATATGGTCCGTTCCTACGTACAACACGAGGTTCATTTGTCAGGAACTGGTTAAAGATGATAAAAATTCAATAAATGTACACGCGAAAGACGTACATACGTACCGGAAGCAGAGAGAATTGGTACAGCCGTTTATCGTTTCGTCGCGACGTATCATTCCGAGGAACGTGCTTGCAGATCGAACGTGAGATAAGCGTTGGGGGCCGCGTCTTCAGCACCTACACACGATCCCACGCGTTGCAATAGGGAGGAACATTAATTACTTCGCTTTAACGAGGCTAGAGCAAGAAAAATCAACTTGCGAATATTGGGTGAGCTCCGAAGTTTCCAAATTTTTTAACTAATTTCTACGATCGAATACTTTTTACCAGTATAATTGGTCTTCTAAATTGTATTCAGCTCGACAATGCGATTTATTAATTTCCAGAGGAATTCGCGGAAAATTTAGCACCCGACCAATACATACAAACGAGAGCGCGATTAAAATTAACACGCACGCGCAATATTGACGCCGGCAACAATGCAGACGTTCGATAAAATCGTACCCGATCAGTCGCTTTACATTAATTCCCGTTAACAATACAGCGTTGTCGGTTTTCGCCGAAACTTTTACTCCTGATTATTCTAATGAACGGATGGGGCGCGTTCGCCACGAGGTCGGGATTTCACGCGCGTGTGTGTCCGGAAAGTTTATCATCGGGTTATTGTTGTTCCAGTAAACCGTGGATTTTCCATACCTGACGGGCGTCCGCGAATTATTAAATACTTTAATGACGGTTAATTGCGCACCGTTCGGCGCGGCATACGTGGAATTATGACCGGGTTTCGTGCACCGAACGATGCGCGTTCCACGAAAATTCGATTGAATTACGGAAGTGAAGTTGCAGTCCGAGCCACATTGTAAAACGCATAGTCGCGCGGAATTTATCGATGCACTGCAGCACGCTAGAAAATGATTACCAATGAATGGCCTGCGTTCGATAGAACCGACTGCGAGTTATACGCGAGACCTCGTCAAGAATTCGCGGGACTCCATTACGCTCGCTGACAGCCTAACGCGTTCGCGAAAGTCGCGATTTTGAGCGTGATAAATTTTCTACCCTGTTATTTTGAACCCTGATAGTTTAATTTAGCAAAGAAACTACAAAAGAAAAAAAAGTCGTTTGAATTTTTCAAACAAAAAAGAATTTTTTTACTAATTTTTTGGTAAAAATATATCTAAACACGAATATATATAATTACATTTGTTTCTTCAGTGGACATTTTACCTCCACTCGTATAAATTGCATTGCTGAATCAACTTATTTCAAAAAATCAATTTTCGATATTCGGGGTCATTACAATAACTTCCCTATAAAATCGGGAAGTTAAAAAAGGCCACATTTTCTTCTTCCAGGAGAAATTGATTCGTAAAAGAATCAAGTTATGAAGAGTATATAATTTTAACTGAAGGCAAACGTTTTGTTAGGCGAGTTGATTGGAGCACACGGCGACGTGCTCACTGTAATTCCGAGTCAACCAGCTTGGCGATCCCGAGGCATGCGGATTGAATGCGAAGAGAAATCTCGGACCGCGCCGGGTCCTCCATTCAGGACTCATGTTCTCTGCAAATTGTCCGAGGAAAAAAATGACAATAGCGGGAACAGGGTCCGCAGATAATACTCGCCGAGAGTGTATGGTAGGTGGAGAGAAAGAGAAAGAAAGGGACGGTCGTCGACGATGAAAATGAAGGCAGCCACGCGACTCGAAACCGTGCACGGCCGATTTGCGAAACGGCCGAATGAAACAAGCGTACCGTTTCATTCCGTCGCGCCTCGCCGCGCCTCGCACCGAGGCAAATGAACTTTTCGCTCATGAAAATCGTCCCTTTTTTCAAGCCTCGCCCGACAAACGGGACAACTGGAGCGGCGCCGTTCAACTTCTAGGACAATGCCGCCGATAATAAGATAACAACAGGCTGTCCCGAAAGATTCGACGAACTTGATTAACCGAAAGAGGACCCGGTTCAACCATGAAATTCAAAGAGTGATAACAAACTTCGTGGTCGGTATTGTATCGGTTCATGTTGGCCCGAGGATCTCGTTATTTCGAGTGTTGGTCGGCACGATGGGCAAAAGATGAGTGAATCGATGCTTACAAAAGCTTTCAACGCGTTTTGAGTTGCCCTTTTTAATTTATGAAACACTCTGTTTCCGATGATGCTTCAGAAATGTATGGGAATTTCTTAAAAGATGTCGATCGAAGAAGTGTCGATTTGAATGTAGATGAAAAGGGAAATATGGGTTTTTTCAAACATTTTGTTGCTTCTTGTTGCCTTCTTATTTCATTCGGTAAGGAATCTCTTTGTCCACCGCACATCACCGAATTAATTTCGAGTCTATACGATCGAATCTTCCGACACGCTTTTACGCCGTCATGCCCACAGAGGATGCAAATTTCTCAGGTATTTCAGCGAGCGATAGAGCCGTCCGAACGTCGCTTTAATTCCATCGTGGCTCGTAAGTAGCTCCATTTCAGACGCAGAAATGCGCGGGGTGAATTTCGCCGCGCGTCGCCGCGGTCAATAAAAATAAAAGAACGCTTCCGGTAATTAAACTGTCCCGCGAAAACTCATTTCCTCCCCACTTTCTGCGGTTCCGCATGGATGAATTCCTCTCTGGTAGAGGGGGGACGAAAAATTCAGCGGAATCGGGTTGCAGAAATTTCATTAGCCTCGGCCGAAAAGGCCGACCGCGCAATTTACGCGAAAGTTTTGCCTTCGAATGGAGCCACGCTTACTAATTTCACTGAAATTCCGCGTCTCACCGAAGCGGGCAGCTTCCGGAAGAACTTTTCGCAAATTAAGAGATCAACGACGACTGTCCCGCGGTGCGTGTGACCCGCGTTATCCGCCGGTTCAATTTCCGATTTCGAACGGTACCGCGTGTCCCCTGTCGCGCCGAATTGGTAAAACCCTCACCCCTCGATAATAGCACGACGAATGAAAACGATCGCGAAACAACCTGTACGAAGCTAACGACCGGCCGTGTCCCGCAAAAACTGCCGATGATCATCGGAATCGCTTTTGTACTCGCTCCGGACCCGGCTTCACCGGTGCTTCAGATTTTACACCCCCGAACAATCGTTTTTATCGAACTTTTCGCGCTCGTCCCGGTGCCCCTCTCGATTTTTTGCATGGTCGAGCTTTTCTCGTGAACTAAGCACTCTTCGCGTCGGTTTTGTACATATTTTTTCGAGCGACGGAAAATAATTTGAAACCCGTGGATTCGTCAATTAAATATTCCCTAATTTCATTATATATTTTGAGTCAATCGATCGCCTGTTTAATACACCGTGAAAGTTTAAATAATAATTCACCGCTGTACAAAACCGAAGGAAAAACGCGTAACTCATCGTTCTCACCCGACAATCAATCACTCACGAGCGAACGAGGTTTATGAAAGATTGAACACAGACACGAACAAAACTCGAAAACAAGTCGCACATCATGCAACTCGGAACACGAACAATTGTTCCCGCGATATTATTTCTGTATCGCTATTCTCTTTGAAGCGCATCCACCGGTTTGTAAAGTCACGTTCATGATCGATTTCTCAGCTTCACTATCAATTAGGGTAACGTGTTTCACGCGAGGCCTCTTTACAAAGCTGTGCGACGCATTACAAATTTTCATCCATCGACTGTCAAGGATTTTTGAAAATTTCATCCATCATTCTTGCTTGCGACTCAATTTAGAAAAACGGATATAAATATCTTCGGATCTCCGGCGTTCTCTAAATTTTTCAGTAGTTTCTTTATGACTTTCCCACCTATAAATCCACCAGAGTTTTTGAATTCGTAATATCCCCACCTTGTTCGCTGAATTCCCAATGTTTCTAAATTTATAATATCTCTACCTTGTTCTTGAAATTCTCCGGTGAAATTCGTAATATCGCTGGCTTGTTCTACGGGCGTTCCAAATTTATATTGTAATATTTTGATGGGTACGTGAATTCTCGAAAAATCAATCGAATATAACGAAGGTGATTCCTCCCAGACGCCTCGTTTCATCCGAACGAAGGCCTTATTCGATTATTTGCGCAGGTGTATCGATTACGTGAGGAGTGTAATAATTTTCTATCCTCTTACCCAGCCCGGAAATAATGGGATCTCGATTAACGAGCTTCGTCGCGATCAGCGAACGAAAAATAAAGTACTAGGATCAAGCTCGATATTTTCAATTTCTTTTGTATCACGCTCCCGATAATTACGTTACGCTTTCGGTCGCTTCGACGTGTTTCGATATGAACTGCGTGGGCGTTGAAACACGATTCTGAGTTTAAACAAGAATTATCCGATGGTCGATTAGGAACGCTCGCCTCGTCGATTCTCTATGCCCCATTGTCCTAATTTGCGAAAGTTTGCTTCATTTGGATATTACGTGTGTCCATAAATCGAAGTGGCGACGGGCCAGCGGAAAGTTCCGCGGCGTGCGTGGCCCGAACACCGTTCACCAAGTATTCTGGGTATGGACACGACCCGTGTATTCCTGTGTATCAAATATTAACCATTAATTAAACTATTGTCATTAGTTGGCGGATTTCAGTTGTTAGGCATGCTAGAGTGGGACCTGGTTTTGTTGGACTAGTGTTATGGGTGTTGATGTTGATAAGTAGAATAGAAGCAGTCCACGGTTAGAAAATCGAAACAGAAACGGTGTATAGTGAGACAAATAGTAACGCAACGTAGAAAGTTATAAACTTACAAACAAACAAAGGAAAATAGGGTAATCAATATCAGACAACTGAAACGGGGTACAACCATGGTTTCAGTGTATCTTAATTAAACATGATCCCTGGAGCAAATAGCCGCCGATTTCACGATTATTAAGCAGTTAAACCTTGCCTTCCCCTGAATGAATTCTAACCCCGTCCTTCGATCAGGACAAACAGGAATTCACGGAACCCGTTCCAGGGAAATAGATGCAGCTTCTAGTACCTACGAACTCCCCATTCGCTAGTTTACGACAAGTTCGATGTTGGATAGATTCCGGAGTAATCCGAACAGAGTAGCTAGGCATCGTAAAATGGTCGCGCATCAACAGGGGATGACGCGATGACGTCCGATAACTGCGTTATCGTCGCACGCACGCTTCTAATTAAATTAGTCGCCCGAGGAAGGAACCTCCGAGCGAATCGAATCATCTTTGGAGCACACCAAAGCGATTTTGAGTGCATTAGAAACAGAACGCTGTACAGAGTGCGTTGAAACGCCACGAATTCAAATTTTCGTGAACTTTCTATTTTTCCTAACGTTTCATTACCCTGTAAGATAAATACGCGTTAAAACAACAGTTCCACGAGAGAACTTCTCTGCTAACTGGTAAAAAAATCGTACTTCCAGGATCCAGAATTTTATTGAATAAAATTGAATTTTCCCGACGAGCAGTTCGCCGTAGACCGAGCTAAATTTCAGCGCAGACATGTCTTTGCTTCTCAACTGCACCGAAACTCCTGTAACTTGTCCCGTGGATGTAACATTATTTTCGGCAGGGGAACGAGCTCCGAAAACTCAACAAAGATAATTTCGCGGAGAATCGAAGCGGAATTGGATATCAGGCAAACGAATGGGCACTCAGAAGGCAGAAGTTCCTCCAGGATCCACGACGTTTCGCGGCATAAATTTCCCATTGCGGCGGAATTCTTCAAATTCCATCGCGTTCAGGCCGAATTGGAAATTTCCCGACCCCATATAAATCCCGGAATCTCCTATTTCTATGGGCGTGCTTATCCGTCGGTCAAATTTCTCTCTTCTCGTCCGCGCTGCTGCGAAAAGTCTCGGGAAAAATGTACCGGCTGCATCGAAAAACCGTTTCGCTTCTTATAATAATTAGACGTCCAATTCTAGCGGAAATAAGTCGGTCCATAGTTAGACAATCGACCGATATAGGCATTGATCTTCTACAAAAAATATTACAAAAGTTGCCTGTAATACGACAAATAAAATAGGCTAGTTTACGATCAGACAAGTAGAACAGGCTATTCTATTTGTCAGTCAAGTAGAATGGGTCAACCTATTCTCATACAGGTAAAACCGGCCTATCTGTGACAGACAAACAAAGTAGGGCACTGACGACCAACATGTAATTTATTAGGTTGCCCACTAAATTCGCAATATCCAGTTTGTGCAACATCTATAAATAACTTTCCTCGCAGCAACCTAAAGATGACGAATTTAGTCGCCAATCTAACAGATAAGTAAAATATCGTAGCCTATACCGAGTCAACGTGGAAGCACAATGGTGCCTGAGTAGATCAGTGACAAAGATAAGTTAGCATTGTCTTCGACCAGATAAATAGAAGAGGTGTGCCTTGAGACAGACAAGTACAACAGGCATGTCTCCGATCAGACAAGTAAAGTAGGACATGTTACAATTTACATACACAAGCGTAACTAAAAGACCAGGATTTATATTCAAACAACGTGGGAGAACAAAAAACCCTTGTCCAGACTGATGGCAAAATTACACATACGTAAGATGGATGAGACACTTAGAAACTGCCGAGTGAAAATTTCGCGAGGATTTTCTTCTCGTTTAAAAAATCCCGGAACAGCGTTACGGTCTTCGGGAGCCCATCGCGCGAGTTAGCATTAAAATCGGGCAGATTTTACGGAAACCGCTCGGTCGTTATCATGTGCCGGAAGCGACGAGACGTAACCCGGCGGTTTACGGGCCGCCACGGCTGCCAAAATTTGCGTATCCCCGGGGAACGAGCTGTGTTCTCGTCGGCTAGACACCGCGCCGACGCTATTGCAAATTCGAGCGTGACTTATTGTCGTACGCGCTCGCGAACACGCTCGCCAGGAATGCCAGCTATCCCTCTGAGACGGCATCCTCGAAGAATTCCGGCCCGGTCGTTCTGTCGAAGAGCGAACCGCTCCAGGCTCCTTCGGAATTTATTAGACCGTAGCTTCTTAACGCTTCCCACGATTTTACGATGCGCACTCACCAATTTTTCTTTCTATCTCCGCGAATCTCCCGGCCCCGTACCTTCCCCTTCAGTCACGCAATTTTTTCCCTTTTTATTTAACATCCATGCCCCCCTACGGAATCAAGTTTTCATGTACACAACCGCCGTTCGTCACTACCTTTGTCTCCCGAATGGATCTACCAGTTTAGAATGAAAATTAACATAAAATCATTCAAAGCGTTAGAAACATAACAAGTGACTGGAAATAGAGAGGAAGCGGCATTCTGTCAAAATACAAATTAGCGTGACAGCGGATGGTATTTATTTACAAAAGCGCAGCAGCGAGTTTCAGAGGTCGCGTGGAAAAATACGAGGACTGTGAATAGAGAGGTTCGCGGCAGAATTTCTCCCGAAATTCGACCGGAACTTTTTCCAGGGTGTGCGCTATGTTCGAGACTCGTTAGACTCGGCCATTGTTTTCAGATTTTCCGTGGGCTCGTCTTGCCGGCTTTTCCGTTCGCCATGTTTAAACCGTTGAATCCGCGAGCGCGTCTCTAAGCAACAAAACAAACCAACGGATTTTCGTTGTCGGAGGGGTGAGTTAATTCGCCTGCGTGGCTGGATCAAAGCGCGCGACGCGGATCCCGTTCTCCGTTACGTCGACGTAAAAACTCATTTAAGGGAGCTCGAAGCCGGGATAACGTTGCCGTTCGCTGAACAGGCGTCCCTTGGGCTTGGCGTTCGCTTAACAGAGGACGCGATGCAACGTAAAAACAAACAAAAGCGACCGCTTTGTACACGACCCGCGTCCCTTCCCTATTTTCCCGAGCAGAAGCCGAGCGAGAGTTCCAGCGTTTCCGTTCGCCTTATTCCGTTCCGCTACGTTTTCAACGCGAACCCGGCTTTGCCCTTCCCCCGCAGATTATAGAACTGCGAGTAGTTAGGACCGGAATCGACCGCCGAGTATAAACCGTCTGAGAAACGACCCACATCCCCGATCGAACGCAATCTGCTTCGCCGCGTAATCGCGAGCAGAAATTCTTTGAAATGTCTACCTTCAAAGTAAAAATCTTTAGACAGCAAAACATTGACTTTATCTCGTGTAGTAGATGCGCGTGGAGAAAAAAATGAAGACCCTTTTTCATTTCGAAAATGTAGATTTAAACGCCTCTATAATCATTATAAGTTTTTTTGGCTGCGGTAGCTATTTGAACATCACAGCCCCAAACCACATATCCAGAGGTGTTTAGTGAAATTTTTCCAGAATTTTAGAAAAATTCCAGTGGCGAGTGCCATGCTCTAAAAGAGCAGTGTCACGTTTCAAAGTTAAACAGGATGCACGTAACAGCTCAGAGCTTTAAATTTGACTTTGCTCGCGACATATAAATCTGTCAAACAACTTCTCAGAAAGATGAAAACAGCCTTTATAATTTCATTCGAGTAAAAGGTTCGAAGCGGGACATTTCGACCCGACGCCTAGGCGTTGAATTAGAGGCTGAGATGAAGAGCAAATTTCAGACGAAAGTATCGAAAGCAGTGCCGTACAAAGCGTCACAATATCGCCGTGGAATATTTCCCGACGCCTCCGCGGCAGGAATTTAATACCGCGCCTCGGTGTTGCGCACTTCCGTTCGCCGACGCTCGATCGCGACAACGAAGCTTCAGTGTCTGACTTCTATAAATACGGCTCTGTTTGCGTTGGGTGCTGGCGCGAACCGATGCCATCGGAGCCTTTAAAAATAAATAAGGTCGGTCCGATGCCGCGAACCGCCGATTTTCGAGGCATTGTTCCCCCGAGAAACCTCCGGGCAAACCCCGGTTGCGTTGCTTGCTCTTTGGCTTGGAATCGCGGAATCGATGAGCGAATTCCGGCTCTCGCCCGGTTTCGTTTCGTTTACGAAACTGCTGGCGACGTAACTCCGCGAACCTCTCTAACGAATCATCGACAGCGAGGTTAGCATCGCTGACCGAAGCAGTTCGTACCACAGTCGAGCGCGCAATTCGCGAACAATGCGCAATCGAAGAGTTGCATAATTATCAACAACCAGTCGGAAACAGCGCCAGCAAAATTTCGGTGGCCGAACGAAACAGTCCTCTGAATTTTTTGGAGAAACTGCGCAATTGTTTCATTAAATTGTAAGGCTGTACACATCCTCTTTGTACATCGTTAATATTTTTAAAAAATAGATCTACAGTACCTATTAAGGGTACTCCAGAGACCACACAATCGTTTCCATGCACAGCATTCGAGCACAATTTGCCAACAATACAGAATTTAATGAAACGAAACGATTCTTCTTTACCCGTCAATAGAAAGAACTCGAGCGAGCGAGTGCAATTTATGGAATTAACGATCTCTCACCCAAAAATAAAGAAAATCGCACGGAACATTTGCTTCACCGTTTCATTGGCTTCTCGTGAATTCCGTGGAGCGTTCCACAGATACTTTGAAACGTTTGCCGCATTTTGATATACATATATATTTCACCATCGGAACAAAAGTGAACAGACACTGAACAATACGGTTCTACAGAAATGTACTAACACAATAGAAGCACTTCGAAGATACAGTCACGCGAAGACACGGCTGTAAGGTAATGACCATATTCTACCGTGAAAAGCGAATAAGAGATTCACTTAGAATATCCGGTTAAGTATTCCGACAAAAATTTCGAGCACTGTAATAATTATTCGCAGCTTGTGAAACGCGCCGGTGTTCGCGCGATACTGGCCTCGCGGTTAATTTCGGCTGAGAAGCCGAATTCTTTGTCACCCTGACCATTCGGTCATTACTGCCAGATAATCGGAGGTCATCGACGTTTGATTCGCCGAATCCAATTTTATCGAAATCTCTCATCGCGTGAATTCTCAAAGGCATTCTGTGATTTTAATATTTTTCTTAATTATTATTAACCTTTCGAGGTCCGGGGACTAGCCACTATAGCGTACAGGGACAAGCTTGGGAATTTTGCGAAACATCTTGATCGTATACAGGGTGTCCCACCCGATTTTGACATCTTGATTTTCTCGCTATTATTACTCGTAGCAAAAATGTTTCAGCAGAGGCTTGAACTAAGTACTCTGTACAAATGCTGACTACTCGTCAAGCGAAAGCGTCGTCTCCCTTTACGTTTACATGGACCATTTCGATTGCGAAAATTCCAGATGATTCTTCCAAAAAAAGAAAAGTCAATTTTCAAAAGCAGAACATAAAGATATCTAGTTCCTCCACCGAAGGAGAACAGAATTTTCGATCAATCGAACACTATGCGGTACGAACTGGTAGTCTTGATTCAGCGCGTGAATCATTCCAGGAGCCAGAAAGAGCAGCGCTATTAAGATTTACTGGTTCGACACAGTTCCCGTATTCGATCGTTGGACTCGGAAAGAAGGACGAGTCCGAAAATAGAGCATTTATCCGAGGATTTCACAGGCAAAGCAATTCTAAAGCTTCCCATGTTTACGCCGCGCATCGAACGAGAGACGGAGGCAGTGTTTCTGGAACAGGTGCCCGTCGCCGCATTGGCAGGCTGGCCAACGTAGCCGGAAGCCTCGCCGTGCGCCCCGAATGTCAACAGAGGCTGCTCGATGACGCTGGGGTCGAGAGCTTTGACCCTAGAACGTCATTGTCCGCCGTTTCTTGAACGAACCAGCACACACCAGTCTATCAAACTACGATCTCTGTAAGCAACTAATAAAAGCGGAATCCCTAATCGTCAAACAGCGATACAACACAGTCGACGTGGTTTAATTAGTTTCCGGATCAATCAGGAAATCAGACACGGTAAAAGTAACAGGGTAACTCGACTACGCTCTAGGAGAGCAATGTCGGTGAAACACTTTGAACCTCGTCGAGGTAAACCGAATCGAAAAGCCGGGATCTGCGCTTTCATACTGTGTCCCGATCTCGTGGCCAGAGGGTCGACAGAGGCAGGGTCCAACAGTGACACCCGCAAGCCCGCAGGGAGCTTCGGAAAGAGCCTGGGTCCTGGAGGATACGGTGGTGACGCGCACTCTTCCAGAGCTTTACGGCTGTCCGGAGAGGCGGCGTAAAGTCGCGAAAGTGTCAGCCGTGACAGACCGCGAAACAGAGAAAGAGAGAGAGCGAGAGAGGGGGGAGAGAAAGAGAGACAGACAGAGAAGAATCAGAGATATAGAAAGAAGAATAGATGGTAAAAGTCTTACCTCAAAAGAGGCGATAGGAACGGAGTACACCGTAAGGACAGGGATGCCGGACGATCCTGGCTACCTCGAGGGAAGCTCGCCCGGGCGGCATGGCTCCCACCTCTTCGGCCTGTGATCCTCCCGGCCGCTGCTGCCCGGCAGGGTGTCCTTTCCCGTTGGGGTCTTGTCTCACTGGCGTAGGATTTCGCACTAGGTAGCCGCGAGCGAGGCGTTCACGCGTTCCGCAAACCGATTTTCACCGCCGCGTCGTCCGGGGGAAGCAACGCCGGAGAGCTACACCAGGGCCGTGCGAGGCTAGAGAGAGAGAGAGGCACACCAGCGGGAGGTCCTTCGCGGCAGGACCTCTCTTCATGTGTCACGACGCGTCGCGGCTCTCATCGCCCCAGCTCTCATCGCCCCGGCTTGCCCCCGTTCTCGCACACTCTCCTCGGAACTTATCCTCCTCGGGAAGCCGGAAAGCTGCTTCTCTGAGGAAGCTGCGACACACGGTCTCCAAAGGCGGAGAGAAAAAGGATCTTCTCCCTGGAGGATCAACGACGACGAGGACGACGACGACGACGACTGCCGAGAGCAGGATCGGAGTGAAAAGAGAACACGGAAACCTGGGCACAGGACACGATGGCCCGGCCACTGCGCCGGCACTGAGGCTACGCCGCAGCCTCGGGTCTCCTGCTACTCCCTCTCCTCTCTCCGATCCTCTCCTGCCTCTCTCTCGCGCCCTAGCGAACCCCATCCTCCCTCTCTCCCTCTTTTCGGATCTCCACCCCCACGCACCCCCAGTTTCTCTCTCTCTCTCTCTCTCTGCCTGCCTCTCCGCTTGAAACGTTTCTCTGTTTCTCCATCCTCCGCGTCCCCTTTGCTTTCGCGATCTTTCTTGATCAGGATAGGTGTCTGTGTTTTCGAACACGCGTTTCTCCGTTCCCATCCCCTCGGTTACTCCATGACCGTTTCGTTTTCTTCTGCTGTTGGCTTCCACCACCCATCCTCCGACCCTGTTCGCTGCCAGGCATTTGTTTTCATTTTCTTTGCCTTTGGAGATTCTTCATTCCCTCTTGCCTTGTACGCCCACGACACCGGTGTTCCCAGGAAAAACACCATTTTGATACAGGTGCCTCGTTCCAGCGAGGATTCCTCTTGTCTGTCTTGGTAAGATGCTCTTCTTCTCTCTTTCTCAGCCTCTGTTGCATCTTTCGCGCTTTCGGATCTTCCCTAAGTCTTGTTACACCACTTCTGATTTGTCTTTTACAGCGATGCCCGGTTTTTTACTTCAATTTGTAACCCAGCTAGATGTGACGTTCCACCTGGGTTAGAAACCAGATTTTTGTACCAGTCTTCGCTAGGCTCGTCCATTTTCCGTGCTTTATGTCGGTCTTCCTCGTTTGAAACTGTTGACAGTCTCAAGGTACTTACATTAATGATGCCGAACCGATCAGGTTTCTAAGCCAGCCTTCTTATTGCGCGTGCCAATAGACGCTGGAAACTTTAACCTAACTCGGAGATCCTTTAACGATGTCATTAACCTAAGTCAATGACGACGCGCTTATAAGTTTCGCACAAACGCTGAGGTATTTACAGAGGAGCGCGGCTTCGGATTCATACCGTCCAATCAGACATGTTTGTCGTTGTGCTGGTTCAGGATGTCAGTGTTAAAACGTTGCAGCCAGAATTCATAACTCAGAGATGAATATCGTTGAATAACGTCTCTCCTAAATGAGCCATTGGGCCCTTTGTTACCTCGTTGATCACCAAGGTAGAACTCACGGATCTAAATCCAAGTCGCCAATTTTCCTTGAACCAAATACATCTGTCGATTTTTTCGCTCGAAAAATCCTGGGTATTCGTCAGAACATTTCCGTCAATAACAACCACCCGAAAGAAATTGTGGTAGGAAAAACCAGAAAGAGAAAATACTTTTATGAGCGGTCACCCCCATCCTCTGTCTGGACCTCGACGAAAGCCGCTTAACGTCAATGATAGAGACACTCCAAGACTTTACGCAGCTCTGATTACAGCGCTCCGAGTCTTGTTATTAAATTGTATATTATGAGATTCATTCTGTTCCCAGACGCATTCCCGTCTTCCATCTTAACCACTGGCCTCTAAGACTTCTTTAAGACGTTGACAATGATCCTACCTCCTTATTTCTGCCTCTGGACCACCGTTTCGTTTTAATCATATCTTCAGAATGCAGTTAATACCTTCTCTTCGCGAACTCATTGTTTAGAATGACTCTCGTTATTTCCGTCTCGAATTTTCTATCCATCATAGCGATACCCATCTTGCTCACCTCTTTCCAGTCTTCGGAGTCAGCCTGAACATTTGTTATCCATCATTCTTCAACTATCCCCCTCATCCATCACGCGCAGCCCGTGCAGTCATCCGTTTCCCTCTTATTTTGCTAATTGTATGTCCTCGTTATTTGTTTTAACGGCAGCTCATGCGTCTTCTGAACAAATAAAAATCTGCCGTCCAATCTCTTGGCCTGACGTTCCATATTTCCAACTTGGCGAAGTACATTATAGTATAATTTTTCCAAGTTCGCTAATTAATTCTCTAAACAGCTTCCCTTCTTCTTATCCTAACGATCTTTACTTGTTGCCGAGTTCTACAATTTCTGTCTTGCAATTCACTGAACGTTTTTCGCAAAGCAGACCTTATTTCGTCGCGCCACAGAATTCGATCCTGTGACATTCCACCAGCCATCCCCGCAAGCCACTTTCAGTCCAAAATAAACAGCGCGGCGTCTCGGGTGTCCCAGGTACTATTTAAATTTTTAGGCCACTCGTCCCGATTGCCTTTCCGATCCTCGTCAATTCGCGGAATGATCAAAAGAAATTCGTTTTTCGCGCGCCCCAGTAATAAGGGGAATTGCGTTACCTCGAATTCGATATTTCTGGCACGCGACCCACTCGAATGCGTGACGAATACGTAAAATACCCCCTCCATTGGTCCTCCGATTCGTCACCATCGACCATTCGGCGGGCACACTTTTTCGCCACTGTTAGTTTTCGTTTTATTTACCTTCGGCCAGTTTTGCTGCTACCGGGTTCCCGTTCGCTATGACGTTTCATTTTGCTGCGCGGAAAAAAACATGCACTTTTTCACGGACTTGTCGGATTAAAGGGCGAACAAAGCAAACGATTGGCGACGTAAATGAGAGCCCACAGAGAGCGTCGATATTCTTCATCGTGCGAGTTTTTCGAATGGACAACAAATTACACCGTTTCGCCGAATGTCGAACTACAAAGGAGAGCCCAGCTCTCTCTGTGAGTGCACCGCATTGTAAGTGGTTCTCCGAGTTGTAATGACTGAACCAGAAAATACAATATTTCCGGAATTATGTTTCTCAATTTGATATTACTTTACGTAAATAAAAGTTCATTCGAATATTCGAGATTACTTCTCTTTGGTTTATAAACGACCATTAATTATCCACATGTCTCGCGCTGTTCTGAATACTTTCAGTCGCAGGATTTCCTGTATAGTTTAATCATATTTACGTTCATATGAAAATTAAATTTCGGGGGTTCATCGCAGCCGCGCAAAGACGAATTAATCCTTCCACTCCCCTTGGAGAAAAATCGGGGCTGAAAATTTAATACTCTGTTTGCATGCCGAAAATTATTTCATGCACTCGACGCCTTTAAACCGGTGATGACGTTCGGGTTACGTTCACCGATCCCAACGAACGGAAATAATCCTTATCCTCGGCGATACTTGGCGAAACTGCGGCGAATCAATCGGACGGTATCAAATTAAAATTCTCCCCCGGGTGTTTTTCGTAGGATTAAAACATCTTTTGACGGAACTCTAGCTTTTTTTGAATGCGAATTACCTTTGAGCATCAGGATTCACGCGCGAACAAACCGGGAATATTCTGTGCAAACTATTGACGTTCGAAGGCAATTGGGTGAATTAATTTTTAATATGCCTGAGGTGTGTGATAACAATTATGATTGTTATTATTGGAATTTGAATGGTCGCTACTTTACACGATTAATCGTTAAATCGTGGATTTTATGCACCTGTGGTTTATATTATTTTGTCAATATATTCAAGTACAGAGTTTAAAGAAGAAAAAGGATCAGCTGCATCGAATTCGCGAGGAACATCTTCGTGATCGCTTCACGACGTTAATCCTAACATACGATGGTTTCCCCGATCGAACAAATGAAGTGACTTGGTCAGAGCTTCACGGAGTGGATATCGCGTGGAAATCATGATTTGCGCGGTCACATTTTCATGCTAATAATATTCCGACCTGCGCGTCTCGTCGCGCCGCGCCGATGCAATAAAGATTTCAGAGCGGTGGGCCCGAGCCGCGAAATTCCTGACAATCGCATTACGGATGATAATAAAGATAGACGACACTCGAAAAATAGGGAATCCATGGTTCACGGGAAGACCGGGCTGTTCGACGGTGTTCGAATCGATGTACCGCAGTCACGTAAATCGAACTTTAACCCCCATCCGCGAAACGATTTATGGAGATTCGAGTCGTCCCTGCTTATCGATTTCCATGAATTTTTAGACGGAGATATTTTACGGGCGCCGGGCCTGGACCATGTTCTACTTTCGCCGGTCATTTTTTTTTGCAAGAAAAATTATTTTTCCTCCCTCGGAATAGAATCTAAAACGAAGGGAGGCTAATAATCTCGAAACGGTCGTAAACCTTGAGAGAGCGCTGAATTTTGAAAAGCTCCATGCAATTTTTATAAACGTGATTCAAGTCGATCGTTATCGTTAAAAGTAATGGGAAACTGGTATTTTCCAATGCAAAAATTCTCTTTATACCACAGAATAAAAACCGTGTGAAGCCTCGCACATAAATTTAGACGCGATTAAATCTACAATCGGCGCCCAATCGCAAGAGAAAACGTTTTTTGAAGGACACGAAGGACACGAGCAAACATAGAACATGTTGAAAATGCAGTTTCACCTGTCCTATAAATACCGGCGACCTCTACCGCTGCGGCTATAGAGGTAACAATTACCAGTCGTACAATAACCAGCATAAAGAAACGGTCTCACGCGATCTAACCTAAAAATCCTCCGTTTGCACAATGGCGAAGGACCTTCTATCGTCCCTAGCCGAGGAACCTCCCAAATGACTAATCTCACACCTGGCGCCCTTGACCCCCGGATACGGAAAGGTTGCCAGAGTCAAGGATGCACATGCAACCGACTCGCGGGTTGCTGAAAATCGATGCTTGCGAACAAGGTTAGACCGCGACTTTCCATTTTGCGTGACCGACGAGGGGTGAAAACGGTCTGTCGTGGCTCGACTTAACGAGCCCTGATACCGGACGCGTATGCCGTGATTCGATCCAGACTGGGAGTACGTGTCCTCCATGTGACCGAAGTCCTGCCTACTAAGATTCACGATTCTCGGGTTTGCTGGGATTTTCGCTGCATCAGCGACGCGATAGGATGTTTCACCGGAAAGGCTTCCTGGCAATTACTGACATCCGACAATGTCAAAAACTTACCTGTGTACTAGAACTGTAACTTTCCTTTCGATTGTCGAAGCTTCGATTTCAGAACCTTAGAAGCGTCGAAGTTTCGAAGTTCCCTTCTTTCCTTCTAAGACTTAAAGCTTCGAATCTTCGAAACTTTGATTTCGGAAAATTCGAAGGCGATGAGAAACAAAGTTTCTAATTTCGAAGGCAATGAGAATCAAAGTTTCTAATTTGGACCCTCCGTTTTTTTAAATTTATCAAAAATTGTGACATAGTATGAAATTCATAAGGGCAGCGGTTTAGTATGGTGACAACGCCTGCGGTGGTGGGTGTTAGGCGCGAATGGTGAGGGGAGAGGAGAGCAATACGAAACCAAAAGAATTATTTTGCGGAAATGAACGGTTACCGAGATATGCGCAAAAAACTATTGCTAATACTGTATTGAATTTTCGGTGTTCTTGCACGCTACGCTCCGGCGCGTCGTCTGTTTACATTTGTGTTGTAAACAAAGACTACTCCTGGATTTTGGTATGCGTGGTCGGGCCGGCCAGATGGGCGGCCCTCTCCGCCCCCTCCACGACCTCACCACAACTCATTCTATTCGCGCGAATTTTCCATCAGTACTTCAAATTCTGGATGACAGGTACAGTGCAAAGATTATGCGAATAAAATTATCTTTCGACACACGGGCTCCGAGAGACGTGCACGTATACGTTAGATCCCGATGCAGTAGCAGTAGCAGTAGCAGTTTTTTGCGAATATCTCGGCAACCGTTCATTTCCGCAAACTAATTCTTTCGGTTTCGTATTACCCTCCTCCCCCTCACCATACGCACCTAACCCCCACCACCGCAGGCGTTGTCACTATACTAATCTTCTGACCTCACAAGTTACAACTTTATACGTTTCGAAGACTTTGAAAAGTCGAGCACTTGGAAGACTTCGAAGTTCCCTTTGTACCTTCCAAAAAGTTACAGCCCTCCTGTGTTGGACACATCCCGAAACAGTCGGGAAAAGATAAAGAAGCTGTTGCTATTCATTTTGGGCGCGGCTCGCGTAGAAAGTTTCGCGCGCGCGTCGCCTGATGAATAAAGTGAACGGGAATGGCGACTGGCCAACGAATGGCTCACATAAGCAACCACTCGACCCCGGATGCTTCTTCGTTGTCCGGTGCCAGCTGGGTCTCCAGAATATTCAATTACCTTTAATCTCTGTCCACGGCGTAGCAGTGGCGTCCCGTTTCGTGCACTCGAAACGAAGGCTAGTAGGGTTTTGCGAAGTGGACAGAGGGTTTGCGGCGAATTGCATCGGCGTGCGGAGCACCACGGTTTTTCCGCCGACACGGAAATCGAACGATGTGACAGACGAGGCGTCGAGTTTCCGTGATGACGATCGCAGCCACCGAGCCTCGACGGGATTAAGTTTCAACGGGGAAAACCGCGAGCGCGACGAGACGAAACGCGAAGCGACACCCTTCCACCGGAAACGGACGTCGCCGTCCCTGGAATTTTATCTTCCGCTTGGTCTGCATCCAGCGATAAAATCCTAGGTTTGATTTTTCTCGGCGAACACCCCCTGGCGATACCGCGACCATCGCTTTAATGGCGGAGGCGAGAGTCGATGACAGTGGTTCTCAGCTACGAGTTCGATTAAACCGTGGTTGGTCTAATTTTTAAAAGAGGGGAACAATTTAAGAAGAAATGTCTGCATTACCTCCGCCACATTGAAGAAATCAAGTGTCCGATTAAAGTTGGATCGATGCTAGGAATTTTCTGGAAAAGGCAAGCCATTTTGACGGAATCTAATGGAAGTCCGAGTTGAAGCTTAGTTTTCGTCGATATACGCTCGTTACAAGTTTAACCTGAGTTTGTAACTGGATTGCCACGGAATAATTCAGAGCCGGAGTGTAGAATTTCGGAAGAGTTCGGAAGTGTATCTGTTACATCAAAGGATTAGAGAACCGCTGTTCAAAGCAACAAGAAGGAAAAACGTCGTTCGAGAAAAATGTAAATTACTGTACGAACATTTTCGGGTGGAAGGGAAACTCGAAAATTTTTACGAAGTACAAAATTTTCAATTTTTCGGCACAAAAAAAGAGTCCACTTCTGTCGTCGCAGTTCAAACTGTTTTGAAAATTTCAAAACTAGGAGGACGATCTAGCTATCATTACTCTTCGTTTGGTAACAGGTATCGTTTCTTTCCATCAGATCGTCCATCCCTGCCATTTTTCATTCTTAAAACTGGAAGCGGTGCGACAAAACACTTACTCCACTGTCTCTCCATCGCCGCAGTTGTTGATGAAGAATAGGGGATGAGCTAGCACGCAGAAAAAGATGTCTGCGTAATGTAAACTCGCCTAGAAAGAAACAGGAAACTCTTGTTCCGGAAGGAAACCATAAAATAAACTTGAAAATTCTCCGCCAAGGTAAAGAACCTGGGAACACTACAAGAAAGATCATCCTCTTTCTCCGCTAATGCTTCCTCGATTTCGAGATTTTCACCAGAGCAATAAAACTGACACATATTTTCATGCATATCATTTTCGGAAACTTAATTTTTACAAATGTTCAAATTCAATTTGAAAAGATCAGTTCTTCGATAAAAATGAAATCTTTAGTTTTCGTCGAAGGTTTACAAAAATCGCACAACCCTCTTGCGAAACTCGAGAACAGCTTGATTCTATTCACGGATCTCCATCGTCGATTCCGTGGCGTTTTCCGGCAACAAAAAAAAGAAGGATCCTTGTGTGCCTGGGTATTCGATTCCTTCTCTTCGGCGATCGTCGGTCCGAGCGCATTTGCATCGGGAAACATACTGAGCGCCGGCCTCTCGAGATAAAATGTTTCCATTTTACCGAGAATTGTAGTCGGCTCTTGGAAAAACTCTCGTTCCTGCGGCCAGATCGATCCACGGCCAGACAAATTCGTTCGGGAAACGCGGAGGTCAACGCCGGGGACCTCCTTTACGAAAACTTTTTCCAACGGTGCTTCGTCTTCGAACTTCGATACGCCTAGCGGAAAGGTTCAAAATTGCGAAATATTTTATTGGGAACGAACAACTTTTCCGTCGGGGGATTGAATTAAACGGGGAATTCATCCAGATCACTGTATAATATTCGAAAAACTTTGTTTTTCTTGATTTGGGAGTAGATCTCGAGCATCCCAAGAGATTAAAAATTTAAACGACACTGAAACGCGAGGAGGCGAATCAATTTTCGAGCTGATCTGATAAGTCGTCAAGGAGGCGAGGCTTGATAGTCGAAATATCGGCTACCCTCGGCAGATTATACTACCAAATCTCCAAATATCCATTTTATTTCCGTTGCTGGGTGGATAAAAAATTCGTGGGACCGTCGAGCGGGCTCTTGAACCCCGGAACCGGCGCGAAAAAGACCGAGGAAAGGTATTCAAATGAGGTCCATTAAAAAGCCAGCAGGTTAAACGAACCCAAGTTAGCAAACTGAATTATTCCTCGACCTAATCCGTCCATAGGAGCCACTTCAACCTAGAACGAGGCAGAAAGGAAGAGAAGGATAGAGATGAGGACTGGAAGGGCGACATTTATTCAGATGGCTGATAGAAGCGTTTCAACCGTGCAAACACCGGCAGGGATCGTCCGTCAGGAAAGTTCCCGACGACGTGGACCACGATTTTCAAGCTGGCGAGAAAGTCGATCGTTCGAACGATAAATCATAAGAGCTCTCCGCGGTGTCGTTGAATGGCCACCGTCCGCGGAAAAGGCTCGTTTCCGGGCGAAATATCGGCGGACACCACGATCGGCGACCAATAGAGTACGATCCCACGATATTGTCTGTCCAACGTCGCTTCGTGGCTTCCCCCACCTAGTTTTCCTCCGCTTCGTTTCATAATTACATTGGAGCAATCCATTGTAAGCGATCGCTAAAAACCGTTACGCATTCGTATACCGGATATCAATGTTTCAAAGCAAGTGGTATTTTAAGAATTTATCGGCGACACATACCAGAACAAATGAAAGATCCCGAAGGCATTCTTGTCGAAAATAGCCAAGAGAAGCATACATTCTCCGCTTTCATCCTAGCGAATTGCAGCCCGAGATGCTCGTCGAGCACTCACCCGTTCGTGGTCCTCGGTATCAAAAAACGGGATCGTCGGTAACGGGTAGAAGAGCAAAAAGAAAGAGAAAAGAAAGTGTACGCGTTTTCGGCGGCCGCACGGAAGTCCCGACACCGTGGTTTATAGTTCAAGGCTGGCTATCTCTATTTTCAGGAAGGTAGAGACGAGGTAATTGATGGGTTCGCGTCACGCCAGCTGTGATAATGTGCGTCACGTGAACAAGTTGCATTCTCCTTGGCACCTAGCTTTCTTCTGCTGCCTGCCTGGAAAACGGATTTCCGGTTCGTCACGCGACCAACGTTCATTTAGATTTCGATCGGTACTGATGAATTTACACTCGAGGAACCGAAGGAACGTACTACATAATTATTGAGAGGATAGTGGACATTCCATACTTTTAACGTAGTGTAACTATATTGTTACAGAGAAAAAACAAGTTCTGTTGTATCTGGTTTCGCAACGAATTAAATTCTGGAATAGCATCCGTTCAAAAATCGCGGATCGTCAACCGAGTAATCTCACGATCCAATAACGAATAATAGAGATTCCTTGAAGATAGCGTCTCTAATTCCGTCGATAGCATCTAAAAAATCGTTTTACGAGCGATGCTATCGTGAGCGGCCGATTTGATGGGATAACGGGAAACATTTTAGGGATCGGTCGGTGCTAAACGTTCGGGCTCACGTTCAGAAACTAATAATCGACCCGGTGTCTGTTCAAAGAGTGATGAAATAGCTTCGGAACTTGACTGCGAAAGAGCAAGAAACTTCCGAAGGCACCGAAAGTTTCGCGAGATCGTCGAACTGCGTGGGCGGAGCCACTCAGCAGATTAAAAAAAATGGATCTCGAAGCATTTAACGACGTTATTGGTCGATTCGAATGACATTTTAAGTGCAATTAAGGTTCTGCTTTCATTCGTCTACCATACATTAACTACCTTACATGCTCGCTAAACTGTCATTTACAGTACAAAATTGACTAAAACTTTGAGATCAAGTTTCGCGAAAGTTTCCTGCATCCTACGGTGTAAGTGTGACCAAAATTCGATGATATACTTGCTAAATTGTAATTTGATTAGGGAAGCACATAACAGCTTTGGAAACCTTTATCAACAATATTTCCTAGAATACAAAATTTAGCACATACACCCGACATACTATAACCTGGTGAAGTTCCATGCATCTCACAGCGTGATTGCAACTACAATTCACGACCATTTATACAAAATCAATAAGAGCTTACCGCTAGTCTACAAAATAGTATCCGTCCATTGCATTCTAAAATAAATTCTACCAAAGGAGAGTTGATATTTTCCGTCGCGGCGGAATTCGAACTCAAAAATATTTTCGATCGCGTTCCCTCAGAGCGCAGCGAAAACCGCTGAAAAATATTCGTTCCCTTATATCGACGAGTAATAAAAGTGGAAAAGAAGCTTTTATTCCGGTGCGATTCGCGCGCGCTGTTTTTCGCGATTAATTCGGCCCCCGCGAAACACTCAAACGAATCGAACACCGGAAAGAGAAATACAAACGGCTACAAAAGGGCCGAGCGAGCATTCTCCTTCCAATTTTCCTACGTGGAAAAGGCTCCCGGGACCGTAACCAGTGCAACCGGATAGCCAGGAATTATGGCAGTTTCACGGTAATTATTTCCGGATGAAACGGCCGGCGACCCTGTTATTGCTAACGCAATGACAGTACAGCGGCCACCGCGCCGTTAATTTATTTTCCCTTCGTCGATAATTAACGCTATTCGCGATTCGACGGGTTCGCTGCGCTTTCCACACCACCGACCCCTCCTTCTCCACCCCTTGCCTGTCGTTCTCGCCGACCTGCAGCCACCAATTCGCGGAAATTCGCACACCGTTTCCACCCTCTTCTCCTCGCTCGGATGAAATGGCTGGCCATCGAGCCTCTTCTTTTCCATTGACCAGAAACCGATAAAAAACAGGTCCACTATTTTATTTCCGTGAAAGGCGCATTTCTATTCGCGTACTAACACTGGAGTATAATTCTGTTTGTCAATGGAAAGTTTTCTTATGACAAAAGGAACAGTGGAAACACCATTAACGATTGTCGAGATTGTTTCTTTGTAGTCTCCGAATATGCGTGCGGATACACGAAGCATCGACCGTTTACCGAGCCGAGACGATGTTCCGTACGAACCTTTTAATCATCTGAACAGATTTCAAAGTGGCCTTTGATATTCATGCGGAACCAGATGTTCTCGAACTGCCTAACAGCGAGACAAGCAAGATCTCAGAAGTTCCTCTAGGATGTCTTGAGAAGCTTTCAGGTGTCATCAAATATTCATCGTGGTCTGCACTAATATTCTTCGATACCTATCAGTTTCTGCTCCGACTTGGTGAATATTTCATGGATACGTGTTCTGCCGTGAGCGACGAATTGCGTCTGTTTAAAATACAATTCTAAAGAAATCTTTATTTTTCTATCAGATCGATGTACCGACAGAGTATCCACCAGTCCTGGAAGAAAGGATGCTCTTCGGCCTCAGGTGTCGGGTTCCGAAAAACGCAACCGAATATTGTGAATCGATAACGAGGAAAGATGACGGCTAACAAGGCGGAACGACAGAGTAGCGTCCCAGACAGCGAGTAAACCGGCCAGTCGATAAAAAGGAAGGGGAAGCATAAATTGCAGCGGACGTTAGTTAAGGGACACAGGGACTGGGCGTGGGTAGGACAGGACGAAATGAAAAGCTTCGAGCTAGGGAAGACTGGAAGGACTAGACAAAAGGAGTGGAGTCTATTTCCCGCGCTGAAAGTCTTACTGTTGGAGCTGCGTCGCCTCTCGAGGTGCATCCCCATTGTCAACCCCCAGAGCCGGGGGCTGCAACAATGACTCTCTCTCTCCCCCTCTCTCTTCTTCTCTTTCTGTCCGTCCCTGGCGCTTTTCATTACGCGTAAACGCTATCGGTGACGCTGACACCAATCTTCGTGTTCCGCGGGACGAGGGAAAACGGATACCGTCTCCGAGTTCCTGGCTGCTGCGAAACACCAGGATGACAAATCGATTGTTGCTTCGCGGATCGTCCAGATTTGCATACGACCTAATGCGTCAGGCTACGCCTGGAAAAGTGCTGTACACGACAGGCAACTTTTCCAGTCGTCGAAAGCTTCGCAGAGGATGGGGATGTGGGAGAAAGTCAATTGCACCCTCGTGAAATTTCGTTGTTTCGGGAATTTTATTCAAATGAATTCAACTACGCTTCGAGATAATTTCCACCAGGACGAAGTTATTGCCAATCCCCGTATCTATCTGTAGTTAGCGACACGAACGATTCGCGTCCTTTCAATTACTTCGAATGTACTCCTTTATCGCTGGTTTTACGATTTATTTGGATCCCGCTCGATGCGCCACGGGAAATTGAACTAGTCCGAGTGATCGTCGCATAATTCCCGTTTATGTCCATCGAGAAGCGGTCTGCCTGTAGTTAACCTCGGCGTCCGCATTCAGCTGAATTCCTCCGGTGGTCCAGTTCCAAGTAACAATCGGCGGAACACACCCGAACGTTCTCGCGGGAATTGTTCGTACGTCTTGGACGGTCGACAAACAATTTTTGAACCGGCCTCGATCCGTTCTCCCTCCCACTCTCGCGGGCGATACGATTCAGAGCTGTAAATCAAAAGGAAACAGAGGGCCTCGCGTGCCAACTCGTCCTTCGCGATGCCCCATCGTTTATTCGAGCGTTTAAACCGTTCGAGCGTCGGGATATGCATATACAGGAGTTGAACAAAGGCCTTAGCCCAGTTCACCGAGGAACGGACATCCTTGCGTGGGCGGCCGCTGTTGTTTCCCGATAAAGACGCGATATCGAAAGGATCTCGCCGTCGCGCGTCGTAACACGAGAAAGGTATAATGAAACGTTTCCTGAGACACTTTATTATCGTATACCATTATTTCAATAACTGTGCCGATAATGCGACCACTGTCTACCAGAATTTCAGTAGAAAGATAAAAAATGTTTCGAAAAGCTCTCAGCAGAACGTGTATCGAAAATCTCTACTTACCGCAAGCCGCAAACGGACGATATTCATTTGAACCGTCCCGAAACCCCGTGCGGTAGCTCGCCGACCTCTTTCCCGTCCATGCCTACCATTTGATACAAAAGGGGGCAAAAACGAGAGCGACCTGTCGAAATTCGGGGAAACTTTCCGGTGACTGTAACACGCGCACCGCGATCGACGAATATACCGTATCTGTGATCGGCGAATCGGGTATTTCGGGTCGTCGGGTACCCTCTGGTGGGAAAGGGTCGTTCACCTGCAACCCCAACCTCCTGGCAAGTGATTCCTCCGAGGAACGATACATAGAAACTGATTAAATTGCACAAAGGTCCTGTTGGCATCCGATCGCGACTGTCATGGCGGCCGGAAGGACAACCAACTTCGTTTCCGGGGTTCTGTATCGGTTTCACGGTCGATCGGAGAGCAATGGCTCTGGATAATCATTCGGCATTCTTTTTTCAGTTTTCTTTCTATCGAGGAGAATCTTCGGCCTCGAAAACTTCAAGAAAACCTAAAGGTACGCGTTGCTTGAAAATTCGAGAATAAGAAAGCCAACTGCGATGAACAAGAACGAAACAATCCACCGCAAAAATGTTTCCTGGTTAGTAGAAAAGTTAGTCAAAAAGTTGTGTATTCTGAGCGCAATTAACCGTGGAAAAATGAAACACCGCCGGGCAACAGTGATTTAGATGAAGAACGGGAAGGCAAACTTTCAGAAGAATGAGTAAACACGAAAATGAGGGAGCAACTTAATTAAAGTCAGGATTCAAAAGCATAATACATACGAGACACACAGCGCGGCGAAGAAAGCTGAAAATAACCGGAGAATCGAAATACTAAATACAAAATAGGAAAAGTTGGTTGGAGGAAGCCAAGAAAACAGGAACAGAAAAATAAGACGAGAAAACAATGTGGGTGGCGAGTGAAGTGTTTTAGGTCAGCGAGCGCGTCGTCCCTGAAAGTCGTACGTGGAAACAACAAATCTCGCGTAGCCGCTCGTGCGAATCAGCGATTAATTCGCCAGGGGGAGGGAGTGGGGCTATGAAGCGCAATCGATTCGATATAACAATAGGAACGGGATCCGTGTATCTCCCGGCTCTGGTTTTTCCTTCTTTGTCGCTCGATGAGGGCTGTTGCCCCGTTGTTCCTTCATTTGTGATTCTGTCTGCTCGCGGATTTTTCACGCGATTTCGCCGGTTCGCTCGGCCGTGTGATTATTCGGAAATCGCGCGGCCAATCGTGGACTTTATATTTCACGGTGCTCCTGCTGATTGAACGTAAAAAATAAATAGAACGTCGTGCCCGGTGACCAATTGTATTTACACGAGTCACGAATTCAATATGGTATGAATCAATTTGCACTTGTTAGACCAATATTTAATATCAAAGTACATATCAATTGAGATTTGCCTATACATACAATAAGAGAAATTCATTTTCGTTAGTTAATACTCGTTGAGCAGTCACAGTGAAATTGCACCGTACAATGGTCAGATTAGGTTTGCTAATATGTATCCAAGTTTATTTTCAAAGCAACGAACAATATCAGGCCTGTTTCGAAAAATTCGTCCGAAGCGAAACAAAGTGATTTTAACAATCCGTTGCATCACGTTCTCTGAGAATAACAATATTCGCTGCGGCAGTCATGCAGCCTGCAATGGAGCGTGTAAAAAGAAACAATTGAGAGTTATTACGAGTGCACACTGCGTATTGATGTGATCTCGAATAGTGCGAGGCTGAATGCTCCGGAATATTTTATTCTCAAACGTGGCAAGGTATCTTCATGAAACTTTAAAAGAATCTAATTTTCTCTAGTTTTAAGAAACCGGCAGCCATTCCAGCGTCTACAGAAATCTCGAAAAGATTATTACAAAATTGACACTAATTATTAAATCTCGACAGAGATTGTATTCAGCTCTGTTTTCGTCGATCCTGAAACAAGTCGAACAGAGATTACGATCGTCTCTGACCAAATCCGAGGATCTTCGAAATAGCAGAGGTACAAGTTGGCCGACATCGAAGGGAATTAGCGATTGTCACTTAGCACAGCGTAGTAGTAGTCCGTGACAGTGTCACGAGACGTTTCGCGACAGTTTTGCTGTCGTGGAACGAGTTTCGCGCGGGCGACGCTCGGATTAGGCGATCGAGCGACGCCCACGGACTTAAGCGAACGGGTCCAGGAGAGGCGTCGCGACGCGATGGGTCGTCGGTAGCTAATCCAGATAGGATTCGGGTCAGTAAGCGGGCGAGTATCCCAGGCAATTGCTCCAAAATCGGTCCATGGTATGGTAAAGGTGAGGAGATACTCCGATCAGCCCGTGCGCCTCGTCCGTGTAGCTCTGCTGCCGGAACATGATGTCCTTGTCGACCAGAGCCTTGTTCAGGGCCATGGCTTGCTGGTAGTGAACGTTGTCGTCCCCGGTCCCGTGTATCAACATGTACTTTTTGCCGCGAATACCCTCCACCCTTCTGGTCACATCCGTGCGGTTGTACCCGACCAGGTTGTCATCAGGCGTCGGCAGACCCATGATCCTCTCCGTGTAAATCGAGTCTGTGGAAAGTGATCAATAGATGAGTGCTTAAATAACTTGAAAACAGAACTGACTTTCGAATCGATTCTATAGATTTACCATAATAAATCCAGGAAGAGACAGGTGCCACCGATATGCCACACTTGAAGACGGAATCCTTGTCAGTAGCCAAAGTCATCGCCGTCGCGAAACCACCATAGCTCCAACCCCATATGGCGGTTCTGTTCGCGTCGATCCAGGGATAGGTCTCTTGCAAATACCTGAAAAATCAAACAAAACGATAAATGTCAAAGAGTTATATCAGAAAATTCCAAGCACTAAAAACGAACTGTTTCACAACCCGGACAGTCGAGTATACTCGTGTCCCGAGTCTTTACTCGTGCCAGACCATGAAACTCGATTCGAAGCAAGTTCAAGCCCACCTGGGGTTCCATCAGCAAGAACGTGGTGGTTTCCGCCTAAAAACGGCGGAACCACCGTTGATCGAGCAACTTGGCAAAAACCAGTGACTACCTACCGGGTGACAGCGATCTGATCTTCGATCTCTACAGTACCGATACGCCGGTAGATCTCGAACAGCATCTTGCTTCCTTTATAGGCCGACCCGCGGCCATCGATGTGACCATAAATGACGCTCCTGTTTGTCGCCATGTACGACTCGAACCCATGGGTGTTCTGTTCGGTGATTCTTACGGTGTTCGGGCCGGAGTAACTGCGGGAAGTTAATGGTCAGTTAATGGTCAAGATCAGATGCAAGGGAGCATCGACTATAAACCAGCGAGCAATGGTTAATCGAACGTTGTTGCAATTGAAATGACCGTTTTTCACATTTGAAACTTCCCGCCTTTGCAGTTTAGTTTTTCCACGACGGATTGGCGTTGAAGTTGTACAATTTGAAAAGTACATATCTCGTACATGAATTTGCGAGTACAAGATTATTGATGCATTCAGGCACTTGTATCACGATGGAAGAAGTGTATAGATATCGTTGGAAATTATTTCGATTAATGGAATATGAATAAAGCTTGTAAAATTCAAGTTTATGTTAAAGATTCAAAACGGCCATTTCATTTGCAACAGCCTAATATTTGAGGACAACTCACACGTTGATGAGCAGAGGGTACGACTTCGTCTGGTCGAAGTCGGGAGGCAGGTACAGCCTAACTTTGCTGTCATAGCCGTTCACCCTGACGTCCAAATTCTTAATACGTGGCTGACGACGACTGGCCAATTTTCGTCTGAGAGTTCGGTTCTCCTCCCACGAGTAGAGTGGGTTTTGAGAAGAGTCGAAGATCACGACGAACGTGGGGTTAGGTCCGGCGCAGGACAGCGCGTAGTATGAAGCGTTAGAGGAGAAATAGGGATACGCGTAGGTGCAGACGTTGCCTGTGAACAGCACCAAAGAAACCATACTAAATTCTCCGTTCTCGACATCTCTGGTAAAGCAAACGAATTTAAATTGAACGTTTCGACATGAAATACTGACCTTCAGGTGTAATAATGCTGCAAGAGACGCAAGTGGGTAGCTCGCTGCCGTCCAAAGGCACCGAATACATGTTCCTCTGGGACGGTTGACCGACCCCGGTGCCAAGATAGTAAAGGATCTCCTTAGCGTGATCCACAGCTACGATACTGATCACTTCAGATGCGCTCGGGGTTAAATCTTTCAACCTGATCAATACACCCGATCTGTTCTCATAGAGGATCGCATGGACGAACCGACCGGCTGGTGTCTCCTCGCTCTGCAGTTCTAAAATGACCGCGTATCGATTGTGGTAAACCGGAGGATGTACTCGCAACCAACCCTTGGCTTCCTCCTTGTAGAGGAGGTTGTCTGCGTTGCCAGCGGTGTCGTAGCCCACTAGAATGGACCTGTTCTGAACCCGGTTCGTCCAGGTCGCCACCACGCGCGTGTCCCACCAGTTCACGGTATATAGAATGTTCTCTCTATCGAAAATTATGTATCAGTATCTCTGTAAACTTGGAAAGATGAGTCGGTCGTATTCTTCGAGGTACTTCATTGTTATTGGATTGAGAACACTAATCCTATATAGATTCCAGACACATTTAATTAAAACAGAAAAGAAAAGTCATCGTAGAGAATTGTAAGAGTATCGGAAGCTAAGGTCCAGTGTTAAAAATATCCGCCGCAATCAGTCATCGTTGTAGATAAGATATCAGAGAACGAGCTGACTAGTATTACGCCGTGCACGCGAGACCCGGTCCTGTTTGTTCAAAATCATGCTAATCTGACGCGACAGCTGTAATTACGACAGTGAAGGCATCGAGGATACTTACTCGTCGGCAATGGGCGACTGGAGATTAACCAATTTGGAGGACGGATTATCCAAATCAACGACGTTTAGGGTTACAATTGGATTTGGACTGCCCGCCTGGAAAGCCACCATAACTGATTCGAGCACATTGTTACTTACACGTTCGAGGAAGCAGACGAAAGAAGAGAATACCGAAGAAATCTCAAGGATCCAGAGAACAGAATTTAATTTTCCTTTACGTTCATTGGGCATGGGATACAGACGTCGTGCCGGTGAGAAAAACCTGAGGGGTTAAATGCGAGATAACCCTTTCATCCCCTTTTAAAGCCGGCAACGAGACCAGTCGGCCGTACTGAGCCTCCTAATCTGTTCAACCCGCGACGAATGTCTCCGTCGACCGACAAATTGGCCAAAGGGATGACACGATTGTCTAATCCCACCGATTTTTCCCCGTGAAACCCCCTTTCTCACTTTGCGTGCCCCGAAATTCACGCGAACGCTTTTAACCTTTTACCACTCGGAGCTATTTTGATTCCCTAGGACCCTTAGTTAGTCCAATCAGACGTTGGTCCAGCCAGATATAAAATTCGTACACTAATGCGATTCGATCTAAAATTGCAATATTTCGGACAAAAGTTGCGGACGCTGAAATATAAAATCGTAAATATCTCAGAGCAAGAAATATTGGACACACACCGCTTTCGTGCAAAACGGACCATATATTACGTGCCCCATGTCCGACATACGAACGATTATAACCGGCAGAATTATTGCATTCTGTCCCGCGAGTCAAGAACGAGATTAATCGACTTTTAACCTAATTCGGTTCGGTGCATTAGATTTTGTTGAAATTTTAATGATAAATTTTAGAACCCCGCAATTACGGAAGATTGATCTCAAGAATTATTCAAATATTCTGCGATCGTCTGAGTTATGAAATGAGTAAATGGAAAAAGTGAAAGATCCGCCGTGATTCTCAATTGATTAAGCTCACCTTCGGATACTTGATCTTCACTTCCGTGGGATATTGATCCTTCATGGCACCTGGTGTCCCATAATACAGGATCGCCATATCTTTCACCCTGGTGTCGTTGAAGGTCGCAAAAGCAAGGTGACGTCCATCCGGGGAGAACCAGAAAGCCACGGCCGAGGACAGCACCTCCTCTGCAAATGCGTATGTAGATCTTGAATAATACATATTCTATAAATATATAATTATTAATCTTCTCACCTTCGTAGACCCAATCAGGCACGCCATTGAAAATAACATCAGGTATACCGGTGAACGTCAATCGCCGAACCCGACTGTTCTGGTTGGTGAAGTCTTGGTAATAAATATCGTTGTTCAGAATGAAAATCACCGCGTTTTTCTTTGGCGTCCACTTCGCAAGCGGTATGCGTTGTCCATCCGCAATTTTAATATAAACCCTGCGGACGAGATCTCGATTTGAGCAAGATCGACATGGATTAGATCGATAAGATCGTTCCCGATCGCAACGGCCTCGTTTGTGCACAGTATTGTTAACGAGCGCACACGGAAAACAGCGTGGCAAATGTTAATTTTATCGTTGTTACGATAGAAACGTCGGACCGTTTCGTAATTCAGCTTATCGGGCGCATCGTTAAAGTTATCGTACACACGCGACCAAGCGAACACTCACCCGCGGTTCCTGTCGTACACGTCGAACCTTTGATGCATCGAGTGCCTGAAGCCCTAGAAAAAATAGCGTATGTCGTTTTGAAACCTTTCTCGAGGTGCTAAAGTCGTGTGTAATTTAATTAGCGTGCAGTTCGCAATTTTTCGTTGAATGGCTTTTAAAAAATTTGTAGTATCGTAGATAATATCGAACACTTACAGGTTGGAAATCATAGCTGATGAGGATGTGCGAGTTGTCATGCGAAAATGACATCAGAGGATTCTTGTAAGGGCTCTGAAAGCATTCAATTATTATCAGCATACTGCGAATGCAGATAATTTTTATTGCAATTCTTTTACATCTGTCTGCGAACCAAGCATCGTTTCTTATCACGTGTATAGAAGAAAGGATAGTGATTATGAAGGTTTATAAACATCCGTGGCTTCGAGTGCTATCGGAATAACGAGGTATTATACGCACGATCCATATTGTTGATAAAATAGATTGTGGATGTGGTATACCGAGCGTCGTGATAAATCATCTGGATCGACAGCATCGATCGATAGCGTAATAACTCGTTGATAACCGAAACCACAGCTCTATTTTTCTACGTCACTTAAGGTGCAGCTATCCATTGAATCGATTCGGGTATGAAAAAATATTCTAGACAATTCAGCGTTGAAAAATTCAGTAAATATTATGCAGACTGCAAAATGGAACATTTGATATACACACTGGGAAATTCGCTGAAAAATAATGAGACCGAGGGTTCGGCGAAACTATTTCCGGTACTAATTGATGTGATTTCAGTGGAAGTTTTGCACGAACAAGACGAGGACGATTCGCGGTCTGGGAAAATTAAGCGGAAGGTAACGTGTTTCTTGAATCAATATCGTTTGTTGGTTCGCGCCTGAAAGTGGACTGTGTAATTCCCCACCGAGGAGCCGAACAGTATAGAGAATTTCCATACGATTAATTAAACACGCCTTTGCTGTTTGTTACCCGCCGGTTTCGCTCGAAAAAGACAGAGCAGACAGGTTGGAAACTCGACTGAAACTTCAAAGGTCGTCCAAAAATTAAACACGCCCAATTAAAACACGCCGCGAACTCTTTGAGAATTTACATCGTTCTCCCATTTTTCACGGTGTCTTTACTTAGAGGGCTAAACGTTACATATTCTATTCTGAAGTTTTTAGCGATTTTTTAGTACAGCAAGTGCATTGCGATCGCCAAGTGGTTGAAAGCTTGCCGATCCGCAATTCACTCTTCGCCGATTTGTCTCTCTTCTCCCCGAAACTCGATTCGACTTGGATCGATAGTGCACTGTTTTTCATAGAAAGAACGATCCGTTGCCTTACCAGAATCGACGAGTCCACGAAGATTCGGCTGATCCCCGACGGTACGTCGAACACACGTACGTTGCCGGTATAGTTATCGGTATAAAGGATAGTCGTGTCCGTTTGCCAGGTGCCATTGAAGCCAACCGAGCCGAAACTTTGGTCGTATATCTCCTCCAGGTTGAATGGCACGGCCAGGTTGCCATGAACGTCCTCCGAGGTGGGCTCGTGTCGGCGAAAATCTTTGTCGATCACTCGCGGTACTGTGAAACAACGATTTTTACAAAATGTGCCGATTCGGCACAGACAAGTTGGACGGGAAACTAGTTGGCTGTTGAAAAGAACATGTGACAACTTTTCAAGACTGGAAAATACAACAAGGACGCGTGGTTCTCGCAGGAATTGCAATGCTGACCGGAAACCATCGCTGGACTGCGAACCTTTATGCAAAATAAACATTTCCTGCATTATTCTGCACGTTTGTTGCTGTATATGTTTTCTTGTATTTTCAAACTGTGTGGATAGTATAAATGCATAAGGGTCCGCAGTCTATCGATAATGCTTGGTTTATGGAAAAATTGTGTGCGTTTTGTAAATTTAATTTTGCATACCTCATTGCGGGTGCAACCTACTGGTTACGTACTCTTGAACGATGCTTTATATTCGCTTGGAAATATCACGAAACCGCACTGAGTCAATTTACATATTCTAGTGCTGACAAAGCTTTCGAAATACCTTGGAATTGTGCTTCCTACCCTGAAGCTCGAAATTCTGCAGAGCGGCTTGCTTCTTGGAATATATTTTTATCTTCACTAATTTTGTAGATGTATTTTGTGCTTTCAGCTCTTAAACTCGGGTTTCTGAAGAGTATTTTGCAATTCAGGGTTTGTTCGTTTACGTGTTCCAATTAAAAATATCCTTCAGCTATACTTTTCACTCCTACAAATTACACGACTGTGCCTAGTAAAAATAATTTCCCGTTTTGCCACGAACAAACGAGAAATCGCAAGGTGGTACAACGCGATCAGCAAACACCGTCTTTTGTCGCACTTTTTCATTTTCGGAGTAAAGCGACGAGCGGCGAAGGAATTATCGCGAATTTTTCTGGTCTCTAAGGCTTTGGTCTCGTTAACGACGTTGTTTCGCACGCTCCGAGGGGTCAGGACTGTTCTTCGTTTCGCGTTTATCGCGAAGTCAAGTTGGAAGTTGGAAAGAAAAATAGTAGCCAGGGTGATACGTATATTCGGTACGTGACGCTGACGGCCGCTTTGAAATCGAGGTTTTATGTAAATCAGCGAGACGAGAAATGCGCTGCGTAAAGATTAATCAAGTGTCGCTCTTGCGGGCGCGCGAACCGAGAAGAAATTTCGAAATTTCATTACGAACACCAAGAGTAACTTGGTTGCCTAGCCGAATGATACTCTTATCCTTCTTGTTGCCGGTGCCTCGCGGTTTCCGCGGTTTTCGGTCTACCGCTACCGATTATTTCCCCCGTTTGCGATAAGATTAATATCGTTCGACTACTCCCGAAACTATTTCGCGCTGTACTTTACCGTCGACAACTTTCCGCGTTCGCTGGAAGAATTTCAACATTTCCTCGAAAGAAGTCGAATTTTCCAGCAATTTTAACATTCTGCCGATATTTGCTTCCTTTTACTTTCTCTGAAATGATTTTTTCTACTTAAAGGCTAGAGATACCGACAGAGAGTTCTTTATCATCCACAATTTCCTAGATTTTTATCGAAAGATTTCAATCTTCTCTCTAATGAGGATACAACATCAATTTCGTTCTGTTTTCCACTCTCGTATCTACACTCTTGACACGATAAAATCGAATTTATTTTGTTCTTGTCACGATCAAATCAGATTAATATATTTCAATTGGATTCAAAAAGAATTGTCATACCTTTTCAAAAATTACGCGAAATTCTGTGGACGCGAAGGGGTTAACCGAACATTACCGTAAAACATCTCACAGAGTCTCGAAAGGGCCTTCCCCATCGTCGAAGCACTAAAACCGTTAATTAAACCTCGTTCGATCAAATTAGCGAGAACGATGTTGAAACCAGCCTCGATCGAACCCGTTCTCCCTGGACCACATTATTCGCTAACCGGCAGAAGCCTATTAGTGCGCGGATGATCACATCAAGATCATCTCTCGTTCCCGCGTTTTTCTAGTACTAAACGACCTGATCGCATCGATCCAGCAGAGAATCGTAAGAAAGGAGGAGCTGGCCCCGAGACAAATAACGCGAATCGTCGAAAAGCATTAGCCTGCCTCCGGATCCGAAGGCATCCGAGTGTTCCAGACAATGTCCGGTCCCTAAGCAGCTTACTCGAAGCGCGATTATCCCGTGGGAGTGTGTCGGAGAGGGAGAGAGAGAGAGAGAGAGAGAGAGGAAGAAGAAGATAGTCAGTGGGACATATAGACTGACAGATACGGAGCAAGAGGGTGGACTTACTGAATTTCCCGGCGACGAGGGCTGCCAAGTATCCCTGCAGCACCAGCAGCTGTAGCACCTGGAAAAAGATTTCGTTTCTTGTGAGACCGGCTCCGTAAAAAATCCTCACCGTGCCTGGAATTCCTCGGAAACCCTCGGAATCCCTTTCGGTGTGGGTGTTGTCTACGGAGGTGGCGACAAGGAGGCGACAAAAACGCAACGGGACGCGTTCCTTCAGGCGGAAGGACACGTGCCGGGCATAAAAGTTTCTCCGACCGGGGGTGCTAGTATAATTTCGAGAGACGCGACCCGGTGAGATTCGCGGAATTTCGCGAGGAAAATTGCCGACGACCCACGGCCAAGCTCGTTAAGCTTGCACCCGGCTTGGGAAATCACCGCCTGCCTGCTGAAACTTTCCGGTCTGCCTTAATGGCCCACGACCGGGGGCCTACGAGGGAACAAGTCGTCACCAAAGAATAGGGGATAGTGGTTAGAGGGACAGGGAGTCACTTGTCGGAGGCTCTCTTGCCCTTAACTTGTGAATTCTTCAGCTTCTGCCGAGACGACTCACTGGCTTATGAATCTCGGATCGAGGGACACCGAGGGATGAACGGAGAGTGCTTCCTTGGTACTTGGTTCCTTTTTCTTTCGAAGAAGTAATGATTATTGGGTTTGTATTGGCGGGATTTTCGAGTGTAGGCTAAAATAGACAATAGGTTAGAAAACGGATCGCGGACATCCAGCAACGAGTGAGAAGACGTTCCAAGCTATGCGAGCGCTCTCGGCCGGCAATTTTCAGCGCGCACCGTTGCGAAATTTCGGAAAACGATCCGGAACTTGGCCAGAGTCATTAACAAGGTCGGCGGTGGAGGATTCAGGAAACTATTTCGAACTCGCACGAACAATTACAACCCACCGTTCTCGATTTACCGGCGCTTTTTCTCTCTGTCGCGTCGTATTTTCGCGTTTCTTCGCCAGAGGTGAACGGGGGGTGCATCGTCGACGATAAATCGAGACGGTTCGGGAGCCTTCGAAAACTTTTCCATTGACGGAACGAAAAGGGCTCGGGGAAAGTTATCGAATCGATACGTCAAAGCCGTTCTCCTCCTCTGGCCCCCTCCCACCACCCGATTAAAACTCCGCGTTTAAACCCCCCACCACGAATTTTGTCGAAACGGAACTGCGGCGCGAGAGGAAGTCGATCCCTCGAGAGACAAAACGAAAGAAAGGCGAGCCGAACGAGCCTCGACGATTATCGTCGCCGTATTTCACGTTTTAACGCTGCACGTTTCTTTTTGTTACTGCATCACGCGTGATCGTAAACCGTGCCCTGTACGTGACGAACCGACCAGATAAATTATCGCCTCATGGAAATTGGCAAAACAGTTTCGGAAAATTGGCGTTCTATTGTGCCACACGTGCCGAGAAAAGTTGCCGCGATTTCTTTCCTTCTAAATTTCTGCGCGATTTTTCTGTAATTCGTAGACTGGCCGTTTCATTCTTCAAAGTATTTTTAGCCAATTTCTGAACCTATTAATTTTACCAAGTTTGAGTATGAAAAATTTCCGACGCTAGAACAATTGCACATAACAGGAAGGTTTTAATTGATTGTTATACCAAGACAGAATCACGTAAATCGGTTTAGCAGAGCGTCCGCGATTACACCCGATAATCAATTACCCGATAGCGTTCAGCACGTGGCCCACCTTGGCAATGCAAGACAAAGGGTTAATTTGTTAGCGACCTGCGTCGCCACCCCCGCAGGCTAAGGGTTACCTACCCCGATCGACGGCATGGCGGACACGTGACAGTTTCCAACGGAGAACGATTAGGTTAACGGGAGCTTGCCCGTTCAATGGTGATCGAGAGATCGTCGCGGTTCGATGGATCTCACAAGTGCGTCGGACACTGACTGATCCATCGCGTACTTTCCTGATGTGGTGGAAGTGGCAGGTGCTCCCACCTCTTTCGATAAACACGGGGCATACCCGTCGTACATCACAATGGTTCTTCCCCTTTCGAGATGTTTTGCTAATTCCGCAGAGCCGAGAACCAGACGATATACTCTGTGGCGCTTGTGTGCGAAAACCAAAGTTGGTGTGTCGAACCGGTCGCTCTAACGAGTTGTTAGCAAAGTGATCGGACTATGGCTTTCCTTTGCGTTCAGTTTGCGGTTTCTGTGTTCGGACAACCTAGTACTAGTCGGAAAGTATCAGAGAAGCGATTAGACGATGCGAATGGTGAACAGAGAGGAACGACAGATTTTCGCGTGGAAGGTTTCTAGAATGCAGAGCGACGTGGATGGAGGACGAGAGTAAAACTCCCGTGAAAACTGAAACAGATTAACATCGGCCTGAACCCGTTTAAGCCACGATACCCGTCCACCCCGACACTGCACATTCTTTTCCCGTCGTCGGCTGTCACTAATAATCCTGATTCACGGGCGCGCGCTGTCAATAATTTTGTAAGCCGTCAAAATTCGTCGCTGTAAATCGCGGTTACCGAGCGACAACGCTTCATCGTTTCGATCGGAGCAGCATCGTTGCATCGACGACGACGTTTTACGCGAATAATCGGCGCATACGATGCGACGAAATTCAGCTGCACGTACGGCGATGGTAGGTAACATGATCGTTAAACTGCGAATTTTATGCGTCGACGATAGAAATTAGTAACTGAAAAAAGAATCGACGAATATTCGTGCAACATATTTCACCTGTATTGTTCAATAAAGAGTCAAGTTACGATTGATCGATTGCGATGCTTACGAATTAATTTGTACAACATTCAACATCTCTCTTCAATAAGCAGCGAATGTTTGTGCGTGTCATTCTATTTACGTAACGCAAAAAAATGCAAGTTTTAATAAAATTTAGTATGTTATTATCGTGACAGTAAAACTGACAGTTCGGGAAATAACATTTTACTTTATCTTCTTTATAACAGTGTATAAAAATACGAATTTGCATGAACTGTCGTTATCTGCTCACCGTGCATCGATGACACGTTACGCAACGGGGCACGAGGAATGTTAAAACATTTTTGTTGTATGTGTTTTATGAGATAACGATTACACTAACAAGATTTTACAATCTCGTTTATTTAATATTCTTTCTCACAGTCGTACACGACCGTACGCAATCACCCGCATTAAAACATCTAAAGGTGGGAACTCCTTTGCGCGTCTGGACGTTTTGTTGTTCACATCCGTTATCAGTAGGTAGGAATAAGTTTTTAATGAATTTTAGTGGGAATTTCATTCTGATATCTCTTATGGCTGAAGAGTTATAGTAAAATGTTACGATCCAGCCCACTGTCGCAAAGGAGATCCCATCTTAACGCAAGACTATCACAAGAATGTTTAACACAGCTTTTATTCTACTCCATATCGTGCAGCGATATATATGAGGGGAACATCGGCAGTAACATCTTTAATCCCGTCCATAAACTCTTTTTTCGAAGATCGAAAAAAAGTCGCCGATAGAGCTGGGCCATCGATCCTCGGACCCTTCAGCGTTTTACGTCGCCGTAAAATCGGGCCGTTCGTGCGAATTACCTTTTCGTAATAATTCATGTCTCAATTGGAAAATTGAACAAGAGTCGGATAGTTGGAAGCAATCAGGCAAGCAAAGCAGAGACAACCAGGCAATCGAGATCACGTTTATCACACCTGTTGAAACGTGCCTATCGTTAGTTGAACTTGCTTAATACCATTTGATTAGCTCGATGATGCTCGTCCCATTTTTCCCGTCTCTCCGCGGCGTGTCTCATCCACTGGTCGAGATGTATGGACTATAGCCACACATACATAATACTCGACACGCGGATTAAGGTAATACAAAGCTTGCGGTGCCACGGAGATTAGTATTCGTGCCCCATCGCGGGATTCATTAGCGTGAATTGATGCACGTAAATATGTAGTAACGAAATTAGACTTAAATTTCCGCCGCGATGTGAAATCGCAAAGTTCTTATATTAAGGAGGTAGGCCCGTTTCCAGTATTGCAAGGGTGGTCAAAGTAGGGTCAAGACCTAGTTAGTAGCTAGTCAAAAGCGCTAGATAAAAGATCGATCTAGGCCGCGGTCGCCCTCAAAAGTCATATTTTTACGCTTACAACGTGTAATTTGCATTATTCGGCAGCATACAGCTGTCGCAGCTTTATGAAAATAGCTACAGTGGGTCAAACAAGAATTGGTACACTTTTAAAAAGGCGATAACTTTTAAAATATCGTACTATACGATTTGAACTTTTTGTAGAGGTCAGAGCAATTTGCTGCAGGATTTGAAAAAAAATGTTGTCAAAAATAACAATTGATGGGAATTGTAGAAAAAATACTGCAGGTTGCATTTTACAACTTTTTCGTGTCGGCCGATATTGAAAATTGAGAAATGAGAACGCGTATTCCACACCCTTGCAATTCTGGAAAAACCAGTGTTTCCCTTTAATTGCTTTTGTATCCTGATATGCTGCCCTCTCTGCCGTGGTTACACGCTTCAAGAAATTTATTGTCAACTGAATTTTTTATTTTCTCCTTTTTCTTCCTTTTTAAATGTACTTTTTTTACTGAACTATTTCTTACACCTGATCGAATGTTCGTAGCGTTCTTTAAAATACAATCGAATAAAGGAACTTGCCTCGGTTCCGCATAGTTACCACCAATTATCAAGCACTATTTGTATAACGGATACGAGGAGATACGAGGAACCGTGCGGAGATAGCGTTTATCCGCGTGCGGTCCGCTCCGAGAACGCATCCGCGTGACAAGAGTGATAAGTTGCCGGGTTAATGCCGAGTGAACGGCTCGGAACCTTTGTCGAGCGAAGTTGAGGCGTGAACTGTTTTCCAGTTGCACAACGCGAGGCCTCGGTGCATCGTGTTCCGTATGACAACAAGTACGACAAGTGACAAGACCCGGAAGAGGGCCCGCAACGAGCCGATTATGCAGCCGGCCTAGACAAGCCTGATTCCAATCAGCCAATCTCCATTTCAAGCCCAATGTTCTAGCATCCAGACCGCGTACTCGTTGCTGGAACATCACTACCACGATAAAATGTCAATTTCGCTTTTGTTCGAGCAGTTTACAGCGCTGTTGCTGACCATGAATTTCTGGCATGTTAGTTTTTCACTAATAACTAACTCTTTTCAGAATGTGTCCAGAAGGATTGATTTTCACAATCAATTTCTTTCGATGTAAATGAAGAGCAAATGGTGTCTCCAACTATTCAACAATGTGTTTGCTCTTGAGCATTCATATAAGTTATTTATAATATTTATGAAGCAACTACAGATGATTCCTGCCGCCCTGGCCATCAGATACAACGTAAACTTCGGTATGAATTATCCTCTTTCGAAAATACAAATTTTGCCACGTAGTGGCTAAACGTTCTAACTGGTAGACAAATTACTAACGGATGGCAAGTCTACATTGATGTAGATTTATATAATACAGCAGTTGATAACATCGATAACTCATTTGTGGTAACTGTTCCCTTACCCACCGGTCAACACTTCAATCCAACCGTTGCACAGAACTCCTGAAGATGACGCCACGTTTACAAACCCCAACCCCCCTAAGTCTTCTCGTCAATGAAATATTCAAAAAATTACTAGTCGTGGAAATGACTATTCATTTCCACTATATCAGCGAAAAGTCTCTGATTTTCTACATTTTAGCATTCCCCATTACTTTTCTTAAAGACTCAACGCATTTTATGAAACACCGCTACACTAACTCTCCCGACGATCAACCACTCCCCTAAACTTAACACTAGATCTACGGCGTGCTGAAATTACCTATTTTATGTTACTTCCTAGAAATATCAAGAATAAATTTCGCTGAAAACGATCTGCCACCTCGTTAGAAAGTCGTATCGAAGACTTTTCATCCTTCGACCGATCAAAAGTCTCTCGGCTCGAAGAGCCAGCTCTCGCCGATGAAAGATCGATAAACGAATTATTTCGAAATCCTCGAGACGTTCTAATTCTACGGCGGGCAATCAAGAATGTTTCAGCCCTTCCGTGAGCGCGTTTACTATCGATCGATCAGGACGCACTCGTTGCCACGAGTCGCGAAATCGCTAGGCAGCGTGCCGGAGGGAAAGAGAGACCGATGGTAGCGACCGAGAGGCAGAGAGGGTGCAAAAACCCACCCCCGCGCGGTGCCAAGCTATAAGTACTGGACACGAACCGAGCACGGGCTTATAGGTCCCGTTGCGGTCTTCCTCGTTCGTTCTTCCCGTCCTCAGAACCTCGGTCGCAGCCCACCTCCGGTGATCTATGAATAGATCCGAAGATCTCTAACTGCCATTTTGACTCGGCCGGCGTCTTGGCCGAAGTTCGATTGACGGACAACACACGTGGAACGTTCGAGAGGTGGGATGACAGGGTCGCCGATCGATCGAGGACTCACGGACGCTGGATCGCAAGCGAGGGGCTGGGATCCATGCTGATCGTGATGCCAGTTGGGATCACCTGAATCTTCTCTGGATTGAAATCGAACCTGAGCGAAAATGAAGAACAGCAGGTCGATGATGGATATCGAGGACATCTGCGGATGCTCGATCATCCCCAAGAAAGAGTTGCCTCATCTGAAGTCTACTTCCGGTGAGTCTCTCGACTGACACTGTTTGTTTGACTTTTCCTACCAATGGGATCGTTGCCCGCCTAGATCTCTCACACTTCCTCGAAGTGCCATGTTTGTTTCTTTTTTAATTTGCACCAGTTGCCTCGTTTGATGTTCAACGACGTTTATTTGATCTTCTATTCGCGAGAATCTCAACTCTGGCTCTAAATTGAAAACATTAACTGCTGGACAGGTTGAAACAACTTGCTCCTGGTTCTTTTTTTTACGTTTATTTAAATCGTAATTCTGTGAGAAACTGTTCGATCAGAATTATGATAAAAGTCAGAAGATGTATGAAGCAAAAGTGAACGAATTATTATCATTCCAGTAAGATGTTTTACGCAACCATTTTCACAGCTGCACACGAAAGTCGATCTTCTAAATCATTGGTGTGCCATGCATGAATTCTCAGCTGGAGCCAATAGCAAAAGTAGCTAAACATTGTCTAGCGTTGCAACCAGCCATCCTCTAACGTTTCGTTTACTCGATTTCGCAGATCCGCTAATGATCGATCCATCAGAGGCTCCGGGAGCAACTCTCGATAGATTCCATTCGCCACTCCGGTTGGATTGTTGACTCTGTCTTCGATCTGAGTGGCTCTGATGGAGTTTATCGAGGATAAACTCGAACGTTCCAAACGATTTCACCGGGCTGACGCGTTTCGTTAAAGAAACTTTTGTTTACCGTAATCGAGAGATGGCTCGCGCTGGACTCAGAGGCGGTTCTGATCTTGTTAAAAATTAACGTGATTTCCGGGGAAGCACCTTAGATGCCGGATTACGCTTCGCTTTCCACGTCGTGGTCGGGACAAGTGTCATAACAAGCCGGCTAGAATGTGATTATGCGACAGCGTTACGCTGGAAATTCATATAGTAAATTACGCGTTTCGTAATCTGCGGAATTTGTGGATCGGCCTTTTCTGCTTCTGATTCCTCGTATCAACCCCTTCGTTCCATTCTAACCGATTTCTATCCTAAAAACAATCGTCAAAATATTTCTAATATTTTATTCGATGAGATACGAATTGTACATTACAGAAAAATCTGAGTTTCAACACAATTCATACCCACTGATTAAACGATCGATTCACGTGTTCTCCAAAGGAAAACTCGAGCGGTCGATAAAGTTAATAGCGACCATACAGTTTACAGCCTTGAGTAATACTTAATGCGATGGTTATAATGTTCCTCAGGTTCTTAACCAACTGTTCTACTTGATTCTATTTTTCTCGGTATAACCTGCGACTATCGAATATTGTCATACTTTCTTCCTTCTGCGAAACTTCTCGCAAAAGTAAACTGAATCCTTCTTTCGAAGTTCGGCTTTTCCCTGTCATTCGTCCTCCTCCTCCCTAAATATTCATTTCGCAAACTTCGCCTATTTCTCTCAAGTTGTGAAATCTTTCAAGTTGATTTCCGCGGCTCCGGCCCATGAAGATAGATCAGTCGACTGTTCCTCTAACGGATAGCTGAAAGTTTACCATAGAACTTTTCTCTACTCCATTTTCCCCTCGCTGCCTCGGCGCTCCACATCTTTTTTAAAGTAGGAGCCACTTATTCGACTTTATGACTTTTCGGATAAGATGTAGTTTCGGAAAGACGAAGGCGTCGAACAAAAAATAAAGCGCTTTTATAGCGGATACGCTCATCATCGTGACGTTCCATTGACTGACTAAAATGTTAAACAATAAACTGACTGGCAGTGTATTCGCAATTACGATTCTAAAATATTGGGTAATACCTGCCAAGAACCCGTTTCCTATAGTTTGTTAGCTGGAATACTTAACTATATTTATCCTCTCTATTCCAACAGTTCTTAACACATTACCGACCGGTTATTATTGCATAATTTTGAAAAATCTAGGGTACATAGCTGAACACTTTTTAATAGAGCCTTCAATAGCAAAAGCAATTTTCATTGTGAACAAATCACTTTCAATAACGTAATCTCTCTTTTGGTACAGCACAGATATTAAAAATCCTATTAATGGGTAGGTAAAGTGCTGACAAACTGTTTAAAATTATTTTTGAAGGTTCATAAGATTGTTGGTCGATGATTAATATACATATATCTTTATTGATTCCCCTTAGGGTTACAATTCTTGCACAATATACAATAAGACGCTCTTCTCCTTACCCACTCCCTTTGTTCTTACTAACTATACATAATTCTATCTTATGCTCTAACTTTCATTATCTTATATTGTCTTACATTACTTGGTCGATGGTTAATAATAACCGTTTAAAAATATTTTTTAAAAAATCCAAAAACAAACACTAACATCTAAAAGGAAAACTTCGCAGGAAGAATACAGAAACAGGTCTGCAGCATCAGCGAGGATGCACAGTATCTGACGTCGACGAAGCAGGCGTCAGGTATTACGACGTCGAATCTTAGTGACTATACATTTCTTTGTTTCTTTATGGTTCCCCTTCCGCAGAAACCAGCTGGTTTGTTTCTAGACCCTCGTAAGCCACGTAGATTGTTGCGGCAAGTTTTCAGTCGGTGGTGCTTACGTTTCCTCGTGCAAGTTCTCTCTGTTTCTCTCTCCTCCCTCTGTCCCATTCTACTCGTACTGTCTCGTCTGGAAAAATAAGAATAGCTCTTCTCCTCCCTTTGATCCCTCGTTCACAGACGAAATCTCTTGGACCGCCAGTTCCGAACGTTCTCCGGCGACGACAGCACGCGAGCCGCTCTCGATCCTGGATATCTCACGCTTCGTCTTCTTCTGTACGATCGAGGAAGCAGAAAGATCCTGAAAAAGCCTAAAACATACTTCATAAAAGTCTCCCATACTTAAAATTCCAACCACTAAGCCGTGTAAAAAAGGCGTTGTTCTGTTGAATCGCAGTCAGCGATAAACGCAAGCTCGTCGGGCGCTGATTAGCAAATAGACATTACGTTCAACGGTCGCGAGCCAACAATGGTGAATGTCTCTTGACGTAAAGGAGGGATACGATCGTCATCGGTGTGAAAAAAGGAAGAAGAGCACTCTCACTGTGGCGTTCGTCTTCGGTGATATCCTTAAAAACCGGCGCGAATTTTCTCGTGTTCGAGGGGAGCTGGTTGTGGACGCTGGCCTAGCTCCTTAGTCCCGTCACCTCCACAGGGTGTCGCTTTCAGTCCCCCGAGCGCGTAGGGGCCCGGCAGGTGTAACACAGCGTTCCCATTCACCGCGACGTAGTGTCGTGAAGCGGTCACGCTTCCACCGTCTCGAAGATACGACTTGGCGAGCCTGCTAGATCCAGCAAAGACCTGTTTTCGTCAGCTTCAGTTGTGTTCCGTTCCTCCTCAGTTGTGTTCCGATCCTCCTCAGTTGTGTTCTTATCCCTAAACGTGCTCCGAACATAGATGGTACGACGCACAAGTGATAACACGAGTCGAAGATGATTCCGCAGACGCTGACCTGGAAGAGAACAACAAGAAAGCCCGAAGCTAAATGAGATGAACGAGTGAGACAGTTTGAGGAGCTCTGTGTAGTTTTGTGTCTTCCAAGGTGTTCGACGACTTTAAACTAAGATTAAATTTTAAACCCAGTTTAGAGGATGTATAACAATCCTGAAGAGAGTTGTTGAAGAAAAGTTTGTTGGAAATCGGTAACTATGTGAATGTTGGTTATTGGATGTTGAAGACTTTCTGTGGAACTTGTTCGCGTGAGTTCGTCAAGTAAAATGGTTTTCTTCGGGAAGAAAGAGAAGGTCGAGGACCGTCGGCTATTGGCCAGCATCGACGCCGTGAACGGAACCAAATTGTACCAGATCGAAAATGGTAAACTGGAGGAAAGTAGTCTGTAGAGTTGAGAAGATCGCAAGGTGATCGTTATGTTTAATCGGCGCTGTAGATTGAGAATAACAGAGAGGAATGCAAAGAATCGAGACAGGGGGGTCCCGTCGTGAAAAATATTCCCGATGCCGGAATCCGGACGCCGTTCCGTGAATTTAAGAAGAAATATTTGCTTCCTCGGGAACAAGTTCGAAACATCTTGGGTTCACCAAGAAAACCCCTTCTCTCCTTTCGATTGTATAAATATGAATAAATCAGTCTCTTAATTTTCCAGAAAAATACCCTTACGTTTTAAACAATCTGAAGAAAAAATGCGATCTGAGTGATTTCGATAGTTTAACCCCCTTGCTCTATGATTTATTTTACGGTTTCAGTAATTGGACCTTTTTTGTAGATCGTAATTATGGTTTATAATACCGGATCAACAATACAATACCGATATTCGGTATTTTTTTAAACATTACACCGCAATACCGGTATTCACCTTAGTAAATACCGGTTTCACGAAATTGCAAAATGGCACGAAATACCGGTATTCGGTATACCTGTGTACCGGTATTTCAATCCCTAATCGTAATTTCTTAAAATGGAGAATATTGATATAAATTATATGTCTATATGTTCTCGAATAGCTGTGTATTAACAAAACCAAAACGGAATTTTATTTCGGTTTAAGGGACATTCATTTTTATCAGAATATGTTCAGAAACACGCTATTGTAAGGCGTAAGGCAAGGAGTTAATGTTTAAGGGCAGCGCTTCAACGTTTGTGGGCTGTGCAGCCTTCGTCCCTCATGGTTTGAAGAAAAATCGTGGAACTATACACCGCGGTGAGAAATAGGTCGAGGCACTCACATGACAAACGACACCGTGGATCGTCCCTGTCTATTCCACGCGCCGATATTTACCTTCGTAACGCATTTATCATGCAACCAGCTCATCGACGACGTCGGTTATCGTCGCACGTTCAAGTAGCCAGCCCCGTTATCGAAAACACTCGAGCTGCAAGTTCAGGCTGTCTCTCGAAATTAAACATCGTAAAGCTCTTCCGAGAGTCAAGCTGCGCTGTGCCGCCAACCGCGTAATCCACGAAGACCAAACACTGTTCCATGTGGTAACTTTTTGGGAAAAATTTAGATCAGCCGGCTGAAATCCGAAAAAAGAATTTCGTAACGCTACCGAACGAAATAGAAAGGTTGACTCGAAGCCGGTCACACGCGCGCTCTAATTAGTTCTGGGTCTCGTGAACATCTTTAGGAGGTCTCGTTAACTATACGATAATTCCTTTATCCTTGAGCTTGCTCTGTATCCATTGTTATAATCGAGCTCTAGTTTAGTTCACTGGAAGTTTCTATCAATTGATGAGTAGGAGAACTGTAGATAAACTAATGCATTATCTAGACATCGATCGAGTCAAAGTTGAAAGTTAAATGCGAGCAGAGACTGTTTTAGATGTAGAAACACTGTTTCAAAAAAATATAAATAAATCATAGAAGGAAAATTGTAGTTGTAAAAAATGCAGACATGTGTACACGACGAGTGTTGGAGGTAAGAAACTTTTCAGGGTGGAGAAAAATGTTTCGTTAGAAAATTCGTTGTTCAAGGAGAGGGGCAGGGTTTATGGGGTTGTTGTATTCGATTTTTCCGGGCACGAAAGACCGCGTGCCGTGGCACTGCCACCTGTAGCTAGCCGAATATTGATCCACTCAGAAGATGGCCACACCCGGCCACCCCTCGTCGATCGTTCCCTTTTCCGCACCCTCGTCCCGACGCTGCCACCGGTAGTGTCGTTGCCCCTCGCCGACGTGTAAGTCGCCACAGTGTTATGGAAAAGTGCCTGGTCACTGTTCCAGCCGCCTTCATGCACGTACGAGACAACCTGGAGGAGCTGGGCAAGGTGGCGGACGACACGGACCTGATCTTCCTCAAAGGCCTCCTGGACAGTCCGGTCGTGAACTCTCTGGTAAAGGTGAGTGAACGTTTGCATTACCCTTTATCGTACTCCTTCTCGCTGTTACGTCACCGACCGCCCCGTCATTGAACCCTGGAAGAAATATAGAATCGATAGCGACCTCGTGATTACGACTCCTGTAGTACACGGTGGATATATTAAAAGTGCACTGTTCGAAAGTTAATTGGACAGAGTCAACAATTTGTTAAGTGACATCGAGTGTTTTTTAAAGGACTATTTAGGTTCTATTTTACGAATTTGATGAATGGTTAGCGATGCAATTAGTTATAGGAATTCTTCAATGATCGGTGGAATTAATCGCACACAGGGTCTATAATGTATAATTTTTGACATAAAAGAGTAAACTAGCGTCGGACAATATCGTGAGCATGCGCACATTGCGCGTAGAAGCTGAGACACATGCCCGTGCCCACGTGTTTACTACGATCGCTTGATTTTACGAAAACGAGAGGGAATGAGAGAAAGAGAAGGGGAAAGGGAAAGGAAACGCTCATTTACGGTTCTGCTTCGGCTCTGTGAGATTTCACCGACTTAACTAAATTCAGCGCACCCGTTCCGACATAAAAATTTATTTCTATAGAATGACATATCGGTACTGGCACATCAAAGCAAATACAGACAGAAGCAAAATATAATAACAAATGAATTTTTCTTCTTTTCTAATCCACGTTTACCCGATTATTTTCAACTTTATTCCTCGAATGGGACGGCACATTTATGCAGAACAAAAATTCCGAACGTAACCAAACAATGAAGCGTAAAAAAGAATGGTACGAAGAGGTTCGAATCTGAATTCCTCGCACGCCAAAGACGCAGAGACACCGCGAGAAAAAAGAATTGTGAATACAAATTGTAGGAGGATTTACGAGAACGCGATTCTTGTTGAGTACCTCGGAGAATATCGTGTGTTTGGACACCGACATTATTTTTCTTGGGTTTGTGGTAGTTGGTTATATAACGATGACGAAAGGAGACGTGACGCGATTGCTCGCGTCACGGAGGAACCGCCGAATGGAGGCCCCAGACAATCGACACGCTAATATTTTCATCGAAGGCCGGTGTGTTGTTCTCGCGTTTCCACGCGAGAAATCTATGTCGCTCCCGAAATAATGCGTGGGTGTGGGCGTCGTATAGCGGCTCTGGTGCGAGAGTCACCACGTGCAAAGAAAATAACGCGCGCGTGCGAGTACTCGGCATCCCGAAAGTCTCGCCACGTGATCTCAAATGTTTTTCCTATTCGATCCGATGCATCTCTCACCCTGCGTCTCGGGTCTTTTTCGGAAACGAACGCGGATTCCCGGGAAGTGGCGCGTGACTCAATGGCGGAGACTGCGAATGGAAAACGGTAATAAAATCGCGCAGACTTTGAGTATAGAATCGCATTTGAAAGGAATGTCGTGTTGAATCGCAAAGTTATAGCGATCGAAAATAAACGATGAATGTTCAGGGAAACACTGTCATTCCTGACGTTTAGCAATTTTTACTAGGTTCGTAACTTACTTTCAACAAATTTATAAATTCGTCGATGTTCAATCGCACATTCTAAATGGGAATTTTTACTAAACTCTTTTTCAATACAGCTTGGAGAGACTTCAGAATTCGAAGAAGGTCAGGGACGTGACTTTTCCGAGATTTTTAGCTGCAAAGGACTGCGAGGCTCGCCTCGATTATCTGGGGAGCTGGACCTTGAGATCTCGGAGTTTTTAAGGTTCGTGGAAGATCGGGAACGGTTTGAATTATCTTGTCCCGATCGGTTGTACGCAGGTCGACGCTTCCTCCGAGACGTTAGGGCCCCTCTCACCTGTCGGGCCCACATTCCATTTCGGCCAGGTAGAGGAGAGGCCTTTCTGGTGTCGAAAAGTCGTTGAGCAACGGTGCCCGTTTCCGGCCTGATATTTGGTAAACTTCGACAATGGGGATCGATGACAGACCCGACGGGGGTGCTGTTGGTTTTCACGGGAAGCCGGTGAAAAGATTGGCTCCGGAAAATTAGGCTGTTGACTTGGGTTCTGGTAGTCTCTTTGTAGGCAAAGTGTGAAGCTTTTCATTCCTAATTAGTTCTACAAACAATACCGCGGTAGCGCCACCGAGATATTTTGATGGGTGCCATCGATCATCCCCTGTAGAGGAACGAAGTTCATTATAACACGATTAGGAAGGTTTCCTACTGCAAAAAAGTAATATTCAATATTTTAAATATGTTTTTACTGAATATTAAGAATTGGAACTCTGAAAATATTAATGGAAATTGATTGTTTCTTTTTTCCGTCGACTAGAGTTGGAGGAGTGTAAAAAGATCTTTGTTAGTCGAGGACGTAGAGGTTGCGCGTCAAGTTTGTTTGAAGAGTGCTTAATAGCTGCGCAGAACGTCGCTGATTGTGATTAATTAGGAAGAGAGGTCGCTGTAGTAATACGAAAATTTAGATTAATAGGACGTTAGTGAATTATGGGACGGAATGCGAAGAGAAACGCGCTGTGATATATTGTCTACTTAAATTCGATGGAAGATAAGATTATCCAAACGAAGCGTGGATTAAAATCAAATTTAAAGTTCACGTTCTTAGCGTTAAACTATTTAAGGGGCAAGAGGAATATTGCAAGCACAGTGTTGCTTCATCCTGGAATTTATGGCAGCCATAGTACATCACCCAAAAAGAATTCCAGGTGTGAAAGTCGAAGTCTCAAGGTAACCACGACAACCTGCATGAAATGTTAAGAAGACCCCAGTATTTATATCCGGCGAAAGGAAATGAGGATCAATAGCGTTCTCCAGGAACCTGATCGTCGTGCCTTCGGTCTCGAACAAGGATCACGAAGCCGCAGGACAAAGCTTGGAGAAGAAAGAAGCTTCCTGCGAGGAACCAGCCTGAATCACACGTGACGACCGGAAGTCAGGGTCAGGTCTGGGTTAGGATCGTGAATAATCCGACGGTCTTGATTGACAAATCGTTGCCGCGACTCCTCTGATATCCTCGGCAATTGGTTCTGACCTCGGAGAACCCGGGCAATTGTCGACGGCGGCGTCTCCTCGAAACGAAGTCATCGCACGCCTCGCCTCGCCTCACAGAAATCGCGAGGCGTGTTGCGTGTACCTCGCGTGTACACCGCACCGATGTAATTCCAACCGGCTTTAGAATCGCGAGAGGGAATGAGGGGAACCAGCGCGTGTACGACATCCACGAGCGTGTAAGAGACAGTGACGTATCGAGGCTCCTAGTTCGCCACGCGTAGGACTGCAAACTGAATTTTCAAGGCGAGGAATCGTGTACTCTTCAATCTCCATTTAGTGCTCTTAGGGGTAGGTTTATAACTTCTAATGAACGTTTAGAATTTTGCAAATTTTTCTTCTGATACATTTATTGAAAGATGGAGCTAAACCTACCGCGAGGCGCCAAATGTCTCATTTTAGATATTTAATTCGACAATTATTGAAATTGTGAAGGTGTTTTCATGGGAATTTATTGAATACATTTCTTGACTAGTAAAAATTGCACAAATTATAAATAAATTTAATCTTGTTATTCTTATAATACTATAGACATCGGTCACTTTTGATGGTCGGTAGGTTTAGTGGTAAAGTGCGGCAGAAACTCGGGGTATTGCAGTGAGCGTTTCCAATTTTCTTTATCCAGAATTTGCTACGAGTGTTAAAATAGCTAAGCCAATATTTGAAGGATTTTAATTGACGCGCTATCGTCTGATTCCCACTTTAGATATCGATTGACCTAAATGTTCTATAAATTGCTGATTTATGAAGCTCGCAGAAATTTTCGATGTACCAGGGTTCACGAACCGCCTGACACCGATGGTTATCTTTAACGTTAGAGCCATACGATCCCGTTGTATCACGTAACGGATTATTGAGTATCTCGGGAAGGGTCTACTCGTGTCACAAGATCGATAAACGGATCGGTGTCGATGACTGCGGATCACCTTTTTCTTCCACGCTATTATATTCGCTATCTTTTACCCGCAGACAAACTCGTGTTACTTTTGATGCACCGTGGATCATCAATGAACATTTTACGTAGCCTCGATTTAAACATACGGAAGGATAAGTTGTACAAGATTCAACCGTGAGAGTATCCTCTAGAGCAGCCAAAAGAAAGTTATCCATTGGCAAACGGTGTGTACATTTTCATCCAAGAATGACGAACACGATTGGAATGTTTAAGTACTAGGCCACCCCCTCCACCATCTTGCAGGTTGATACATACAATATTTAACATTCCTTGCAACGAAGCACGTTCATGCTTGCCTGTTTACATCCTCTGTAAACTACGCCATTTTCATTGTAACGAGGTGTGAAACAGAAGTGCAATCTGTTTGAAACTATTTTCGAATTTGTAGAAGACACGCGTGTATTGAGCATTTTTGCAGTTGTAGGATATTTTTTAACGTATAAGAACGATAAAGTTAGCGTGACAAGAAACGAGTTTAAAATGTAACGTTTCGACGATGTCAAGGGATGCGTGCAGGATGTAAAAATAGGGGGACCCAATCAGAAACACCTGCTGTACTTAACTACCGGGTCGTTTGTCGGCGTACAGGACGCTTCAAAAATACAAACCACAAGATATTCAGAACCCTAAACAGTTTCTTAGGATATTTTATACTTTTCAAAACGAGAGATACGCGATGTAGTTTATTTTTGTAATAAATGCATAAAGTCTGCAGTCTACTCTTCCAGCAAGGAAAAAATCCAGCGAAGTCCACGTGTCAGGTAAACCAGGCCACGTCTGCACACACACGGTTATTCCGATCAGTCGGGTCTGAGAGATTGGTGGACGGCCCTGCGCGCAACGTAGCGGAGTGTTGCATACCATCCGAAGAAGGGCCCCCACCTGTTTCACTCGGCAGGCTGAACGAACGGGCTAGCCGTGGAAGGTGGGGGTGAAAGAAACGTCAGTAGGCGCGGCAGTTTTCTGACGCCGCTTACCTAAGCAGCAACAGAGCTCGGGATCCGCGTCCATACTGAGAGCCCTTCGTGCGTTTACCCCGCGCCGTGAACCCCGTGTGTGCCAGCTCACGGCCCTGGCCTGATCGATAACACAAAACCGACACCCGGCCGTAGCGTTTGCTCCGCCAAACCGTAGTCGTTCCAGCGAGTTCTCCAAACGGGAGCGTCCTACCTGGGAGACAGGCGACCTCTGGCTTCTCCTGCAAAGTGAGTCGAGACATGATCCTGCGATTCAAACGATCCAAACTGGTCTGACAGCTAGGTCCCTAGCTATAACTACGCTAACCCTAGAAGTCAACCCCTGGAAGTGGCCCCTGCAAGTGTGTCCCCGATCGAGAGTCCCTGAAAGTGTAATCCCTGCAAGTGTCTCCTTCCAAGTGAGTACCTGAGTGTTCCTGGAATAGAGTCCTCCAGTTTCGAGGTTAGTAGCTCCGAGGAAAGTTTGGATCCTGGTGATTCGAACGTCGATTAACACCTGAAGCTCCTTGAGCTCTAATCTCCTGGTCCAGGTCAGGCTCCGCTACGAAACTCGTCTATCCAGTTCTCAGCACTCTCCTCGCGAGAGAAAGCGGATGATCTTCGATCTGCCAAGTCTGGTGAACTGTGCTAACGGTGGTTTCTTATTCGATGAGCGGCTCAGCTGAATCCGGGGATTCACTTGAGTATTCGCTAGACGTAGATGGTTAGGATTCAGTGTCTCTGTGTCTTCTAGACTGAAGTGCATCTATAAAGTAAGGCTATATCTTTACGCAGAAACATTTCTTTGACAACTTCAAAAAGCTGAAAGTAATAGATTGATATTCTTTCGAATTGCACCTTCGAAGTGCATAATCCACGAACCATAGATACATCCGACGTCTTGTTATCGTATGAACCATTGAATATTCAATAGCATTACTTCTGGACACGCCTCGCAAGATCCATAAAGCCGATCGCAGCTCTCCAAGCATACGACGTAGTAAATCGTGGATCGTTCGATCCCCACACCGAGCCGCAACGATTTCCCGAGAAAAGAAAATTGTCCTTTGAAGTTTGGCTAGGGTCTAACTGCTCTCCATATCTCGCAATCGCTAAAGAGGAAGGCTTGAAACGAGTTGTTGGTTTCTGTGAGCAAGGTTTTCGTAATTGGAAGGTAGGGAGAGCTCGAGATGGTCGCTTGAGCTGTCCTTGAGGTCTCTCGGAGAAAGGTTTTACTATACTCGATGTTGAGCAGCGTAAAACGCGAATCATGGTCTCTGGAGTGTATGGTTTGAGTCACTGCGATTATCTTTTTTAAAAACATGAGAAATTGATGAATAATTAAGCAGTTTATCTGTTTGCGCCGTGGAAAAGCTGGTCGGAGGTTGATGACGATTTTCCAGTTGGCTCGACGCGTCGCTATTGATTTCTCTCGGCACAGCGACCGTCGGAGAGACCGTTTGGTGGTCTGTGGATGACAGCGATGACGAAATGTAGTACTCGATATTGACACACGCGAACGACGAGCCGCGTCAACAACGGTATTTTCGTTCCTCGATTGTAACAATCTCGCCGGTATTCGTGGCAACGTTTTCAGGGACGTTACAGAACGACGGAGGAATTCATTATAGGCTGTGCTAGGTCCGCTGAACACACTAGCCCCGCGCTGTTGTTCCCGTGACAAATGTGGCGTAATTAATGGCCGGAATGATAACAGTCTTGCGACACAGGGAGAGGAATACATACCTGTGCCAGATCGTTCCACAAATCAAACAATATTGTACTGTTTCCCGTGCTCGGTAAAATAATATTTTAGTCTGTACTATTTCAAAACCAATAACAACCTCACTGTTACCGCAAACGATGTTTCAAGTTATAGAAATCGTTCGGGACAATGTTCGAAGTTCGACGGTGGAAAAAAAGCCGTTTAGTTTTCAGCGTGAATACTTAATCTCTATAAATCACGTTCTGTTTTTCTGCACATCCAAATAAAACACACCGCGAAGCCCTGTTCCTTGACGTCGCCTGTCTGCTGTCTGATTTATGCCCGGCGAAGATCGAGAGAATCTATCTTTCCCATCTTTGCTTTCAGAAATTGACGATTTTCCTCTGCGATTTGATCAAGCGACGCGACGCTCCGACAACCATAATCGCATAGAGCCCTCGGGCCTTGTGAAAATAGCTCGTCCATCTGCGATGCACATGTATCGAACCGGGAATGATTCGATGATGATTCATCGTCGCCGCGAGCGATACTTACAGCGATTTCCATGTCGCGGCAGCCGATGCGACGCGCGACGGTCACAGACTTTTCGTCAAGTATAGAAAATTGCATTGCGTTTTGTAATCTTCGCGCTTCTTGCGAAACCATTCAAACGATCCAGAGGAATTCCTGCGCGTTGGTGCAATCATCGCAAACCTTCGGATTCTCTGAAATTTATCGCATCCGTTTTTTCTTGCGGAAATTGAACAGTCATGCAATTAATTGCCGCAGGCGATTCCGCCATATATCACCGGGCAAACCAATTTTAGACGTATTTGTTTTCATTGGCGATTTCCATGAAAAACTTTTCTAGATCTCTAAAACACAAATAGACCTATTTGAACTTTTCGACTACTTTCTAAATTTCTATACAGGCTTCGTTAGGTTTGATTTAAAATTCCTAAGATTCCAACCACGTTGTTAGTTTAATTTTAATTAGAATCGGGGAAGCATGAATTCGTTTCCTGACTCGTTGATTCTAGTAATTTTTATTCACGCAGTTTTTCACATCGTCTGCAAGACTGCTCGCGCCGCGTTCCCCATCGGTTGGCTCAGGTAATAAGCATTCTCGAAGGTGATTCTGAAACGCTGAGAACCGACCCACTTTCGTAATTACTCGTTCATTGTTGTGGCGATATATTGGCTGGTTCAGCGTAGAGTACACTAGCCTTACGTGACCAGCGCTAATCGAATCAAACCTCGTTGACGCTGGGTCATCGTTGCACAATGACGATTTAACTCCGGTGGGTGGCAAATCCAAAGAAGGCCACATTTGAAATTCGCCAAACTCGTCTTGGCTCCTACAGTTCTGTTCTCCAGGTCACAGAAAAGAGAATTCTGAGACATTTAAAATTAGGAACACGAAATTCTTTAGGATTTCAACATGTTCGCATCGTTAGCACCAACGTGTGATAGATTTGCTTGGTCATTATCATTGGAGAGGAGAGGATGTAGTCACTCTTGGACCACGTCCCAACGAAAATATTTTAAACCGCCAACATAGTTTTTATACTTTCAGACATAACAGTGACAGATTTCATCCTAGAAAGTAAAAATTTTCGAGTTATTGTTAGATTATAGTGAGCTGTAATAAATGGTCGAATGTTACGTATGAATTTCGGACCACTGTGAAAAATTGGCTAGTCTCTGTTTCAAAATATTCGATACATAATACGTATAAATGTATAATATATTCGTTTAAAAATCGTCGAATGAAAATCGACAAATTTAAACGTATCAGTATGGTGAGCGATCGAAAGAATCGTTGATCGAACGGTGCACGGTTCGGTTCAGTTTCTCCGGAGCTGCACGGGGCGGACAAAGAGCAACCATGGCTCCTCGTACGGTGAATTTAATGCGGAAACCCGTTTCGACTTTCACAACTGGCAGCAGCTCAAAGCCGCTCACTGTTTGTGGGTTCGACGAACACCGTAGAACTGGCCTCGGCTCCGAGCGTTGCACAAACCTAAGAATTTCTCTCCCTGTTTGATCTGGTCACTGACATCAGCATTTCTGTTTCCTTCTGTGGCGTTAGCTTTCGTTCTTTCTTATAAGTCACTCGAGCAAAATTTCCAACAATTATTAGAAACGTCAGAGATTTTGAAAATTGTATCTTTTACACGATGCTAATAATATCATCTTTTCTTAGTACACAAAATTTGTGTCTTCCAGAATTCTATTGGTTTGGCAGGAGAATAAAAATGTACGATATCGAAAACAGATTTAAGAAAATCGAAACGATTTGTAGAAGAGCGGTTTGATCGGAGACTGGGAAGCTAGTGGATGCCAGACTTAGGTCTGGAAGGAGGTCCAAGCGAAAACCAGTTTTCGGAGTGAATCCTCTTGATCACCAGGGCGCCGTGGTTCTGTTTCAGGTTCAGGAGCGTTTGGAGGATCCTCCTCTCCACGTGGAACCGGTATGCTCGTGCGTCTGTGACATCGTCGACGAGATATGCCACGGGTACCGTGCCTCTAGGGACGAGAACGCGCGAGAACTTACACGATTGCTGAGAAGCTCCCACTTGAAAGCTCTTCTGGAAACGCACGACGCGGTCGTCGAGAGGAAAGAAGCACCTGCGAAGCCGCAACCATTGCCACCGACGATGCCTACCAACGAGAGGACAGAGGCTGTGAGGATGGTCGGACTTTGGCGGAAGCCTGACGAACCCCTGGTAATATTCCCGAAACTTCCATCCCCTTCGTTAACCATTTTGTTCCTCGCATCGATTAACGCGTAAACTGCCACGCGAATTTTAGAAGCGAATTCAGTCACGATTTTAGTTTAACTCTAGGTTTACGGAGCTCTAGAAATAACCATTTCACATTATTTTATAAACATAGCAAGAATGTGTCTGTCCAAATTTTTGGCCACGTTTCCAATAATACATACCCAAAGAAATGAATTTGGTAAATAATTCCTTAGGAAGCATCTTTACAGTCTTAATAATCGCAAATTAAGAATATAAGAATCCGTCATTTTGACGGAGTGTTCACCAAGTTAGAAACACGCGCATTTAGTGGTCGGCAGATTCGGTTTGGAACATGGTGTTTGTAACTTTTACGACGCGAAATCCTTCCACGTGTTTACACAGCGTAGTCTGTCGCCATTTGTTTCCTTAGCCGGTGGCGAATGAAGAAAGTGGAAACGCGTTCAGTAATTAACAAAGAGGTGGCTGTTCACGCGGACTTTCTCAGCCGAGCAGCTACTTTTAGAGGTTTACCATTCCGTCACGTGAGAGAATTCCCATTCAGAATCGGACGGAGAAAAGACGGAAATGCCGCTACTTGCAGTGGTATATAAATACGCTCGGAGCGTTTATTATGGTCGCGATACAGCGCCACGTGCGTGCTCTCCACGCATTTCAAGAACATCTGACCGACTTCATATTCTTTCCGATAAATTGAAGTGGGAGATTCGATGAACAGAAGTAATAGGGACTTGCATTTAACGGATGCACTTTATCCAAACGTGTATTCACTCGAGTTTGGTTTTCCGCAGGGTCTGACAGTGCAGGTTGACGAGTCCGGCAACCTGATAATTGCCAGGATCCTTGATGATAGCACAGCTGCCAGACAAGGACTCCTCAGAACCGGAGAAGTGATCCTCGAGGTGAACGGAAAGGACGTCCGCAACCCTGAGGAGCTTCAAGAAGCCATCCACGAGGCGAAAGAGAATCTCACGTTGAAGTTGGCGCCTGGAATTGCGGTCGATGGTAATCGGCCTGTCAAATTGACGGTGAGTGATCCATAATCCTTCGAATTTCCTAGATCCTACATCGGAACGTAAACTAGAAACCTCATGATTTACACGCTAGTTTTCATAATTATTTCTGGCGAAACCTTGAACATGGTAAAATGTTTTCTTAGTAAAATATTTTAGTTTACAACTGCAACGAATAAATCATGTCGATCAGATCTAACCAACCCACTGTGACTTTCTCGTGATCGATATTTCGTGTAGCTGCGCGGGCAGAAAGAAGTTTATAATAAACGATGATGGTAGAAGGTTTTTATAGGGACGTAAAACCGTGTTAGAGAAACTTGGGAATTACAGGTTTATATTTCAGTGTTCAAGTGCTGATTTAATAGAACCGATTCCTCTCCGCGATGTTTTATGGTCAAACGTAATGGGCGATTAAAGACGATAAACCATGAATTCAGTGTCCTCAAATAAATCGGACAACTTCTATATTTTTGAATAAAACATTCTAACGGTGATTTTACTGGTTCCAGTGTTACATGAGAGCACTTTTCGACTACGATCCATCGGAAGACACGCTGCTGCCTTGCAGGGAGATCGGTCTGCCCTTCCAGAAGGGCGACGTGTTGGAGATCGTCGACCAAGCGGATCCAAACTGGTGGCAAGCCAGACGAGTCGAAGGAGAAACGAGTCGCAGTCCGCCGGGTCTGATTCCGTCCCTGGAACTGGAAGAACGCCGGAAAGCGTTCGTTCCACCGGAAGCCGACTTCGTTCACAAGATTAGTATCTGCGGCACTCGGATTTCCAAGAAGAAGAAGAGGAAGATGTACCAGTCGAAATCGAACGGCGAATTCGACAGCGCGGATCTGCTTCTGTACGAGGAAGTCGCGAAAACGCCGCCTTTTAGGCGCAAGACGCTCGCTTTGGTCGGTCCCAGAGGCGTAGGACGCAGAACATTGAAAAACAGGCTGATAAACAGCGATCCTGAGAAATTCGGCACCATTGTTCCATGTAAACATAAATCTTCGCACAATTTTCAAATTCTGTACGTACATGAACCTTGAAGCTTTTAACACGATGTTGACGTTGTTTAGACACCTCGAGACCTCCCAGAGTCCTCGAAGAGGACGGCAAAAGCTACTGGTTCACGGATCGAGAATCGATGGAGACGGACATCAGGGAACACCGATACCTGGAGTATGGCGAACACGGTAGCCATATTTACGGGACGAAGTTGGACTCGGTACGGGAGTTAATTAGAGGCGGAAGGATGTGCGTGTTGGACTGCAGTCCGGCTGCGTTGAAGATCCTTCATAACAGCACCGAGTTCATGCCTTACGTGATCTTCATTGCCGCGCCTGGAATGGAACAATTGAAGTGCTTGTACGACCTTGGCCGGTCCACTGGGGCAAGCAGTCGAAATTTGATGGTAACTACCATGCTTAAAACGCCTCCTTCCGCTCTTTGTACTCTATCGCGCGGCTCTGACCGGTCTCAAGAATGCATATTCGCTTCGTACAAAGAGAATCGCGTCGACAATGATCTACGTTAAAGTATAAACGCAAAACGTCGAGATCGTTTGGGAAAGTTCGAAAAATAGCGAAAGAATACTAGCGGGCCGATATTAAAAAATAAATATCTGAGTCACCATTAATAATAATAACGCGGTGATTTGATGAACGCGAGGAATCGATCGGTCCGCGCGTGAACGCTCGCTAAATATTATTGCGCCGGTCGTAATAATATTTTTGCACACGATGTAAATCGGTTTCCGCGAAGGTTATATTCGCACGGAACGATCGGGATCCGCAAACAAATTCCTGGTAACGACGTTTTAGTGGTTCGCGCGTCTCAAATGCGAGAAAGAAACGGGGAAACGAAATTCGCGAACAGTGTGTATCGCGAGCATCCGAAAACAAACATCAGCATCAAACATTTTACGACGCAACCACTTTAAGATCCCTGCCTGCCAGTCTGTTTGCCGTCGTTGTGTAAATGTAATTTAGTCACTGCAATCCGTATCGCATGCACTCCCCATTGATTGATGCGTTCGACGAAGATCCTGCCTCCGGAAGCGGTCGAAACAGATTTTGGAGGTCGTACAGCGTTTATTTCGCTGATCCGAATATGGCGACCGGAGTTATTGCGATCCTCGTTCGCGCTGCTGCTCGCAAACATTTTATCAATTGCGGTAAACGAAATCTGTTTTCGTCTGCATTACTCGAATACTTTGATTCGCTCTCTTGATAAATTCAACCCCCAGCCCCCACCCATTCTTACGTAGCGTTCTTTATTTAATCTTTTGTATGTATTTGATGTTCGCTTTGCTAGTTTGACCGCGCGAGTTCCATCAGGTACAGCTCAAGGAGAGCCAGGACGCTGGAGTCCCTTGCATCGTTGTACGAGGTTTGTATTCGCATGCGTTTCCCCTTTAGTTAGCAATTTACCATTATTGTAGTTCTGTAGATAAACAGTTGTTTATTGTTTGCTAGTCAAATGTAGTTTTAGAAATTTTTCTTCTGATCTAAAATACTTGGATTTTATACGATTTTCTTCATTTTATTTGTATGAAACACTCAAAACTTCTCGTTTCTCAGCACCGAAAACCAAAACAAAACTGCAATCACCGATAGAAACGAAACCGCACCACATAGACTAAACTATTTAAAATTTAAGTAACTGTTATTATGTAACCAACAGGAGGACGATCTGAAATCCACGTTGGAAGAGTCTGCAGCGTTGCAGCGGGCCTACGAGAAGTACATCGACCAGGTGATAGTGAACGAGGACTTCGACAACACCTTCAGACAGGTGGTCGCAGCGTTGGACTCCCTAGCCAGGGAGCACCAATGGGTCCCCGTCAATTGGATCTATTAAAACCGCCTTTGAACTCGAAGGAATCGCGAATAACATTGGGAATGGGGATGGACAGTATCAGTTTTCGTCCATTTCCATCGTTCCCCGTTCGAAACTCATCGATGCCTGTGGAACACGGGATGGTGGCCTTCGTAGACCATCGAGATAGTCTCTCGAACCATTATCGAGCTTGACGGTTCAGTGTACCGTTCCCGTGCAACGCATCAGTTCTGTTTTTTTTTAATTATCATCGTACTATATGTGTATAGGAAGCCTAGCGTGTTTGTATGTATGTACATTGTCCCGGTTGCGCGGACAGCCTAATTTAATGGTACACTCGATTATGCTCGTCGCTATCTACGAAGATTCGCGATCGTCAGAGAGGCAATCCTTTCATTGCCGTTTATAGCAAGTACAATCATAGCATTTACGTTATGTTACGTTGTTTTAGGTTTACGACGCGACCCGTTCACAGGAATCCGGAAATCTATCGAGCCTAACTGAACTTAATGAAACTTCTGGAATGGAATTCGCTTATTTATCATTACTTAACATTTTCACCGTACCGTAAGCGCAGAGAAAGAAACGAGTTCTATTTTACCAGATTTTATTTCGTCATTTTACGAAACGCGTGGAAAATTGCTTTTTTATTACATTCCCCCCGACGATGAAAAGCGGGGAGACGAACGGGTCCGATAAGAGTAAGCATTAGACCGCCGTCCAATTAATTTTAGGATAACACCTAGTTTTTAATTTCCCTCGAAACCTGCGTACACGTACTCGAATTATTTCGTAAATTTAAGCGCAAGCAAAGTGACTCGTTCTTTTCTAGGCATATATGTATACAGGGTGAATACTCGTGAAGCGTTTTTTTTAGAAGCAGCCAAACACCGGGAACACCCTGTGTATAAAGGGATTATTGTGAGAGATTATTGTGCGTTATGTACTCGATGGATCCTCTTTGTACCACGCGTGCACGCTGAACGTATTCCTGGCATAGAGTGCCTTAATAGCGCAGCCCTTTAAGGGTTGCGGCGAAGACCTACTATGTCGAAACGAGGAGAAACTTCTCCTCCCCCAAGAGTTTCACTTTAAGAACGCGTTAAGACCATTGACACGGTTCTCTTTTCTAATTTTTCATGGCTCCGACCACGTATGCACACGGACACACACATGCGCAAGCGGTTCTGTACACGAATGTACACGCAACGCGACACACACGGAAGAAATAAAGTTTTATCGAGCGTTAGTTACGAATTTTTCTCTGCCGTCCACCACCATCCATTTTATCCGCAATCCCACCGTAATCCGAACAAACATGATTTTCAAGAATTTTTAAAAAAAGATTCGTCTATCAAAATTGCTTTCCTGACTTTTTTAGGTCATTAAGCTCTAGTGTATCAATTGATACAGATCGAAGACTACATCTGTGCTGAACTTATCCGAAATAGAAAATTGGACCGGAGGTCGATGATTCTAAGCACGATAAAAGAAGCTAGAACTTTCAATCTGAAGCATAAGCGCGCCTTTGTTCGAAACAGTGCTGCGCTATCGTTGCGATCTCAATGTTGCCTTCAGATTGAATCAAGGACCAGTCTATATTTGCAGCTAGGGAAAGTAGAACACTGAAGATCTTTCTAAACCCCTAAAGACACCAGCTGTCGCTGGAGGTCTTTCGAAAATTATTTTTTACATTATAACTGAGGAACATTTTTTTTTTAATTTATAGACATGCGGAAAGATATATATGCGAATACGAAGATTATAATTTTAATTATAATTACGATTCTCGTTTGAGAGCAAATTATTTCGCTTCGCTCATAAGAACTAATACAAAAAGCGGCACGATTATCTGCTCCCGAATACATAAATTTTCGCTTCATTTCGGGTAGTGGCAAAAACGCTCAAACTGATAGCAAAAATTTTCAACAGATGATATAACTTGTAATATACTTAGTTCAGCATTTTTCCGTAAGGTACCGCCAGTATCTATTTCCTTGTGGCGGATGTAGATAATGTAGATTTCTAATGTAGATAATGTAGATTTCTTGTTATGATTATCGTATTGATTATTTATATTTGACATTTGGTTGTTAACATTTATTTTGTTTTTGGTTTCCTACCAACAAATCTATTTAATTGTAACAGATTCAAATAAATTTTCAAAGAGATAATATGTTATTTTATTTGGAGAACTATATTACGCTCCACATTCTAAAAAGATGATGTTGATTGTGATCCAAGCTGTAAATTCGACTAAGGGGCAGCACTGTGCCGGGAACAGCAAAACCACGGACGCGAGCATTCTCATACTCTTGTATACTCTTTGTTTCGGTGAATGATTATTGAAGCAGTAGAGGTTAGCTTACCAGTAGGTGACAGGCATTTTTCAGTGTTTGCAAGCTAGCAGTTGAATTTTGCAACGGTAGAATCAAGTGATACAGCTGATTAAAATGGAGTGTTTAATCGGAATAAAATTCAAAGATTTTGTATTAGTCGCGGCTGATATGACCACAGCCCATTCGATCATGGTTATGAAAAGCGGTAAGGGATTTATTTGGTTACAATTTTTCTATTACTCGCATTTTTACGATTTAGATTTATACCGAACATAAATTCAAGTTGCATTACTTTTCTTGTTTTAGATGAGGAAAAGATTCATAAAATCTCTAGCAAGCTCGTGATGGCTGTGTCTGGAGAATCTGGTGACGCAACACAATTTTCAGAATACATTGGAAAGAATATACAGCTGTATAAAATGAGAAACGGTTATGAATTGTCTCCAAGCGCTGCTGCTTGGTTCACAAGGAGAAACTTGGCCGATTATCTGAGAAGCCGAACACCCTACTTTGTTAATTTGCTGCTGGGTGGATACGACGATAGCGCAGGGCCAGAATTGTTCTTCATCGACTATTTAGCTTCTTGCGTCAGCGTGCCTTATGCTGCGCATGGTTACGGAGGTTTCTTCACTTTGTCTATTTTAGACAGATACCATAAACTAGGTAAGAGAAACTATTTCTAAAACGTTATCGTCGCCTGTGATTATACAAAACAGATTACGCTTAATATTCTTTATTATAGACTCTACGGAGGAAGAAGCCTACGACCTAATGAAATTGTGCGTTAGAGAAATTCACAAACGTTTGATAGTTAATCTTCCCAACTTCAAGGTACAGATGGTATCCAAAGATGGTGTAAAAGAGTTGAAACCGATTACCACTCATAGTTTGGCATTAGAGGACGCTGCTAAAGCGTAAAGATATTTTTATACATTTCATTTGTAATATTGCTCTCACTCTAAGGAATAAAAGTGAACATAATAATCTTTATAAATTTGTTTTATATGTAAGCATGGATAATTCGTTAGTTCGTTCAAAATTGACTCGATGTCAATGCGATCCTCCACAGATATTTTAGGATATATTTCCATAGAGAATTTTTTTCTTTCTCGTTCGCTTGGTTCCAGCGAGCTTTCATAAGTTATTTATTCTCGAAGAAACCTGTGCGTTCCAATCGCTAAGACGATTACTTTAATTAATGTCGATCGTTGTTGGCGACATTGAAAGCCAGAGGGGTAGAAGCCACGTCAACGAAATGCTTTTAAATTGTCATATGCCGATCCCGCTAGTGCTTCTACCCCTTTTTCTCGATGATGGAAACTCTGCTGGACATAGTATTTCGTGTCCACCCTTATAAGGTAAACGCTTACTCAGTCGATTTCCCATTTTTCCTTCTTTCGCACTACATTAAATTTTTAATGTGTCAGAATTCGTTCTACAGTCGTGTAGTTTTTCATTGCTTAGAAGTCTTTCGAAGTGGCACAGAATTAATGCTTCTCTGCTGGCCTTTGTCATTTGTAATTTTTGAAGAATCAACTTGTTATCAAAATATTTGATACCTGAGTAATACTCAGTGAGTATCAAATCGGGGTTGCAACCCTTTCTTTGGTGAAGGAGGTTGTACACATATCGAACAAGATGGCGCCACCATTGGCTATTATGAATTGCAGCATGATTTATATGAACATTTTAGTATAGTAAAATCACAAAAAGATCCTATTGTTACACAAGCAAATAGTATTAGTAAGAAGCATTATTTGAGTTAGAAAGACCAGTTCTCGTATCATTCAATTTTTCTACAATTTAACTTTTCTGTTAATAATTATAAATGTTTAGACGCGTATAAGAAATATCGATGACCGAACTGATATTTCTCCTCGGCGTAGACTGTAGAACAGATTCGATATATTATTAGAAATATTTTAGAGTGTGTGGAGAAAAGAAAGGGTGCATGGAGGCGGACCCCTTTCAGGCAGCCCCGAGACGAGGATCCTTTCACTTTGTATCGTCCGCCTAAGAGCATTACAACAGCTTCTGGCTCTCCGATCGGCAATGATTTCCAAATGGCATTCACGGTCCTCCGTTCGCAGTAAGCCGTAATACCACAAATGTAGTCGATTGTAAGTGCAGATTTCCAGAAGGACCAGCCTGCCGCAGAAAGTTCTACACGAAATCGCAAGATGCATCCGTCCCATATCCTACACATGGTTTCCATTAAATTAAAAGCTCGGTTAACTTTTCGATGGCGGACCTCCTTGATGTATTAGATCTAATTCTGCCTACCTTCTCAAATCTCTTTATCGCACTCCTTCAATATCATGAATGCATCCTAGTCGTGTACAACGTATAAAATGTTTTAGACGAGTGCAATGAATTCTAGCAGAGTCCTAAAGCAGAGTACACCTTGATCATGCAGTCTCCTTTTTCAGCTGCTTCATTAGCGTTGAACCGACGTGGTCTCGAAGTTGACAGCGACAGAAGGCGACGGTAATGGCCTGTACACGTTTAAAGGACCATCTTCTAATCTATTCGTGGTTTAAGAGAGGCGCGGCCGAGTACTTACAATCAAGCTCGAGAGTATTCTGAAGCACAATCCTCCACAGAGGGGTTTCTCTCTCTTCCTCTCTCTTTATCGAGGACGCCTTGTAGCGACATCGCTTGCCACGATCATCTTCCACGGCAGCTTAAGTATTATTCAACGTTACGATAAAAAGATGACGAAGCAGGAGCGGCAAGGTGGCCTGCTATGCCGGAGGTAAAAGCGTTTCCATTTAATTACAATCGATCGTCAAGCGGCAATCGCCTTCGGTCGCATTGGCGTAGGGAAGCCGCCGGTTTTATAGACGGTCAGCGGTGGCTGGTTCTTAGACCAGCGTTAAAACCACTACTCAAATTTACGGGAACTTTTTTATCCCCCCTCCCGTTTCTTCTCTTTCTCTATCCAGCCTCCGTTTCGAACAGCTTTAAAATTTCCTTTCCCTCGTACCTCTAGTCCGTTGTTCGTTTTTTCTTCTTCCCTCGTATCATCTGGTTGAAAGATTTCTTTTTACTCGCCCACCCCCTCCCCCGTGCACCAGAAACCGACACAAATGTTTGATTTACTTGATGCACCGCCGTTTCATCGTTCCCGACTCTGCGAATACATCCTCTCGTCCATTCCCCGCTTCATCACTTGGAAATCCCGTAGCCTTTTGCGATTCCTTCTTTTTTGCTCTATAAGTCGGCTGCGACTAACATGCGCGCTGTCAGATGTTTCGCAATAATCTCTCTACACTGCACTCCTTTGAGCCCATAGGTCTCGCGACTTATTCACTTTAATCACGGTCACCCATGGACCATGTTACAGCTCTGGTAAATATTTCAAGTGTAACTCTCAGTAATGCAAGCCGTTAAGAAGAGTTAATCGCTTTTGTAAACAGTCGATGTGCAGCACCCTGGAAAAGTCGAGAACCTAATGGGTTGCCTTCTGGATGGTCCCGGATTCACTTGCGGGAAGATCAAGTGAAAAGGGTTTCGAGATCACGACTCCCATCGGGAAGCAGCGCTCCCATTCTCTGACGGGTTCGATAGGCCGAAACGAAGGAAAAGGGCCGTGGCCGGAAACCGTGCACGCGTCCCTTTGAATTCCGCCGTCGGCTGGCCATCGTCTGACTTTACTACTTAGCCTTTTTTGCACGTGACTCGCGTCGCGAACGAGCGTCGGCCAATTTTGCCAGGCAAAAAGTCCAGAAGAAAATGGAGGACCTTCCGAGGTGGCGTGGGAGCAGGCCAGGGCCGTGGCAAGGCCAAGAAAAAATCGTCGAACCCTGGGATTCGAAAGGGGTTGGAGGCGCGAGGCGTAACCGGTTGCAGCCGTAGCTGCGAACTTTATTGAGCTTTCGAGTTTATGTACTTCCAGCGTGCACGGTTCCTGCGATTTTACGCCTTTCACTCGCCCGCCTTTTCGCTACTTTCCTTTTGTACCTTTTTTCCTTTGCTTTCTCTCCTCCTCTCTCACACACTCTCCCTCTCCCCAGCTTTTGGTCCGCGTCTCTTTCTCGATCTTCTCTCGCCATCCGTTCGTTCCCTTCCATTCGTCCTATTATTTCCCTTCTCGAAACCCGCTGAGACGAACGTTCGACGCCGTTCCGTCGCGACGACGCCGACGAAACGCCCGCCGGCGAGGCAACATATTTCGCGATAAGTTTATGACTCCCCGAGAAAAGAATTCCACGCGAGTATTCGGGCACGCTACCCGAATGCCTCAAGTTTGAATCATTTATCAGTATACTGCGGATTTGATGCGCTTCTCACAGAAACGAGAGACAAGTCGGAACAGTAGAAAGAGTACAAGAATTTTCGAATATCGATGTGCACACGACTCTTCTTCTACAGGATTTTGAAATAACACGACACCTGGAAACAATACAACGGTATTATTACATTCTTCAAATCGTAAGTGCATATAATTTGCAGTGTAGTTATCGTTCATCCCCAAAAAAACATTTTTCTCAATTAGAATTGAAATGGAACTAGTTCGTAATTCTTAAAATCACAATGCACCCGAGTCGAACCATTGGAGGATAAATCTAAAGTTAATCACAATCCCATAACCCAACCCCCTAACCCACAACTTCCGAAACGTCCCGCATAATCCCGAGAATCTTGCCATTTGCTCTCGAGGCAAAATACGATTCGCATCAGCTTGGAGCCACGGCAACGGAACGAGGAATTTCTGTTTCGACACGGCGTGACCGTATGGAGGGTAGTTTTCCCGGTGTATCTTATCGCCAGATGCGAACGAGGAGGGACGGGCACGAACAAAAGCCGTCGATATAGCGTCGTAAACCGTAAAAAAGTAGGAACTATCGCGAATAAATAACCGATGGAGAGTGGCCGGGAGAGGTCTACCGTTGCAAGGGGGTTGAAGAGGGTGAACAGCGTGGCGTGGGGCGAAATGAATGCGTGCTACGTAGAGGGTCGGCCGTGGGTGGTGGTGGTCCGTTGAATGGAATTGTCAGAACGGAAGGAGGGACAGAAAGAGAAAGGAAGAAACTAGGACGACGCCGAGAAAGGGGTTTGGAAGGAGAGGCGTGCGAGAAGCAGGACGGGGGTGGAAAAAAGGAAGAGGGCGGCGGTTTCGTTCGAGAGCGTGAAAATGCGGGGGTTGCACCTCTTGTAAAAGGGAAATATATAAACTCGAAAGGCCGATAAAGTCAGTACCCGCTGTTACGACAAACTCGCTTCCTTTTACCCGGATTCACCTTGCCTCTTTGTTTCTCTTGCGCACAGCGAGAACCCAGAAGTCGAACGCGAGCGAGGGGGAGAATAATGCTCGTGTCGTGACCTCTGTCACGCGCAGGACTCTGTTACTGGGTCGCTCTTGGATGCACGATCAACTTTTCCCTCTCTCGAGGATTTCCCGACGTACGCTTTACAGAAACACCGTTCATCCCCGCCATTTTTTTTTTGCGTTTCTCGTACCACCGTTCACGGATGCTGACCCTGTGTCACGATACCGCGAAACTTCGAGGACCTTCTTCTTCTCTTAATTATCGAAGTTGATATCATATCGATGTCGTCGATGATTGAATAGAAATAGGAGGGTGAACTTCGGTGGTCATGGGGATGGTCCAGCTGCGATAGGCGTGTAATATAATATATAAAATGTTCTAATATAATGTATTAATATAGACACAGTGGTGAAACATCAATGTGAATTTAATTTTGTAAATTCCGTGATCTATATGCGTAGAGAGATCGCTAGTGAAACAAACATGTATTCCTCTGATGTTCCTTGCTTAATTAGACGCGGACTAAAAAACGTGATATTCGGAAATCAATGATGCACCGGGCGCGCGGAGATTATAAAAATATTTGGTATTCTGCAGGATGATTGAACACGCAGCCCGATGGAGATTTGAGTATTTTCTGTCGGCGGAATACACAAACTGATAGATCATTTGTCGATTTATCCATGCATTCACCGCGGGTACTCAATACTTTGGATATATTTCAATTACAGAGTCATTCATACGCGTCCATGTCTGTTTTGTACATAAAACAACTTGTTAATTCCCCGGTGTGGCTCGCGGTGAATTTTTCACGGCTTTCTCTTTTTTTCTGCCTCTCCCTCAACCCTCTGTAAATGATTCCGCGCTACAAACGTCGGCTCTACCCCTCCTCCCCGTCTCTCTTTTCACCCCCTGTCTCTATCTTTTTTCCACGGGCGTAGTAACCCGGCCCTGTTAATTATGATTAATCATGTCTCGGAAATTAAAGCGATTAATCTTCTCGTTGTGACGACCGGTGAGCGTGTTTGCCGGCCCTCGGCCGCACACCCACACGAGCGCACGTCCGTGCGCACGATGCCTCTGTTTTCCAAAGGAGAGGGGCGGTTTTCTCAATTAGTTCAGCCGCTAATCGTTTTTCGTGACTTATGCGCGTTTTCGGACCTCCCAGAGCGGAAGTGGCCGCGCCGCACAGCCCGAGTGACAATTAGCGAATTCGCGAGTTCTAGTGACGGCGCTCTCTCTCTCTCTTCTCTCTCTCTCTCCCTCTCTGGTCGTTCCCGAGGAAATTTTCAAATTAAATGGAAGTCCTCCCACGTTGGAAATCAAATGCCCCGACGCCGTCCGCAACAGTTTCTTAACGAGCATTTAACTGATAAATAGACTGCCGACAGCGCCGGCTTTCCGAAATTTATTTTTGAAGGGCTCCCGACAGAAACGCTTTTTGGGTTTGGTATATGGTAACGTTAATAACTTCAACGAATGAAACTGCACTTTTTCCTTTTGAAGTTCATTTATCTATACCGATTGGCAGTACGCAGTTTAGTCTATGTTGAAACGATTAATAGTTTGTACGATATGAAATTATTTTTCTCTGACCGAAGTTTTATTGAATCTTCGATTTTCCGTTTCGAAATTCAATTGAGTTTCTAAAACAACAATTTGTGTATATCAATCGTTAAAAAATTGTCCGAAAACATCTGTAATATTTTACAATTGGCTCGAAAATATTGTAACTGTTGTAGACATTTGATAAGAGGATATAATCTATAATTTGAGTCTTTGGAAGATGAGATACGAGGTTAGAAGCGCGACAAAATGGCGACCAGCTAGTGATTTTGAACCGATGTGTGGCGTGGTAGGGTAGAAGATAATATAAGGAATTGCGGAGAGTGGGAAAAAAGGTGTCAACGAGCTTCCAGTCGAAATGAATAATACCCCAACAGGTGCAGGAACACAATCTCGCCACCTCGTCGCCATTTAACGTGGCCTCTGTGGAACGGTGTTCTCCCGACCCCTTGAGGAAACAGTGTTTTTCGCAAATTAAGAGATTGCAATAATGGCCTTAATGGTCCTATAAGGGTAGAAACTGAAATTACGTTACCACTTAAACGCGGTTATTTATCGTCTACTTTATTATTACCGCCTACGAGATTTTCGTGGCCCTCGAGCCCGGGATACTCCGGGCTCTCGCTGTTAAACGACGTTGCACCTCGTTGCCTGTGTTTTCAATTAATTCCTCGACTCCTCTATTTTTTCATCTTTTTCTTTTACACTCCCCGTCTCTCTCTCTCTCTTTTTCTTGTTCTCACCCTCGGCATCTCGTTTACCGGGCGTTTATCGCCCGCAGGACATAACGATCAGCTTTTCGGTGGTATAAACAGCCAACGGGGCGGTATTTATTTCTCGAGAAACGTAATTATTCTTAGGCGTTGTGGCAGCAATTTAGCAATCCCCGTACGCGGAACCATCCGTTCCACCGTTAACTGAATTTTTTAATTTCACTCGCCGCTTGTTTTTGGCCTTGCGGATTCTGGGGGATGAAATGAATTATTACCCGACCCGGATTTCTTAACATTTTGTACCAGAAGCTTATTGATAGCATTTACCGTGATTAGAACGAACAAAAAATTAGTTTAATCGTCTGTGAAAGCATCAGAAACATTTTCTCGCAACGAATGTATTGCAGATTTTACGATTAATCTTTCCCTTTGAAACGAGTAATATTTAAATGAAAATGTTTCGTATAGCGAAAGAAAACAGTACATCCGTTAACAGCGTGGAGCAGCCGATTATAGACGTCGCAAAAGCGGACCAGAGGGTCGGATCGTCGACGCAGAAATAAAATAGCGTTACAATCGTCTCCGGATTCCATTCTGTCGTGCGGCAGCGTGGATTACACCCTGTCCCTCATATTTCGTGGCTGGTTCGCGATGGCCATTTGTCACCTCTCGAGCAAAGTTCATTGCTTTTCGGGCCATTGGACGTGCACCATAAAAAATTTAAAAAAACCCAAGGGGTGGAAGGGAGGAGGGAGGGGTGAAAGCTCGCTTTCGTGGGAGGGCGAGAGAGAAAGATAGGAGAGCGGACAGGGGAGAAACACTTCGAAGCAGAGCGAAAGTTTCGAGTTGGCGTTATTGATGTCTTCGGTGGATGTGTGCCGGAGAGGGTTGGGGATGCTCGAGGGCGATGGTAGACAGGGGGTTGGTCGAGGGGGTGAGCGGGGGTAATCCTGAGAGCAGCCTCAAAGGCCAAATGAGAAATACTTTCCGATCGGGCAGCAGCCCCGAAGACTCGGCGGGTTGCGAGGCTTACAGGACTTCATATAACGCCTCTGAGCCGTGAGATCTTAGACTCGCGTCGAGATTTCGACGCTTTTATTATGTAACTATGTGTGCCCGGTACGCTCGTGTTGGTTCCCTCGATTTTTCTCTCACCATCCGGACGGAGGCAGGCCTTCTCCTTTCCATCCCCCTCCCGCGTAAACTTTCGTAATTACTCGAATCGCTGTCTTTAAAATGACGACGCGAAATTAATCCCCCGTGGAATGATCTCTCCCTTAACGCCCTCTGGCGAACATTTTTCCTTTGTAATGGACGTCGAGGAATTGATTTCTCGCGAAACGAGCGTCCACGGTGCGAGGAACGTGGAATCGTTTGGGGGAGTGCGAATTATATTTTGTACGAGCACCGGCGATCAAATTTCTTTTCTTTAAGTTGTTCAATGAATGCGATGTCCGAATGAAAATAACGTGCTACACATTTTTCGGAAATGATTGTAACGCGAAGGGACAATGTTGTGAATATAAGATGCACGAAAGGTTTGAAAAGATGTTCTTTAACCCTGTCCATGTGTAGATACGAACGTAAATAATAGGAGCATCCCGTACCTCGACCAGTCATGCATGTGAAATATATGTAAGTAGTGGGCGCACGGCCTGGAATTTGATCGAGGCCATAACTCTCACTATTAAATATTCATTCGGTATTGACTAATAGATGCACTATCTGTCGGGCTGGTAGTGGCCCAACACGTGCAGCGAAATAGATGTATACGTGTATAGGCTCGTGCAGGATGAACCGATATCGTTTGAAAATGTCGGATCGATCGTGAAGAGAAGCTCTAGTCGGTGGAAATAATTCTTGTCACGACCAACGATTATTATTTACGACGAACAGTAAATATTTCAACTGTATCTCAAATAAAATACACATTACGTTAAAAATCTTTCCTTTTCACTTAGGACGACAATATTCTTTGATTTTTATATTCTATTAGTTATGAAGATTTATTCGTTCAGATTTTTCGGATAATTCTTGACTTTTCTGTTTACTATAATTTCGATCACCGTAATTGAATGCGCAGCTAATTAAATCGTCCAAGTACGCGAGATCGAAGCTGGTGCATTAGTCAAACAACGGTTAGCGTGTGTGCCGTGTGTCCATTGTATCAATGCGTTAAATTAAAGTCGACCCGCCGAACATGACACGGTATACCGATTTTCGAGCTCTCTAAATTTACTTATTCAATAATATATTTACATATTTAACGGAACAGAAAAACTTATTAAGTAAGTCAGTTAGATCTATAATGAAGATAACTGTGCTATTTTGTTACGAGTTTTAGCAACACTGTTGACAGAGGAAAGGAAAAGTAGATGTAAGGATGAAGTTTCGTGATATCGACTTACGGAGAAACAGCAGAAGTAAAGTTCATAAGGATGTTTTGAAGATAAAAAGGGTATCCAAAGAGGGAAGCGCGACGGTCGTATATACGGTCTACTAGGGGGCAGTAACGTCGAGGGAACCGATAACGAAACGATTATCGAGGAAATTCATGATTGATAAAACAAGAAACACAACCGGCTTAGTCCCCGGGGAATCCTCCGAATATCCTCTTCGAAATTACCAATGAAAACCGCCGGGGTCAATAATCTTTCTATCTCTCGAAGTAGCTAACCCAACAATCTGCCCATAGATGCTTCAATTTTTCAAATTTCAAATTTCTGTTTCAGAAATAACTGTTCGTTAATTGTTCTAAAAGTTCCACTGCTTTCTATATCATCCAACCATTTAGAAAATTTAGTTTACTGTTTACTTTGCCATTTGCTGAATTTTCAAAAACGCGTCGATACGTTTGCACATCGTGGACGTCAACATATCCCAATTTCAGCAAAACCGGTGCTCCGAAAAGGGTCTGATTCCACGCCGGATGGCCCTATTGTATTTGTACTTATTTCAGCGCAGCATGGCGTCCACCGCAACAATGTTACGCGACTCGAGGATCGAGTGCGCGTTACGCAAACCGAAATGCAACCATTACATTTGTCATGCAAATGGAGAATCGAATCGTCCGCGGCCCCGGCCAAATTTTCCGCCGGAGATATTACATCACGACAGATGTCGAACGGTAGCAAACAAAAACGGCACCGGAAAAAGGGGTAGGGGGACAGTCCGAACCCTTTATTTCTTTATTGACGCCATGGGAATACGGGGACGGCGCATTCGGACCCCGTTAATACCGAATATCCGAAAGTAATTATTCAAATTGATTATCCGACCGGCATTTGCATGTTCATTCAGGGAACGACGATACGACCTTTTTTTCGATGCGCGCGCGAGTGATTCCTTTTTTTCCCTCTTTTTTTCTCACGCGTTGTAAACGATACCCCCCGCGTATAGAATATTCAAATTCAATCGATCGATCGGCAACCCCCGCAAATGAAATAATTGATTTTTTAAAATACCTCCGCGCACGACCGTTAATTGATACGGCGATAAACTTTATTTCAATGGCGAGACCCGTAATAACCGAATTTATTTCGGGGGCCGAATGAAGATTTGCGATCTAGTTTCATTGGAATATAATTCCGTGTGCATTGCGCGACGCGATTCGAACGATAAAAAGGAACAGAATAAAGTTGTATTGGCAGCCCAAATAAAAAAGAGTTATTCCGATTTTTGAATCACAATAGTGCGTGTCTTCGATTATGAAACTGACTGTAGCTCTTGCACCTGTCAATTACCGCGGGAAATTTGGAATTCGCGCACAAATCAACAATCTAGTCAGGACTTGAAAAAGCCAGTTGAAAATGGTCGGGACACGGAGTAGAACGGAATCAGGGAATAGCGCGTAAAATCGAATTTCGGGTATTATTTCAGATAATGAATAGTTTAACCAGCGGAATTCCGTTCCGGATCACCGCCGCTTCGGCAATATCGGCATCAGGTGAAAATATCGTTCGGAAAAGGTCATTGTAGACGGATTAAAAAAGGTCACCGCGCGCAGCGCAGGAATGGTCAGTGGCGAATAGAAGAATCTCGCTAAAAGCGCGGCATGAAACAGAATTTCGAGTTTTATTTCGCGCGATAACGCTAAACAACTTTTCCCGCGATTCCCTATGAACCGTCAACAATTTATTGAACGCAGCAACGAGCGTATCGGTGACGTTTATTCGGGGCTGGAACGTTTTGCCCCGCAGCTGGGCGGCTGCTCGTCCCTTTTCGTCAGTCGTCGATGTAACTCTCCTTCTTCCACCCGCGTGTGTAATCCTTTTTTCCTCTTTTCCGCTCTTCCTTTCCCGTCGGTTCTCTCCCTTTTTTTTTTAATTTTCGGTAACCAGTCCGGTCGGTGCGGTCTGTCGTCGGTGAAATTGTCGAAATCGATCGACCGTTTTCGACGGCCAGTCCCACGAGTGTGTCCGCGTGAAATCCACTTAAATACACTGGCCCATTTTTACTCACACAGTACACGCGAATTGAAACACGACTCTTTTCGGCTGCCGTGGACAAAAAAACGAGCATGGGATCGCGCCGAATGGAAACTATTCACTCCCGGCGAGAAATATTAATATAGTTACACTGGTTTTAGACAGCGACGCGACCACCGAACAGCTTTCACCGGAATCGATGCTTTTCTTTCCGATTTTTCACTTCTTGCAATTAATTTTACTGCTACGATGATTACCAGATCATTTTGGAATTACGGATAAACAAAGATGTTCGAGCGACGATATTCTGATATCTAAAGCTAAGAGTTGTCGGCCGCGCATTAATTTCAATAACGCCTGACGAATGTGCGAAATTTGGTGAGCACATATTAACGCCTTAACAAGGCAGGATGTTGTTTCGCGCGAAATCCGACCAATGTGTGATCCGCTCGCATCAATTCACAAACCCTCGTTGTCAGATTTAAGTACCATCGATAAATCAGTGTCTGGCGATGTCTGGCGTGACGTTTAAATAGTCGCTTGTGTACAATGAATGACGGCCAGGAGCATCGAATTTGTATGTGACCAATAAAGTAAGCGAAAACATATGTGTGTCAGGTGGCGGCGTGTCAAATTTTCATAATGGCGGCTGTCATGAACGATGCCCAAACAGACGAATCTCGGCGCGTATCTCGCACAATATCGCGCATTACCGTGATATGTACTCGGCTGAATAGTGCGGCCTGCTTCTAATATGGACTATTACAGTTAATCTGGAAAACAAACTTAAACACTGCCGCGCCGTGTTCATGGCGGATCTGCTAAAATTTTCGGATCAAACAAGCGCATATCCATTTTTTATCAATTTTATCAAAAATTCAGCTGAACGTATTAACTCGTTATAAATTCAGTAAACGTTTACGGAAAATTTCCGAATGATATTATCCCGTTTCATGGGCTGAAAGTATAAACGTATATTAAATTCTACGATAAATAATTAAGTAACGATTATATCGGTGATCGCGGTTGACGTATAAACATATAATGGAAACGATGAATATGCAACGAATGAAAGCGACATTCCAACTTTTCCGATCGTTTCAATGACATCTTCGTTACCGTTCAATGTCCGTTTTAATTCTTCGCTTGGAACTTTTAATCGCCGCTTCGCGCTCGATTCCATATATCGACACGGGATAAAATGCAACGAACATTATTTGTCGAAATGAAATGTTAACTTCGAACCAAACAATCCCATTACGAACGAACTCGGTTGACTGTTCGCCAGAATTTCGCGCTTTCGCGTTTTCCCTATTAATCGCACGAGTGTGATTAGTCTACATGTTACATAATTGTATTATTAGTCTCGTTATTGTTACTATTGCATTACGTAATATTTATGGAAATGTAAATGACGTATAGATGTATGGGTTTAATATAAACAATTTTCGTGAAAATATACTTCGCCCCTCAGGCGAATTGCTAGTCAATCATTGAAACCGTTTTTTCACAGTCAGCCGATCAATGTCGAGTTATCAGACATTTTTATTCGCGCGAACAGGTTTGCAAAAATCTCCCAGTCCGGTTGCAACGTCAACCAGTTTCCCGGCTCGGCTTTTCCATCCGGTGAATTCGATTTCACATCAAATTCTATGCGCCATAACTATTCGCGATGAAGCTTCTTCCCCTCTCGCTGGGTCCTCTTATTGTTTCCTCTGGTCGTTACTCGCAATAGGTTCTCTTTACTTGCGAATGCCTTCTTTTAGTTTACGATGCTGGGAATTTAGGTTCCTTTAGGTGGTGTGGCTTTGCTCTGAATTCTCAGTCGTGTTTGAAATGGTTTTAGGATAATAGAATGGACACGGTTAAGAAATAGAAAAGAATATTGTATGCGATGTTTAAACAATAGATGAAATCGTAGTCGAAATGCGGCAACAGGTGGGATGTTTAATAGCAAAATTGTTTAAAAATTCGTATTATTCGTATATTAACAATTCCGAATTTTAAATGATCTGGTTACTTTTGGTCTACCCTGCACGACACAATTGGTTTGACAAACATCCAGGCACCGCTGTATTAAATCTTCATCTTATTTAACACTAAGTCTACCACGACCGTTCAAACTGACCGGTTCCAGATGTTTTTTATTTTACAATAATTGAAATAATGAAAATGATTTCACAAGGAATGGTTGTATAGATATCTTTGGTAGAGCACGTATTAAAATAGGAGCCGCGCAAAGTCTAAATAAAATTATTCTTGTCATTTTTATAAGGGAACATGTACCAGTAACTTTTAAGGGTCGATAGGTTTAATGTTAACTTCCGTCGCTTCTTTCGCAGACCGGGTTAGAAATGGGGGATTATCAATCGGTGGAGATACCGCGGGCCAGAATGTTGTATTCTTTCGTTTCAGGTGCTCCTCCTCAGAGTGGAGATCGGCGAAGGGGGTCGAGCCTCGACAACAGTACGTAACAGCTGACGCCATCAACTCTGAGTACAGCTAGCTACCGTCGCGTCGGCGCTCCCGTATTTCTCCTGCGGAACGAGCGCCGTCGTCCTTCGCGGTACTTGGATAGTACTTGAATACAGAGCTTCCGCACTTCAATCCATCTGTCTACTCCTGTTAAGAGTCGGCTGTCCCATTGGTCGACGGTTTTCCGAACACGCGCGCGAACGAGCTCCCAGTTCGGAGATTAAAACCGATGGAAAATGAAGTCGCCTTCGAGAAATCGGTCGTCAAAGAATTTCGATGAACAGACGACGAAAACGACCACGACGAATCCGTTCCGATTTTTCCGAAAACATCGAGTTTTTCCTTTCTTCAAGGAAAACCAGCGCAACGCGATGGGTTGGATGGATGAGATCCGTCTGAAGTGTTTCACAGCGGCTCGCTGATGCGAGAACGTGTTTTATGGAATCGCAGGTCGATGCCGCGTACTTTTATTTTCTTCTTCCACGAGAATCTGCTCGGTTGATGGATTAAGGAATTAGAAAAGTTCCCGCTTGCCGCGATTACATATTTATTAAATGATCTAGCGGTTCTCGGTGCGTGTCTGCGATGTTGGTGTCCGGGTCCTCTTAACTGTGTAGAGCGAGAGTTAATGGTGGGTTCAAGAGGAAGTAAACTTTTGGATTAAAGCGAAAACGATGTAAAAATTCATTAGATTAACAGATTGGAGACGCGAAACGTCAGAGAGGAGTCCATCGTGTGTTAAATGTAATCGCGAATTCCGGAAATGAAAATTCGTGGCCGGTGTCAGTGGAACGTGTAATTTCAAATTAAAAATCTGTTGGACGTATCTAATAATTGTATGTAATTTTGTAATATGAGATACACATCATCCGGCTGCACGAACAGCAGAAAATTGATGTTTTAATTAACTCGTGTGGTTATATTGACAAGTTGAATCTGCCATAAATTATGGTCTGATGAAACGCTTTTTATCAAGTTTTTAATCATGATATTTTTGATTGATACACGTTGCTTCTTTTTCGTTTGCGAATGCGAGATATTCGCATTGGGAAAATATGTTTCAGATTGTAGATGAGAAAATTCAATTTATGGGAACAGTTTATGGTAAAATTTTCGGAAAAAATATACCTCCTAAGGATTTATTTTACTCCGGGTCTGTTTATCGCGGGCGGCAAAAGAAGCCGATTAAATAAAACAACGTTGCACGGGATTTGCAGTAGTTTATTTTTTAACAACCGCATGGTAATTGTTTCGTTACGGAAAAACCGCGACTAATTTCCAATGCAAACAGTTTCTACTTGTTATTATTGCTGTGGATTTAGCGACCGTCGAATAACTACATCTCGCGTGTTTGCGTATGGAGAATAGTGCGCAGTTTTGCCGCTGATCCTGTCATTCTTTCGTGATATGTATCAGTATATTGTAAAACCGCGGTCTTTTTAACCGTGAACATTCAATTTTTGTTTCTCCCTTGTCACGCACTGCCTCTCTCGTTGGTCCTCCGTCCCCAGTGAATTATTAAATATCGATTATGGGAAACTGTGAGCTGCTAATGGAAAAATGCAATATTCAAACCGCGACAAAGCGACGTCACCGCGAGTTGAATTAATTAATTACAAATCCCGATGATTTCACGCTACGTCGAATCGCTCCATTGGAAAATGGAAATACGAAAATGGAATTCTACACCTCCATAGCCAGAAATTGAAAAAATCTTAAAGTATGCAAATATTCTAGGTCAGAAGACATAGAATTTGAAATATATTGCACCACCAAAATCGTCTGGCGTCAGTCCATAAAGCATGGAAACGACATTATTAAATAAAAATAAATACGCGCGAAATAAAACGGTGTGCGAAAACATTAAAATCTGCCAACAACAACAGCGACAAATTCAAAGAAAATTGAAGTCGCGCGATTTGCATACCGCGTCCGGGGCTTGAGTAATTAATTATTAAATGATGGCTAATTGCGCGGATTTTCGCGAGCATACACCGTGTTAAATATTGTCCCGTCGACATGGAAATGGTTGTTATAGATGGTGTAACGTTAATGAAGCCCTGCGACTACCTCCTAATCGGCGAGCGTGAATTATTTATCCCCCGTTCTTCGCGGTTCGAGTGTGCCGATTAACGAGGTGCGTTTAATCAACGAGAGTCGTCGCGTCCACTCGTTTCGAGTGTTTTAATACCGTGGATTTCTGTTGGCCGCGGTGGACATTCGTATTGAATCGATCAGGAAGATTAAGTGGAAGGGTCGTGTTCGTAACAGGGGTAAATGAGGGAGCTACCCTCTGGCGAGTCTTTCGACCCTCGCGTTGAATAACACGTTCACCGGCCAAGCAAGTTTGATTTAGACATTCCGAAGGGGGGTCGTGAAACGTGGCTCGTTATTCCGTCATTTCCGTAAGTTCGATTGTTTTACCGTTCTCCCTTTGTGTATTTTTCATTGATATTCATATCGCCGACGGGCCAATCCGCGTAATCCATATTTCCAAAACAGTTCGGTTCGATTCGCGGTGACTGTAGCGGACAGAATTTGTATTTTCCGCAGAATTTTCGAGAAATTATTTTGCATGAAATCCGGTAACCGACGCGGTAGTGAACGCGTTAGAAATCACATAAGGGTTGACATCAGGAGGATGGTTATAAAAAAGAAACAACAAGCCTTGCTACCGCAACGCGTGTTTCACTGCAAAAATATATTAACAAAATCGCGAGGACGTTAGTCTGTGCAGCGTCCGGCTCGTAAAGACCAGTTCTAAAATATTCTTGGGGAAAAAGCCGGGCAGTTTCCAGTACGCGGGGCTGGTTCATCCCCTCAGAATTAACAGGCTTGCCGCGTTCCCGTGAAAGTAACCAGCGGATCTCGTCGACGGTGGACGCGGGTAGTGGATCTCCGTTATTGACACAGGGGATGGCTGTTCGCGAGGGTTGAAGGGGGTTGGTTGGATCGTTCGAAAAGTCCACGGCAGGCCGCGCGGTTAAATCCAACGTAAAAATAAAGGCACATTTTACGTTCGCAGGAGAGTAAACCGATGGGAAACCGTCGACCTGGGATTTACGCGGCCAAGGATGGAAACCTACCATCCCCAACCTCCTCCCGAGTTAAGGGACGCGGACGTCGTGGCCAAAGAAACGAACAGAAGAGAGAGCCGAGTGAATCTCTTGGTTGGCGTTTATGTAGCCCGCGTCTGCACTTAACTCTCTATGAGCCAATGAAGTGGCTAAATCACTTTACTGCGGACGTTTACAACGCCATCGGCCCCTATTTATTTATTACGCGACGCTCCTCTCATAGCTGTTCGTCGAACGCGCGTGGAAACGATCCGGGGACCCTCGTTTTCCTGAAAACGAACCTAACACGCACGGAGAAGCCTGATTCTGGCCAGAAATCAGCTGGGATTATTTCTCGCTGCTTCGAAATATTGGATTTAGGAGATTGGGACCTTGGTGGACTACGAATGTTGAGTTTCCGAGTTGCCGCTGTTCGACGCAGTAAAATTGAAGGTTCGTTTGCCGGCGTTCGTTTCGATTTCCGGTCTGGGTTAGGATAAAACGGGCGAGTTTATCGTAACGACGCACGATAGAATTAGAGGATTGCCGCAACGCGACACCGAGATTACCGACTCCACCAAATCGGCAAGCGGACCTTTTAATTCCCTCTCCCGGAAACTTCCGCCCGATTTGAGAGCGCGAGGAAGAAAGATCAAACGCTAGAACACGAGGGAGAAAGAGAGAGAAAGAGAGAGGAGAAAAAATAGTCAGATAAGCGGTCAGATTACCAGGGGACGGACGTTATCATCGGATCCTAGTAGATGGAACAACTTCAACGAGGTCCTGTGCTTCCTCCCCATCGGCGATGTTCGGAACGCGATGTCTGGGTTAGCTCTGATTGAGCCTGTTTTACGAAAAGGGCCGGGGCACAAGACCGTTCCCCCGATTATGCTCCTCCTATCGGGATCATCTAATTGCCTCTAACTTTCCTTTGCGCAATGAGTGAAGACCGGCGAACAATCCCTCTTGTTCGGATTAACGGAATCGCATTGGTCTGATCCTTATCGTGGTCATTTTGTTACACGCACGATGTTCGTCGGGTTTTATTGAAACGAAGCTCAATCTTTTAGAAACCCGTTTTAGGCACATCCTGCGCTGGTGAAAAAGATGAAAATCAATAGCGTGCAAGCAAATCTCTAACTTTCGTTAAAACCAGCTTTCAGTGAAATTATAGAAAATGCCTGTGAAATCGCACAATGTATGTTCGAACCCAAGACAAATCCACGAACACCAGGATTTCGAGCGCAAAACAGATTTTGGATCATCCGTCGATCATCGTCGACTTGTCCGCCCGTGCGAGCGTTGTCGACCATTTGTTATGCGGCCATGATCACGAACGCGATCATAAATATGGAGGGGGAGAGCATGGTGCGTCGCGCTGTTTGCATAAACATCAGGAAAACAGTGGAAAAATAAAGGAGGCCGTGTAACCGCGCGGTCTGCGCTCGCGTTTGCATTTGCCGGAGAAGAAATTTGGTATGAGGAATATTTTCCGAGGGGGTTGGTGGCGCTCGCGGGCGACAAAAACAGAAAGAAAGAAAGAACGCGGAAAAGTATACAGAACGTAAGTATCGATGTCAAAGGAATGAGCATCGTATCCTTGCCTTTACGATACCGGCTCGGCTCGAAATTCTCCCCCTGTTGTTATGCACAGGATTCGAGTAAACAAATATTTTTGTGGCGGCATAAGGTTCTCCGCAACCCTGTTCCCTCTCGCTTCGTCGACTCCGTTGGAGAACTCTTATTCCAAGAGCATCGTTCCGCGATGTGTACCTCGGCACGATTTATCTGCTCGATTAAGCATCGGCGTGCTCCCCGGAAAACCGGCCCTGACGTCTTCATCGTCTTTGTACGATTTCCATACTCGTCCCCCAATGCATCAGAACCTATATCGATGTTCGCCTGCTCCGTACTACCATAAACGGTTCCTGTTCTTGTAAGTAAGCTGCCGATAAAATCATTTACAATCTCTATCGATTAACATGGCCAAAACTGACCAAGAAAAACCTCTCCGAGTAAAATTTCAGCCCTCTAGCTTTTCCGCGAGGGTAGTTACTGGCTTTGGATTTCGCGCTTTCCCGTGCACTCTCCGGACTCTGACGCGTTCTAAAATACTGGAAAAAATGTGACATATTTTGGATCCCAATTTTAGAGAATTTTTTTCAGATTTTTTTGTTGCAAATGGTGGTTGTACAAAAATACGAACACCGAAAAAATCGGTTTTTATTCTATTTTAACAATGATTTTTCATTTTGTACGAGCACAGTTTGTAGCAAGGAAATCTAAGAAAATTCTGTAGAGTGCGCCTTAGGATCCAAAATATGTCACATTATTTTCAGAATTTTAATTTACCCTAATTTACCGCAAGTTAGAGGGCTGAAATTTTACTCGGAGGGGTTTTTCTTGGTAAGCTTTCGAATGGTTCGATATCTAGTGAAAAACCTCTATCGGCAGTTTTTGACCATCTTAATCGGCAAGGCCGTTTGTCAACGAGATTTTTTTTGCATAAGAACCACAGCAATTAGGCGCAAATCGTACGAGGAATCGAGCCACCTACGCGAATCGGGGGCAAAAGGTGCGGGGCGGTTGGATACTTCGAAAGTCCTTGAAAGTAACAGGCGGCCTCTCGGCCTATCCCCGAAGTATCACGAATTAGATCTCGAGATAAGGCCGCTTCGGCGCTAATGAATCCAAACTTTCGAACTCCAATTACATCGTCGCGTAACTATATTGAAGTTCCCGTGAGAGAATGAGGGACGAACCGCGTACACCAACGATGAATATTTCTACATAAATTCTCCGGCCGGTGTTTGCGATGAAATTAAAATTAAGATGAGAGAATTTCGCGACCCGTGGCGCACGGGCCTGCATGCAAAATTTACCGCTGTCTCTCAGTCAACATTCGTTCCGACGTGACGACACGACGACGCTCGCCTACGCCATCTTTGATTCCTTCTTTAATAGCTAGCGAGGAATATATTTACTTTTTATGGAATCGCTTCGATCTGTATGATTTACTTTCGTGTCTTTTATTTCGCAACAGCGTTGGTCTCGTTTCTGTATACGTTTTAAACATAAAAATAGAGAAACTGAACATTTTATTAATTTTTTACGTAATCTTTGGTTTTGTAAATAATCCTCGTCCGTGAAGAGTTAATAACTGCAATTAATTCTGTTTGGTACGTTGGTTTATGCGAATGAAGTATATTTGATTTGGCGACACGGTTGTACGGATTTCGAAGCAACAGTAATGTTTTGAAGTTTGCCTGTGGTTATGATGGGCGTGATTTGATCCGCTGAGGTTCCATTTCGATTATTGTTGATCCATCCACGTGAGTTGTCGAGTGCTCGAGAGTGAAGTGCTTCACGGCGCAGTCGAACCCTATTATAATCCATATCCAATCACTTCAACTAGATTATCGACGGCAGCAAGTGGTCCGCGCCTTATTTCCTCGCGTCCTTGTGCCTCCACGAGTCTCGTCATCAATCTCTGATAAACAAACGGCAATCGATTTGTCTGATACCCGCGAGTCATAAAGCAGAAAGCTTTCATAGACGATATGCAACGTCACACAACCCCTCCGTCATCCATCGAACATCAAACACAAAATTTGACACAATCCTATTACTAGTCTAGTCATCATTTTGTTAAAACAAGCGAAGAAACTGAACAAACGGGTTACTCAGCGGGAAATAAAACTAAGTGATCAACGATAACAGGTCAAAATACCAATAAAAAGTTGGTCGGACGCCGCCCGTAGTCTGGACGTCCGAATGGCCAGCGGAACGACGTTGATTTTCCGAAAAACTTCCTGGGAAAAAGGTCCGAGAATGTTGGCGGATTCTGAAGTCCTTTGCAGAAATCGGATGGAAGGTTCTTTTTGCGAAGGATCGAACGCGATCCGGTGCAAGCAAGGGCTGGCTCCACTCTCGGCTGACCCTAATCGGACCAACCCACTGCTAAGTCTGACTAGAACTGGGCGTAACCACTGCGAGGAGCCCAGTTATTCGCAGCGACCGTCGATATCCTCTTTTTATTGCCCGCGCTTTCGATGTGTCCCGACAAGAGTTTCGGTTCTCGGGGTCCTTCACGGACATGGTTCGATTGTCCGGCAAAAAGTCTTTCGACTTCTGAAATATTCACCGCAGGAATCCTTTCGGTAATGAATTTTATACCGGCCCTGAAACGAATAGTAGCATCAACTTTTGTACTATCCGTTCAAATGTCCTATTTCCAGATATTTTTTTACAATCATGAATTTAGGACGAAGCACCACCTACCTTTTCAATTTACTATTAAAACCATTTAATAGCGCAAACGTGGTCTTAAAAGACCAAAAATAGATTCACATCCGAATCAGCGTTTGTAGTTGTTATAGAATTTGAACGAACCTGTGCGCCGGTAACATTATTCCAATTTTTTTACAATGATCGTTACAGAAAAATAATTATCTGGAGGCTGCTGAATCGATTGTTGAATTTGAAAATGTTGGTAAATCAAGAAATTAATCAAAATAAAAGAAACACAAATGTTTTATCGATCGTTCCACGAACCGGTAATAGAAAGAGATGATCCAGGGAGGATTGTAATTCATTGTAAGAATAAACAGAAGCAGGTTCGGGCGCAATTTTACGAAAATAGTTGCGGCAGATATAACGTTGCAAGCTCGAGGGGTGGAACTCGGCGGCGCGGGCCCGTCGCCGGAAATTACGCGAAGCAGAATTATTTTTCCATACCGGTCGTGCTGGAATCGATGCGCACGGACGTGGTCTATCGCGGGGATGGGGCTGGTTATTTTCCATCTGGAAAGAAAACATTTGCCAACAGCTTCGGTACTCGACCGGCATGGCAGCGCGCAGACACGCGCGGCCCAGATCGTTTTACACAGCGGGAAATTCGAACTACACCCACCTATATCGAATTGACTTCTGAAGTAGAACCTTTGGCGAAACGAAGAGGGGTCGGGGGTGGCTTCCGGTTACACATCAGACAAGTGATGGATCGCGAATAAATGGGAATATCGGCTGGAAATATTAGAGATATTAAAAAGGAGCCGCCCTTGGCTCGTCATCCACGCCGGCATCCTTTTAGAAAAGTTCTGTCCCTCTCCTCTCCTCTACTTTCCTCTCTCGTGGCTTCTCTCCGGAACCCCTTCTTTCCATTCCTTCCCCCCTTCCACGTCATATCCGTCATCTCGACAGATTGAAATCCGACGCTACCAAATTATTCTTATCGACCGAGGGAGCGACGGTAAGCTTTGTCGACGGCTTGCCATCTCTTTTTCGCGCGAATCTCTGACGAGATTTCGGATATATTGCGGCCACGCCGAGACATACTCTCCGAATCTACTGGTATTTTTATTGCGGCCGAGATTCGTCTCGTTTTAGACTGTACACTTGAACAAATAGAATATCCGACATTGTTTATTCGCCTCGCCGGATGGACCAATGTTTTCCTTCCACCCACTCGACGAGTTAACTCGTCGCTTCTCTTCGATCCCGCTTTTATTTTCATCTTCCATTTAACCAGTGATTCTTTCACTTCATTGTGCTATAGTCTCCGTAGTGGCACTTATCCTAGTCCCTTTTATAACAACTTCATTTCCCTGGCGTTATGATCTTGTGGGTGTAACGCGATACGAGATTAGATGTACCGATGAGTAGATACTAATCCAAATGATCGAACTTGTCTGTTTTTAATCGTTCATTTTCGTAACTTTGATTAGAGCCGATTTCGTACCGTAAGGTGCCAAATAAAAATGAAAGAAACATTGTACCCAGGACCATTTACGCTGTTTCTAAGAAGAGTACGAGAGTTAGTTTCACATGTTCACCTCAAAACCACCCAGAAGGCTCTCGGACCAGGTGTTCATCGTCGTTTAACGCAGTTTCCCTCGAGCCCGCGATAAACATTACCACGACAAGAATGCCGTGGGTATCCCTCGCCGGAGGAACGGCTCGAAGCCAATTTTATTAGGCGAAAGCGGCGATCAGGCGGGTCGTGAAGGTTCTGAAAACGACTTAATTAACGGGCGAACAGCCGAACAGATGCTCTGGCGGGCGTTGTCGCTTCTCCGGTGCCGGCTCGTAAGTTTCGGCTTAATTTCGGCCGGATTTCTAAGACCCTTTACACCCTCGGTCTTTTCGTTTTTTCTTTTATGGCTCCTACTAAACCCTGGCGCACACGACGAAACGTCGGTAGGGACAGAGAAATGGAACGACCCGGTTTGGGGGTGGAAAACGAAGAGAAAAGAAGAAAGAAGGGAGAGAGGGATGCGGAAACAGTCGCGGAGAAGAAAAAAGGAGCAAGGGGAGAAGAAGAAACGGGAAAACAGCCAACCCGAGCGAGATTGCCTGTTTTCTAATTTACAACTAGGCAGGGCCTGGCCTTAACAATTTACGTTGCTTCTTACAAGGCCGCCATCCACTTTCCACGCGCACTTGTTCTCCAGAACGAAGCCAGGGCGTCGAGACGCCCCTATTGCGACGCCGAACACTTTCACCGAGCTCTCTCTCTCTCTCTCTCTCTCTCTCTCTCTCTCTCTCTCTCGCTCTTTCCCTCTCGTTGCCGCTTTTCCCGGCGCCGTTCGAGAGGAAGAATTACTACCTCGTTAACGGGACGATTGATTCCGATTATAGCTGGCGTCCTCGATTCTCGACAGTGGCGTCGCGTTATTGGCTCCCCCGGTGAAATGATGTAATCTTCCTTCTTCTCGCAGTCCATTGACGAGCGCCGGAAATCTTGTGACGCGGCCCGCATTTTGCCCGCGACCATCGCGACGAAATATTATTTTGTATTATTGAGTCACCGGTCGTTCCGCGGATTGAGCATTGTGGAAATATAGGATCTCTGTGAATGGTCTTACGCGGTCTTAACCTGTGCCTTTTGTGCCGCTTTCGAGCTGCCGTAGATATTTTTACCCTCTGTTAACAAATTCTGAATTGTACCAAGAGGCGACGGATTGGTGTAGAAAATTATTCACATTTTTGGAACGTTCATTATCGGAAATTGTGAAATTCTCGAAAATTGATATTCAATCGATGGAGAGAACCGATCCGCGAGACATAACAGAATTAAAAAAGTTCGCTAGCTGAAAGATTCCTCGCGCATCTTACATAACGAGTCTCCTTTCTTTACAAATTGTCATCTACCGACGAGAACAAACTTATTTCAAAGGAAATCGCCTAGGTCGCCGCGAAAGTGTGCGGAGTTCATTAAAAAATGACGGTCGCAGTAGCCCGTGAATATTCGATTAAATTACGAACGAAGATTTTCCCCTCCTTCGTGAAATTTCAAACAGGCTAATTCTTTAACTAATTAAGAATACAAACGATAGAATGCAACGTTCTGGTAGATAGAACTTCCTACTTACAAAAAGACCGATTAAAGATTAAAGGGATGATGAAGAAGCGAGCAGGTCGGAGAAATTTTTGTTAACTATAATGGAAGAAGCGCTTTAAAAAATTCATTCCCCGCGAAAGCCTTCGTCCAAGTCGAGAATCGGTCGAACTTCCGGTTCAGGGGACGGACACCAATGGCCACATCCATCGATACTTTATACGTTCTTCGGTGTTTCTAAACTTCTTGCGATTGAACACCGTGCAACTTTCTACGTAAAATACGGCTTCGATTATTACGAACTATTAGAAGTTGCTTTCTGTGTAAGTTTAATGGAAACACGAAACTCGTTATGGATGTAGCTATTATCAAACTGTATTCCTCACACGCTGTAATAATATTTTGCGTTGGCAAACCGTTATCTTCCTTGAGAGACTAAAAACGTAGAATATTCTGCAATATGTGCGTCGCGATCGCACATAAAACGAGATTCAATAAAACCAGACCAATTTTTCCAATAGTTCCTGTATTTCGTGGAGCTGTTAGTTCGCCAAAGACATTTAAGCACGGCGCGACGACTGCCGCCGGCAAATACCGCGAAAATTCATGCGACTTATTCCTCATTTGGGGACATTAGAAAACGGAAGACTCCGCGTCGCCGACCGACGAATTTGCATTAAACGAAACGGTGCATTGTGATGAATTCGATTAAAACTTTGTTAATAGAGACCTTTGCGCACTTACGTCGCGGTGGGTGGACGGGCCGAGAGGCGTGGGTGGAATGGGGGACAGGAGAGGAACAGAGGGGGAAGTTTGAACAGTCGCTGTGCGTAAACAGCAACGGAAGTTAGATATGAAAACCGCAAACTTGCTTAGAGTCTAATCTAGTCAGTTGAGTTTCATAAATTTTAAAAGTCAAACACGTTTCCGGATTATCTAACGCTGTACCCGAAGGAACTTCAGCGCGTTTTCGCCGCAAAACTTGCCACCGCCGAATAAGTAGTCCCGACGGTGGATTAATTTTGCCGAAACGAACAAACAACGGCCGAGCGTACCCGCGAAAACAGAAACGAAAACGCCGGGAACCATGAATCATTCATTTTAAATGTTATCATATTTGATTTTGTCCCTTCTTGTTCCGTGCTCTCGATTATTACACAATGTCTGAAAAATATTGTTGTGTCGTTGAAAGAATACGGCTTCGCAATCACTGCGTAGAAATGTGTTCAATTCGATTCTGATAGTTCGAGTAAAAATTCACTAATTATTGTGGATAATTGGTATACCGGCCACGTGAAAACAAGTGCTCCGATTTTTCACAGTTGGTATTGCAATACTTAGCAGGAGACTTATAACGATTGCATAAGAAGTTCCAGCCGTTGAGAATTTCATCGAGCACGGAAGTCTCCGCGAGCAAACTCGAACCTTAAGAAAACATCGGTAGTCGACTCGTTCTGTGTAATGATTATTAGATGCGACGAAGTGTCATAACAGAGTTCCCGTAATAAAGTTTACGTAATTTCTTCGTGCACAGTGGTTGCTCCTTTTTTTCTATGGACTCAGTCGCACCGCAATTGCCAATACTTGATACTCGATTCGCGTGGAGATGGCACCGCGACAAATTTACATCGATAATGTTTCGTTACATTTCGAAATGTGACTCTCTAGCTTCTTGAACGTTGAAGTCCGCGCTATTAAGAAAATGAAATTTACAATTTAGATCGGTAAGAAAAGCAACTACTCTCCATGCTCGGGATTGACGTTTGCCACTTTTCCGATAAAGAAATCGAAATGCGCTCCGCAGAACCCGTTTCCAGAGAAAACGTGAGAACCTCTCTTTCCCCAAAACTGTGTTTCGCTTCGGGAACATACTGAAAATACCGTGTATTATTTCGTAGTCTGCTAAGCGAAAAGAAATATAAAACGAAAGACGTATGCATTTCCTAATCATCAAAGTGCGAATGCCCATCTGCAGAACAAAAATTTTCTTTGAGAAATATAATACAATATTTTTCGAGTCTTTCAGTCTGCTTCTTATAATTCATCTCTTCCATTATATGTTTACACAGTCGAATGTATTCGAGCTCCGTGACTTTCCAGCAGCCCGCAACGACACGTGTATCTTTCTATTCTCCCTCTCCCTTCATTAATTAGAAAAGCGAAATTTCCCTTCGAAACGCGTGTTTCTCTGATTTTGCTGCCAATTAGCTTTCGTCGTCTTCGACTGGAAATCGGTAGGGTTGCGGGGGCGTCAGAAATGGATGAATTGACTTGGAGATTTTCGAGACAGTCTGCTAAATTCATCCGTGTTTTCCTTTTATTGCCGTGGCGGCGGTTGGTTGTGACCAGGCGGGTAGTCGAAGATTGTATAAATAAAACATAGTTGTAGCGCCGATGGAAAGAGTGAAGATGGCGTTCGTTCCGGCGGAATCGGAACGAGCTGAAGAGGGTGAGAAGCATCCGAGGTAGAAGCAACGGGAATGGGGTACGCGGGACGATAACTTTAGCCGATTAAATCGTCGAACGTCTTTCCGTCCAAGCCATTCTCTCGAGTTTCGAATCAGTTAAAAATTCCTCGACTTTAATAGTCATTACGCGGCCAAGATATATATCGCGCGCGATTTTGCGTTTCAGAATATTCCGAGCCCCTCTTCGGCCCTCCTTCTTGAAACTTTTATCGAGAAATTTTATTGTCCCGTTATCTTGAATGCGACTCATTATATTAGTTGATCGGTTGGTTGCCCGGACATTCTGTGAACAAAAAAGAAACGCCACGCTTCCTTATGCATCGCTATGAAAATCTGTCCCTCCTGTAATCGGCTTCACTATCCTCTCCGTCATAAAAGCTCGTCGCATGCTTTACGGAGCATTCAGTTGTCTAATTTGCTTAATGGTCGCGTCGCGATGCTCTGTTGTTCAGTTTTTGTTTCGACTTTTTACAACGTACGCTACCAGCGCAGATTTTTTAGACCTCCCGGAAAATTGAATTCCTCTGCTGCGAGGCTCCGGGGATTAACTGCAAAACAGCCAGTTTTTGTCTTTGCCGATGAAAATGCATTCGTTTTTACGTGCGCACACCTCTTGCATTATTTCGCCAGAAATTATTAATCCGCATTCCAGAATTAGTAATGTATTTTATTGTACTAAAGGCTCTTCTTTGTTATACTGGCCTTTTGTAGATTGTTACCGTTATCATCGTGATGCAATGTTTTCTCTCTGGAATCGTCTGCACCAATGCTCTAAATGCTTCATCATCATTATGATTTTATTATTCCAGTTTTCATTCATTCGGAAATAAACGGGCCGAATTTGAGACAGTTAAAATAACTTAATCAATTATACAACAATATGTTATTTCACAAAACCGTCACCGGGCGCTTATCATATACGAGTACAAAAGTATCTAGCACTGCGGACCATTTCATTATTTATTAACCGGCGGAATGAAAAATCGTTGTCGACCGATGGATAAATAATCGAAGCTTCGATGAACGGGATATTGGCATTCCCTTTGTGCAACGTTAATCGATCCTGTAGAAAGAAAAAGTGTTTTTAACAAACGCACCCGTAAACACTATCGACGGTGCTGGTCAAGCGACGCGCTTCGTAAGACTCATCTTCCTAATGGAGCAGCGCGTGTGATTTCGTTTTCGTTTATTAATTTTCTTAATGGCATAATCTGCAGTTTACATCCGATTGCTGTCGACGAGCGCTGCAGAGCATTTCGAATCAATTTCCCGGGAAGGGGAACAGAGAACACGTTTCACCCTCTCACGCCACGTTCGTTCCTTCAGGATTGCCTGTAAAAAATTAATTTTCTTAATGCAACACTATCTGCGAAATGAGGTGAGTGCCGGGATTGCGAAATAATTAGTGTTCCCCGCAGCTTGTCCGGGGTAACCAGCCGCTCAAAGTGTGCTGCACGTTTTCCGCGTCCCGAGATATAACTTCGTAAGTCTTGAGGATTTTTCTCTCTCTTTATTCTGAAATATTCCCTCTCGAACAGGGCTGACCGTTTCCCCACACGCGTAAAATAAGATTCAACGGGCCGTGCCGGTGGCTCGTGTTGTCGCCATGTCGTATTTTCTACTCGAGCAGCTCGCGGGATTCGCAAACGCTTTTATTCCTTGCGATTCCACGATAAACGATCGAAACCATGATAGAACATTGTTTACCTTATCGCGAGCGAGGTCTATATCGTCCCTTTGCTGGGATCCTGTGTCTTCTGTGTGATAATGAACTGTCAATCAAGGGAGAAATCGAAACGAGTTCGCAGGGCCTAACGAAATCGGTATGCAGGTGCGGGGGTCGAATAATTTTCTTTGGTCGTCGGTGAAGCTCTCGCTGGGGAATGTATTGCCAGCGAGCCGGGGCCATCTGCTCCCTTCGCAACGATTCCCTTCCGCGTTCCGATCGAAATATGTGCGGCACGTTCCTGTAAGGTAAACTCGAAAGGAACGGGGGCCGGCGGTGGTATTTGTCAAGACTCGGGAGACGTGCTCGTCGGTATCCGACGGAGATATTATTCAAGATAGGAGATGGAGCCAGCCAAGACGAAAATGGGCACTTGGACAGTTGGACAGTTCGTGGTCTTGGTGTAGACGAGTGTCGTCGTCCTCTGGTCCCTCCGTTCAACCCCCGTGCAGCCCTGTCCAAGGGGACGATGAGCGGAAACGAAGGAGAATCGGCCACCGGTTCCCCAAACTCCCCTCTGTCACAACGAGTTCCACCGGTGTCACACTCGGAGAGACCACTCTATCGAGTTACAGCTTTGTTTTTGGGTCGATCGACTCCATCGCCGCTCCTCTCCCATGGAGTTTCTTTGACCCCCTTCGATGTCGTTTCCGGGGTCAACGATAAGCGCGATATACCCCGCTCTGCCTCCACGGAAAATTGATTTCCCAAACATTCCGCGGGCCGGACCTACCGGCCACCCAAGAATCCTCAAGTTTCTCGCTCCAACCGCCCCTGTAATAATACTTTGTTCGAGGGAATATCGATCTCCCGGGCTTTGCCCGCCGCGCCGCTGGAGATCGATGAACCGGCTTTACCTCGAGAACTGATCGACCGGAGAACATCGCAACGTGTTGCTCGATCAGCCGATTCTGCGATGTTCTGGCAACTACACTCGGTCGAAAGAATATTCGGACCAATAAGTTGGTGTTTTGAAATTGTTTCTTTCGAATACTTCAAAAAATTCGAACAACTTCCGACACGATAACACCGTGTTTGTCCTCGTTCGGGACGCGTTCGACTGAATCATCCGCTTTGTCCCCTCTCTCGCAGACGTTAGAAATGTGACCTTTTCTCGGGCTAAAGGATTCGATTAGGCGCGTTCATTGTATAAAGGCTACAACGACGGAGACTCTCGCTCGGTTTCGGGAACGAGAGGGGACCCGAATTCTCCTCTCGCTGGTAACCAATAACGAGGAAGAAAGCTTTCTTTATCTGGGTTGCAAAATCAAATTGTCGTCTCTTCTCCCGGTGGCAACCCTCTTCGACTCCACCCCTGCAAATTCCTGCGCCTTTTCACCCAGGGCTGGAGTTCGTGAAAACATTCCGTTCGAACGTCCGACCACCTCGTACGCCATTTTATTTCCCTCGTAGAAGTTAACGGCTCGTTGCTCAATCGAATCGGATATTCGTCGATAAATATGCTGCGACGAGGCTTGGAAATTTTTATTATTTTTGTCGCGTGGTTGGACGTCGATATATTAAAAACGGGAGATAGAATTTACATTTACACAGTGAACGTATTTTTATAGAATATTGAAAATGTTTGAGCTCATTGAATTTTTCATTGGCCAATTTAACGCTTCAAGAGTTTGCAATTCGTATTGTCTCGAAAAATTCATTTTGCATTTAGAGGGTAAAAATCTTTAGAGACTGAGAATTTTGATTAAATCACGCGCATTCGATGTTTACAGGGAACGCAATTTATCTCGTACTCGCTGATTCAAAAGTTTGCATACTTTCAAGGCATTTTCCATCTCTATTATATTTCCATGGTTTCGTTGAATCGAATTGAAAATGCGAATTCATGAAACTGCATTGAATTATTGATTGTTAGGACCCTGAAACACAGAAAGCTCGAGTATAATACTGATTTTTGAATTATTAAAAGCAATATGAAATTAATGTTCTTGTATTATTTATTTTACAATACATACATTGAAAGACTAACCTGTATAAGGCAAACAATACGTAAATACCATCTCTGATATAAATAGAATGAAAATTAATAATGGAATTACGAAGGTAACGAGTAAAATACAATGTAACGAATGAGTTACGAAAATGAACAACATTTCTTCCCGCGTTCTTCTGCTTCTGGAATTAAATATAAAATGGAACCCTTTGCGTGTTTACTACTTGATGAAGTATTATATTTTTACTGTTATTTTTTCTTTAAAATATGAATACTAAAATACAGTAATCACTAATGTACATAATCTTCATTTCTAAAAGTAACATACTTTACAAGATTAAAGGAACACTGAATTACAATGGAAAAATGCTCCATTTTTTATCGCCTGCGGCACACTTTTCATTCAAAGTATAATAAAACCGTAAAAAAATCGAAAGCTCATCTTTTATAGGTAATTGTAAAGGAGAAACTTATCCTCGTAATATCACATTGAAACCAAACCGAAAAACAATTGTTCAAACTCCAGTTGTACAGAGTTTAAATTCCTGTAACCCCATGTACAAATTTTTTAAAATACTCCAACTCTACAACTGGAGTTTAAACTCTAAAATTGTACATGGGGTAACAGGAATTTAAACTCTGTGCACCTGGAGTTTAAACAATTGTTTTTAGATCGTTAACTTGTTGACTACAATTGTTTGTTTAACTTTGCAGAGCATTACCGACTTTATGCTAGTATTTTGACAGAACAACAAGATGGCGATTGCACGAAAGGCAGGAAAACGTCAGAGGATAGAAACTACATCGCCCGGCAAGCCGATCGGTCATGGAGTTTTCCCGGCGATTAACCCAGCTCGTTTTTCTCGGTGTTTTAAACACGTTTGGCGAACGATAGTATTAGTCGTTGGCGAACAACCCTTATTGGTATAGTTAGCGTAGACAGAGGGCGAATCGAAGGCCGGCTGACTGGAATAGTAGAGGAGTGGGGGAGGAAGTAGGGGAGGGTCGAGGCAACTTAAACAGCGGGTAACAAGAAGTAGCAAGTAATAATTGAGTCAGGCAAGTATGCCGCAGACCATACCAGCTCCGGACTGGAGAACAGCGATGTGGATGTACCTGACCGGAATTCGAAAACAGACGAGAGCAGGGCGGGCAATTCCGGCGACTTCGACGATGGAGAAGATGGCTTCATGGTTGTGTGTTCCGCCGATCGCACAGAATTTCGGTGTTTCCAGGGGAGAATATTCACGCCGGCCGCGGTTCTGCAATCGAATCCGATCGGGTTCGTGTTACAACGGCAGAATCACTTCGCTTCAACTTGTTAACGCTTCAGATGGCCGCCGGAACTTCACCTGACAATGAGCTTCGTTCCGCTTTTAATCAAGCAAACACCGAGCAAATCGACGCGGTCCTTGTTATCCTTATATGTATCTTTACGCAAATCCCCGTTCTCACAGGTATCCGGTAGAAATTGGAATCAGAACGAAAATGTGTTTTGTTCGGTAAAAAGTCTTTCCGTTCTGCTTTGAATACACGTTAGAAGAAAGACAAATTTTTTAGAGTTTAAACAAAAAAAGAAATTCTATTAATTTTTGTTAATGCAAAATGCTTCAAACTCGATCATGGAAAGATCAACAAAAAAGTTTTCCTCGTTCAAAAATATTCGTGGACGCGTCAAAGGTTAGTGGGATATCCTAAGGGAATATCAATGCCGAAGAGTATTAAATAATTATAAAAAGTTCACATATCGTGAATAAAAGAAAACGAATTATGTATATCGCGCTCCAATTAAAGAAATTCCGGGACGGCAGAAGCGGGAGACACGAGATTGGTGGATGTATAGGTTTCCGAAGTTGCCCGTATGGCGGCGATATGAGCAAACCGATCTGAGACCGTCGCGAATGATTTCGCCGTCAGCGATCGACGCGAATCAGGCTGCGAGACGTCCACATGGAAAGTGGTTCGGTTTCGGAGGGCGCAACACGATTCACGATTGAGAGAAATGTCCCAGAATAACCTCCTACAAGAATACAACTGTGAGTACTATCCGCAAAAACTATAACATCGTACTTCGATGTATTTTCTCTGTCGATCTGTTTCGATTTTTTCCGCTCGGTTTATTACGTTATCGCGAACCGATGCGAATTTGATCGCGATACGCGACTGGCTGTGTCCTCTCCGCGATCCGTCACGCCTCCGGCTGTGAAAAATGAGCTGTGATAATGGCGGCTTTCGTTTATTTGCAAACAGCAGCCGGAAAAAAGGCGAGGACCGTGGGGACATTATATTCCTGTCGGTCAGCGTCCCCGCGAATTTGATTGTCTTTTTCTCGCCTCCTTTCCGGCTGTTCGCGAACCTCCGATTTCATCACAATGGCTACCGATCTCGTCTTTAATTTTACAAAAAACTCTAATTTATTCTTTCCGACTGCGGAATGTTCTCTCATTCGACCGGGATAAATGCTTTTTCGTGTTTTCGATCGGAACGCGCGAGCTTGCCGGCCTTTTTTTCCATTTGTTTCGCGTTCGGGATTATTCGCAAAGAAGATTGTTCTGTATGAACTCCTGACAGTGAATTTATGTGCAGCTTCGAAGTATTTGGTTTTGAATATCGTCAGTAATTTATTAAATTTTGCATCGACTGGAAGATCGTTTGTATGAGTAAATATTTGTGGAATTTTAGGTCTGGTAAATTATTTAACAGTTTTGGTAGTGGAATTGTTGTTTTCATAAAAAATGTTCATGTTTCTTGTATCTGTGTTATGTTCAGAATAGAGTGAACGAACTAGTTATAAGACCACTCACACGGCTGGGTGCAACATTGTCCGAGGCTCGTCATCGAATCACGATACATTGTATGAGAGGTGCTGGTCTCTCCATTTTCATTTAAACCAGTGTCTCTCATTCGTAATCATTATAATACGAACTATTCTGTGAAACAAAAATGTTCCACTACCACGTACTATTAATTTTAAATATGAGACATTATTATTCAGAGTTAACTCGTGTAATTTCTCGTTGAACATTTACTCAGCAAATGAATAGCTTTTTCAGAAACCCTCGTTTGAAGTATTAAAAATATCCGTTCCCCAGAAAAAAGCAGAAAAATTGCCAGGTGTATATTCTAATTCCGAATTCATTTTGACATTTGAAATTCTTTTTACGGTCGTGTTAAAAAGGAATATTCTGTTAAAGAATCTCAAAGGATTTTCATCGAGGTTTGAAACGGGAACAAAAATTATAGCCCGAAATTCGGGCGTTTAATCAATATAAAATAAGTAATGCGATTTATTCATCCGTCTCCATTACGGATTCTTTTAGTTGAGCGCGATCAGATTGCGCAAAGTGCATAAAAGATTTGCTGAAGTAACAGCAGCAGCAGCAGGCGCGGTGGGGGAGTGGATTATTAAATGAAAAAGAGCGAAAGACTATCATGGGAGATTTTAAAATACAAGTGTATCGTGCTCCACTTCTTTCAACGCAAATCTTGATCGCGAGCTTTCTGTTAGGATTGATTAAATTAAAAACCATATTTTTAAATTCTATATTTACATTTTTTCTACGTTTCCCAAATATATCTACCGAATTTAAATCTTGAAACATGAAAATGTGAAGTCTGTAATTATTGCAATGATGTTTAAACGGTGAATTTTTATGCGTTACTAATTCGGTGCTGATAGAGAGAACTATTTCCCCTCAATTCGAGTCGGTTCCACTCATCTGGCGACTCTGACCGAAATGGCGTGACAGTTTTCATCGAGAAAGCATTTCTCAAGTGGACGCGCTCGCATTTCGATAATTCGTTACGCTTCGTCCCTTCGCGAGAAAATATACAGATCGCCTGAAAGGCACAAGTGTCTCCCGACGAGCACAGAAAGGAATAGAATTTATTTTCTATGCTGCTGCATAAATAGAGTGGAATTTATGGGCAGACTTTTCAACATCCGCAGTCTACAGGTTCCGGCTACAGCACGAACATTACCAGATGTGCTTTAATAAAACAGTAAATTAAAAAGTTTCAATTTGCCTTTTATGAATATTTTGTTCGCTTCTGAAGAATTTTCATATAAAATTGTAGTCATACCAATGGATTAAATTCTATTAATTAGATTGCAGAATATCACGTACTTGTGCCGTGTAAAAATTAAAAAATATAAGGGAGCATTTATGTTTTACAATTTTTTATACAAAAATGAAATTTCGCATAAAGATCCACTAAGAAAATTATTTTTATCGGGCAACGAACCATTAAATAGTTCAAAGAGTGTTGTAATAGTTTTTAGGGTTTTTTGTCGTTAAAAATATTTTCTTCAGACGTTTATACGAGGACCAGGGCAAATGGGAGTTTTTTAAAATTATTCCGCGCAAGCTCGGCTATGCGAAATGATTACTTTTGCGAAAAAGACAAGTAATTTTAACAAAGCACTGTTGCACTTTGTAGGGGAGACCCAGTACGAAGATTCACAGGAGCAATTCTCCCGTCCTATTTCGGACGAGGTTATCAGGTGAGCTTAAAACATTAACATGCATTCCGGTTAGGGCCGAGAGTTAGGTCAGGGTTAGACCTAAGTGATTACGGTGTAATCAGGTTTATTCTCGGATTTAATCCTGGATTTTTCCTATTCCACTAAATAAGTTCTGACGTTTACAGATAACGAAGCAGGAAGTCTTGAGGGAAAATTTTCATTTTGTATAAGCCCCTTTAAATTTCCTGACTCCGTAAATGAATTGTAACCAAAATTTCACAAGAGCTCACGCGACAATCGTTTTTAGTCTGCGGATTTTAGAGTTTTTTAAGACACTCGGAAGTTAATAATGTAACGTAATAAAAAATTTAACAAGGCTTTATTTTTAATTTTAACTTCACGAATTCTTTAATAAACTTATTTCTTTTTGGCTTCAGTTTTCGTAAGTTGTACAACAAAGTCGTAGATAAATTATATTAATTGTATTTTATTAAAAATAGGAATATTGATAACAGAATTTGTTGATTGCATTATTAGTGTTTACGAAGTTTATGTGAAGGAAGAGACTGCAGGTTCCGATGGGAGAAACGACGTCACTATTCTTCCCGGTTTGACTTCCGCCAATGAACATCAGTTGATTCAAGTAATCATCGTTATTAACTTTTCTCGTTTATTGCTTATTCTATATATGTATAATTCCTGCAGTAAAATAATTTATTTGCGATTACAGAATGATTGCATGAACTTGGACGTTGACATAGATTCCGAGGCGATCAGCAATGACGATAGCGTAACGAAATTTCTTGGCAAGGATGCATTTAAGTATAAGGTACAGATTGAATTATTGAAATATTTCTGAAATGTCTGTTTTAATAACGGAATGTTTCGATTAATATTTAATGAATGCATTACTAGAATATGTTATCCTCCAATTCGCTTCCTCCTAAAATATTTCAGATTAATTCAATTCTTGCGATGGAGGTTTTAAACTTAGACTGGGAATAAATCATGGAATTTAATAACTCGTGATTATAAATGAACAATTTCTTTCAGATATTGGATCAAAATATCGCTCCACCAGAAAACAACGTTATGGTGTACTCGCATCCGATGGTCGAAGGCCCATCGTCGTCGACGACTCACTTGATCGACAAAGATGATCCAAGATCGAAACTTCATTTCGTCAAGTACCTGAAACGCGATGGGAAAACTTTGAAAATTTGGGAATGCGGAATCTGTGAGTAACAAGAAAATTGAATCAAGTACCAGAGTTGAGCAAAAATTTTATTGAAATAAAAATTTCGAATAAAGTCGGTTTGTCAACCCACTTTATTCGAATAAACTTTTTGCCCAACTCTGTTAAGCACGACACACATTTCCTTACGAAAAAAAATCTTACCCATATTGACTAAAAGAATTGCTCTGGTAATTCTGGTGTTAAAATCGGAAAGAAAGGAAATGGATATCGGTGCTTCCGGCAATGCGACTCTCGGCTCTTAAATCGGGGAGAACAGAGTGCCATTGTGTCCGCGATACGATCCGCAGTCGGTTAAACACTCTCTCCCCTGAAGAGAGAGAAAAGTACTGAGAAACTTAATATTCGAACTAGGTTCGAAGGAGTTCCGGCATCAGTACACCTTGATGAGACATTTGCCGACCCACACCGACGAGAGAAACTTTAAATGCGAGGCTTGCGGCAAAGCTTTCCGCCAGCTATCGACACTGAGCCAGCACAAGGCGATACACAGCGACGCCCGGCCGTACGTTTGCGAATTTTGCAAGAAAACTTTCAACAGGTCAGCAAGTGAATCGATACGCAATTTCTTCATGACACTCCTCTCTGCATCCGAATTGGTTTCGCGTAACTTTGCGATCGTATGAAACCGTCAATACCGTGTTTCCCGTTTCCTCTTCGGCTCGCATACCTTACCTATCCGCGAATCCACCCCCGCGAACCATCCCCGAATCTGGTACTCGTTTAAAAGGGTATTCTTGCGTGACGGGTCGTCCTTTTCTCAACTTTAAGTTTCTGTCTGCAGCCTCTTCTTTTGAACATAGTTATAAAATTTTGCGAGCTTAGTTTCAAAAGTCTGTTTTTTTTGTATACATGCTAGAAAAATTTATCGTTTCGGAAACGTTACACTGGAATTCCTACAACTTTTACGTCGCGTTTGTACTGTTTCAGCGACGGGAAAAACTGCGCAAAAAAATTCGAAATTACAATCTCACCGACAAGCAAGGAAACTAATTATGCGCGCGCGTAACCGAGCACGTCGGGTCATTAGCGTTTTGAATCGCGGCGCGGATCGCGGACCGCACGATTGTCGGGAACGACAAAAGAAAATTTTTAACGAGCCTGACGTTTCTGTCCTTTTATGAATTAACATTAACAAAGCGGGACTTTTAAACGACTCCGCTTAAGCGCGTTACGGGGATACGACGAGTAAGACTGATTAATTTTCGCGTACTTGCAAATCTCTTCCCGTGGGACAAATGTTTTGAATATTGCCTATACGGAGAAACTTGTTACTGTGTTTTCAACAGTGGCGATTATCGTATATATTTTTATTAATTTATATTTGTATTATGCATTAACGACTGAATTTTATATGTATCTTTAAATGTTATACTCAATTTGATATCATCGATTCTTCAGGGTGTCCACGTTGATCTCGCATCGAAAAACACACTCGGAGCACAAGCCACACAAGTGCCAGGTCTGCGGAAAAGGATTTCATCAAAAAGGTATTGAATGATTGCTATACCTAACAAAAAAGTAAATGCAACGTTCACGGAAGACATACAAAAAAAACATTTACAGAGAGATAAAATATATTGTTTGCCATGACTACATATATTCAAAAAATATTCACTGGCTTTATAAAAATAAAATCGATCGACCTCAATCGACGAGCTGCAATCGCAAAACAATTTGATTCTCACCGATCGTTAAAAAGCGGCATGAAAACCGGATATTGTATCGCACGAGACTTGTTGTAAAATCGAAACACGAAATCGTCTGTAACTGATCGCGATACCGCGGGGGGTGGTCGGTCAATATAATTCGGGGGATGATTACAAGCTTTAATGGTTGAACACCGTTTCGTTGTCAGGCAATTTGAGGAACCACGTGTTTACTCATACGAACGAGCGGCCGTACAAATGCGAGCTTTGCGGCAAAGGCTTCAATCAAATGTCGAATTTGGTCTGCCACAAGGTCAAAGCGCATGCACACGCGGAGAAAATGCAGTACGTGTGCGGAATCTGCGGCAAAGAGTTTCCGCGTCGATTCTCTTTGAGATCGCACGAGGAGTACAAGCACGGCATAAAGTATCGACATCCGACATCCTCGCAACCCGAAATCAACGATCCGAACGTCATAAGAAAGTAGGTAGACGTCGCGGCGTAGACGTCGCTTAATTTGCTACCTGACGGACAGCCTTTTCTCTCTCCCATGGATAAATGAACGCAGCCTGAATGTTAATCTTTCTGCTCGACCTTCCTCCCTACTTTCTACATATACATATATATCTCTCTCCCTCTTTCTTCCATAACTTTAAGCAAAATTGATACCTCGATTCTCCTACGGGAATTCTGATCAAAGCTTAGATATTTTTATCTCGCACATTTATTTCGCTGACATTCATAAAAATTAATTTTTAGTAAAAATGTGAGGATCGTGCATCTGCCAATCTGTGACCGCAATCAGACCATCGAAGTTAGAGAGAAAGATCCACTGCTCGTGGTTCGTAGTCCGCCCAAGGTATCTGCCACATCAATTTTTTATGTTTCATATTATAGTAGGTAGCTAAACGAATAAATGTAATAACGATGAAAATAATAATAAATGTTTTTCAAAAGTCGGATGTCATGGAGTCCGTCGTGATTGATAAAATCGACACCAAAGCGATGGAAATGGCATTGTTGGAGAACCAAACACCTTTCGCACTGTTCAAACCTGCCAAGGGAATTCCTGTTCTCGTGAAAGTGTCGCCGACTGGAACTCATAAAAATGTGACTTTCTGTTTAGTCCTGTTTTGAACTCTGTTCTCGTTAAATTGATCAGCCTTTCGATGTTCAAACGTAAATTCGTTGCCAGGATAATCACAAAATATAAGCTTGACATTTTCTTTTCTGAATAAAAATATTATCGTGCAATTATTTTATAGATCCTGACACCGGCGACAGCAGAAGATCTACGAATAGCCGGAAAGATGACCCTGAGCCCAACGATCACGCCGGACGCTGACAGAATCAAAGCAGTGCAGATAAAGGTGCCCGTGGTAGCCACTGTCATCCAAAGCGTTGATCCCGACGGAAAAAACAATTTCATAATTGAGCCGCCTGGTCCGGAAAACGAACACGGTGAGGATTATCTTCGTACGAATAATCACAAACACAAGGGACGATCAGGAACAAGAAATATAAAAAAATAGACAATTCTGCAGGGGAAGATTAACGCGAGAACTATAGGGGGTCTCGGAATCACTAGTTTCAAATTCGTTGCTTTATAATTAACAATAATATAATATATATAACATGTAATATATAGAGTTTTCGATATTGCCACCGAACAATTGTAGCCAATAAAGTCTGCGATAATCGATAGATGGCTCAAACAATTTCTATTTACGGTGAAATCACAACCGGCGCGGCGCTTGGATTCAACGTCGTCGCACGACTATAATTGACTCGTTAAAGCGGCGATGTTTTTCAAACTGTCGTGGTAATGTGGTCCTTATTTGGTGCATTGTCGACAGAGAGCATAGTCACGGCATTGGATTCCCAGTTCACGTACAGTGAGGCCCCGAGAAACGAGCCAAATCGCCAGAATGGAACTGTTGTATCCCCGACGATGGAGGATTGCAACGAGTTGCTGGAACTGGCTGCCCAGGGCGGGATACAATTCGTGCGAGCCACCGAGGATGGTCGTTACGAGGTGATGAAGGAGATCGATCATGATTTTCCTACTTATTTCTACCCGGTTTTGCCACTTATTGTTTGTCTGCGACCTCGTTGAAACGACTCCTGATTTTTGTCTGTTCTTCTCTGATGTGAGACAGAACTGGTCGCCATTCTTACGTCATCGAAATTTAGAAAATGAAAATCACGAAATGTATAGTCTAATTCAGCGATTCCTTTTTACAATATTATTTGGTTATGATATCTTGAAAAGCACGACTGGTTTGTATTTGATTAGGTTTCTTCTAATATTTCAATGTAGTTGAATACTGAAAAATTGATAATTGATCTGTTGAAGTGCTGTAGCCTGTTTCTCGAAAGAAGAGGGCACACCATCGGTCATAATAGCTGTCCACCCTACTATAATCACTCTACGCTAATGACATCGGGGTGCTCGGAGCGGAGTGGACAGCTATTGTGACTATTAATGTATTTCGGGTCCCTTCTTCCGAAAAGCAATCTTGACAAATTGTTGACTATAAACAAAAATATTATTTAGATCGTTTAAAAAGTCACTTCCTTTATTCGTTTTGTTGTGCCCAAGTCCTGGTCGATTTGTAGAAAGTAGTGGTGCAGAAATAAATAATTTAGACAATTGAGTTTTGCTGGAACGCTGACAGAAGTCCCCATGATGAAATACTGTTTCGTGGATTAGTTATCATTTTTCTGTGTTGATTGGGCTAATTAGGTGATGACAAACAGCGAAGCTTGCGATCTGATGGCGCAGAACACTCATGACGTGACGCTTCTCGACGGCGACGAAGCGGATGCGATCAATGTGATGAGCGCACGTGGCAACGGGGAGGTGATCATCGGAGATTCGGATAATCAGATCATGGTACTTAACTCAGCCTCGACGCAGAAACCTATATCGATGGACGGTATCGAGATCCTCGAGGACAAAGACATCAGGATTCTCGACATCAAGAGCCTCGATGATCGTTTTGTGGACGGTATCAGTTTCCTCTCACAGCCGAAAATCGACGACTTAATCCTTGGCCCGAAATCATTGTCCATTGACGCAGACCTCGCAGAACACGACGACGAAGGTTCACGTTTATTCAATCCTTACGTCTTTCACTATCCAAAATTCACGTTTCTTTTCACGATCTCAAGAGATCTATTCTGGAATCTGTGAAACATGCGTGAAATCCATCGACCAATTTCGAAACATCGGTTGGAGTCATTACACAGAAAAAAGTGATGAGAATCTCAAGAGAATTGTAGAATTGAAAATAAGGAATCAATATTTATGTTGTTTGAAAATGCCCAAAATATCTAGCCCGTAATTGTCCCAGAGCTATCCCCACTGGGTTCCATGGAAATCACCGACACAGTCTTTTTCACCGACTCCAGATTTGACCGATAGCGGATTTCACCGACAACGACTTGAGAGGACCATAGTAATAATCAACAGTAACACGATTTATAACGATACGCATATGATATTCACTAAGATTTACCAAGAAACGCAGTTTTTCAGTCGAATCTGGAGCCGGTGAAAACTGTGTCGGCGAAGTCTGTATTGGTGATTTCCATGGAACCCATCCCCACTACCGCGGGGTATAAATTCTATCAGGATCCTATCTGCAGTAATTGATTTTTTATTGTTTTGAGTTGATTCCTTATTTTTAAGATATTGACACGAATTGATGGCAATAAGTTTGTTTGAATGGACACATTGGTTCTGAAAGTATTGCGAAGGTAAATGATTCTAAATTGTTCGATCGTTTAACGCTGTCATTTTATGAACGTAATTATACTCGTACGCTGCGAGCGAGAAGAGTTTGTTGAAATATGAATTCGCTGACTTTTATGATAGGTATAGGAGTACCCTCGAGTCAACAAGAGTTAACAAACATTCTCAGTCACCGAAGCGACATTTCCACTTTGTCAACCACCTCGCAACCTTCAATATCCTCCCTGTTATTGAAAAATCATCCCCCCTTGTCGATCCTAAGTGAAACGCTTCCGTATTTGAAGAGCAACACTAGTTTAACTGAGGATCTGAACATTCTCGGTAGTTCAACGTTGGAGGAACATAACGCGGTCTATGAAACCAAGATGAAACTGTCACCCGTATTCGACGACAGCGAACCTGACGGGGGTTTGATGCCCATTGGTCAATCGGACTTGAAGATTCTAGGAACCACGCACCAGAGTACAAAGGTATTTCATTCAAAATTTCACGATTGTTAAGGAAAGTGTTTCATATAAATCGCAAGAAGAATGAGTCAAAAATTTCAACTTTTTTCACGTTTCCATATAACTGTTCGGTGGATCTGCAAAAATTTGGATATACACATTCTTGTTCTGTTTATAAAATGTTGTGAAATACTTATTTCTGGAGTTTCGCAGACCTAGTGTTAAAAATAATGCATTGATTGATTCACGTAAACGTTGAAATTTCACACGAAGGTTCACGGTAGCAGAATAGCTGACAGCCTGCCATCTTCGAAGCTGTTCTCCGGGCTCGGCGAGGTGAAAATCCTGGGCCCGAAAAACCATAGTCAGGAAATTATGGCGTCCCAGTACACGAACATGAAGCTGCTCACACCGTACGAACAATTCTTGAAGAGCACCGCGGTGAACACGAACGGCTGCGAAACAAACGTCGTGAACGCTTCCGGTGGCTGCCGAAAGGAGGTGAAAATTTTGGGGAAGAAGCTGGGAACCGGTATTATTACCAGCACGGAGGATGGCAACGTTGTCGAGGTCGTCGAGGAGGAAACCAAGCTGGTAAAAGATTTCCCTGATTATTGCTATTTCCCAGAGCCATGTCACTCCTGCCAGTCTTCAAGATCGCAAGATCAAAATAATATAAATCTATACGAGTTCGATATGTTCATTCATCGTCATTTACTGGATCCACGAGTAGGCTTGTTTGATTTTTAGCCTTTAAACCGACGGCAAGTTGATATTCATAGTTACTTCACGTGATAGTTGTTTATTGTTACGGTGACTTTTTAATATTATAATTGTTCAAGTCACTATTAGCGCACTTTCTTGTATCATACTGTTTACTTTTAATATAAACTACGTTGTATCTGTATTCGTCGTAGCGCCATCTTCGTTAGATTAATTTCTGTTCCTAAGATCGTCTACATTTGCGAATTTACGTACATGCTATTTTTTATATATTTTTTTATGCTGTATTGATAGCAATAAAATGTGAATATTTCTTTCAACTATACTCGATAGTGTCGCAATTGTCATGATTTCATTTAAGCGTATTTAATAACATTTACCAATTTACTTCTAATATTTTTTCCCAATGGTACTATTCGTGGAAGTATCGATCAGTGCGGAATTGGTCGTGGGTATTAAAATATTCACTCCATATGTCGTGAATAATCGTAGCTGTAATTGCTTTCATAAATGCTCTATTATTCTGCCGCCACAGTCCTAATTAATCATTTTAAACGAACTCGTAATTATTCTTGAAAGATGATGGACAGCGAAGGAGGGCTATGCAACAGCGCGGAGAGCACTGTGATTTCGTCACTTCGTTTGGAAAGGCAAATAACCGAAAATAGCGGGACTGACAGCTTCTTGATTCAAGTAAAGACCATTTAGTATTAGCGGATCCAAGATGTTTATGCAAATCTTCTTCCGGGAAAAATGGGTCTCCGATTTTTTACCCCCTACGTTATGCAAAACAGAGGTTTCAGGCTTTAAAACAAGTCCGGGTTCATTTTTGTTCGATTCGTCATTGTCGAAGTTATAACTAAACTGCGGATTTTATGCATTTATGAGAGAAATGAGTACGTATAATTCCAAACAGGAAAAAGATTAAAAGAGTTTAACAATGCCGGTATACTATTTTTAATATACAGGGTGGTCCACGCAATTTGCACACTTATAACAACTTCCAAAGTATGCGTTGCACAAAAATGTTTTGTATACAGAAGTTGCATGGTCTGAAGGGGTGCATTTTGTAGTGTATTTGTTTTTTTTACAGGTGGAAACGTTTCGGAAATTCGAAGGTCGACTTTGTCTTTTTAAATGGAATATAGTATTCTTTATACCAAAAGTTGGAAGAATGCCGAATTCTCAGTAAAAAAGTATTGACCTTCATTACCCTAAACTTTTACTTAGCTCCTGTAACGTGCAATTGATGTGTCAAAATTTTATTTTGCACAAAGATCCGCTGTCTCGTTATAACCGTTTACAAACATCGACAATCGAACTGACTGATCGAACAGAACAATCGCCGAAAACGATTAGCAATCGAACAGAGTCTACGTACTCGTAAAAGCATAAACATCCTAGGTCCGGTGGAAGACAATCGGATCACTGAACAAAGATCCTTTGCCCAATCAATGCAGGCCTACAGTCCATGCGGCTCGGACTTTCTGAATTTCGAGAACCGCCTGAAAGACGCCTCGCCCGGCAGCCATTTCGAGCGAGCCCAAAAGGATTCCAGAGACAGCTTTGGCTCCACCGGCGGTCTGCCCGATCTCGATTGATGAAGAATCCAATTCTTTCGCACTCCGCCCCTGCACGCTACACCGGCCCCCCTCTTTAGCCTCGCTTCAACTCCGCGAGCGAAAGAGTTTGCCCGAAACGACGTCGAAACTTCTCGCTCGGCGACCGTGGAAATCTTTTCCCTGGCCGGTGAACGATTCAATTAGAGCACTTCGGGTCCGGCGCGAATCGCACGTACGAGGATGGACGCCGCGCCAGTGGCTCGGAATCCGAGCCCTGTGTGATACCACCCTCTCCGTTAATTAGCGAAATTTTTAGGCAAAACGGCGCACACTCGGTCGCCACCCTCTTCGCACACCTGGGCAACTTGAATTCAACCCTTTCCGGTCATACAGTGACTCGTGTGATTGTTCATACACCTTTCAAATCAGGATTACTTCGTTAAAAAAGGATCAATGCCATCTGTTTTTTTTTCTCATCGAGATGAAATTCCAAAAAATTTTGTCAGCGTCTCCTGAACTTCGTACAATGCAAATTTAGGTGTATACATGTTTGTGCGACCGACTGCCCACCGAATTCCCGCGATCGACGATCGTAACAGCGTCTCGCGGTTTGCTAGGATTAATTTTTGCGACTTTCGAAACTAGTATTTAGTCGCGATAAATCGAAATTGACCGTCCCGCCGAGGAAATATCGATCTAATAGCGTGTCCCGAAACGCATATTGTGCGTGCCTCCAGAGAGAGTATGTCGAGCCATAAATCGAAAGAGGAAAAAAAATACAAAATTTCTGCGTCGTCGGCGCGCGTTGTCGTTTCCCGGACGAATTTATTTTCGCGCTCGCGAAAAATAATAATCGGGCCCGGAAACACAGTAGCCGAACTCGCGCAATACTTTCTGTGACACTCGAATATTTGCATTCTCAGGAGGTAAAGCAATTTCGGGTTCTCGAAAAGGAATTTTATTGAAAATTGCATCGACGGGATGAAGTTAGATCGTATTTACTCTCTTTCTCTCTCTCTCCATCTTTCTATCCAGCTCTTTCTCTTTTTTTTAACTTGACAAAATGTATTTCGTATATTGAATAGTGTTTTTATATTTGAGATTCACGGTTTGCTCGTGCCGGGCTTACCAAATGAAACACAAATAAAAAGGAGAGGAAATAACGGGGAAAAATGGATATTGACGCGAATATCGACGAATCTCTAGGAATGGGTGCATTATACCGCGGGCATCGGGAATGCAAATGAGCCCCGTAACTCGCTGGGATGCTAATGATTTTACATGTGGGAGAAAAAGCTTGCATTTCTGCGCGTCCGCACTTGAATCCCCTCCCTTTCCTCTCCCTACCCTCCCGTCTCTCTCTCGCTCTATCTCTATCTCATTTTTCCGCTTGTAAATTTCGATTTTCGCGCACGTGCAAACGTACCCTGTTCAAATACGCATTGTTGATTCCTCCAAGTTACTATTTTAACATGGACGATTACATTGTGTAAATTCGAATAGTATTTTATATTTGAATTTCGAGGTTGGAGAATAAATTGTATGCATAAAATAATCCGCCGAGTAAGCAATTTATTTTTACCGGCGAGCGGATAACGCTAAATTCCAACGTTTGTTTTACAGCCGGGCGTACTCTATTTTGTAATACTTTCGTGAGAATCCAGTCGGCCTGCTGGAAATAATCGACCATATTGGGGAAATCTCGTTTCACTTGGCAAATTAAAAAATTGTGGTTAATCGTTCGATTTACCAATTTTATTCGGTTCCTTTCCGGACGAAAGCGTTTCTATTGCGAAGAAAAAAATTGTCTACAAATTCAGTATACTTTGCACTTGCGAAGGCAGTGAAACTCCTTAAGGAAGTTCGATTGTCAGTCAGGAAATACAGCATCACAAGTGTGGACCGTTGATTTCACGTTGTACGTCTCGCTGGCATTTTCCGGTTCTGGCTGCGTAGCTTGCCGTGTAATACATGTTACGGTTCCCTGTCCCCGTTTTCCCGAAACTAAAGGATCACCGAATTCGATAAAATTTACTCGGCAGAAGGTAACGGCGTATGTTTGCCGCGCGAACTTCCCAGCTACCTTCATTTCCGGCTCGTGTCCTCCTCTATTCTTTCGCTCTTACACGGTCTATGAAGCAGACTTGAATCAAGTTGGGTCAGGTCAGGTTCACGTCTCACGCCATCCCCGAGACAAAAGGAATCGTTCCCGGAAAATGTCTCCCAGACTGAACCAGTCTTTGCACCTATCGCCACCTTGAAGTTCTTCTTTGTATCGTTGTTCTCGACACTGTTTCTGTTCTGATACCGCTCGAGCTTCTGCTACTTAATTATTAGATTGTGGATGTTATGCATTCAAGACAAACATTTTACAAGAAACAGTTCACCAGAAATATTAGATCATCCCCATAAGTTCGTATGCGCTGTTTACGGAGAAAGTGCGGTTTCATTTCGTCCGTCTTTTTCGTTAATAACTTCTTCGCGAAGCCACGGACGCCATTTTTGCAAAGGTAAATGTTGCTTCAAATGATCTCAGGTACCTCCCATTTGCGGATGTTGAAGGAATTTTGAGACACCCTGTATATGGGATGACCTAATATTTAATTGGAAATGTAATTTAGAAACATTTTATTCCTGCAAGAAGAGTGCAGCTGCATTCGGGACGGGTCTATCGAAGAATGGGAAGAATCTCGTGTTAGAGATCTACCTTTTGGAAGGAAGACGCAGTAATTCGTCACCCTAAACGCGCCGGAATCGGCGGCCTGCCTATTTTAGGGGGAATTCACTTTGAATTTCGTCCCCTACAACTTTTTCCGTTCTGGCTTCCGCGGGACGTCAGTCTGTGAATCCTCTTCTTGCCACCCCCGCGCCACCCCGCGAATTACCTCGTCAGAAATTCAACCCTCGTACACAGCCATTTCGCAAATTCGATCTCCGTCCGCGCACGCTGGATGCGAAACGTCTCTCTGCGTACCCTGCCGCCCCGCAGCGCCGGGAAGTAAGGCGAAACGAAGAAGTCAATGGCATTACGTCAAATCGTTGACGCAATTTCGGTGAATAAAAGTTCCACGGGTTAAGAAGTCCATGGGGCTTGGGGCCGCTGGGTCGACTGGCAATTTGTTCAATGGGAAATTCCTCTTTTTATCTTGAATAAAGTCGATTTCTTTAAAAATGCTAAGTCGCTACTAATTTAAGACTCAATATTGATTTTTATTCTATTTTTACTAGTAGATACGTTTTTTATATGTGGCGAATTATATAGGACGCGTCAAGTAATTTTCTCATGCCGTTTTAAAATATGTTTGAATTATACTTCCTTGTACATTAATTAAATCTCTTATGTTTTACACCTTATATACATTCCTTACATAGCGCATTAGTATTCGTTTCGAGTTTAAACGTTAATAGGACAAGTTCCCCAAATGGTACCTGGAAAATCCTTTTGCAGAAATATTTTTACATTATTAAGAAGATGAGAAGTAAAGGAGTCACTTACGTCTGCTTTAGCAGATTAAAATATTCACATCACTTCATGAAAGTGATATGACGTTCTATGTCACGAAGATTCTTAGCAAAGCGCTCGTGTAAATTTAGGGATGCCAGTCACAAGTAAGAATACCGAGATTTGATAGCGGCAATCAATCCTAATATATTAATGAATACATTTCCATTTGACGAGGTTGAAGTATTTATTCGATTCGCTCTTGCTTTTAACTATGAGCAGTAGATTATTACAGGAATTTTGTGTATGAGTTTGGAATGACTGGGAACAGCAGCACCGTAAAAACGTCAATCGAACTTCATTGTCAGCAGGAGTGACGTTAATATTGTGTACATTCAGAATTTTGCTCGATAGGATTCGAATAGAATTGCAGTGAAAACGTAATTACCAAAATTTAATTGTGAAGCAATGTCGGTCGATGTAAATTGCTTTTGCAATGACATTTAAAGGTGTTGCAAAGTGTTCAGTTTTACGTACTCAATCATCATCAACGGGAAATTACGGATTCTAGAGTAATCAGGAATTAGAGTTTAATCCTTTTCTATGTCCTTAATATTATATATCAAATCGATATTAATTACATTCGTACAAACTCGCACATCAGTCAATATTCGCTGCAATTCGCATTCGCATTGCGATCCACATACTCTTCACAAAATTTTGCAACAACTTTCCAACATTTGATTGCAATTTTCCTTCAATTTTTAGTTACGTATAAAATTATTTTTTTTTGAATTTGACGGACCTTCGTTAAAACTTAATAAAAACCAAATTAAACCAATTTTCTAGGATCGTTTTGGTTTGTAAAATAATCACTTTTTCGAGATGAAATTTTACTGGATTTCATTGTCCGATCAAATTGGATACCTTGTTATGTTCAAGAATTCTAATTATTAATTTAACTGTATTCGCAGGTCGGAGGAAACACTTTTAGAAAATGGCGAAGCGCCACATCTCTGTTCCCCGGTGAACAGTCTCATTTGCATGCGATCCGAATCTATGACGCGTGTCATGTTAATTAGGTTACATGCATTAAGTCGCCCTCGATTATTTAAAATTCATTGGCCGATCGATCGACCTTGTTTCTAGGTGCCAGCTGGTGTCACTCGCTCTGCGTCATTAACATATTTCCGTACAATATTCATAAATAAGTCACTCGATACTCATTTAATTAAATCAGCTCGGAGAACTTCGCCGCTATACTTGACCCGTTATCTTACTTGTTAGCGATAGAGCCGCCGAAACCGACAATATCATCAATATCAGATTTCATATTTGTACAACAAATGTTATCAGCACTACACCGTTCCAAATTACAAATCAATCTTTCGTACCAATTTGATTGTTGGTGGTTATATCGTTAATCAAATATCCAATTTGCATAGAGATAAATTTGAATTACGAGGTTGGATGTTTTTTTTAAGGATCTGTTAAAAGAAAATGGTAGGGGAACGATTAGGAGGGCGAAGAAAAGGAGGGAGCAGCAGCCTCGCGGTTTTCCTTCGCAAAAAGAAAGGAGAATTTGTAGGGAAGAAACTCTGCGCTAATTAAGGCTGTTTCATCAGAGATTCCCTTTTTCGAGGGGCCAGACTCGGCTTTTAAATAAATTATACCGCGTTAAAAGGCTCTTCGCACTTCCGCGGATAATCCGCGGCTCCGTTTCGCCCCGGAAGTTACACTCAGGGCTAGTATTTTCGCAACCAGGAAACTAACCTAAGCCATCTGATTATAGTTATGCCATCATATTGCGCGGCCGTGTCATAGCTAATTGCTTTCGTCTTCAATTTACGAACGGGATTGTCGGTCCGAAGGAAAATAAATAATTCTAACCAATTATTTCCAAAAACTCCTCGTCCAGAGTCCGCTGACTACAAAGTTATCGAAGTACGGAATTTCTAGATTGAGCTTTTGCGGGTCGGTGTCGGAACAATCGTTTGAATTTCTCGAAATTCAATTGACATTTGTACCGTTTCGAGGAATGCAGCCGATGCCGATCCGTGATAGGGGGGATTCAGGGAAAAAATCGGATGAGAGTTAGGATTACTGTATAGGCCGTGGTATAAGACGAAGCTTTCGAATGGAAGCTGACTATCAAGTAGCGAGGATGGATGCCAGGGCAGATGGTATTAACCACTCCGCCTATTGGTATTGGCACGTGCACTCGTAGGATATATCGGCGGGTCGAGGATTCTCGAATAAATCTAAATAGCCTTCCGTCTAGGAACGCCGCAGCCTTTCCTATCGCTCCCCTTCATATTCTTTCACTCCTTGCTTCGCAATTCCTTTCGCAACTCCGCCCCAAAATTAACAATTGAACGGCTCGAGAGCCAATCAGTGTACCTCCGATTTTCTCGTAGCAATGTAGTATTCCAAACGTAGCGATTTCATTCATTTCTTTCCCGTACTTAAATTTGGTTGTTCGTTTACTTGAATTTGTCATGTCAGTTCACCGTCCCGGACATCGTTAGCAGCTGCGGAACAATTATTCCGAACGAGAAAGTCAATGTAGAGAGACCTGTTCAACGACGGATACGAGCAATAGAATAGCAACGCTTATAAATTTATTCACAACGTTGCGTCTAGAATACGCCGCAATATTTCGCGGATCGACTTGGCATCCATCCTGGCTGCTTGATAGTCGACTCGGGTCCGAAGGACTTGCTTTATATTTATGTACGAACATAACGGTTAACAGTAACACGGCTGCTTCTGTTACTTTAACCGCGAACCTCGTGAATCGTAAAACTAATTTACAATTCTACGAGCAACAACACTGTCGTTCGTCGTTACTTCATCTTGGTTCTCTTGACTCCTCAAGAAAGTTGCATTTTCCCGCGCTCTTTGGCGCCCCATTAGAAAGACTCTGCTCTGTTTGCTGCCAATCAATTTGACTTGATTCGATCCTGTTCGGTTCAAAGATGATAACTTTTTTTAACACTAAACCTACCGAGCACTAAAAGCGATTAAAATGTTTTAGCTTACAAAAATGACGAGGCTTTGCTTATTTAGATTTTGAGCAATTTTTATCACAATATGTGCTTGGACATAGAAATTTGTCGAATCAATTTACATATAAGCAAACTTGATCGTTTCAATGATCGGAAGATGAAAAATATAAAATAGTGGTAGCTATACTGTTGATATCGGATGCGAAAAAGAAAATTTGAAAAAATTGCAGAGAAATCGCAAACAGCCGCAGCACTGTTGACGTAGGAGTAAAAAATCCATTTCACCAACTTTTCGAGCGCACCCTCCTATGTGTCTTATTGTTAATGCGATTTCACTGTAGCGAGAAGCTGGCTCGAGCAATGATTGATTGCCTCGTTAACGCCCTCCGTAAATATTACGGAATCACGTTCGCAATGTTTATTTAAAATGATACGTTCGCCTGATACGTCTGCGAAATTAATTATTGGTTAATAACGTGTTTATTTGTCGTCTCGTTTCGTTTCAGTCGACGCGCGGAATGTTTGGACGATTTTGGAGCAAGAGCTACAACAAACTTTTCTCTCTACGTGTAATTGATATATGTCTAATCGTCACATTATTACACGACTCTTTGATCATTTCAATTTGTTTATCGACCACTTGCTTTTCCGAGGGCTGCAAGATTAAACATTTAATCATCGGATATCATACAGTGACATTTATTAATTGAAATTTCTACGAACGATGCAATATAGTAGTATAACGAGCATGCGAACGTTTCTTTACAATACATTCCGCCAGCTCACAAATCAGATGAAAATTAATTGAACCTACATCAGGCTTTCCTCAAGGTAGACTGCGACGTGGAACGGCGAATCAACTATACCGAGATTGCACAAAATCCTCCAGCTAGTCTCTTCTTTTGAAGTCAGTAAGATTAAAGCAGGACCCGCCCGAATGTTAATTAGCCGTAGAACTCGGCCGGGATAGTGATTTTCGTGAATACGGTCAGAAAAGCGCAACTATATCGAGACAGCTCGGTGCGTAAAAAGCAAGCAATATATCAAAACATACGGTGTAATAAAAAATTTGTTTGATAAATGATGCATCTATCATTCCTTCGAGCGTGTTGTGAGCATGAATAGATTGAGTCGAGTTCGCGTGATTGATGTTTTTTTGGAAACAGGACGGGGGTGGGGAACATTGTGTTTTATTTTCGAATTGTTTTTATTGTCAAGGAAATGGATTTTCGTTTAGAGGAGAAAATCATGCATTGTCGGCTGTCGCGAATCATTGTAGACGGAAGAATCGATTGGGGAGCTGGAACGATCGGTATTTCGAGGGATCGATAGTTGTCCGGCGCACTTAGCGCGCAATATTCATATTTGCAGCCCCGATAGAACCTCAATTTCGCGCGCAAAGTTTCTTCGTTGATTCCAGTTCGGCTGACCGCAGGAATTTCTTGTTGCAACGGCGAAATCGTCGGTGGGTCGTGCTCACCGACGACAGTAAGCTCGATTTTGTGGAATTCCCGGTTATCCGGAGGGCTTTTATCGACGCGTTTAGCATGTCGACGTCATCAGTCACGGGAATAATACATTCCCATTGCTGCTAAATTAGCAATTATATTGGCAGTTCCCTTTTCCAGCGACTAACGCGTTCCACAGCTTCTGCAACATACACGAAGAATATAATCGTTATGAAATAACTGTTTACGCGTTCGTTCATGTTTATATGGTCCAACTATTTCATGATAGACGAACAACGCTATCTCTCGCGTAAAAATTAGCATCTCCACGCAACCTAGTACAGCGCAACCCCATTTTGTGTGAGACACCCAGTATATCATGATGATTCTCCGCGAGCACGCCTTTACGAGCGGTGCAAAAAATTTATAACCCCAAGATGGAATTGAATTTCCGGTCGGTGCCGACCGAATACTGATTACGCCGCACTTTATACACCTTGACTCTTCCCCGTGGCAACCCCCACGACCTCCTGTGTGTACCCTCCTCTTCCCGTGGTCCTTTTTGCCGCCTTAATCGTCTGGCACGATTGTGCAACGCCGACTTCCGGCTACGACGGTTTTGTCACTCGTCCACCCCCGCGCGTTGCTTTTTCCTCGGAACGACGAGGCTCGAGCTCGTTGGTCCTGATTTCTCTCTTCCCCTAGCGACGTGTTCGAGGTCCCTAATTTCCGTGACGTAGCACTGATAGAGGATTCGGATTTGCGGACATTTGCCTTTCAAATCCCCCGCGATGCCAAGTGGTTTCGCCAAGATTTATTTTTTCAGCTATTTATTTTAGGAAGAGACTAGCGTTCAAAGGGCCCAGCCGATTTAGATGGTCAAAACAGCCCTTAAAAGTTTTTCAATGATTGAAAATAGTCATTGCAAACCTGTTGCGGCAGTTTTAACCACCTTGATTGGCTAGACCCTTTTTCGTAATACGACAATCCAAAAAAGTCAGAATTACAACCCGCCATCAAGGATACCTGGGTTCTCGGAAGTCTCGAGATCACAGCGATTATAGGTAGCCATCTTGTAATCATGTTTTCACCCCCAACCCCATCCTGGGCGACCCGATTTCACGTCGTCAGTGAAATCAGGGGACGGGCATTAACGGTGAGATTATTCCCCGTTCCGCTCTTCATCCAATTACCAATTAGATAATGAACAGAGAGTGTTTTATTAATTAACCAGCCCCTGACCCCCGGGTTGCGTCAAGACGATATAGCTCTTTATGAAGGGTCGGCGCGCGATAGCGTCCTCTTTCGGGCATAATTATTGCTCTTCTAAATTTAACCGGTCGATAATGTGTCCCGATGGACCGTGCTAATATTCAAGATCTACGGGCCGGCCATTGTACGTCCGCGAAATCGCCAATATTCATCGTTGATTCGCGGGACTCGGTGTTTCACTGCGGATCACGGGACGATGAAAAGTGCGCTCGCCGCTAATGATGAATTATAGACGGCCGAAAAGGCTGGCCGGTTTTAAAGGACCGTCATTAATTCCACGGTCCGGCTCTGGTGACGGTGAAAGAGCCTCGTAATATCGGCCGGCCGTGTGCAGATGTGGAAAACATTTGCGAATTATACAAGCGTTCGCGCCCTCGTGATTTTGCGACGTGAAAATCGAGTGCAAATAATTTCACGCGCTGTCGTAAAAGGGCGATTTCGGGGAGGGGACAAGAAAAGGGTTGCCCATTGCTCTTTCCGAACTGGTGCTCGCAAAAACCGTTCATTTGTTTCGCGAGCGATAATTAGCCCTGCATAGCCGTACACAAAGAAATGAATTTGTTGAATAATTCCTGATGGATGCCTCTTCGCGGTCTCAATAATCGTAAATTAAAAAGTACGAAAAACCAGTCAGAAAATCAGAACGGGGCTCTTCGTTATTCCGGGCATTGCGAACCGGTTATTTTGAACGAGCTCAGTTTTAAAGTTGAAATTGTATTTGCGCCGTTTCTCGGTCGTTCGTTTCGAAAATTCCCACAACGAGGGATTCAAATTAATTAAAGATGCAGCATGGTCAGTTCGAAACAATTGTACAAAGAACATCTTCGCTGGATATCCGGCTTTATATTGGCGATGTAGCAAACCAGTTCGCAGCTGTTCCGACACAGACTCATAGAAAATTCCTGATATAATATTCAAAATCCTCGAGCATCGCTCGGATAGCACGGCTCCTCTTAATCCAATTTAATTTGACTTATTAAACTCACCATCTGGCGGTCTACATGCGCCCTCCAGATTATCGCCATTAATTATTTTCAGAGTTTGTTTAAACCTGACACGTATTATATATTAACATTGGCCATCGGGTACCGGGAGAAGCTTAAGCGAGTTGTTCTCTTTTCTTCCTCTCTCTCCCTTCAGGGCGTGGGTGAAACTTCTATCCGCTGCACGTCAGAGATATCAGCATTAATTATAAAAGTACACACAGTGTTTCGTTATTTTTTCATTATTTTTCACGTCGCGAAAAACACATCCGGGAAAAGTTTGTTCCCGTACGATCGGTATTGTAATCAACAACTTGAAATCTGGATTCATTGTCACGGAGTGTCCAATCGTCATTATTCAGAAACGTACAACCACTCAGCAGGTTACTTCAGAAATGTATCGATTAATGATTCATTTACCAAGAGAATTCTGTTAACAATGTAACGGCTGTTTGAACAATAAGCGAAGGTTAATGAAGCTTTAACAAGGTACCTACTTTATTTTTGAAATAACGAAGCTCTTGTTATAGAAACTAAATTCGCGTGTAACGCGTTTACAGAGTTCCACAACCCGTATGTAGGTCATGATGATTTCGAATTAAAATTGAATGTCATACTCCGCTGACAAGTGTAATTAACCTGGCAGTCATTTTGAAACAAGTGGCGCGACGTCGGGTGCAATTTAAAACCTGCTGTTTAATTTGCTTTCACGAAATCAAGCTGTCTTTTGGTTTCGAACAGGTTGGGTATCTACGACAATAATTTATTAGACCAAGACTTGAATAATTAAATTCACTGAGAAATTAAATTGCAGATTATGTCGTAATGAGAACAATAAAATCTATGTAGTAATACATAAGTCATTTGAGAACCTACCAAAGAATTTTCCAAAAATACAAACACGCGTAAACTTTCTTCCAGAACCAAGTGTATCTCGGTAGAAAACAGAAGTAGTATATGTACCACGGAACTGTGCCAGAATCACAGCCGTAGCTCGCTATAGTGAGCGAAACTATGCGCAGGCAAAGTACCGTGTACAAGTTCGGCCACAGAATTAACTAGAGCAAAAGTGAAATTTTTATCTGTTTACTTTTCCGCGTTCCACCTTTCCTTCCTTATTTCCGGCACATTTTTTCAATTCTTTTCGGCGAATGTTTACGCCACTGGAGACGTAACAGTTTTCTCTTTCTCTCGCACGGTAAGATCTCTGACAGTCAAAACTTGTTCATCTATTCCAGTCCTGTGTCTTCATCGATACATTCTGCTCCTCCAACCTCTCGCCCTCATCGACTTCGACGTTTCCCCTCTTGCACCTGACTTCCCGACTTTCCAGTTTCTCCACTATCTTACTTGTTTCTAAAGCGTATCAAACTTTTGTGCGCTGCTTTCAGTTCATCCCTCCCTCTCTCCTTCTCTCCGCCGGACCCGGATTTTTCGTCTTCTTTCGTATTAACTTCCGTCGTTCTTGTTTTCCTGTTGACCTCCCGGCTGGAGCTTCGCTTTCCCTTGAGCCGGTTCTGCCATGGAATCGATCATTCTTGTCCCCTGGCTCTGAATATTCACGCTACACACCTGATACGAAAGTTCTTTCATTATCTCGTCGAGATTACTCGAGTAAGTCGAGTGGTACAACAAGAAACCAAATAGGGTAGCATTTTCGAGATTCGATAAGCACTTGTGCAAATTTATTTAAGAGCTAGAGGACGTCGTTTGCCTTTCTAACGAGATGTAACTTCCATTTAGACTTCCGTCTGTCGTGGTAGTTCGCAATCGCGGAAATATTTCGCAAACAACGATAAATCGATGATATTGAGACGCCGCCATTAGCAGCCCGTTGCCCCGTCAGTCGCGTTTTTCTTGCGGAAGTTTTCGCGCGCGGAATCCAAGTGGTTGAGGGACGAGAGGTGCTGTCGTTCCTGAATTCTTCAGGATCCGAAGCGAGTTATAACAACACAGGAAATAAAATATTTCTCTCGCTGTCGGCTCTCGCGATCGATAAATTATTGACGGTCTGCGTTCTCTCTCTCTTTCTCTCGCGGATAAAAGAAACGGGGGAAACGAGGAGAGCAGCGGAAAATACGCGAAAAAGAAGAAGATACAGTGAAAAGGTGGATAAGGCGAGTGTACGGAGAAAAAATGGCGGACGAAGGAGTGGAACGAAGGGGCAACGGCTGCTTGGTATACCGCGCGCATCGGATAAATTTTCAATCGGACAAATTCTGAAGGAGAACTCTCTCTCCCTTTCCCACCAGCACGCCGGCGAACAAATTTAAAAATCGATGCAGTCTCGGGGAACATTTTTCCTTTCCAGTTTCCTTCGCTTTTGCGAATCGGGGATGGGCCAGTGGGATGAGCTCGCATGATGGCGATTGCTCGATACGTGCAACTTCAGGCATAAGTAGCACAATGTAATCGGCTGGCGATAAATAAATCGGCAGCTATGTAGCCATGTGTTCCAGCATCTTACACTGGACAGAAATTTTGTTGAATCTCTTTCGTCCATTTTTAATATATTCTTTAATTATACTATAGCTAGATCATGAATGTTCATTAGGATACATCGTGAATATTGAACATCTCCGGTCAGTATCGAGGAAAGCGCGTAACGTATAATTTCCTAACTCATAAAATTCTATAAGAGAAAATACAATTAAGACTTGGCCAGGATAGCAAACCGACTGGTGGCTGTTGCATGTTTCATAGAAGCGTCCTCCCTTTCGAACCGGTTAATTCTGTAAAGTGAACGGCGTATACAGGGTGTCATTCAACGGAACAGCGTTAAATTAAAAGGTTTCTCGCATTTTTCGGCGTAAATCTTATTTCCGCGGAGTGCGCCGGGCTGATCTTCTATTGGATGGGGTTCCCGGAGCTTTGATATTTCGAATGCGGCCCACGTAGACGCTAAAACGCCCCCATGATTCAATTCGCATCAGCCATCCGCCGGTATTCTCCCCTTCGCAACACCCCCTTCATCCCCCGTTTGCATCGACGTCGCGTCGGGGGCTTTCCACAGCGTGTCAACCTGCGCTCGCACGATTGTCTACCCTTTTTTTTACGTGGCCTTTTTCACGATCTTCTTTCAAACCGGGGGATCGACGCAGCGATCGGTTCGTAAAAATGCTGGCCCGTACGTTCCGAGCCTCGAATTTGTTTCGATAAATCGATCCTGTTTCCCTGTTTGATTTAAACGGCATGGCTCGCACCGGATCCGGTTTCCCAAATAGTCTAATAAAACTGTCTGCAAAAGCGAAATCGTCGTGCGCAATTCCTCGGAAAAATACTCTGTCCGAACGTCGAGCTTATTTAATTGCCTGTTTGACGTGCAACATCAGCCGTTGCGCGTGGGTTAATCTGTTCCGGTGTGTGGTAGAGCCCGTCAAGTCCCCGTCCATAGATCTTTCGAGTAATTATTACTTCGTCGTAGGTTTACCAGCGGCCAGCCCGCAAACGGGCTGGCATTTGTCGTCGATCCATAATTGCCGATAAATCAGCGCATTCGCAGACGATATGGTATATGGCGGAACAGTGAACTATACGGACTAACAGAACGGCATAAAGTTACAACGGAAACTTACCACGATTAACCTCGTTTTCGAGCGCCATTGCTCGTTGCCCTTTCACCGTTTCCCGCGAAATCAGGCATGTCGGGGACATTCGGTGAGTTATCGTTGCGTTTAAATACGTTCCGCTATTATACCTGGCCGACTATATTGTTTGGAACTGTTTCAGGATTGTTCACGCACACTGCCAGGGTTGATTCTCAGCTATTTTCCGAAAGCGTTTTGCTCTAATCACCGCCGCGCCGCAAGCGTTCGTGAGCCCATACAATCTTTCCCCGGATCAATTGAGTCCGTCTTCGCGTTTGAAAATCTACGAAAATAGAGCGTTCATGGGCTCGACGGACCGCTGTATTATTTTTAAGGCCGTCTGCACGCAAACCACCAAACCCGTTAAAGATAGACCCATCGTTTTGATAAATTTTATAGTATACTTTCCTTTGCTTTATCTAACGTGAATTTGAAGTAATTGGATTAAAATATGTAGTAAATTTAAGGAATTCCGGTGTTCTTTGGTGAATCGGATTGTTCGATAATGCGAGTCGTCCTTTGCATTTCCCGTGCGCTACACGACGCCCCGATCAAATGCTCGAGCTCGCAATTTCGTAGACCAGGGGAAGAAATGAAATCACGACAACGGTACCCCGCAGAATCGCTTCAATTTACCGTGGCCGGACCGCCGCGGGATCTTGATTGACTATAGCCAGAGCCAGTTCGAATTACTAGTTACAGCCGAGTTACAATATACCTCGGTAATGCTGTTACAAAATCGTGACCCATCACACGGCGTGCAACTCGCCCGCTCCGTGTTCCATTCTGCTTCGCGTTGCAGCATCTCCGCTCCTCCGTGCTTTGCCAAGCAATGCATTAACCGATCGATGTTCCACTGTGTATAATACAAACGTGGATGGATCGTGGTTTTATTTATTCCAATCTACGGAGCGCGGTGAAACGGACAATCTCATAATGTGCGACGAGGAAACCTTTCTGTCACGTTAAAAATTAGTGAAAGGTACGAACGTGCTGAAACATGTTTTTTTTGTCAGCTTACAGATGAGAAACTTCGATTTAGTCATTGTTCCCGTAATTGGAGAATTCTTCTCCTCGAAATAAAGGAGCTGGACGGGAACATTTTCGGCGAGCAACCTAATGGGACACCAAAAATCTCGATCAAACGGGAATGGTCGCGCTCGTCGGCCTTTGTGCATCCAGAACCCCTAAGTTCGGTGTAAGATTAGGACGATCGTTTGTGCCAACTTACAGGCATTCCGTGGAGCACCGTCAAAGAGACAGTGTGTCTGTACATGGCGCCTTAATGATCACAGGCTTGAAACCGAAATTCCACGACAACGGGGCGAATCACTTGTGCTATGCAAAGCTGAATCAACTCTGTTGATGAGCAGCTGCCGGCGTTGTTTCGTACGAACGCGACCATGACACGCAAACGTTCATGTTTTCGCAGGAAATCGCGAGCCAGAGCAAACCGCGATCAATTAGTCCGTGGATTTCAACTACTGCAAAGCCTGATCCTCCAAATCCTCAAAAATTGCACGAATCGAACCGCCATCGAACCAGGTATCGACCATTCGAATCGAACAAAAGCGCCAAAAAGGTACTAGATACAGTACGTCAACATCGACACAGTATTTTACAATACATTTAATACACTTTTGTCTGCAGAGCTTATCCACTATAGCGAAGTAACTTGAATCTGACAGAAGCAGCGATTTTCTCGGAAGCAACAGCCCTTAAAGAAAACGGAGTCCTATTGAATTTTTTTCCAAGTCAGGTGTATATTTGATAAGTGTCTGCATACTCATTAAGGAAAGGGGGAGGGGGGTGTACAGCAACAGTGTTTAATTCTTCTGAATCGACGGAGCGAAAGAGGACGAAGAATGTACATAGTAGTTGGCCGTTTCAAGCAACCCGGGACCGCGATTCACGGAGAAAGGGCTGGAGGCGTCAAGAGAGGAAGAAGGCAACCGGAACGAGGGGGTGCAAAACGAGGAAGGAAAAAAATCGCACTCGGGCACGTCGACTGAAAAGTTTGCGTTTCATCCTTTTCACGAGAACCCCGCGCTGGTTTTTCATCGGTTCCGCGAATCAATTCGAATCAGACAAGCCCAGTCGGGTTCTCACCCTTTCGACCCGCGAGAGAATCGCCCTAGAAATACCCGCCCGCAAAACAACCTCTCTGTCTCGGATCGCTTTCATCGCGCTGACATTAATAAGTAATCCGACTACTATATTTATACGAACCATCCTCGCGAATTATTTATCTCATATCGCACAGTATTCCGCAAAAACTAAATTCCCTCTTCTATTAGATGGTTTCACAAGTTTGTGCCCGATTTTAATATATCGAATTATGTCATGTATGTCATAATTATATTTCTATTTTTAAAATTAGAAAAGAATGGTGACAATGTAATTGATTAACAATGCTGTATTCTTGAATGAAAATTCAGTTCCAATGAATGAACGAGTGTTTCCATTGTATTTTATTTCCGAATCGAGCACGACATCGTGCAACCATCTCATTTTAATACACTTGTTAACAGATCTTGCTTCGTATGTCCTCAAAAATAAATTAACTAAGAAATGTAGATAATCGATAACTTCAATGACGAATGGCCAGCTCCAGTATGAAATGAATATTCTTTGAATGTGAAATCATTACGGAAAGGAGATTCGCGACTGTTACTGTGTTAATAACAGTTTGTCGGGTCCGATACGCTTTGCAGTAGCCTTTGAAGCGGTCCTCGACGCATTAAACGGAGTCGTGGAAAAAATCAGGAGAACTCTTCTTGAAGAGAGCTGCAAAAAGTGTCTCTCGTCGAAACGAAAAATAAGAGTGAGCGCTCGGCAGTCGGCGAAGCTTGATTTAAGCGTAACTTTCGCGAGCCGAGTAATCGGGAGGCAAATCGGGCGAAGGCTAGAGAGAGAGAGAGAGAGAGAGAGAAGGTTTTAAAGTCGCACGGAATTAATTTCAATGGGCCACTCTTTCTTCTGGTCGAGTGTGTCGGCAAGTTTTAATAACTTTATCTTGGATACAGGCTGTTCCCCGCGGTTTCGGAAAAGCTTGTTCGCAGCTCGCGGGAATTTTATAATGGATTCATTAGTCACGACTAGACCGCGGGCTTCAGCGCCCGCGCGGCGTATGCAAATCCGCGAAATGCAATTGCAACAAAAACTCTATGACGGATTCGAGACGAGTTTTTCCTTCCATTTTCTACTAAATAGATTCGTCAACCCCCACGGGCTTTGTATAATGAACGCGCACCTTCGCTTGACAGGTAGATTGTCGGTGTTAGGTTCGGTATGACGGCATTACTCTGATTGTGGTAATCTCTGAAATTGTTGCAATGGCAGAAAGAGAACAGTTCATGAATATGCAATACCGTCGTTGCTTTATTTTTGAGTTAACGAAGCTATGGGCTAGGATTTCGGGCAGTTAAAAATTCGCCGAGGGACTTCTTGTTTCGAGAATCTCGTCCGCTAGTTATTCTGTTGCGAAAGCCAAATTTGCGATCGAACTGTTTTCAAAATAGTATCGTTTTTAACGTAATATGTGTTTTATCGTGCGCAGTATTCTGTCAAACGAGAAGCAAGATGTAGAAACGAGGATGTTCTAAAAGACGCGTTATTGTAGTGTGTATAAAATCAGAGTTGAGCCGAGGGTGCGTAGAAATTCGCCAGGAAAATTTCAATACCGCCGTGCGGTGTAGGGGGTGGTGCACCGAGAAGGTACAGGGGTGTGTGTCGTAGCGCACGTGCGGCGCTTGCGAACGTGGACGAGGCTTAATAACGGTGGAAGCTCGCGGCCTAACATTCCAACGTGACCGCCGGCATACGCGGTTAGCACACCTGAGGGATTTTGAGTTATGGCCGGAAGCGGCAGTAGAAGGTTCAGCTGGCGGCGGAGGTGAAATGGAAGGCGGCCGTGGGCCCCCTGGATCGTGCGGGAACGGCAAGGGGGACGAGGGTCAGCTAATGTGGTAACGCGTAATGTCCGTCTCGTTCACGGGGTCGCATTAATTATTTCGTGTGCGAAACTTAATTTTCCTAGCGGTACGACAAAGAGTTCACCCACCCCTTTCACGCGTGCTCTCGTCACCTCTGACCCCGCTTGTCCAACGAGTTGGACAATTTTTATTTTGCACAACGATACGCAGTCTACTTACGAATGATTGTTCGCGCGAATAATATTTACATTATCAGGAACGATAAAGTCCGCAAAGTCCATTTGTTGCTCCAGAATAGGGATGAAGCTGACAGGACTCGTTCGGAGGGCTAAACCAACGCCGCAGTCCTTTCGTAGGGTTATCCAGACGTTTGTCAAATGTTTTCTTGCGACGACTTGTCGGAATCGGGTCCGACAAATTGGCTCGACTCGCAAAAAGCTTTGCAGAGCTTTAGTCGTCCTCGCATGTCCCTCTTCGACCCGTTACACTGATGCTCGTCTTCATAGTTTTTTCGTTGCCCGAGATTTCGTGTCTCCTTACGCAAGATTGCTCGATCAGACCTGGTATAACATGATCTGACGAGTGCAACCAAATCCTTGGTAATATTGTGCACGAATATTGTGAGTGATCGGGTGCAATGTATTTTCAGGATCTTTTTTCATATCATTTTATTAAGCTCCGAGCGGAACGCTTGAAACGTCGACAATGGATCTTCATGATTACCGTAGCACACGAGCAGCTTCTGTTTGCGTAAGTATTTTATTTAGGCAGCCTCTGAAAGCGAGTGTTGATTTATCAGGCGACTAGCACGCTGTGTACGTTCACGCTCATTGTTGTTGGCGAAGTAAATGTTTTAATTATGAGCGGGAAGCTAAATTAGTAACTCCTCTAGCGAGGAATTTGCTCGCATAATTATATACTTCGCGCGCGGTGATTTTATTTCGCGACAATAACGCGCGCGTGTCCCGGAAACCTGAAATTCCCCGAATCGGAAAAGCCAACTCGTTCCCTCGAAAAATCGACGAGAATATATGACGAACTTTGCGCGATCATTAAAAAACAAAGCTGTCCGACGGACAGTCGTAAATATTAAAAAAAATTTTTCCCTGACAGGTTGTTGCAGACATTTAAGGGAAAGCTATGGTAACAGAAAAAAGCATTTTGGTAATTAACGTTGTTGCGGTCGACGACACTATCGGTCGCGAATAAATTCATTAGGGGGTTTACAAAAAAAAAACATGGAAAACCAGGGGAACGAAAAAAAGAGAGGCGGACATCGACGAACACTTCGCAACCCGTTTTTTCTGGTTCAGGATCGAATTTACTGTCGTTTAAATTCACGAAGCACCGATCGTATTAAATGGCCGTCGGTTTAATCGAAAGTTAAATTTTACGAGACTCCGAATGAATCAAATTTAACGGCCCAGTAAAGGGATTAGTTCTCGTGTAACAACGCTGTTCAATATTTAATCGATGTCTGATGTAACGCTGTCGACGCCACTCATATTTGATAACGTGGACGAAACTCCTGCGCATAATTCTATTCTATATTACCGTCACTGTTGTTGGTATTATTATAATTATAATTATTGTTGTTGTTATTATTATTATTCAATGATGCAATAGTTGTCAAATTACTGCGATTATCGAGCATCAGCGAATGTTACAATTTCTTCTCTAATTCAATTATCTCTGCTCAATTAATGATCCAAGTTCGCCCCACCAAACAACGAATTCCTTTCTCTGTTACGTTGTGATTTGCAAAAATTCGAATTAATGGTGGTGTCAATCGGGAAATACTGGAACACGTTATTAATTTAATGATTTAGCTAGTGATTAATTTAATAACTGACGTCTGATAGTTAGCGTTGTAGAGACGAGGCTCAGGATATGCACTTTTTTTGAAAGGACGATGCTTGAATGAATCTCCGGTGGGAGTGCAAATGTGTATCAGCAGGAATTATTAGTTATACGGTGATAGGTATAAAAAATCCATTTATGGACAAACAAGAGAATAACCGACATCGGAGTCGAGCGACGAACTTCCACCGATAACGCTGGCAAAGAAGCCTTCGACGCGACGGGCGAAACGATTCCGTTAATTGATCGATCCTACGATTAACACGGCGATACGAGATTCCGCGGAAACGACAGGAAATGCCGTGTACCGGTAATTCACCAGTGCCTCCTGATGAAATTGAAATGTAGAAGCACCGTCCATGCAATTACATCTGGTGCCGATATATCGAGCGCCGACGAATATTGCCGGCTGAAGCCATCTACGTAGACCGCAACAATTACCGGATCGTGCGCAAGTACCTTCAACTTCGAAGGTAATTGAATCGCTTCTGGAATATCGCTATTGTGTAACAACCAGGAAAAAAATATGCGACCAAGCGATGCTTTCTCCTCTCCGACTTTCTTTCTGCGACGATGCTTCTCGCTTGGATACTTTTTCGAAGCTGCTTTTCCAAAGAAAAATGTATATTTTCTCATGAAATTGTATTCGAAATGTATATAATGTATGCATACAAATGTTTGCATTTCATGTCAGATTTTTGCAGAAATTTTTCTCACATTAACCATTTGTCGTATTTTAACGAGTCACGCTCGTCATGAAGAATTTAAACGGAGTCTAACGAATATAATCAATATTTAAGTATTAAAATAAATGTAGCCATACAAAGAATATAATTTTTCTTTCCTCTTCTACTACATTTTTGGGGATAAAGAAGTTTTAATCACAGTAATTGTAAAGAAAATGGTACGGCAAGGGGTTAACAAAATTGGATTCCTTAGACACGTGATAATCAGTGTAAAATAAACACGTATAGTACATCGTAGATCTTCTCCAGTGTACGACTGGCATCCAGATATCTCTCTACCAACGTCGGTTCAAGAAAAACAGGGAGAGATCGGATAAATTTCGGCGAATTAAGGATTCCCTTTCACGGGTCGTGGAGGAAAATAACCAGCGAAAACTACTGGCAAGTAAGAGGTCCGAAGTATCCCGAGATTAGCGCAGATCATGGTGGAAGCTAACTCAGACCCTTTTTCAGCGGTCAATTTGATCGTGGAGAAGAGGATGAACCAGAGCTGCGGCCTGACACTTGGAAGTTCCGGTCGAACTACGGGCCACCTTTGGTCCGAGCAATCGGACAGCAGTCGAGAAGAGAGAAGTCGAGAAGTCGAACGTTTCGATCGAGCAGATCGTCGCACGACCAATCAGCCAATGTAACGCCTCCATCAGCCAATACCGTGGTTCTGTTCGGCCAACCTCTGCTCGCGTCTTCTAGCTGACGCCGTCAACGACGTCGCCCGTATATATCGACGTCGCGACGCCATTTTCGATGGACGTTGCCCCGGGGGCCAACTTACCGCTGCCGCAACTCGGCTAATCGGGGTGAACCTTGGTATATCGCGGGGCAAACTTGCTACTCCGCTAGCGGAATGCAGATTGCTGGCGGTCTTCTGTTGGATGATGAACTCGAGCATTAATCGAACTCGCCTCGTTTGTTATTGGTATGTAAGGCTCGGAGGTTCGTTCTTTTAACCTCTTCGTTACGCGAGCGATGATTTTTCAAAAATCAAAGCTAAAATATTGCAGAGTATGGAAAAAATATAGATGTCGGCGCTCGTCACGGAGGGGTTAAATACATCTTCCAATTTGAAAAATAAGAAGTTTGTCGAGCCGTTCTCGATGCTCGCACGAGTAAAAAGCAACGGGACACCAGAACGCTCGGCACGGGATTGGATCGGCAAGTCCGTTGATGGACACTAAATAAAGCATGAACTTGGTGGAGTTTAGTTCGAATTTAATGGCGAACCGCCGGACTGTCCGGTATGTGGCACCGGCCACTTGGCAATCCGCTTGAATACGCCGCATCCTCATCCAGGAGCCGATCGACCTGCCTATCTTCTGTTCCATCTCACAATCTCGACCCTCGCTACCCCACCCATCAGCGTGTCCTCCCGCGATGGTCGTGGGAAACCACGTCCTGGCGTGACTCCAAATTGCGTGCAAAACCATCAGTGGTAAATGTGAGCGACGAATGGGCCATTCGTGTGGCGCGCGGAGAGGCGGCCGTGCCGAACCGGTAGGTATACCTACGACCTACACCTACCGATCGCGATCGATCGATCGCAGGCTACTGTTATCGCCGCTGCCTGTGGCCGGCCCGACGAAAAGTGGCCACTCGTTAATGAATCCTTCGACGAGACCCGTCGAAAACGCCGCTGGACCCTCGGGGCCCAGAGCCTGCAGGATTATTCGGAGTGCTCTTTGCCGTCGACTTTTTCAATATTTCACGTGACGCGGATGGACGAATGCTGGAAGGCGCGTCGATTCGCTGGAGTATCGGGACAACCGACTACTACCAATATTTTAGGTGGGATCCGGATTCAGTTCGGGAGTAGGAAGGATCTAGTTTATTCATTAGTTAGCTCTTTTACCTGCTGTATGTCGAATCGAGCAAACGCATGTAATCACATGAACGTAACGTACAGTTTTTCAGTATTGATTTATCTAGGAACTTCCTCCCTCGATACTAGTCGCGATCCAGTCCTGAGCCTGCGGCAATTAAACTAGGACTATTGTATACCGTTATCTACACTGCAGTGTTATCACGCTATCTAGTTGGCTTCAGTTAACATTATACCGTCGGACGATAAGATATCTCTCGATTTACACATAGTCCTGGTACACAACCATTTACAATTCTAACTATTGATATTACTACATACATTAGCACATCTTCCTGCGCTTTTTCCAAAAAATGTTATGAAGTAACAAATTGTCTGTACTATTTATACCTTGTTAAAAATATCTTGAAATTTTCGTCTTACAATTTCAGTCGTTACACGCAGCCCAAAATATTTAATAAAAGTCGATATTAAAGAATATTCAAATAATCGTTTTCTTTAGCGAGTTTACGCTGCAATTCAATTCGCGAATGGATTCTGGAATGAAAGAGTATGTCGAAAGCTAGTTACGTTTCACTTCGTGCTTTTTTGTGGACGTGTTTAGCATTGTTCGGCACCTAGCGAGCGTAACGGGACATTCGGTAGGAAAATTTATTGAATACCATTCGCGCAGAGACCGTGATAGCAACGCGTGTGTACTCCGCGCGGAAAATAATCAGCAAAAACTTTAAAGTCGTCGGCCATTTTTTTGTGAGCGCAACGCGCACCGCAGACATTGAAAGGGTCCACCGTGATTCCAGTTTCATTCAAACCAGATTCGATTTTACACTTGAACCAGTGAAAAAACGTCCGAAAAATCATAAATCGCACTTACGAAACCAGCTAGCTCGCTAATAGGCAACTAAACCCCCCGATTTGTCATGCTCCACATTTTCAATTTTTTTTACAAATAAAGCTATAGTTTATCTGCATTTATTTTTGGTGGATATTAAAACGAATTCGATGTTTTCCATTTATTTGTGTGTTTCATTTGGGAAAATATATTGTTTAAATTGTTTGGGTAGCCCTTTAAATATTATTTCGAAACTGGCAGTGTTGGTCCTCCTGCAATTATAGATAAAATGTTGATACATACGTGGCTATGTGTAAATCCAGAGGCTATTTATTCTAAAATGAGAGGTGCATATTTCAGGTTATGCAGCTTTAAATATTTATTACGAATCGTAACGTACATATTAAACGCGCGATATAATCTGAAAATAGATCCTCTCCATCCATTTACGAGCAACAATAAATATTAATAATAATAACGAACTACATAATACGATCTAAATTTAATGAACTGTACTTCCTAAATAAAAAATCCAAAGCGCAGTAGACATTACCTTAGGAGATCAAATAAAAATTCGCAGCGGATCACTATCGATCCAGTATCGCCTCTCCAGCTCGCCATCCGTTCCGGCTTTCGCGAATTAATTATATCAGCGGTTCTGTGTCAGAAGTCATTAATCCTTTCAGAGGAACATCTCGAATCGCGGGACTGGTTTCACCGGGCTCTTCTATATCAGCCACGGAAAAAAGTGTAAGCCTCTCTAAAAAATAAAAAGAGAGAACGCATAGATATATAGTATAGTATCAAAAGATGAAGCATGAAAGGACGAAGAGGACGAAGAGGTCGAAATATGTGTATAAGGGAGGTCGAGAGAGAAAAAAAAGGAAAATGCGGAACAATTTCGCGTGCCGACGAAGTGGCGATGTTCTGGGTCACCGGACCTCTATCGACATTAATTAATTGAATTGAAAGTTGGCCACGCGGTAACTTAATATTTCCACGGACAGAGACGGCACGGCGGCCACCATCTTCCCCTTTTCAGCCGCCTAATTTTCACGCTTTGCGTACCACCAAAAGAAAATCGCTGTGCCGGTTTTTATTCGCACGCGAGACTGATCCCGCGGAACTCTTCTCGCCGACAATGCGTTCCCAGACGAGACTTTTTAGCCGAGAGTCCAGCTCTGTTCATTCCACGGGAAAATCCGTTGTTTGTTTTCCGGTCCCATTGGTATAACTCCCAGTTTATTGTGCTTTATTAGAACCGACAAATGTTTAGACAGCCCGCGTCGCTTGCTCCGGGTTTACATAAACTGCGACGGCTATGCTTTTCGTGGAGAAAATTTCAATTTTTTGGTCCCAAAATCGGTATCGATATTTGAACTTTTTTCGGGAACAAACAGACACGTTCGTGATCCCTTGTAAATAACTGTTTCGTCGTAATTAAAGGAAAAATTGTACGAATTCTTTTAACGAACGGAATGAGAAATGAACGCATATAGTGCAGTAGACGGTATCCGCGAATTCGTATTATTAAGAGAAATCATGCGGATTGCAAATTAAAAAGTTTCGATATTGGAAATCGCTGTAATCTTCGGGCGAAATAATTATAGTACGTGAGCCGTTGGGGACGTAATGAACGCACGGTTTTATTCAATATAAATTACTCGCGACGAGTGCAACATGTTTCTGCAATTAATACATTTCGGTTTTCTGGTCGCAGCTTCATTTTATTTTGAAATACATATTAAAAAGATTTTCCCCCCGTATAAATTTATGTATATATACTCACATGGACGTTTTCCGTCGCGGTGACTTTTTCCCCGTAAAATTCTATCGCATATATTTGAATACAAATCGACTTGGCGGGTTGCAAATATCCGAATTATTCATTCGAATTGTCCTTTCCGTGCGCAGGTATCAGTAAGCGGAAGCTGAAAAACGTATCCCTGCAACATTTGGTATTTATAAATAATTAATACAAGATCTAGTCATAAAAGTCACTCAAAGCGAGGCTGTCGGGATTGATATACATTTGCTGAATACATGATTATTATACGAAATGATTATTAGATGATTAATACTAATATGAAAATTAATATACCCTACGGAATCATATAACATCTGCATACAATAATGTTCCATGTAATGTATAATTAATAAGCAAATTGGACATAGTGTATAGGAAAATTAGTTTCATTGATAATTTGTAGATAATTGTATAACATATCCATGTAGAAGAGTCGAGGAATATGTAATCTGCTTATACATTAATCATAACGATGGAATAGAAATGTTAATTCTATTGCAATCCGCTTCCTCGTAGTTGTTAGGTAGCTAGACGAAAAAGTTACTTAAATATTTCGAACTTTGTAACGTGTACTGAAAGCAGAAAAAAAATGGTCCACAAATTTCGTGTCCAGATCCTCCGGCTTCATCGCGCGTCAGGGTGACAGGGTTTCGAATCGACGAGACGGTTCGCCATAAGTAAGCTCATAGCATCGGCGAATAAATTCCCATGGCGGGTCCGGGGGCGCTAAGGGTACACCGATGCCAGTTGGTATAATGACGCCGACGAGGGCAGGGGTGTGCAATGGGGGTCGGCGATAAAGGTAAACGACGGTCTTGTCGCATCTTTCACCGAGTCCCACCCCCGCCGACACCCTATATATTTTTTCCTCGTGTTCGTCGGCTGGTGATCTGTGCAGCGTCGCCACGGTCGTCGCTCGATTCCCAACGAAATGGAATATCGATACCGCGGAACATCCCGGGGGAAGTGTGGCGAATATTGAAAAGTTCTTGGCTGAAAGATTAAAAAAATACTTGGACCGGGAGGGGAAAGCCCCCGCGTTATCGAAGGGTTGGCTCTCCACCGTGTTTGCACTTTTCGAGGACTATAATCGACACCCGAACGATCCGCCAATAGGACAATCATCCACGATACCATTCCTGCTTCCCTCGAATTTTCCACGTTGGTCTGGAACTGAAACTCGCGAAAATCAATTCTTTTTATATCGATATTTCGGGAATTTAAAATTGTTGCTGTTAAAAGAAGAATGTCCGAAGAAGGCTAAAATGTCTGCGTTCACTTGATACGATGATAAAATTCATCGGTCCAAGAGGATTTCCACCAAACGTAGAACACGCAAAAGTGGCGAAACGTTGTCGCCGTGCTCGAGCTCCGGGTTCGCTATGATTCGCTACGATTCACCCGCGGATTTATTTTCATAACAGCGAGCTTCGTTATCAAGGCCGTCCGCTGATAGCCAATCAATTCGTCGCGTGGAATTATGTGCGTGTTGCTCTTTTTCGCGCATGCGATCACCGGCGCGTGACGGACTGACCTGATATCTATAGATTACGAAGGAAAGGATCGCCAGTTTTTATGGTAATTGACGCTCGCAGCTTTGCGGATAAACCTGCGCGCGTATTCCGCGAGTTCATTTTGGTTTGTTCGATACATCCAACATGTGCTGCGAACCGCGTCCGTTTTCAGGAAAGTATAATCCGCATTGCTCGGGTAGCTAATTATAGGGTCCGGGTGTGGAAGGATTTGTAGAGTGTACGTACACCGGTTTATTGACATGGTGATTTGTTTCTTGATACTCGATTGATCAATTTCAAACCAAATATCAATAAGGGAGGATTGCTCGATACGTTGTTCGATAGCGACAACAATTCTATTTGTAAATCAACAAATTTCTGGAATTAATATAACGTACCAACACTGTAGAGAGAATACCGTAACCCCTCGTACATGACGGATTCGTTTAAGATGGATTCGTGGAACACGATACAAACATTGCGACACCGTGCGTATAACTCGGTAAAGAAAGGGGCTCGTATAACACGGTACGTAAGTACGCGACGTTTACGGTTGCGTGTTTACATTCTCACAGCTTGGCGAAACAAGATGCGATCATAAGAGATCATCGGTATATAATGAAAAATAGAAACCTTTATGCTTGTTTTACTTGGAATAAAACGCTCAACCACTTTTCAAGTATGCATTACACATTACCATTCTCCCTTTTATCCCACGAATTTATAAACGCGGAAACTTTGTCTGTCTAAAACGTCATCAAACCTGTTCACTAATAAAAATCGTACCCGTTAAAAATTAGTGAACTAACCTCGGTCTGTAACTGTTCTTTTTCCCCAGACTTTTTGCACCCTTCGGACCACCCTGCGCCAATCAAGCTGAGTGAACGGTTCCGCTGAAACAAATCCGTAAGTCGCCGTAAATCCGCGCGAAACGTACCGCTCGAACTATATTTTTTCCGTTCCTTTCTCTTCTTTTTTTCCCCGGCGTTTTTTCCCCCTCCTCGGCACGGGTAGCAAGTACGCGATCTAGGAGAACGAAGAGGGAGGGTTGCGAGAGAAGGTAGAGGATAGAACAGTGCAGCGTGGCTCATCCGAAATTTCGATTAAATGGGATTTCGATATGCGCGAAACATGTCCCGAAGGGAAATTTACCGTGCGCTGTAGTCCGGGCCGGTGTACCTAGAATCTACCCCTCTCCACCCGTTCGAATGGGAGGCGAAGAGGGTGGAGATGGGAGCGAAGGGTGGAAACGAGGTAGTTTTCGCCGATAGAGTCATTGGCCGTTCGGCTGGATAATGCGAAATGAAATTGTCACAATAATCGTTGGCGAACGTATACGTCGCGGCTGGATAAACTTGGACAGTTATACGGGGTGGTCAGTTTATCCGAAACAGTGTCTGGTAATTCGAGCGATTCCACGATCCGGCTCGAGTACACTCGCGAATATTATCGCGCGGAACGATGTTAACATGCCGCAGATGATTATTGAATGGTAAGGTGAGACGCTGCGGTGATGCGAAATGTTTGCCTGATGCGTTAGGTGCACAAATTAGATAACGTAGCTGTTTCAATGTTTAAAGTAAGTATAAATATATACCATTGTTTGTAGTCAAATGTATAGCGAATCTATAAATTTCTATGATGTTTAATGTATCAAATTGTTACGTATTAAATATAGTCACTACTAGCTCTAAGTACAAATATGATCACTTGTGAAGGATTACTATTGTCGTGCGTGTTCGTTAAATAAATTGACACAAGTTACGGACTATCGGTGTTTATTCCTTTTAGCGAAGTGATACTCGAGGAGTCGTACGAGCTTCTGCCTCCTGCGTTTTCCGCGGTGCTTATGGAAAACTCCGCAGGGCGTGTCCTTGACTACAAATAATCTTATTGGACAGCGTCAATAACAATTACTGTCCAATCAGATTCCTTATTTTGGGCCCGATTATCCCTACCATTCCTTGCGCTCGAGGCGCACTTTTCTGGGAAGGCCAGACATGACCCTGGAGGTTTTATGATATAGCGGTTTTTTTCTTCGGGTCCGCGAGGTGAGTACCGCGACCAGCTGTGGCCTTGGAACCTCGGTCGGCGCGACCCTTCGGAAACTCGGGGGTTTATGATCCCAGCATTTGCTATTGCGGCCAGAAACGAAATATTCTAAAGTACGAAACATGCATTGTCTAAAACATTCTAAATTGTACGCGCTGAAGATGGCTTTCTCAAAAATAGCTTCGCTGTTGCTCGCATCATAAACCGACCCGACCATCTGCACGCCAACTGTTTATTGTACGTGCCGATGGCCGCTACACTTGTAATAAGATATTGTAATTATTGTGGTCGCTAATGACGTAGATGTAGATGCGACCTTTACAAATAAATAATTAAAAAAAAAATTTAAATTAAAATCAAAAATGGATGAAAATATTCGCATCTATTTCTGGAGCTGTGCGGATTAATAACAGTGCAAAAGAAACACTGGGAGGTTTAAGCGGTATAGAAGACTATGAAGAATCTCTATTGAATCTTCTGTCGATAAAAATAAAACTCCGGTGAAAATCTACAGCAAAATAAATCAATGTTTCTCCGAACACCGGAATCCTTGATTTGCATGCTTTCTACTTTAGCGGAATCGAACGAAATTCACGGGCATTGCGAATTCCCGGTGGTTTCGCGTGGCTCACAGTCGGTTTGTCGAGTGCGTCCATATTTACATTTTTATCGGGGAGGCTCCATTATTCCACGGCCATTCGGTGAGTGTGTAAATTTTTTAATTATATGGATTATCCGGCGGGCACAAAAGCGCATTTGTTTTTCCGCTCGCGGAGGCGCCCCTGGAATCGTTGAACAACGGCGGCCGCACGATCGCCGTTAAAACATTAATTTTGTTCACGACTCGAAACAGTGTTAACGCGTCCCCCGTTAATTATTAACGGGTCTGCTTTCGAACAATCTCTTTACCCGGGGAAATCCGCGGCTCAACGCGATTCAATATCCCCCATCCTGAAACGCTCCTTCTTTATTAGGCCAGTAAACAGATCGTTTACGGGTTTGCCTCGCGAACATATTATTTACGCGTTTACGGTATGCTTGTAAATATTATCAACTTCGCCGGATCGATCATAATTGCCGCGATACGACTCCGTTTTAATTACACGGAGGGAACTAATTCAGAGAAACTTCTGATCAAACGGTAATTTGTTTCTCGCTCTGCTCGGAGTCTATCGCGCGAGTTTTAATACTTCGGAAATAAAATCTTATAAATTAACCGTGATCGGTTCTGCAAGAGCATCCTCGTTAAAGATAACAAATTATACAAATGCGAATACCGGTGTAATGAAAATTATAATTTCATAAGCGAATTTACCAATTCTGTCTATAAATTGATCTTGTATATAAGAACGAAATATTTAGTTACAGGCGAATGACGCGTGTAATTGAACAATCGAATGAGTCGATCTAATAGCGGGAACCGTCCCACTCGATGATTGTTCTCAAATTTACTTTCCGGTCCGGCGTGTTTCAATATTGACCGGGAAATATTGTTCGGGGGAGAGCCGAGGACAGTTTTATCGAGCAATTTTGTAATTTATTCCGTCAATATACATGCAAATGAATAATCTGCAATATTATGTGACTCTTTCGCTACCGCGTACGCGTTCTCTGTCAACTTTCAGAAATATTGGTTGACAATCTGTGCATTGGAAACGATACAGCCCCTTTCGCATAGTTATCGCGAATAACTATCTTGCTCGATAACAGTGTCGCACGTATTTCTGCTTGTTCAATTCTCATTTAACAGGTTGCAAAAAAATGTATATTTTTTTAATTAACCGCAAAATGCATCACAGTCAGAAGGTTAAATAAAATTGCGCAGAAAAATACAAAAGGCCATAAGTAAAATCACTGTGTGAGAAGTCGGGCACAATAGATTTCTCTATGTGATTTTTCACTTGACACGTGTCGGGCCAGCGCGCCGCGATAACAATTAGTTTAACTCCTGGGGCGCACACATAGGCGGGCGGAAGGAAATTTTCCGGCCTTTTACTCGCAAGCTCTCCAATAGCGGTACCAGCAGCGGTTAATGAGAAGAAGAGCGTTGTTTTTCTTTTTGTTCATCTTCGCGCTTGTTCCCCACGAGGCCGAAAATTGGTCGGCGTCGAAGGCGGGAATAAAGAGGTGGGCGGAGAAAAAAGCACGGGGAATATCGATATGCGGGCGAGCTAAAACAGAATCGGAATGAGACAGGGGGCCGACGCTTTGAGGGGCCGCCGATCAAAGCACGGCCCGAGAGGCATGGAAAACTCTCTTTTTCTCTCTCTCTGTAGCTCTAGCCCGTCTCCTTCCTTCCGGGTTATTGCTGGGACTTGCTAAATCGCTGTGCAGAAAACTGCTCGCTCCGTAAAAAGAGCCGACGAAGAACTAGATAAAAATGGTTCATCTACGTCTATGCTGCGCCCCGTTTTCGGGAACTTCGACTCGCATAAGCGATCCCAGTTCCTGAGCACCTAGCTGGCAAACTTGTCGAAATTGCACGAACTAGAGCAAAAATTATTCTACATCCACGCTTTCAACGTTTTCAATCGCTAATCTGAAACAGGAGGCATTGAAGTCACGGATATTATGAAACTGGAACGCTTGTAATTATATGTATAAGGTGGCTGCATATGATTTTTACATTTTCGAAGTAATACTTTACAAACCACTTTATTCAAAATAAGACATATCGATTCAAATACACACCATTATAATCAACATATTCCGTCAATGTAACAACCTGTTACAATCATGTCTCAAACTACTCAAAAATGTTGATTGGCCGCTTACATTCCAGCAAATTAATCTTTCTTTCATCGACGTGGCAGGTTCTGGGACAGCTAATTAAAAATTGGAATCACAACGAACGTGGATAGCGTCAGTGTTCCAAGGGATCAGATCGCCGTTCCTGTAAGTCGCAACCTAATCGACCCTTTGTCGAAGGGTTCCGTGACATGACGCGTTGTTGGTTATCGGTTGCATACAGTCCCGGCTATCGAATAATTATTTATGTCTCTGGAGATACCGGAGTTCACGGCGACGCAGCGCTTTGATACGGCGGATTTAATTATTAATTACATTGATCGTGTGTGACGCGTGGCTCGTTAGTACACGGCTATAGCTTGTATCACTCTAGACCCGCGATCGCGTTGTAGAGATTAATTAACGATCACGATGAGTGGCGACCCTTGCAGACCTTTTCCGTTGAAAACGATCGCGCATGTTGGTGTTTCACCGTGGGATGCGTATTAGAACCGTTCGGTAACACCGTTAATGATGTCGTCATTCTAGAAAGCAAACGTTGAGATGCGTCGACGAAATTGTGCTTTTAACATCTGGAAAATTAAATCGTCCTCTAGGTATGAACCATTGTTTAATACTGTCTACAAACTAAAAATTATTATTTGAATATCGGTCTCGAGAATTGTTGCAAAAATACACAATTTCTACTCACAAAAAATGTATACACCCCCACAGTAAAAATCCAGCATGTATTTAAGAACCGTTGTCAAACACATTCGAAGCCAGACGCAAATACACGAAAGTAAAAAACCCACAGCATAGGCAACACAACTTCAAACATTTTGCAAGTATTGAACAATTTCCTGAACAAAAAGAACCCTGAATCCCACAACCGACCTCATCCCAAAGAAGCTTACCTCGCGATCGAGGCCTGGCTTTCCCGGGAGTGGGGGTAGAAGTGTTCCACAGCCGTTATACTAATTTGGCGGGTGCTCGTTAACGACCCCTTTGAGGTCATAACTTTTGCCGCAAGTCTAACGTGTGTATGTGTGCCTGTCAGCCTGTCCCGGTGGCTGCGCTTTACGGCGCCTCCTCTCTTTGTCTGTCGGCTGAGGCGTCCTGGGGGCCGCCTTGACCGTTGCTCAGTCAGTTTCGGCGTCTCCTCGGGAAGCGTCGCGGCGCTTTCAGACGCGCGTTACCTGCTGGCACCGGGTGCGCATGTTCGTCGGATCAGCGCGCGGCCTCTCGTGTGGCGGTCATCCCCTGCCTGGTGGGGGTGAGAAACGTGCTCGTCACCCTCGAGGATCGCCTCGAGAGACTCAGTAAGCGCCGCGAGTTCGACGTGGCCGGAAGCGTCCCGTGGCCGAAGTGTTTCCGCGTATATTTTCACCCCTAACGCATCGACCCTTAATACTATCTCCATCCCCAGAACTATCGGTGCGAGACACACTCGGATTTGGAAAACGTGAGAAGTCTAATTATCCTCGATAACTAAAAGCTAGAAGGTGTGCAGTCCGATAGGAGGAGTGAGATCGTCGCGGGTAATGCGTACCTCGAGGATAAGGCTATTGGAGCAGGTCTGCTCGGTAGTTGGGTCCGGCGTCTCCGATCGGCTGCTTTGATCATTAAAATTCGACCAGCTCGAGACAGTCCTCCGGAAAAAGTAATTACTTTAAGAGGAGCTCGAAGCTAGTCCCCCGGCCAGTCTCCTCAGGGGATCAACTCGAATCCTTCGGCCCTCGGGGAAGGCGAGCTTCTTTCTCTTTACTATCACTCTCCTTCTTTCTCTTACCGAGCAGAGGATCTTCTGGCTAGCTGACGTCATCAAGAACAAACAAGCAGATCGAAGATCCGCAGGAGAGGCGATATCATATCCGCGAAGCTCGGGGGACAAAGAGCAGTCTCTCGCAGAGCTCTTGTCCCACGGTTTCGAGAAAGAGGGTAGCGCCGGAAGGAGGTTCAGGGTCGCCGAAGGGAGAGTCTAAGAAGGGCAAGAGTCGGATTCCAATCGAGAGCCAGACCCCGTCCTTTGATCGTGTCCGATCAACCGGAGTCGCTCTAATTAGCTGTCATTCGTCGGTCTATTCCGCGATCGTTTTTCGATCCGGGAAGGTCGCAGAAAGATCTCCGAGCTGTGTTCGATCGCGATGACGATCTTCGCGACGAATCTCCACGGTGTTCTGGCTGCCTGATGTCCACGGAGATCGCGAGGAGAGAATCTCGAGCTTAGCCAGCCCCGAAGAACGATGCTGGCCAAGTGAGGATCCCCCGGTTTTCGCACGCGTGCTCCGCTTTTTTTCTGTGCTAAACCCCCGCACCTAGAAAAGATGTGCCTGCGACACTTGCTGCTCTGCCTCCTGGGCGCCATTGTCGTCATCAACGGTAAGTTTTTTCGCTGTTTCTTTCCCCCGGTCTCTCTATCGCCCATCGCTCTTCGCCAGACAGCTCGGTCTGAGATTTGCCTATCGCCGGGCGCGTCGCGACGCTTTTTGACCTGGACCAGGTGTCTTGGCGGCACCTGGTGCACAAGGATACTTCCGAGGTTTTGTTCCAAGTGATTTACTGGCGAACTTTCGTAGATATTTTGCCCCGCGATTATTCTGCTCGGAGAATTGCTCGAACCCCGCACACAATACTCGGCCGAGTGCGTTTGCGGAAAGTAGGCGTGTACCGTTCGCGAAATGCGCTCTGTATGCCGTTTAATTACTGCTGAATCCGCTCGATGTCATTTACAACTCCTTGCTGAAATTGCGAGTGCCGTGTCTTTTACAGTTCGCGAACGAAAAGAATCGCGAGGATTCGGAAAATGTTGCGAATCCGCTGGGGCACCGAGATATTGAGCTCGCTGGGTTATGCAAACCGGTTCTGCACAGTCTTTCGTTCAGCTGAGTTTCGCTAATATTTATTTTGATAATATGCGAGTCTATTATAAAAATGAAAAATCTTCGACCAATAATTTTTACTGATCCATCAAATCTAGCTGAAGAAATAAATATGTGTTTCTCACAATATCCCGTGACGTTTACCACAATTTTATTAAAAAGCAACTGATTTCGCCAAACACGAAAAGAAAAGCATTGCTGAATATTTCATGACCCCTTTGTTAACGCTAATTGGTAATAAACTGAAGTTGTTTGTTTACAAAAGAATTACACAGGCGATTGATCGCAACCGACTGAATATTACCGCGAATTAGTTTTTTGTCCGATTCACCGGACAATATAACCAAGTATATGGTTAATTATTTCACTTGTAATAAACGAGCATGAAAAACCGACGCATCCCGAGGCATTGTTCTCTGGAAAATAATTCCGCGTTCGAACGCGTTTCGATGGATTTTATTATGTGAATGTTTATTCTCTTTTTTATACAGAGATGCGTACATGTTCTGCGACTCGTTTTTCGGAAGCCTCGCGTTTTGTATTCGTAAATTGCCTTTCGTGTTTCATTTCTGTTTTTCTATTTTGAAAATTGTAAAGGAATGTTCCATTTAACGGACCGACTTTTTTTGTTATTGTTCAACGATGCTGTTACAGCGAGACGATCGTGTGTCGATCGAGTATTCAATGCTCGGTGAATCGCCGATTTCACCGAGATTAGGCGACTGAAGAGAAATATTTATTTCGCAGAGCTGCGGGGGAACGTGAACTCCGAGCTGCCGTAAAGTGCCAGAAAAGTTTGAGCTTAACCAGCTCCTGAATGAAACTTTCCCGCGGACCTCCTTTTTCGTGCTTAAGGAACTAAAAGGTTTCTTGATCATTCCTTTCTTTCCGGTGGCGCAGAGGAATCGGTCTTCTGCGAGCTATCGATGTTCAAGTATCGATTAAGCATTAACAATCGGAATTTCTGAGAGTAGAAATATTGTACTTTGTGTACTTAACCATTCTAATTTCCAATAGTCGTAATTTTCATCGGTGTATTTCTTCGAAATGTGCTGGCAAGTGAATGGAGATTTAACAGTGGCTCTCTCGATGTGGGCTCTTACGTGTGGACGCAGCATAATGGTCGTCAGGACCAGCGGCTGTCGAAGCAGTTACGGTCTGTCTCGGAGAGATTTTTCGGTGTGCGGTCGGTTTACAGCAAATAGTAACAAGGAAAATAAAACAAGAATGGCTGCAGGCTAACGCGAGTCGTTTTTACACGCGTCGGCAGATTTTACGGTGTGCCGACCCTCTCGTAATCTACGCGGCCGGGTAGAAGCGACAGGAAAAAGCGAGAAGGAGAGATTCAGGATGGAAGAGGGAGAGAGGCGGAGAGAGAGACAGTGAATGAGTGCGAAAAATACAGGTAGAGAGGGAGAGATATGTCGAGGGCGAGGAAACAGGAGGAGGTTCTCGCAATGGACGAAGAAAAGGGGGATTGTAAAAAAAGCCAACGCGCATTGTGGGGTGTTAACGCTCGCATTAACGGAGCTTTCGTCGGGGAAATAAAAAACGATATGCATGGATGGACGACGGTGGATTTCGACCCTAAAAAATCTGCAAGGTGAAAAGTACGGGAGTCCGTGAAAGTGAATCAAAACGCGTCGTTTCTCTTCTCTCTATTCTTCTTTTTTTTTCGCTCTCCTCTTTTTGCCGTTTCTACGTGCCCCTCTTCTTTCATTAGATCGATAGTGTTACCGTCAATTCGCTATTGACTGGGAATGAACGCAGGCAGTTATCCTTTCCAAAAGCCAGAATTCGTTCTTTCAATCACGAACGAGACGAAATTGATTAAAGCCATACTTTAGATGAAATCTACGATCTTCCACGAAAATAAATACTAACTTTTCGGAAGAGCAAGCACTTCCTTGAAATCATATTTGTGAATAACTGTGAGATTTCGTTTTCTCGTGTCGATTTCTTGCCAGGGACGATTCGTTCGACAAGTTTGCGTGCGAATCGATCGGATCCTAGGAAAAATCGCCGTGGGAACGTACTCCTGTATAATCGCACTGTTTACGTTCAATTACTTACGAGTGTTCCTTGCAATGAACAAGATTAAACATTTTTGTCCATTAGAACGATATCCGACACAGCTTTCATAATCGTGTATCTACAAACAAATTACATATGACAATGGTTTCAAGTTCTGTCCGACCACAGGCGGACCAATTCGACTCGCGCGTTTGCAAATCTTTCGCAAAATGACGGACAACCGTCGACGCGGATACAAATAAAATGGAAACGCAGGAAAATTGAATATTTCAGCGAGACATTTCGCACGAAACAGAGTGATAACTTTTACGCTTAGCGATAGACAGAAACGTAATCGTCTGTCAACACATCGGTCCCCATTACTTGTCACGGCGAGAAATACGATTAGCTAGTGGACGTGGTGGGCGCGAAAAAAAAATACAGGCTGGAAAAGTGAACGGTTAACGGCAACCGAAATCAATCTAGATAAAACGAGATGTCGACACAGTAATCTCAGATTTATTTTTATTAATCCTGGACGATCGACCTACATAGTCGTTAGTCGAGCCGCGGCTACTTTTCAGTGAAATTTACCGAAACATTGCGATCGTTACGGTGTTTTCCGAATATTTCGTGGCGGGCAAATATTTATAGTGGTTCTAAAACTGTATCCCGCATCGTCTATCCCCGTTTGAAGTAAATTTTTCCGTATTTTTCGGTATCAGACTGCTCGTGTATGTGTTTCTTTAATATTTAAAAAGAGCCCTGTATTTGCACGTCTGCGTTTTTTAAATAAACGTTTGAAAAACTATTAACAACACGCAAGAATTCCTCCATGTGAATCATTTCCATCAATCGCGAACGTTTTTGTCAACTTCGGAATATTTCCTTTATTTGAATTCTTGAAATTCCATTGGAAAGAGACATACATTCATAACGAGATACTCTGTATAATAACGGAACCATGCTTTCCATCGGAAATGGATGCAACGCTATTTGCAACGAGTGCATAATTGAAGTAGGAAGCGATACAGAAAAAAAGGAATATCTCACTGCGAAGCCCTGCAATTTTCCATGACAAGCATATCATCGTTCCGGAAGCACTACGCTAAGTACATTAATGTTTAACGTTTTCTTTCTTGCGTCGCAAAAAAAGAATATACAGCGAAGCCTGTGAACGTTGCACATAAAGCGGGTACTTTAAGGAGCATTATCTGTAATCTCTTACCACTTTTCATGCAACATAACCCAACGCAAACTTTCCCGTTAATGCGATTGCCGACTTACAGCGTGCCCATTCATACTTGTCCCGTTAATGAATTACCTAAAATCTGATTTTAATATCAAAGAACATTAACTGCAAACGATCTCCTTTAAACGGACTCGTTTTGGAACGTAACTTGATCATCTTGAGCGAAGAGTGGATCAAGTTCTTTTCTGCTGGAATCATGTTGCCAAGTGAATTGATCGAATTCGAGCGAATTTGAATTTTCAATTAATTAATCGCCAAGCTATAAATTAGTTGAAACAACTTTCTCTTGCGAAGCTTTAAAAATGTAGGTTTATAAAGATTTATTACAGTGTGTTTGCATCAGACGGAAGAATTAAATCGGATGGAAGGAAAGAAAAATATTTTCCACCGCGTATCAGCATTTGGTTCTATCATGAAAGGGATCCTGCGCCGTAAATAGAGCCCGAATAAATCTAACATTTTTATTTCGAGCAGGGCCATCGAACACGTTCGCGACGAGCTTCCGTTGCCCGTCAGGAAACGAAGAAACGTGTCTCTCGAATTTATTCGACGGACGAATTGCACGCATTCCACGCCGGTGTGGCAAACTCAGAGTCGTGGACCGTTTCCTCCGGTTGGTGCTCTTTCTCTCTCTCTCTCTCCTGATTCGAGCAGTGAACAGATTACGTCGACATAGCTCCGAAACAAAGCTGTTCCACGTTACGGAGGACTGTGCACCGTACAGTTGTTTGTTTGATTGCGTTTCAATGTAGAAAACCGACGAACGCGCATTTCCTTTCGTCGAAACGGAAACGACCCGCTTCTTGCGTCTTGGTTCCAAGTTTGCGATGACAGTCAGTTGACAGCGAAGAGTCGAAAGTCCTCCATCCAGTGGCGCACTTAGGGGCGTGGCCAGCGGGCCTTAGCCCCCGCCCCCAAGAAAAAGGAAACAGAATATTGGAAAATTAATTAAATTGTAGAACACCTACTTCTAATGTCCAGGGCCGAATTAGCTATACAGGGTGTCCCAAAATTGGTGTAACTCCCGGAAATGGGAGGTTCCTCGAGTCATTTGAAGCGACATTTTCCTTTACAAAAATGGTGTCCGCGGCTTTGTTTAGGAGTTATTATCAAAAAACACGGATCAATCAGAGCCCGGCTATAGCGAACGGAGTCCGACTCGGCGACAGGTCCCGCTTAACGTGGTGTCGCTATTGGCCGAGTTAGACTCCGTTCGCTATAGCCAGGCTCTGATTGGTCCGTGTTTTTATTGTTAATAAGTCTCACACAAAGCCGCGGACACCATTTTTGTAAAGGAAAACGTCGCTTCCAATGATCCGAGGAACCTCCCATTTCCGGGAGTTACACTTTTTTTGGGACACCCTGCATAGCACAAGTAGCGAGTGCAACAGACCCCGCGCTTGATACTTTTGCAAAAACAAGGTCATTCTGTTCAACTCACCCCTCCCCCCTCCAGATTAATTTCTGGGTGCACCACTGCCTGTATCTAATGTGTAGCAGTGTAATTATTCTGATTTTGGCTGTTGGATTATGTCAACGACTTCTTCATGGAACATATACTATAATAGTAGTATAATAGTTTCAACAGCGGTTCAGTGGTATAATTTTAAAGTTCCGGAAGCGCACTTAAAATTCTCGTCAGTCTAAAATTGGAACTCGTTCTATCGGGTCGGTATTCCACAATTTAGGGACCGATATATTAATTCTGCGACGTAAATGGTTATATTTAATGCCAGCGACGTTGAAAATAACGATAGCAGGAATATCGGGAACCAGGTATAACAGACCTAACCGAAATATTTAGACGAGACACTTCACAGCAGCGTCGGTAGCTCGTTTTATCGGCGTTCTCACGTAATTACGAGGTGGTTCCCGTCAATAACGACGATAACAGTCGACGAGATTCGATCGAAGGAGTACGCTTACGCGATAATGCGAGCGATTAGATGCAGGCTGAAACGCCGGTGTCCCAGAGGCACCATTGGGGACCAGATGGAAAATTACGAGGCGTCGTCGACGTCTATGTTCGTGCCTAACCGAGCTACAAGAATTTTATGCGGTCTACCACAAATGCTCGTTTTCCTCACCTGTTGTACAACCGATTAACGGTTAAAAATCTCTGGAAAAATATTCCTGAATATCCTGGAACACCGCAATTGTTATTTTCCCACAGAAGACTTAAAAAAGTCCGCATCCTCGTAGGGTTAATTAATGAACGGTTGAAGTAGTCGCGATCTCAATTCACCGTAAAAGTATCTCCAGACTATTTCCTCGAGATGTTCTTCGCGGTTTCTGGCCAACTCGAAACTGCCTCGCGCAGGTCTGAACAGCCCGCCAATTTGAAATGATAATGCCTTTCGGAGGGTGGCTGGAGATAAATAGCGGTTGCATCAGCGTTCTTCACCCTCTTCGTGGCTCTCGCCAGCCACTAGAACCCACTCGAGGCATCGCGTTGCCATTCTCAGGCCTCCGCGATGTGCAGGGATTGCTGTAGATTGCTGTGGATTTCTGACCGGATCGCTGATTACGCCGATAGACGGCTCCTCGTCGCCCGTTAATGCCGGTTCTCTCAGACTGATCGTTACGACACGCCACCCAATCGAATCTGAAAAGCCGCTAACTTCTCGACACGTTACAACGAGTCACTAAGGGTCCCGCACATGTTCATCGAAGCGAAGTGCATTATTTCATTTATCGTATAAGAATTTTCGTAAAAAATTCAACGAGCGGTTAATGAAACGCACCGAAACGGTCAAGATTCATCGCGGTCGTTATTATCTTCAGTTTCTAGACCCAGCAGCTCGGAACGGTGACGAACAACGATTTACGAGTTATTAACGCTGTCGGGCGGACGGTGTACCTTTCCAAAGAACCGTCTAGTTTTATCCTGTGCGCGTGGTTCGCTGCTTAACGAGCTCGAACCAGCAATGTTTGCGAAATTCCGTGTCTATCTTGTTCGCGGATCGCGAAAAACGGAGGCCGTACGTCGCTTGGTAAAAAGCGAAATTATCGCGGTCGAATTGCTCCGGCTCGACCCGACGGCTCGATGTCCAATTGTTATGCGAGGGCGTTCTCTCTCTCGTATCGAAAGAAGCGTTTCGGCTGTTTCGACGCTGCGATAACGAACAAAGTCCGACGAACGTTTTTGCCCCGCGGTACGGGTCCACCTGTATCCCTGTAGCGTGTATCATGTTATTTAGAGAGGCAGTCGGCCATATTAGGAGGCAAAACGAGCGGAACCGTTTGAACGGGATCCTACTTCCGATACATTCCTCTTCCTTCCCTCTCTCTCTCTCTCTCTCCCTCTCTCTTTCTCTTCTATATGTATGTATACAATACGATGCACGCGCAGACCCTGTCCTTTTCCTCCTCGTTAACGTGTGAACACGCACGAAAATGAAAGGGATTTTGTAAAAGGGGAAAAAGCAACGCGCTAAGCCGCAATAGGGGAACGCGTCGCAAATTGAAAAATACGAGATAGCGGCATGGAGAGCGTTGCTTTTTCGAGAGCCTCGGACCACCGAGCTGTTGCAGCTACCCGATGCAGTCGAACCTTCCCTTGATTTATTCGAAATGGAAACACCCCGTTGCAACGCTTCCCCATCGTGCAACTATATTGTTACGTGCCCGTTGTCGATAATTTTTTGTGTACGGTACAACCTCGGTGGTTGCACGAAACGGGACTGAAATACCCTGCGGGTATCGAGGTTCCTGCGACTGTACAGCTAACCAATCAACTGTATGAAATCTCCCACTTCTACCATTTTAACTCCCACTCTTGCTATCCAGTGTCACGTGTCCTCCGTAACTAGGCAACCATCCCCACCACGTGTTGACGAAAAATATTAGAAATATTTGTTGTTACTTTTTTACCGAGTTGTAAATTTTCAAGTAGATTCAGATTTCCAGCAGCTAAAATAGTAAAATTTTGAAACTCGCCGTTTCACCTAGCAGTGTGCTTTCCTCAGATTGCAAACTCTTCCGTTTCTCAAGTTCCCATATCCCCAAACATTTTCCAAACTTCGCAGACTTCACTTTCGAGCTCCTCTTTCGAAATCCTCCACTCCTCGAATCCACAGATACCTAAATTCTGACATGCTCGAGTTTCTGACTCCTCCGCGTCATAAATTCTGACATTTTCACCTTGTAATATCGATTCGGGTCGGGTTCTGTTGCCCGTCTCGCAATTGTACACTTCGCCGCGACGGAATGTCAACGTTTCCACTATATTTTATTCAATGACGAAATTCGTCGAGAACCTTATTCGTCGACCCTAATGTATCAAAAAAATTTGTTTTGCTAACGAGTCATTTTGGAAAGCTTCGAATTCGTCTAAGCAACTTCAAATCCAAAATTTTGCTTAAAAATGTTATTGAGCCAGCGTAGAAACGTTTCAAAAATCAATTAACAGTTACAATAGTAAATTTCCTAGCGTTACGGAAAGAACCGTCCAACAATTCCGGTCCGGTTGTGGCTCGCACAGGTAAAAAAGCTGACGAAGGAGGTCTTAATTTTCAGTTGAATTTTTGCACGCGTCGTTTGATCGTCGCGAACACGCTCGCGGTTTCTCGTAGCAGGGCACGGAAAAATTTGTCTGATACGCGGTGCACAACACGGCTGTATTTATGCGAACCCTGTGTTGTTTTACGGTACGTTACTTGCCAATATTCGTGTAGGTAGGATGTCTGCGAATGCCGTTTCCGCGGTATCATTGCGACGACAGTTTTCACCTGCGCGCTATCTCGTAACCGGCCACGTGGAAAAACAGTCAGGTTTATCGTAAAATTCGAAGAAATTTCCCTTACACCGTGAACATTCCATAGATCGATCACCTAAAATTGTATTGTTACGATCGTGTACCGAGCGAACGATCTCTCGATCCACTGGATATCGAATTTTAAAACCCGGGACCGCATTCGAGAACTCGAAATACGTTGGTGGAAAATTCTCGGAAATAAGTATCAAAATCTGAGAAATTTCCAAGCTATAATTTTCCGAACCTGTAATTAAAATGTCACAATTAATATCTCGCTGTCTGTTCGAAAATGATTCAGACATGTGACATCTGCGCATTGTTCACAATTGTTTGATACGGATCTGTCCACGAAAATTCCACAGCTACAGTAAAATTCGAAAACGAATTGGATCATTTTTCCTAGAATCATTTGTAGAGTGACTGAAAGCTGATTGCGCATCCCGATAAGAGAAAAACAAGAGAAACGCGTCACCGCGCCGCAACGTGCGAATTTACAGTTCCCATGAAAATGCAATTTTTTATGCTAACGCGAGCAGGCGTGGGATGACAATGATTTCTCTTTTTCGCGCAGCCGGGCCGCACGCCTTTGAATTCGCCATTTCGAATCGCGCGGCTATGAATTACGAATACAGGGGAGCCCTTCCCGACTCTATTTGGTTACCAGCGTTGCATATTGCACGCTGCATATTACATGCACCGCGTTACACCGAAAGCATCCCCCACCTGCGCCGTGCAGCGACGTTCTAAAGAATTCGTTCTGATCCCATTGCTTATGAAACCCTGTGACGCGAGATTTCTCTCATTTCCGCTCCTTCTGCTTGGTGATTCAGCTCCGGAATTAAAGTCGACCAGGGAGAATCTGTTCAGACCCTTGTTCCGTGCATGTCACGACTAAACAGTTATGCGAGAACTCCCCATCTCGTATTCTCCGACTGACGCGCGAAACCCACCTGGAAGATTTTCAAACTTCCCGGCATTTTAGAAACTCTTATGTGTCGAACGGAGAGTTCTCGAACAGACCCAGCCTTAAATTTCTGAGCCCTCGCGTCAATGCTCGTTCACCCACCGTTCCCAAAATTACACGAACGCATATAAAATTCTATCTTTTCTATCCTTGCCAACCCAATTAATCAAAAGCACCCCTCCGCCAAATAACTAACACTGCTCGCTTATAGCGAGGGGAAAAATCGCTAAAAAGGAGGAAATAATGCATGTATCGGTTTCACTAATCATGGAAGGGACTCGCGACTGTCTGTCGTAGAGGAACGTCTCCGGCTCGATGCGGTGTGCGGCGACGAAAGCGTCTTTCCATCCGGCGAACTATAAGCGCGGCTATCCGTGCGGAAACGCGCGTTTCCACGAAAGACATTCGCGGGAATCATGCGAGCATCGCGTTGGAGGCTTTCGAGAGATACGTACCTAGATGAGAGGAGAACGGTATCAACGGATGCAGCACGAGATAGCCGACGACGATCACGCGGATCTGACTTCGTTTGCGACTAACGTCCTACATTGAGAATGTGGAATATCCGTTACTTCGATCGACTACACTCTCTCAGGCCACAGTGAAACGTTCTGCATTATTAACAGTTTCCTCGCAGATCCTTGCCACGCTGTATCTTCAATTGTACGAAGCGCGTCTCGCATAAGACAAAGATTGATGGTGAAAAGTTAGAATGCATTATAATGATTGCTCTTGCTCCTCGCAGCCAAATAATCATGTCACTCGTGCACGTACCAGCGGCCATTTGTGTTGCGCCTGTTTACTCATTAATTGTTTACGATATTATATATTTCACCGTGACAATGTAACAATTCAGTGATCGAAATCTCTCGGTTATTGTAGTTGATGTTTACCGCGAATGCAAGGTGTATAATTCAGAATTACATTAATGTGCGCGCGCAGTATTCGGTGCTCGTTAACAATGTAACGAACGATACCTGTTAATCGATCGGTCTGTAAAATTCTGCGTGTGTCGATTGCAATTATGTCTTGCGAAGATAGTTACCGCACCACTGGAAACCTTTAGCTGCGATGCATTCAAATTATTACGGCCGATTACCGAAACTTATATCTTGGTAAATTGCTAAAATATACTTAATACGTAAAAAATTTCTGAAAGGCCGAATACAATGATTAATTTAAGGAAACGTTACACTGTTAAACGAATTTTCACGAATTTATTCTGGGCTAACACGCGTGTAACGGAGTTTGAATTATTATCTCCTTCATTCGCAACTCTTTTCAAGCTCTGGGTTTAATTTCAAACAATTCTACTTCCGGAACGGGTAAACTTCATCCCACGGGGCGAACCGTGTATTCGAAAGCAGATCTAAATTAATTATTCACTGTTATCAGTAATCCTCGTTTTATGCGATTCCACAACAACATCCGGACGAATAAAATACAAAATAAATGAGAATTTGAATAACATTCGCCCGAGACGTGCTCCTTTATTCGAATAAATTTTTTAATATTTTTAAATTTATATGAAAACCGACATATGTATAATTATGAACGAAACAGACTAAAGGAAGTAAACGAAGAAATGTAGAACAGTCGGTTAATGATTTAACTCGCTTCAGAATTAAATCTGGCATAGTTTATTTAGAAGTCGAGCAACGGGAATCGAATGGAACGTATTTTCGCTATATCCAAGTAGCCGCCTGATTTTTCTGAAAATTCTCTGAAAAGCACGCTGACCCAGATCCTTGCGGATCGCCGATATAATTGTTATAAATTACGTATATTTTAGCTCCTGGTTTCTACAGTTTATTCGAAACGACAGGTTTCGAACGGTTTGCGGTCGAACTGTGTCCCCTGCTATTATTAACAACACGCAAAACGTGAAACCGAGCCGCGACGATGGCAAAACAAAGATGAACACCGAGGCTGCGTGCGAATTTTAACCGCAAATTGCGACCATAATAGTGGTCGTTATACTGTGACACGAAATTAATGTTATAGCAGACACAGTGTCACTCGCATTGCAATTTGCCATAACATACTTTCTCCATTTTCTCCGTGATTGTAGCTAAAGTGTTCGTCGCGGTTCTCTAAAACTAGAATTCAATAGATCAACCGGCACTATTGTATGCACATCCTCATTATAGTTCACTCAGGATCAGCGTCAACAATATTTGAACGATTCCGGTTTAATTTTCTACGAGTTAACACTGCCCCCGTGTTATATAATTTTCGTTTTGAGATTTTCAAAGTATCGTATTTTCATGATCAACCAATTCTAACCCTCGCAAGGTAAGGTGTAATAGCAATAAATAACACTGACAAATAGAATTTCATAAATAGCTTCGTTTTTAATCAATTTGGGATAAAGAATAACACAGGATGAAAAGAAAACAAACAGATTTAATTTTATTCTACTGGGGTCTCTGAGACCCACATTACCTTGCGAAGGGTAGTCTGTATCAAAAACGAAGCGTCGATCTTTGTCTGTACTGTTTTAAGATATCATGTATGTTTCGAAACGGGCAACGTATTGGGAATAATTGCCTACGAGATTGGGAATAGCACAGTCTATATGATTGTTAAGGTGCGCACGTACCTGTTCGTTGGTTTCTAACGAGCCCGATCCATCTGGAAAGAAATCGTTGTTGAAGGAAGGAAGACGGCCGCGAAGTGTGAGTGTGAGGTGTAAAGAGGCACGTATGCCGGTCGGAGTTTGTCAAAGTAATTCGAGCCTTCTTCGGTCGGACGATTCGTGTCACGTACCGCCCAACTTCTCGTCTTTACCTCCTTGGATCCTTATTATCCTATATCCGTGACCATAATCCCCCCGTGCTCGTCGAATGACCCCCTCGACCGAGTCGTGAAATCGTCGTAATAACGCCTTTACGTTTTAATCATCTTTGATGGCCGGTTACCTAACGGCCGTTCTCCATGGTCCCGGTAAGAGTACACGGCTACGAAATTAATTAGTCGCCATGATGGGCCACCCTGTAAACCGAGCCCTTAGTTTTCTCCGAAGGAAAACCGAGGGATTCAATGGACGACGGGAAAAGAAAGATTGCGAAAACAGGCTGCTTCTTTCTACCAGACGATTCCCTTCATTCTGTGCTACCTACCGGCGCGGTAGCTACGTGCACAGCGATCCCAAGGAATTCAGTTAATCGTTTCGAGTGCGAGGAATCTCGGGGGTAGAAACGATATGTACCCCCTCTGCCACCACCTCCGCCAGGCCGTGGACGTCGAGGAACGAGGAGCGATATATAAAATCTGCGGTAGTCAGCGGGTTTCCTTTCGCCGCGACGAATTCGTGTAATTTAATGAATTTCACGGGAACCTTTGGACTTAGACAACTTCCCCGGCACCGGAATTTAGATTGAAAGATTTTTATGAAACGTCGCGTCGCAACGCGCCGGCCAGATACCACCCGGACAGGAGTGCTCATGGGAAATTTCGGTTCCGTGGCTCCGGCGTTCAGAAAGAGACTGGAATCGACGACGAATGCTACACGAACACTTTCAGAAAATGTTCCGGTGTATCGGGTCCATAAAAATTTAATTTTTTCCGGATACATCGGTAATAACGTCTATCGTAATGGCAAAATGCGCACCGGTATGCGTAGATCATGGTCAGAGACATACTAAATGAGAATTAATCGAGTTGCCATCGTAAAACTGGTTAAATACTGTTTTGCACGGCTCCGACGCGACGTCGCGATATTCGACGGGAAAAGCTTATCGGAAAATGATGTTTTGGAGTGCATCGAGCGATCACCAACCTCCTCGACAAGTCATTTACAGTTGAATTTTAATGATTTCATAAATAGTAATGTTAATGAATGTTCTCGTACGTGGGACCTTTACGAATATTGCAATCCACTCGAAAATTATCTGTGTTTTCATCAGTCGTTACAATATCAGGGCAACTAAAATCACAGACATGCGACGTTCCAGTACCATTTGTTAAAAAATAAACAAATTTGAATTATGCACTTTGTTGTTCTCTGGCAAAATTGTTGAATTATGTAACAAAGGAGGTGTACATACGCGTAGTACTTTACGCAGCCCCCGAAAGAACAAGTATATCAGGAAAACACAGTAATTTCACGGTAAAAACAGAAAGTTAGTCGATTATATCTTACCGGTGCAACTTTCCTGATATCGATACGGTCGAATTGATATCGACATCCCTGATCCAGAGACTGCAGTCTTCTGTGTGGAGGCTGGTCGAGTAAATTGAGACCGGATTTCGAAGAGGGTGTAGAGACCAAAGGGGGATGAAGTGGTAATTCTGGAGTAAGTCGTAAGTCGCTAGACAAAACGCGAAAAGGTTAGAAGAGTTACGACGGAATAGGACGGGTGGGAAAGTAGTCGCGAATAAAAGTAACGGGATTGAGGGGAACACTTCGAACTATCGCCTCGGATGTAAACTTGCTATCGGCGACAGACAACCAACCAGCCAGACGACGACGGTCCCGTATTTCCCTCGAACGGAGCAGAAGCTACGAGAGAAAGAAGCGTGAGAGAGAGAGAGAGAGGAGAAGGAGGCGCGACGCGTCGCGACGGCGGCGCGGCGCCAGGTTCCTTCATTGTTTCGGCGAACTTTTCGGCGGGAAAAGTTGTCGGAGCCGAGCCGATACAGAGAGGAACGACAACCCCGTTTAAAAGTTACATACATTTCCCTCGGAATTTGGTTCCACCTCCATCATGCTCTGGTTTCAAGAGAAGGGGTAATTCTTGGGTGACTGCTATGACATAGTGTATGTTTTTGATGTGCCAGGCTGTATGTGATATTTGCAGATTTTCTTTCTGGAAAATTGGAAGCATTATCGATGAATTTAGGCTTCGTACAGACCTAAATGGTTTGACGAGCCACGCATTTCGCTAAACATTTCACCGCGCCGAACGGTTTGGCGAACGGTTCGCTAAACCATTTAGGTCTGTACGAAGCCTAATGTAAATCGGTAAAACGAGTAACTGTTTAGTGGAAAAGTCTGGCTCAACGCAACGAAGGGTTAAAAGTTGGATAGTTTATGCTGGGATAGTGCCAACTTCCAAAGACATGTATGAAAAATGGAAAAAGTTCTAACATTTAGAAGAGGGATGACCTTTCTTCGACAAGAGAATTGCATTGAAATTGTTACGAAAAAATGTTTGAACGCTGCAGGTTTGATTCGAGCAAAAGGAAATTGATTTTTTGAACCTGTTACACAAGAATCCTCCCTTAACGCGCCAACAGGGAAAATTATCGGTGGAACCACTGGCAAGCACGCCAAAGATTTTCCGAGTCACGTAGTCGAGGAATCGATCTAATACTTATGAGCGGTGTAATCCATTTGGCCCCGATTTTGATGAAACTTTCGTGTATTATAGGGTCGGACGCAAAGTTCGCTTCGTTTTATCTTGTCAGCTATTGCTATTTATTTTTGTAAATATCGATGTATTCGAACGACAACAGAATAAATGAAAGAAAAACCAGATCTAGAAAACATTTAATTGTTTTAAGTCCAACTTGTTCTATCGAGGTTCCCAGAACGACGTACAGGTTATTACACGAGCGCCTACATCCAAAGTTAGTCAACAACCGAGCAAGACCGGTTTTAACGATTTTCCAATAAATATTCATGGCGCATTTCGCGCTTTTTCTTAGCGTCGTCATCGTTTGCATTCTGTCCGGGTCGAAGAAAAATGAAAACTGTTAGTATTCTTCGAAAGATCGATGGCCATTAAATCACTGACCTGGAAGATTACTGGTAGAACTTTGTACTATCTTCATTCTATCCGGCATCTTTTTCTTAAAACAGACACGTTTTTGATTTAGATTCTACTTCGAGTATCGCCTTCCTCTTTCTCTCTCTCTCTCTCTCTCTCTCTCGCTGTTGGAAAGCGCGGCACAGAGCTTCCAATCCTAAAAGTAAAAACCTTAAGTTCCATCAGAGACGGTTCACACGTGAGAATTTTCCAGATGCTTCTCGCAGCATCTTGACTATCGAAACGCCGCGCCGACGTGCTCATTACGCGATCACAATCCTCAACTGTGCATTTCTCGAATAATTTTCAATTAGAAGTTTCAAATTATATTTACAACTTCTACGATGAGTCTCATTGTAAATTTTAGTCTCCGGATTTCCCTTGAAATTATCGACTGAACCTCTGTCAGAGTTTCGAAAGAAGTTCGCGCGTTATTATAGAAAATCAATTACGTAGAGTTGGACGTGCGCAGAAAATTAGAAAAATATTCGACGCAACATTTTCTCGCGATTGTTGCATCGATAGTTGCATTGTGGAGGAAAGTAAACAGTCCGAAACCCGGGACTCCGTGATGGAAACACGGAACGAGAATGGGTTCATCGGGAAATGCATTATCAAACGGAGAGTCTCAATTTACGCGCGCGAACCGGTTCCCTTTGTTGCTATTATTATTACGATAAATCTTATGAGCTCTATGAAAGTCTATAATTTCTCCAGGGCAGCCTTTTGTTGCAACATCACCCCCGGCCTCTAGTTGTTACCGAACCACCCCCTAAAGCCTTCACCCTCCGACCCCCCATCGTTTCCTCATTCTCCGTTAGTCGACTTACGACTTATCCCCAAATCCCATTTCTCCCTATTCAGCAGGAAACAGGAAAAGCTACAGTTTCGCAGACGTTCGTGGCAGGATGTCCTATCGCAGGAAGTAGACGGACAAAGTTTCAAAGGAAGATTCCGCTGACCCAACTGTAAAACATCCTGCTGTCCTATCGGGACGATCAGGGCGACTTAATTAGTATGCGAAGCTTAGAAATTTCGAGATGTAATTATAATTGCCAATGGATATTTGATTGAGAACGTACAATAGTAGAATACGTTATATTAGCTTAAACAAAATTCAATTAAACCCGTTAACGAATTTACGAAATTAAGGATAAAATACATCGATTAAATTAAAAATTGACGCACACTTCCTAATTAAATCGTACGCTCGAAATTGACGGTGGCAAGTCCGGAAAAGATTATTATGAAGTCTCTAAAGGTTAATACCGCAAGTCCGATATGTTTAAGAAAATAATTAAAAGAAGTTTACTATCGACTATGTGTCAGTCTGTGATCGCCGACCGTGGCGTTAATGGGATCCGGAAAACGAAGGTGGAATTAACCAAAGAACTTTTAGAATCGATGGACCTTTAAAACGAAGTTTGCGGTTATAACCCAAGTTCGGCAATAGAATTCCTGAGTTATGGCTTGTTCACACACGCGAGAGCCCCGCGTTCCGCTGAAAGGCGAAAAGAAAATGGGACGAAGATCGAACAGTTTCATCGTGCCGACTGCGCTCTGCAATTTCTAGTTCCGCGCGCGTTGAGTATTTTAAGAAAATCGTGTTCGTGTTCCCGACTCCCGTTCGTTCATTTTCGATGTTATTTCTTCTCATTTATTTATATCGCTCTTATTCTTCTTCTGCTCAAAATTATTTCGTTTATTCTGGAGGGAGTAAATCATTTTGTTCAGTACACATAAATTGGTATCACGATTTCGAAGTGCGATTAATCATATTGTGTACACCTTCCGAAAAAGAAAAATTATTTTAAATCTGATACAAGAAACATCGATTCACACAAATGCTGCCATTCCTGTTATTAGAGATCGTAAGATTTCCCTTCCGCCATGATGCCACCGAAGCTAACGCGAAGAAGTAACCTGACTACGCGTAGAAAATCTCATCGCCTGTTGGAAAAGGAGAATCGGGTTTAATTCCGAGGAGTACGGTTCCGGAAGTATGACTGGGTGAAAAGCAAACGTGGTTTCAGGAGGAGACGGTGGTCGAGGTCTGATCCTCGTCCTCTCTGTCTCTCTCCCTCTTTTTCTCGTCAGCGACGGAACGACGATTTTAAGGGTGGTAGGACGAGTGACAATAACGGTGGGAAACCATAACGCGGCAACACCAATAAAACCATACTGCCCGGCGTGGCAGCCGGAAATGAAATGAGCCGGCAGTAAAAACGACGGGAATGCGGCCCGATGCATATAAGTTCCCATTTGTTTCAATTTGCGTCGCTCGGTGCACGGCCGCTCTCAACCAGATCCCTAGCCTTTGACTACTGACGCTTCCTTCCTCGGTTTTTGCCAGCAACCTGACGAGAATTCAATGCATCGCCTTCTCTTCTCGATGGGAGTCCTCTCCAACGGCGACTTGATGGATGAAAGCTGTTTGCTCGCCGATGAGAGGATCATCCCGGAAACGTCACCTTTCCACTCTCTTCGCCGCGAGAACTCGCCAATACTCGAATTGTCTCTCGGTTGTTCCGTAACCAGTATTTCACACCAGCTTCCAGTGCGAAGCATTATATTTAAATCTGTTCGATGCTATTTTCACTCCAGCGTCCAGACATTGCAGCTGATTTTGAACTCGGTGATTTCGATAACGTCTGTCATAGTTAAAACAGGAATCAATCGATACTGAATTTGTGTTCGACTGCACTCTGGGATACTTCAGACGTGGAATTTTTGACAAAGGGTCAACAATCAGGACGTTGCCGAGTTCTACGAATTGTCCAGTGTTTTCTAGCGCAAGAAGCAATAAAAAGGCTTTGATTCTGCGAGGAGTATTGTTCGGGATACGTTTCCGATCGACAGAATTATTTTCCAATTATTTTTCTACGCCTGATCGCACCGTCGCGTGCGTTACCTCGAGAAGAATATCGGTTATGGATCAAACGAATTCGTTTTTATCTCTAGAAAGAAATGCCCCTTTGTGTCAGTCTCTCTGGAAAATTAATTTGTCTTCGAGAAGAACAACCAGATTGCATCGTTCCGTTTTATCGGTGTTATCGCTATCGTTGTTTGGAAACTCCTAGTCAATTAATAGAGGAGAGGACAATTACAACAGAGAGTTCTTAATTTTCTAAATCCTACGATAAAGCTTACAACAATTTTTTAAGCTGGAACTGCGAAGATGTACAAAGATTTGCGTTAGGCGCTCATCTTAGGGGGCGACAATTAAGAAGAGTCAGGAAATTTGTGACACGTCCGTGGCAAATTGGACGTTAAATCAATTTCGAAAAGCAAACATTGGTCGGAACAACAAAATGTCGACGGAAACTCGCGGCGTATCACGTGTTCCGCGGATTCGCTGCGGCGCACACGACTTCCGGTCACGAGTTAACAATATTAATGCCGTTCTGTCGACGGTCCGTGGCGCGGGTGCGGCGTGGCGAAGAAAACTGCAAAATTGGCAACCCGATGCAACCTGATGACATCAGCAGCGGTTCGTTCGGATATGGAGTTTAATGGGACAAAATATCATGCTCGAGAACGGATAAAACGATAGGGGAATCTCGACGGAAGCAAACGGATACGTTGAATCGGCAGCTCTCACGAATTCGGAAGCACTTGATATTCGTGGCCCGTTCAATCACGAGGCTGATTGGATCGTACTTATTAAATCGCATTCGGCCGACGACGATCGATGAAGTATCGTCTCCCTGTTATTTATTTGCCCCGTTCCAATTAAACTTTCCGTCTGGCTCTATCTTTCGTTCGAGATATCTCATCCGCCGCCGCGGAAAATATTTCGGATAATATAATTGATGGTCTTGTACGAAGCCGTCTTATTCCGTCGGCACATTTGACAGTGTCTACGGACTTGAAAAATATTACGAGGTTCTAGGTAGTGTATTCTTTGTCCTAAAAAAAAATTATTGCACTTACGAAAAAATTGTAGGGCTCGTAAAAACCTTGCGGAAAGTAGGAAAGTGTTGTTTGACCTATGTCAACATTTTAAAGTCGACGAAAAAATTGCAGGAGCTGCAGAAAAATTTTAGGAATAGTTAAAAAATAGCAGTGCTTACAGAAAAATTTTAGACAACGGTGCAGATTTATGAGGTCTGCACAAAAATGTAAGCTGCATTAAAAAATTGTGGGGACTGCAGAAACTTACAAGAAATTGTAGTATCCCTGTACAAACTTTAAAAATTAAAAAAAATGTCTGGAAACTTAAAAACTAAAATCAGTTGGTTTTATGAATTTTTAGGAAAATCGTCGAGCATTGCCCGGTTTGACAAAAGAATACAATATAATAACAATGTACTACGCAGAATAATAGTTTCAGCATCTTTCCTGTGGTATTTTATTCCCATTTCTCGATGTTTTCATTTAATCCTATCGAACCGCTAATTTTTGATTTCGCGGAAAATAAACTTTCCGCCGAGTTTTTATTGCGCCCGCGAATCGCATTCGATTTTAATTACGGACGGTCGAAACATTTCGAAAAAGGTAGGCTCAGATTCGGCTTGTTATTTACGTTCTTTGTAGGTGTAATTACACGGTCGGTACGTAGAAAATCGTGTAATGCCCGATGCGTTGATTTGCATCGTTCTTTTGAAAAATATTTTCATTACAATTCGGTGCTGGTGAATCCGATTTTAATGAAAAATAATTTATGTGTTGAAATTTAAAACTCTTTTAAAGAAAATCAAATTGATGCGTTCCAATCATTTCGAGAAAAATGTGATTGATGAAATAAAAAAATGTTTCTGATAAAACCATACAAATTTTCTGTTCATCGTTTGCATATCTGCATTCGAGTATTTGAAGCAAATAACTAAATTTTTTCCTTCCATTGTCATTGTAGATAATAATTCTAATATTCTGAAGAAATAATACGAAATAGTAAAAGTGAATTTGCACAGGGACGTCGAATGTTTCCATAATGGAATATGCTAAAAAAATTGCTTTTATTCGATCAAAAACAAGACGGTGATTCAGCGAACAATGTACCCGAATTTTATGGTCCATCAGGATATCTACTTCGGCCGATAAATCTTATCAAACATGGACCCCAGGACTCGTATCACTGGGTACAGAGATAATACCAAACTGTACGAAGTCGTCACGTGGGGTCGTCGAAATAAGAGTTACTTTGAAAGGGCCATTGGTATCGGCGGGGGCATTGCGCGTCGCCGGAATCAATGCGGGGAATTGTGAGGGAACATTTAACGGAGGATCGTGGTCTGATCGCGTGTATATCGGGTGGTTCAATGTTTTCTTACCTCACCTTCTGCATTTATTCGGGACTTTTCTAAATCTGAATACGGTGACCAACGAAACCTATCTGCATCATGAATGATCACCAGGCAACTGCGAAACCTTTTGCCGTATCAAGGTAACAGAGACACATTAAATTTTTAAATAACGCCTCCTGACCTTTCGAAAGGTTCGCTGTGTAGGCAACGATATTCGGTCCGCCATCTATGATTCTTTTTATGCCTAATATAAATAGTTGGTCATTTAACTTCAGGTCAGCAGATGAGAAGGGTAGTAACATCTTCGAGAAGCTATTCTGGACGTTGGAAGGGGGGTGTAACAAAACTAGATTTGTCGAAGTATGTCTGTTTCCCGTTGCAATTGTAAACCGACCGATGTTTAGGCAGTTAAACACCGAGATAAGCCCCAATAATCTGTTGACTAGGGAACGATGATCTCTTCAGGGTACACGCAACTTTCGTTAAGCTGTTTCCTCGGCGCGGCGCGCCAGCGGAGTCCGAGAAGTTTTAGCGATATTTCACGGTGATGGTAAATGGACCACCCTATATTCGCCGGAACTTGTATCGAAGGCAAACGATCTCACGAGTGGGCACGCTCGAGTTTCGCAAAGCGGGGGCTCTTTGGAGATCACTGATATCGGTTGACCGAGTTGAGGCAGACTGATTGACCGACTCTGGAACGGCTGGTTAGCCAAAGCGGTGGAAAATGGAGAAAACGTGAAATCCGGCTATCACTCCCGGGATTTCGAAACTGGTGGGCAACTGCTAATAAGACTATAAAACGATATTTCTCATAGTGCTTGTACATACAATTTTAGAGACGGTGTAACGTGTTTGTATAGTTAAATTGTTGTAAGAAGTATGTGTTGGTTCAAGAAAATTGCCAAACAGACAGGAAATCATTGAGGGTGGAATAAGATTTGTACGTTTGCGCGGCCATGTTTCCTATTTCGGCGTCGTGACGCGCGTCTTTCTCGAGTGTTCTTCGTCTTTTTTCTCTTTTCGTCACCGAAAAACGAACCATCCCCGGATAAGTCAAGTTTCCTGGGCGTGCAGCACGTTCTCTCTAGCTCCTCCTCCTCTTCGTCCGACTCTTCGTCTTTTTCCTATTACGCGACATTTCCTCGGAAAAAATAATGCTCGTACATATTTCATTCGCGTTATCTGCTCACTAACTCGCTTTCATGCTCCGGACTGTTTATTCTGTTTCCGCCTTCTACTCGAAGTCTTTCAAACCAGGTCGATCTATGCTGACACCTCTTCGAGAATTGTTTCCGAAAACCCAAATTTCATAGAAAATACAAAAGCTGACATTCCGACGGGTAAAACAAGATGAGGAACAATAAAAACGTCGGAGTGCATCCGACGAAAACGCGCGAATCTGATTAACAAAACTGTTCGTCGCACCGGATGCTCAAAGCGGCTCGAACAGTTCGTGAAACGCGAAACCGCAGATGAAACGCGAACTTTCACGGATAGCGAAACGTATAAACGTATGGGCGACAGACCGGATAAAAAGGCAGAGAAGCGGGCGAAAGAAAAAAAAGTAAGAGAGAAAGACAATGCAATAAGAAACGTATAAAGCACCGGGCGACGGTGGAGAGAGTGGTAGAGGAACTTTAATTGCGGTTTATTCTGTCTTTTGTGTCCAAGGAACAATTAACAATTACACGTTTTTCTTGGGCGAGTTTATAGCTTTCGGCGGGTCGTTGTGCAAATTCCGTAGCCCGCAAAAGAGATTCTCATCAGAGCCGGGTATAAAATCCCCCCTCCCGCAACCCCCTTCTCTCTGCCATGCCATCCACCCTCTTCGCCTCATCCCTTTCAGCTCGTCCGTTTCCTCGAATATCTGCCAGCTGTCATTTGTCTCTCGCGCGAATGACACGCGCCACACGTGTTTCCTAATCTGTCTTTGTGACGTAATGAACGCGTGCGCACCCCCAACCCCCTTCTGCGATGACAGCCACCGGTGAGACGTCGACAGAGAACTCGACAGAAACTTGTGACGTAATTAAAACCGTGATCCCGAGGGCTTTCCGTTATTTTTTTCGCGGTGCAACGACCGCGGAAGATATCGCGAATTTTCGCGCGTACGCCAAGTTTTTTCAACCGGGAGCGCAGCCCCTTTGAAATCGCAGATATCGCGTCGTTCGCTGAAATTCGACGCTGGCACGATTGGCAGCTCTCCGAGAACTGTCCCGGGAATTCCACGGGTCCGAATTTCGATTTACAGGGCCACCGAAATCGTATTTAATATACTTCAGCAAGAAAAGTAAAAATTGAAAGTAGAACTGTGATGTCTAGATTAAATTTCCCTGAACGGTGCAAGAGAGTGTTAGCAAATATTTCTTGGTCAGCTTTTGAATGTTTCGATAATCATTGATAAACCTTTCAGGACCGTTTTGACTAACTTAATCGGTCGGGCCTTTTGTGATCAGCTGGAACTGAAAATGAGAGGCGTCTCACTTGAATTTGCTGAATGCTGGCTTTTCGATTTTCGGGCTGGATCACCCATTTCTTTGGTACTTTGTTCGCGTTTTCGATTTTCCTGGCCAAAGCCGTGACAGGACGTCAACGCGAACAAATTCAGCCGACAACAACATCAAAAAGAAATATGGGTTTTCGGCCGTATTTTTTGTTGAAAAGGTGACATGTTTAAAACGAAAGAGCATAGGGACACGTGGACACGGGGCGCGACGCTGAAAATATTTTGAAATTCAATAACACGTGCCCGGGCTTCTATAAATGGGAAATCGCGGCCGGACGGGATGCGATATGATTTATCACAATAATATTTCGCATTTTGGTCCATCACGGTAAACGTTCGATTGCTAGCTGTCACGTGGAGGCGCTTGTTTAACGTTCCACTTTCCTGCTTGCAGACGCCGGTCGTCGATTTATTCTTTTTCGTTTTGGAACGGCTTGTCTGCAGGAAAACGGAATCAGGCTCTAATGATGAATAATAGAAAAAATACAATGTCACCAGTGTTACAAAATATACGAAGTATACAATTTGCTATGATTAAATATATCTGACGAACTTTTATAGACGAGTAGAAATGTTCTCTCCATTAAACAACACCGCGTCGATCAGATTTATTAATGTCTTCCGCTTTAACTTTCCCGATTGTGCTCAATCTAAAATCGTCATTAAAACACGACCATTATTTAAGAGGGATCGCTCTGACAGCGGAAGAATAATGCAAAACGCTGCTCGGCAGTATCGATGGACCATTAACAAAAGCGAGGAGAGCGAGAAGAATTTCCATGAAATCGTAATCGATCAGTTGGAACGCGTAACCGCGCGCATATAAACACCGAAAAAATCCGAAAGATCACTTACCCGATAAAAAAATATTCGTCTTCTTCAGCTGATCAAAAACATCAAAATTCGTTTGTCAAAACACAACATTTCACACCAGAAAATGTATTCTACGAGTCCTGAAATACGCAGAAATAATAAATGTTCTAAATTCGGAAATCTAGTGAAATTTTTTCATTTTAATCAACCCTTATTTAGTTACGCGAATGCCGACAATTTTCCACGACGTTTATTAACGATATAATCGTCAAACTTCGTATTGATACACTTGAAATGTAAATTAATTTATAATTACCCACAGAAGTAGTTTAAATTAGTTTTGCTGTACATCAACAATTCAACAAGCACCTACCACAAATTTATTTTGTATAAGGGTTGAACTCCGCTCGGCAATTTGCCTGGTATCTACGAGCATTAGCGATTCCGTTTTCGCTTAACTGGTGCGATTATTTTTTTCTGTCCAGACAGGTTTTATTAGTCCACCGTGGAGTAACCAGAGCCAAAATTGTTGCCGAGAGCAGTCGTCCGTGAATTTATTTGCGCCATTACGTTTTCTAGCCGGTACTTTTGCTGCGAGGCGACACCTAGGAACGAGCAACCCCAGGAGATGGCAACTTCGTTGGGAATCGACACCTGTAACAACAAACCTTCCCAGCGTAGCTTCAATGTTCTCGTAATGAACGCTGTACCACCGCACCGCACCGTCAGAGACCCTTTCTTTCCCTCAAAGTATGGAAAAAAACACCATGCCCTTCATCGTTTTGTCCAATGATATAAAAATATTGCATTGCCGATCTTTATTATCATTAGACTGCGGATCTTTATGAAATTATGGCTTTTCAAATTTTATAAAAATGCTAGGATACTAAATACTACAAAATTTAGTACGGTTTTACTTTCTTTCAAATCTAAAAAGGCCACAGAAAATAAGATTTTATTTGATTCGAATTTCTTTAACTTCGTCTAGAAAAACTGCAAATTGCATAAACATCCGCAATCTAATTATCTGCAAAATATTACGAGATTCCTGTAGGGAATAAAATTCATAGTTTATATTAGAAAATGGATTGAAATTGGATCGTTTAAAAATGGTTTGAAATGTTAGAATACGTTTGTGATTCCCCACAGATAGTTTTCGGTATTGTCTTCGTAATGATTGTTAATTTAGCTTCGTTGTTTGTCACAGAATCGCATTTCTCGTTCCACACGCGCCAGATATTTGATGGCGATTCAAGCCAGCCTGTGTTTGTTACGTTAAAGCGAGATTAGGCGAGCCACATATGCATGAATGCGTTGTACCATCATGAGGAACATGAACGTCAGGCGGTGGATGTTCAGTCTGTTGACAAGGTTGTCTGGACGAATGAAGCTTCTGAGTGGTTACGACGAATGGGGATGGTTTAGGGTGGTTTTGGGAACTATTTCGTGAGCTCGGGTCGTCGTGTTGCCTCGAAGACTCATTGTACAGCGATTAATATAGTCACGCCCCTTGAATTCATTGACTAGAACATGTGCTGGAATTGTTACCAGGCGTTTATGCATGCTTATGCTTTTCTTGTCCATTTTGCGGAAATTGGAGAAGAAAAGGAGATTACATTTCCCAATGAAAAATTCAATTAGCATTCAATATTCTCTATTTATTAATTTTTTCAAGAATTATTATACATTCCCCATTATATACGGTCTATTATGATTCAAATATATTCAGAAACTTACTAAAATTTTCCAAGCTCTTAACTCAGCACCATACCTTTTAGAAAAATTTAATTTGCTAAATTAATTAATTTCTTTTATGCATTGTGTGTCCTCTCTTATAAGTTCTATTAGGATCTCAATAGAGGCGTATTAAAAATTTTCCAAGCTTTAAGCGTGCATAATAATTTTCAGAAAATTGAATCCACTGCATATACAATATTAACTCTCGAATCAATTATTTTCCTCCCCAGGAAGCTTAACATCTTTCTCTTAGACAGCATGAAAATTGTAAGGAATTTTATGCGACGAACTATAAACTATTTTAACAATCCAACGTTCAAGTCGATAATGTGATTAAATAACAAATGCGGACAAGGACTTCATAGAACAGAGTGAAATAATTATTAATCAACACGAACCTTAAAGTCCGCTGTAAATATCGCGAAACAAAAATTTTTAGTGAACCGTTTATATCGATCCCGTCACTCGAAAAACCACGATTTCCAAGATGGCGGCCGTCATCCCGAAAAACGAGAAAATCAACGACAAGAGACCACCATCGAGAACAGTTTCTTAAAACGTCGAGACCAGCTGTTATCAACACACGAATAACAGAGGATCACCGTTCGATTAACGCCGGGATCGAATCAGCGGCCATATCAAACGGCAACATAATTAAACCATAAATATTAGCGAAGTAACCGGCGGCCGGTCATTACGGACAAATTAATGAAAATTCTATTCGAACGGGCGCGGATAATTCGCTAATCGTTTATAAGCGGTTTCGCGTGGGTCACGGCGCCCGGGCCGAGTCTTAATTAAAAATATTAATTAATTGAATCCCGCGTCAACGAGTTATACGGCCGGCAAATTAAAATCGAATTTGCCGTTAATACCAGTTCGCGTGATCACGGGCCCTGGTGCTCGGTACAAATAATTCGGACGATTCCGGATATTTCGATGAATTTCGGGGGATGTGACTGGAAGAGGGGAGAGCCAGGAGGCTTCTCGATAATCGAATTCAATTTCTCCGACAGCCTGTGGATCATAAGGAGCCGTGTTCCCGAATCGATTCTCGAATTTCGTTTGTTTTTTAACTATGTGGAGCACGTTGATTGTGCTTTTCAGAAAACAATATCTTGCGATCAGATGGATTACTTTGATGTCGGGGTACAATGTTCTTTGAATTACTTTTTGATATTTGTGTTTCGCGAAAGATCCGGTTAAAATTGTATCAGGAGCTACTTGTTCGACATCCGTTGTTAGTCACATAGGCGAGTTTCGTAGACGGTCGGGTATCAGAGTGCGATCACGAGTCGCGGAAGATAACGAAATGAGAGTATTTGCCTGGAATGGAATTTCGTTACTTGTTTCGAGGAGGAGTTGGTGGTATTTGGTTTCCGGTGTAACAGCGGAATGCGTGGGATTTCTGGTATCCGAGCGATGAAAAGTGAGTGCTCGAGTGCTTGTTTTATTCGATTTATTCGGTAGAAGCTCGCAGAATGTTACATCTTGTAACAACGCTATCACGTAGCTTAAATTGTTATGTAGTACTCACAAATTCTGCTAACTAACCATCTCGAGAGCCAAGCTATTCTCTAGTGCATACAGACGGAGTTACAACAGCTGTTAATCTACATGAAAATTCAAAGGAAAATTTTACCTCATTCTAGTCATAATGAAGAACATTCATAAGTTTGGTCGAGGAAATCCGTACGCGTGTGTCGACGGTGCATTTTCTCTGAAAGTCCCAACAGCGAATTTTCCAAGTTGGCGGGAAAAGAAGCGTGTTTCCAACGCGATAGAGAGCCGGCATGGAAGCAAGGGCGTGACAGGTGGAAAAAAAGGGTTGGGAAAGGTGTCGGATACGTCGAGACGAATTTCTGAAATATTTTTGGCGAGAAAATTTCGGGAATTCGGTGGCGCAGCGTGCCGCGAATTCTTGGAGGAAATTTATGGATTCTCCAGGAAGTCTCGGTCGCGCTTCGTGAGAGGCTCGAGATATAATTACGAGGACGAGCAGATGTGGAGGCTGAAGAAGAAGAGAGTTAGAGAGAGAGAGAGAGAGAGAGAGAGAGGGTTTCTATTCGTTAATAACGACTCGGAGTTCCGCGGAAGAGGAGTTAAAATAACCCGGGTTAAATCGATACAATAAACTCAGCGAGAGACGCGAAGCGGCGTCGTCGTTTAACTTTTCAGCGATTGCTCCGCCGCAATTACTTCGATAATAGTCCGTTAATGGCGGCTAAGGACGATTCATTATCCGCTTGTAATTCACCGGTAATGCCGCGGAATATTTATCTCGGGAGATCGGTGAGATATCTGCCGATTAACAACCACATCCAAACTTGCAAAACATGCGACCAGTCGCCGCGCGAAATTGATTCGACCGACGCTGGAAAAGTGTTCGGTGTTACGTAATATGGTGTTTTTATTCGCTGGGATCACCGAAACCTTCCAGTTTCCAGACTTTTCGATTTGACCATCCGCAGTTTCACGGATTTGCATAGTGCATACACTGAAATTGGAATGATCTGCGTTTGGGTGCGAGAGTTTGTGTGTCTATAATGCCTAAAGGTCTCTCAGATAGAGGACGGAGACCGGACTGGAATAATTCAGGGAAGCGCTTTAAGGTCCACCATTAATTACAGAGAATCGTTCGCTTTGTACGTCGATTTGGGGCTTCGAAAGTTGATTATATTTCATCGGACTTTATCCTGACATAGACTGACTTCTATTGTGACAATGATTGTGCCGCCGCTGAATAACACGTTTCTTCAGTCGATGTCCGGGCCGTTTGATAATATTCGGCGGAAACGTTGTTAAAAAGTTTAAATCAAGATGACGTAGACAATAATGAACGTGTATTGTAGCGTGTCTGTTCGTTACTTTGTGTAGAAAATTAATTTCGCGATGCGATTGTTGGACGCACTGACAATTCCGGTTTAATCGAGGTCATTGTTACTGGTATTCTCAAGAAGTCGTAGAAACGATATAATACTCACTATTCATTTAATACAATCAATTTTCTGTGTTTAGTATAAGGTATGTTTTGTACGTTATTAATTCTGGTTAAATAGATATCGGTGCTAATAGTATTCTTACATAGATATCATAGAAGTGTTTTACATTTCATATTCATCGTTTTGTGTCGTAGAGAATTTTCGTTTAATCATTTCTGGAAAAAGTGTTGTATTATCTTCATTATTTACCGAGGAATAAATATGATTATTTTATTTCTGAAAATAGGAATTAATTCTGTAATAAAGTGATGCAATCTCCTGCAGTCTAGTAATACCATATTAATGCGCATATCGCATCAGTGAATGAAACCTTGTAACAGCTAACAGATATAAAAGCTAGAGTAAACAGATATTATCTAGTTGCAGTAGTATATGCACGTACATGGTCAAACACGCGACTGCAATACTGTATTTTATAATAGAATCGATACCGAAACGTAACGAAATCGACAGGAAACGTAATGCCCAATTTAGATATATACAGTAATAATATAAATACCGCTGTTATCATCGAATACTGTCACAATTATCAAAATTAACCCAATCCTCGGAAAAAAGTAAAGTGAACACTGATTCGCTGAGAAGTCCAAGAATTATTAAAGCATTTCTATGTGGATACGTTTAACGGCAATTGCTTGTTAAATCGGTGGCGGTTTCTACTTCGATTACATTTTTTTCTGTTTCGCCCACGGCAACTTATTTCGGGACTTGTTTCACCGATATCTCGTATCGACGTTCTCTGCACTAAATATATTCGTGGTGGAATCTCCGTTGCCAGAATCTCGATCATACGGTTTCACGGTCGAATATAAATCGGCCTGACATTTAAGGACTTATCGAGGCAACCGTGCGATACCAATGCAAACCCGTTTCAAGAGTGTAGATGAGATCAATAGTGGTGCAGTGACAGTGGTGTAAGCCGAGCATGAAATGTCAACAGCAGAAAGTACATCGAACATGTGTCAGACTGTAGGAAGAATCTTATTACAACGCGAGATATAATTTTCTAATACCATCAATGACCGAACCACTGAGAAACATCAGATTTACGTTTCATTCGGCAACTAAGGCTTATACTTAGGGGATGAAAACTGCTGCCGCATCAACTCGGAAACGAGCTCAACAGATCCCATAGAATTCTGCAGGATGCGTTCCCCGTCTGACGAATAACATAGGCAAGGAAAGATTACAAGCGTGGGGGTGCGGATGGTAGTAGCGGGGGTGGATGACGAAGATCCGGGGGTGCAAGTTTCATCGTGGTGGCAAAGTACGGGCATCGTTCACCGGGTCTAGGACCAAGACAGAAAGCAAGGAGTCGCAAGGAGACAGGAATGCCGTGTCAAAGGGGGTGGGTAAATGGCCCGGGCGACGGGGGTGTAGGTTTACACTTGGTCCGTTAAAAGGTCCGCATTCGTCCACTTTTATGAGAGTCCAACAAGACGAAATGGAACGGTGCGCCCCTTTTCACGACTGTCTGCCAGAGGCTTGCCAAACAACGGGGATCGAACGGCCCGGCGATCGGGTCCGGGGCTGCACCGGGATACCTTTGATCGACCCTTGACTACCCTAATCGATCCACCGAAGCGAGGAACGGGTGCGAATGATCGCCGAACTTCAAGACGCCTCCAACCATTTGGGTGTCTCGCTGGTCGACTGGCGAGTTTTCTGAAGACGTAATAACTACCAGACGCTGCGTTGAACCTTTCTAGATACTCCTCCATTGAAATCAAAATTTTAATGGAGCTGGGCTAATTAGAGGCATTTGGCTTTTCCAGCGGGAGCCTGCTAATAGGACTCGCAATAATTCCGCTGTGTCGTAAATAGCTCTCGTCTCCGATATATATTTCTAACGACGAGAATAAAGTGGAAAATACAATTAATCGGATAACTAAGTAATTTGAAATTTTCTAATTTTTCGGCTGAACGTTTCTGTAATTTAGTTAGTTGTTGGAACGAAACTTTGCTTTCGGACATTTTCTCGTCGACTACACAGCAAGTACTTTCGATAACTTCGCGCTGAGAGCATTACTTATTCACCTAGGAAACGCGTTGTAAATAGTTACAGCGGTTTACATGGGATTTTACCAGGGCGAGAGGCAGGAACCTTGAACGCGTTAATACCGAAAGGAGGGGTGAGAGTCATCTGCATGCACGCGAGGGGATTTTCTAATCAGCCGCCTTGGTTCCCGTCTTTTCAATTGCGGTGAAAAGGCTGCCGGGTAAAAATAGAAGTTGATTCGGTACAACACGCGTGATCTTCTTTCCGTATTTACTTAATTGCCAGGTGGAAAGTGGTTTTATCCAATATTAGAGAAATACCGTTTAATTAGAAGCAGTGTGAAGCGTTCGTGATCGGTGGCAATAGTGTAATTGGGTCATGGGACAAGCGTATAAATGTTCAACGATCTTTTTCTCTTCCAGCTCTAATGTCATTTTCAAAGGCTTCTGTTTCACGCATCAATATTTATTTAACAATGGACGAGTATCTAAATAGGGTTGCCAAGTAAATACAGTGCCAAGTAAACAGTGCCAAGTAAACAGTCACAAAACGAACCGTTCAATCGGCAAACGGCAGTGGAAAAAGACGCTCGTCTAAAGTTGAAAAATTGATCCAATGAGTTTGAACAAACCCATAAACCGGATGAGAACCGAATGAATGAATATCCTACGGTAAGCGAGAAAAATCTTGAAATACGAGCGCATGTGTGAATCGAGTGGCTCTGCAATCGGTCTAATTAATGTGCCCACTAGAAATCGTGTTCTTGCGCAGACAGAGCGTTATGAATGTAAGAGGCAGACCGTATTGGAAATGTATTAGCAGGGTATTAAACTATAATATAGTAGAAATCGACGATCGTGTTTAACATATCAATCGCGGATCGAGCAGACTCGATAATACAAAATTTCAAATATACAATATCGTGTAAGAGGGATAATATTTATAACTAGCTGACCCGACTGACGTTATCCTATGAAAATTTCAATAACGAATAAAATAAAATAAGAATTACGCATATACATCGTTCGAATCGTGAGTTAGGTTTTTGAGTGCATAGAAAAATCCCATAGAAAAAAGCACTTACATTTTTTCCCGAATTTTCCATTTTTCCGGGCAACATCTCCAATTTTTGTTTGCCTAAAAACCTTATTCAGAATATTACGAACATTAAAAAAAAATTAGCCAAATCAGTCCAGCTGTTCTCAAGTGATGCGCTTACCAACGAACAGCATTTAATTTTTATTTATACAGATGAGCGAGCAAAAAGTTGGTTAGCGGATATCCCTGTTTGTGAAAAACGAAAATTATTGATTGCTTCTACAGATATTCAGGAGCTCAGGGCAGAAATATCATTGATTTTTGCAAGAAATGAAATTTTTACGAGATTTCGCAGGTCAAATACGGGTCGCCGTATCGCGGTGGGATTTAACATCGAGTTCGTTGGGTTCACGAGACGATTCGCCGCGAAAATATGCGAAGAAGGAACGGTTTCGTTTGTCGGTATACGGAAATTTTTGCGACGCCGAACTTATCGTGCTCGTTAGTCTCCGTTGGCCGTGCGCCGCGTGTATCGCGCGCCGTTATTTTTCCCCTTTTTCGAAGGAGGATCGAGAATTTATGGACACAGGGGGGGTTTATAAAAACGAAAAAAACGCGCAGTTAACAGAGGTCCGCAAATCGTGCTCGACGGAGGGCTTTCTGTTTCGATCATATCGATGATTTATTCACGCGTGCTGGTAAAAGCAAGCAAAGGCAAATAAAACGGGAACGGGCGCCCCCGGCTCGTCTCCGTCAATTTTCATTCGTTGATACTGCCGCTGATTCGACAGTTTTCCTCTTTTCCCTTTTATTTCTCGTTATTGTACGTAGGAACACCGAGCTGCCGTACGAGAAAATTTAATTTCTTCCGTCGAAGACACGCTGCAAACCGAGAATTATTCTATTTTCTTTCACACGAGAGAAACAGAGAGAAAGAGGGGAGAAGAACGTGACATAACGTGACAGTATTCGTCGAATAGGAGATTTGATTAACGCCAGCGTCCATTAATCACCACGTTTTCGCTTGCTGTAAATATTGACAGCGATGTTATTCGGCTCGCGCGGTAGTGTTATTATTTTCTGTCAGTTTACGTCACGTTATCGAAGCGAAGAGAGCCCGGCTTTCGCGTAAACGTTATAAACGTTCGCGATCGTTCCTGGAAGTATAAATACGTTATGGGCGATCGTGTATGACGTGAAATGTTTCTTAATGTAAACAGAATCCACAGCGGAGTTATTTTTGTTCCCGGGGATGATAAAATCTTTCGTTCCAACAGTTTACCGCTACGCCGAAAGAATTTTTGCGGACATTGCGGGTTGTTTTGTTTTTAAGCAGTGGGTGCTGCTGTTAGGATTCGCCACTGTAAATCATGACAGCGTTAAATGTAAAATAGCCATTCTTCGGAATAGGGTGAGCGTAACAATCGCGGTTTAAATGCAACCGGAATATGAATAGGTATCTTAACGAATTGACGAAGGATCGTCTCGGAAGGAGCATTCGCGGGAACCGAGAGATCTCGAAGTAAAGAGAACGGAAGAAAGATTCCTGACGAAACAAGCCCGCCGAATCTTTTACGGGGCAGTAGGAAAGTTTTTACTGCAACCGAGGAGTCGTCGAATAACCCGGCGTAGTATTGTTAGTTTTAATGCGATGCTAATCTGGAAGTTTAGTAGCGCATTGTTAGCTTCTGGTTTGAAGTGCGGCCGTGGTCGTATCTTCCGCGGAACGAAACGCCTCGTATTTCCTTTTTATTCTGGCGTGCTAAAATCTCCCCTACCCCTTTCTCTCTCTCTCTTTCACATACTTCGTTGGAAACCACCGTGAAAGTAATATGAGGAAGTGGTACGTTTAACGCCGAGTTGCCTCCAGATTTCGCGGAGATTGCCTTGCGAGAATCAACCGAACTAACGCCGATGAACTTCTCACTGTGCGATGTCGTCACCGGCCAAAACAATTCGAAATGGAACCGACAGTGTTCGATAACGATCGATTCGATTAAACCCGAAGAAAGCTCTCTTCAACCCCTTCGTCAACGACTTGGAAATTCGCAAAAATCGCAGCTTGCGCGATCAACCATTGTTACAACCGTGATCACCGCCCTCTGCAGAGACCGCGCACAGTGTCGTGGGCAGCAACAATTTCCCAGCGAAGAATAACTCACGGGCAGCAAAACAATCTGGCGTTTGCACAGCGGGACAGCATGAGCGCGCGTAACCGAGCAAGACCGTGCACGATCGAGCCGCGAAGCAGTAACGGGAGAAAAAAAGCAAAGACCAGGAAGGGTGAATTATTACGTTCGCAGTTTATCTGCGGGGTCGGCGGAACTGGGTAGCAACTGTGGCAAAAGCACCGGTGATTCGCGAAAACTGAAAAAACCTTGGGGATAGTGCAAAAACCGGACTTGTGGGCCGATAAACGTCATTCCGGCTTATCAGTCAGAGTTCATTAGCCCTGAGAACAGCGTCGGGGACAGAGCCGGTCGCGGACAAGACCGCCTGGGAGAAAAACCGTCGCGAAAAACCGGGGGACACATAATGGCGGAGGGAACCGCCGCGACGCGGAAAACAAACGAGAAAAACACGCTAACGGGACCGTGGTGGTGTTTTCGCTTCACCCTCGGCTTCCAGCGGGTTGCAGGGGTGTGCAGCCAGGAGCGTATCGTCGCTAATGCATGTACAACGTGCCAGAACGAAGAATTGGTAACGCTCGCATCGGCGGATATACGTAGGTATACCGGCGAAGTAATTTAAAATCTGCTTTCTCGCCTGCGGAAACAGAGGCTCGCCGCAACGCGAAAAACTGCAGCCCGGACCGGATGGCGCACCGTGGAATTCGGAACCGACCGGACCGGATCCGATACCTCGTTCCTTTCTCCACCCTGTGTGTACAGATTAAACGTTCTTTCCCCCGCTGGGTTTATTGTTTTATGGAAAGTTAGGCGGTCCGCTAGTGCACGCTGATGGTAGTTTGCTGTTTCGTTGCGATATTGGGATCGAATGGAATTTTTGGTTTTACGAGATTGCAAATATCAAGGTTCTACTGTACAAGGAAAAATTGTGTCCGTCTCGAACGAGACATTTGTGAACTTGGAATAGAATTAGTATCGCGAATGTTATTCTCTCGTTGAATACGAATTTTGTTCATTCGCTGGACGGGTCACCCGGTAGAAAAAGCCGGTCCAGAATTTTTTAATTAAACAGTAGGGATTTATAGGAGGTTCGGTTGAGATATTCGACGGTTCGTGCTATTCCGCGGGAAAAGAAATAGTAGTTTCCGATTGGTGTTCGATAAAAGCATTACCTGGGCGATCGAGGGAGTGTAGCGCTATCGAAATTCACGTTTTCAGGAGTAACGCGCTTAATACCGGTATTATGTTTTATGGGGATCGTGCGAGTATATGGTGGGCGTAAGTCTCTCTAGCAGCAGGCTGTGCTTCGGCCCCGGTTAGCTACTCGTATTTCTCTAACTTCGTTACCACAAAGAAGCGCGAGATTCTTCTCCCTCGTACAATATTTTCCAGGTGCCTTTTCCACACCGCTGCGCCCGAGAAAATCTCAGTGGCATAGCACATTTTCACACGGGGGAGAAAATCCTCCATCCCTCCGCCGTCTGATAACTCGAAAAAAGGGTTTGATCAGATTACTCCGAATTAATCACGACACTCTCCCGCTGCTCTCCGTACAGTGAATTCTCTGCCTTCGTTGTACGTTCCTTCTTGGCTTGTCTGCGAACCAGACGTGAACAAACTGCGGATATTTACGTGAATTTTCGTTTTCGTAAGTTGTTCCATGAAAAGTGGAACGAAGGAAGAATTCTGGTAATCTCTTGTACAACGATGAGTACAAACCTCTTATTTGCAAATACGAAACAATCATTAAGGATTTTTTAAGCGCGTGCCTAAAATTTAGAAAAAAGTAAAATATTTTAGAGTTTAAGAGTTTAAAATATTTCCCTGAATTTTTCTATGTAAAAATGACTTTCCAAAATTTCTTTTATAGAATTTAGAATTACGCGTGCATCCACGGTTTGCTTGCAATTAAATGTGTCTCTATGTTTTAATAGAAATGATGGGAAAGCAAACGAGAAAAGAAGTATTCTCGTGTAAAAATTTGTTTAGCAACACACACACACGCGAGAGAGAAGCCCGCTGGGAGTTTGTTTCTCTTGTTATACGAGTAAATATTCCACATCGTACTATGAATCAGAACTGACTCGGCATCCGCGCCTCACGCAGCAGCTTCGCTTTGCGTCTTCCAGTGGTTAAACAAAATTTTGTTTATCTTTGAAACACTGCGGCGTATCAGTGACAACACGGTATTGTTTCTCATTTTTGTCTGGCAAATCCGCCATAGAAAATTGTACATAAAATTTTTAGTACAAACATGAAAAATTATATATTCAAACATTTTCCTAGGTTTAAAACTTTTTGAACGATATAGATTTGACAAGGTTCCGCTATAGAAAGGCTTGCGCGTTGCGAGCCCCTTGTAGCCGTGTCTTTTGGCGGAATCGACCGTAATTAATGTCGCTCTTGATCATTCACGGCCTACGATAGGAAAAGTGAAGAAACGGCAGGGCACAGAGCAGAGGGAAGATGCTTGAAAGCTCCCGAAGACTTTCCAAGGCTCTTCGCTAAAGCGGATAAGGAGCGGGAATGGAAAAGGACGAGGAGGGCACCGAGGGCCGAGACAGGATATCGCAAAGCGAAGGAGAGGAGAGATTATATATTCGGTTGCTAGACAGGATAAGTGGATATCTTCAGCGACGGTGAATTAAGTTTTCACCGGAAGCTAATGTACTGCTTAAACCGCCCTCTGACCAATTTATTCTTCGGGCCGCATCCTTTCCGACCCTTCATTCCCGTCTGCTTTTCAATGCAGATGCGGGACCCGGCGAATTTCAAAGTTCCTCCCGCTGTGTTCGTCCCTAAACACACTGTCTACTTATCCCCTAATTTAATATCGTTATTTTTTCATTACACGAATACCATATAAATTTAAAATTAATTCTATTTCTATCTGTTCTCGAGCTTCGCATCAGCTTCTCGCTTCATACAATCCATCAAGCTCCGGTGGGCCAATTACTTGAAGTTTTTCACATGCAACGGCATATTAACTGGGCCACTCTATGGATCTCGGGTTTCTTGCGCTTGCGAGAAAAATAGCGATCTCTTTTTCGGAGGTGGGGGGTGGGGGTCGGAGAAGGTAGTGGGTCGGGGTGTATTTCACAAAGGGAGGTTCCAGCGCCTCTGGAGGGTCTTTTACCTCGTAGCAGACCGGATAAAGCGGAAAAACGCTCTAGGAAGTAGTGGCGGGAGGGGTAGAGAGCTGAAGGGGGTTGCGTCAAGGGGGTGGCTCGTCGACAAGGAGGACGGGTGGGCCACTTCCTACGACGATAAGTTAGGAAGGCGCCTCGCGGATGTTCGCGCCATTTGCGCGAGCGCTGCCCGAGATAATACAGAGCTGATAGACGATACCGGGCCGCGATACGGCTTGCCGGTTCGCTGCCGCTGATGGACATACACCGTCGTCGTTTTATCTCATCGCGCGATACGCTGACGTTTTCGAACCCCCCGTGGCTTCTCCGCGATCAAACGCATCCCCCATACCCGGCGACCTTCCGAGCTTCAGATTTCATAGCATTCGTCTCCTGGATGTTGATGAGATGTCGGGATACCAGGGTTGGCTTTACGTCTCGATGCACGAGATCACGGTGCATCTTCTTATTTAACTCCGGCACTGCGATCCGACTATCCCCGAACTAGATGGAGACGATTTTTAACGGGAGTTCGGTCCTCGGAACTAATGTGAAATGGTCCATTTATAAGGGTATCAAAATCGTGTACAATAATAATCCTTTACGAGACACGAAAGTAAATAATATCTCGAAACAGATAAGAAACAAGTTCCATCAGAAATTGCGCATTGTTCTCTATTCCGTCGGTGTCCGCGCAATGCAGCTACTATTCGCGGGTGATAATTAAAGTTTTATAATAAATTAGAGAACCGTCGGATCGCGAAATTACACGGCATATTCTGCATCTAGATGGGGAGGGATCTTATTCATCCAACTGTAGGGAAGTTGCCGGTAACCAAAGGGCGCTGCCACTGGTAAAAAGTCGCGAACCACGGGAGAAGCCGGCGACGAAACAGAAAAGTAGAGAATTGGGTAATTAAGTAAACATGGCTGGCGCGTGAGCCCGTTATTGGAAGACAGAGGGAGAGAAAATAGTTGATTCGATATATTTCATTAGTTTCGAAGTTAACAAGAAAACCAAAAGGGCATGGAAAACAATTTTTGAAAAAGTGTACAAGTAATCGATCGGTTATTAATTGATTGAAAGGCAACGTTTAATTTAGAAACGCGATAGAGAAGGGATTGCTCGGGTTTGCCGTGCATTCCGGGAAAATTGATTTCATTGAAAAAAAAGAGTTTTCGTGGAATGCCACTCCACTAACAAGCAATGATCCTCTCGACGAGAAACGCTTGTAGCTTCGTTCAGCCGGAGTCCGACCGTCGAATTTTGCGGAGCGCAAGCGAATGGAAACGCTCGAATTAAAATAATTGAGAATATAAATGGAAGGCGTTGGGACGATGCAAAAAGTGGTTAATGAATATCGACAGATCGTTGCATAATAGAAAGTAATCGATGAGCGAGAGTAAAAATGAAACAATTCCAATATATCTTCCTCTCTGAGAAAAAATGTCAACAGTTTCGACAGTGAAAACAGAAAAAGCGGGGAAAAGAAATTTCACTTTTTTTCGACTCAGTCGACGCGCAACGTCCCCTATTAATAAAATCCGACGGTAGTTTAATCCCCCGAATGAATTCAAATTCCGGTCCACAAACGCAAACGACTCGCGGAAAAAGGAAGGGAGGAAAAAAAGCCATGGACACACAAGGACGTACACACGAGAAAATTGAAACCGAGGCGGCCGATCGATGCCTTTTAAAGCATTCCACTGTCGGCCGGTTAAAAATTGCTGCGTTGTTATTCTTTTTTCTTTGTCTCTCTCTCTCTCTCTCTCTCTTTCTCTCTCGGCGAGGCGCGAGGCGGCGCGAGCAAGGGCAGACAGGGGGTGGAGGAAATAAACTCCTACGAGGAAATCAGGGAATAATGAAACATCCAGGGCGGGTTCCGTGACACGGGCTGGAAACGTGGTGCCGGATGTTTCCAGGTGTGCACGAGGGGTTCATCGGCATGCGCACGCATCGCGGTTACGCCTCGGGGAACCTGTTTGAGTCGACTGGCAAATTGAAACCGTGCCGGCACGGCACGTCGCGTCGTGTCTGGCGGCGCGCCCGGAACCTCTCGTCGAACGTATTAATTCGACCGAAACGAATCAAACGGGGAGAAAATCGGACCTAAGATCCTGATCGATTGCGAGACCCCTCTTCACTCGCGCCGCCATCTTCTGACACGTTCTGCACCTTTCTCCTTCACCTTCCTTTCTGCGCAGACGAATAATATTACGTCCTATTGAAAGTACAAACAGAGTGTTCTGTGAATCAACGTAATTCGTATTGAACGAAAAAATACTTTCGCCATGTGCCAGCAGAAAAGTTTCATCCTATTCTTTCAAGTGTTCTCTTGTTCTTTGCATGCTGTTTTCACCTTTCGTCACGACCTTTCCCGGTGTCCGGCCCTTTCGCTTCCCACACCTTTGCACTTTCCGGATTATCCGGCTTAGCCGGAACTGGCGAAGTCACCGAAATCTTGGGAACTATTTCCATTCAAGCTGCGATTGTTTTCGTCTTTTTCTTCGCTTCCTTTTTCTTGTCCCGGTGTCTCCGATACGTGGCTCGAAACAGCAAGAGGATCTTAATGAATTCTCTTTTTTTTCTCTCGCGTGCCAGTCGATATTCGTTGTATAATCGATAACTCGCAGTCCTCGCAGTTTCTCGATAGGATTTTCGATGGAACTTGTGTTCCGATGGCGGTAAAATTCATTACATTTGTAATTAGTCTTTGTTTGCGGGAAGCGCGTAAACATTGCCTGAATTTCATTAAATTCCCGGCGATTATCTTGCGGCTTGTTCAACACCGAAATATCGTTATTCTTATTTGCGACATTCGATACTCGTTCGCATCGATAATATTGTTTGAACAGGTTCGTTGAACTGTTGTTTCGTGCGATAATAACTCGAGTTCGCTTTTATGGGATTTTGTATTTTCCTAGTGTATTATTTGTGTTGTTATTTTTTCGAGGAGCGTACCGAAATGTATGGAAATATTCAGACTCGCGTGCGATGTGGATAACAAAACTACTCAGCCATGTTCTAAATATGTAAAAATACCGTTGGAGCTACTCCAACCTGGCGAGCAGATGGCGAATAATTAGGCGAATGGTGTAAAATTTACATCAGACTCGCATTACTAGCTTTTTAGGTTGTCCGTCGAAACGTAGCTGAAAAACTATTATAATATTCCGGAAAGAATGGTCTCTTTCATTTTCTTTATTGTAGAACGACTCTCGCCTGCTTCAGATTACGTATCGGGCTAAAGTTGTGCTAATGTTCTTTGTAACTCAAATTATAGATAAGCTGCGCGTCTAGAAGAATGTTGAAATATTTTATATTCCAAAGAACTTTTCAGAATCTACAAACTGCTTCATAAGAATATTACTTTCGCTCCGAAAATAAATTATACGACTGAAAATAAAATTGTAATTCAATTGCCGCAGAAACTACATATTCCAGAGACCTCCATTATTTTTTAAGATGTGCTTTTTAGTTTTCATTGATTGCTACTGCATTGTCGTGGAAATGCAGCAGTAAAAGTTGAGATTGGGGGCCGAGTAAATTAATTAGACATGTGTGAGGCAAGTAGAAAATGTTGGCGGGAACACGAACGACATTCCTGTACCAGCAGACATTTTTAACTTGAAAGTAACGTTCGGTAATTTGAGGGGATTTTCCAAAGTTTATGGCACGAAGGTTTTCTGAACTTACCGTGAACGTAATTCCGAAGTTGGTGAGTGTGTTCAGGGGCCAGGAATCCGGAAACTAATTGCTTGGAACACTAAAACGAAGCAAACTGTGAAAATCTCGAGCACATTCGTATCATAACTTCGCGGAAAATTCTTCCCCTTAAAAGTTCTAAACATTTCCAAAATAATATTGTATCGACATCTCATTCCCGATCCCAATTTAACCAACCTTTTACCGCAGATATTTAAACAAATTCTCATTTCAAACGGCTTGACAGATAATCAATATTTTAACCAAGAAAATCAAGAATTGTTCAGAATCTATATTGAATTTTGACGAATTGTTATCCAATTAGATTTAATTCGATACAATTTTCAATATTCTCACTAAAAGAAAACTGTGTTATTGTTATCCTGTTTTAGTAAAATAAAAGCAAGCTCTTTTCTGATCGTTAGAGAGGTTTAATTAAACCATTGATGAATCAATATAATGCAAAGATAAACATTGTTTCCGATCCTACCTTTGGTATCACAAACATGCAAATTAATTTAATACAAACGGTTTGTACGCATTTCAACCGAACCGCAGATAAATTATTTTCTCGTAATTAAACGCTAACTTTGGTCATATTTAATTTGGAAAGCAACACACAATAATTACTTAAACTGTGCACGTCGGTAACGGTGTCAGTTGCAATAAATATGCTCTTGCGACTGCAAATGCATTCTTTTCAATATTCGAGATAAAATCAACCCTTTATTAAAAAATATTTATAAAAATACAACCATCGAGGTATTCGCCATTATTTTTAATAATGCGTGTATTTAGTAGTCTACAAAATGAACTAAATAATATTTATCCTGTACCGCAGTATCTTTGTACGCCAAATAATATTTTCTTAGCATCAAGAATAATTCGTTCCTTATTGTTAGTGAAATATCTTTCTTTCATCAGAGGAGATTCGTTTTTGTACCGAACAATATTTTTCCAACAATGGGACATTGTCTAGCAAACGAGATCGGGATTGCACGAATCAGATTTTATTATCAAGAATATCCAAAGGTCCTTATCATTTCGACCGTTCACCGGTACTTCGAAAATTACTCTATTCGAGGATACAGCACTTGAACTTCCGACACCATTAACCGTTCAGGCAGTCGCGATTCCATCCCGCTCTTTGTCGCAGTTCAGACGATCCGATAAAACTTCACCGGCTAAAAGTACATTTATTTCTCGTCGGAGAAAGGTGAAGTAGGCGCTCTGCGGGGGTGGCTGGCGAGCTGGGCATTATTTCCGCGGTATTCGTAACAATCTGTCAGCGTGAAAGAGGCGGGAGGGTCATTACGAGAGAAAGGAGAAAAAGGAAGATTTGCGGTGAAGGGGGCACGGTGGCCTGAGAAATTAGAATGTATAGATGCGACAGACGAGAACACGGAGGTCCTGCTTATGTACAGGGTGTCTGTCGCATCGGAATCTTCGATACCTAACCTATTATCGAAAACAGCAAACAATGGCAGAGAAAAAGACCAAAGAATTTGGAATGACCTATAATATCGTGACCGTTGTTTGACTTTGACTTTCAAAAATAAATAAATATAGTTACGAAATTTATTTCAGCTTTAACGAACCAATAATCAAACTTGATACACCCAGTATCGTGGAACGGTTGAATCGATAGCACAGCTAACAGCCATAAATCCGAGGCACACGTATCAATTTGTCACCCGATCGGCGCCATTCCATGTAGAAACCGGTTCGCCGATTTTCCGGTCCGAGCGAAGTCCCAGAAATCCTCTTTGACGTTTCGATCGTCAAAGAGGTCGACGAAGAAATTCACGGAGAGGACGTGCAGCTCCTTGTTCGAGGCTGGTTTCAAGCGAAAATTACGTTCGAGTGCCCAGAGAAGCTGGAGAAGACTTCTGTCTCGCAACTGGCTTTGATTATCAGTTAAGGGAAGATTATGGGCGCAAGCATCGTTCGGCGTCATTAGGCTTAGCCCCTAATTAGCCGTCTAACCTCCCCGTCGGATATTAGGTTGGTACGTCATCAGAGAAAGCTACCCGAGACGTTACAGCTAGAAAGAGAGAAGGCAGCGAGACACAGTAATTCGCACGCGCGAAACCAACAACTACGAACGTTCCGATTGTTTTCCGATACCGGGCACTCTCTCATTCTCTCTCTCTCTCTCTCTCTCTCTCTCTCTCTCTCTCTCTCTCTCTGTCCCTTTCGCCTGCAGCTAACCCGTTCCCGATTCCTGTCTTCGTGTTTACACTTTATCCATTCCCTGTCCCAGGTTCCGATGCCCCTTATCTCAGCCATTTTATCTTGCGCACATGCTCCATCTTCTACTTCTACGCTTTGCTCGCCCAGTCTCGCGCGACTTTGTGATTTCGTACCCTTCGACGTGTTGCTGTTGCTTCTTTTTACAGTTTTTTCTTTGCACGACTGTGTACAAACATTATTCTTCCGACGGTTTTTCTGTTCCCTTTCTTTCTGCCTTGAGAACACCGGGCTCTTGTTAACGTTCGTGAACCTTCCTTCGACTTGCAAATTATGTATCCGCTTACTACTGTGATTTTTCGTTAAAATAATAAATTTCGATTTATTCGGGTATTTCACGGTGTACAGGAGTTTCGAAACCTACTGAAAGATTAGTGTAATTCGTTTTGAAATAGCATGTAAAACGAGAACTAAATTATTAAAAGTAGCATTTCCGTGAAGCAGCCAGTACAGTATTCCCCGAGATCACTCATCAAAGAGTAATCAGCGTTCTGAAAATCTTCACGATCCCCTAATCTGGCCATTGTCTGCACCGTATTCAACTGGAGATAGAAGAGGGAGAGATAGAAGGAGAGGGAGAGGAAGATAGTGGAGCTAATAAGATGCTTGTTTCTATAATGTTCTCTTTAAGTGATAAGCAGACCTCGTCTCCAAGTTGGCCTGAAATTCAAGGAATTCGCATCGCCGAGATCCTTCTGAAGATGCAATTTGCACCTCGAGTAGTAGCTGCACAGATACACCCCACCGTCCTCGCCGCAGCGCTCCTCCCCGGCTGACGTTAATAATACTAGGTACTAATTTAAATTCCTTTGATCGTTAACCAGTTCTGATTAATTGTGTTGCGCCATGGTGACGTTCGGGGGGCCGCCGCAGAATGAATCGATACTTTACTCCTGTGAATGGAGTTGTCCGCTCCCCTCCAAAACTCGAGATCTTCTTCTGTCCAATCTGCGCCGTTCAATCTTGCATTCGAACCAGATATTTCGAATTGGACCGTTCAATTAAACCCGATAGAAATTTAGAGCTCTAAAGAAATGCCTCGACGAAATTCGTTACATTTAACTAGTCGGGAAAAATACAAGATCCCGAAGATGTTGGAACACTGCCTTGATCATTTTACCTTCTTCCGCCCCTTCTCGTCTTCTTATTTAATCTATTCGGATCTAAGAATTTATTCGTTATTAATACGTCTAAAATTATGTCGAGAATGTTGTACTCTTGTCAGAAAAAATAACAAGCAAAGTATTCCAGAAATTAAATCCAATAAAATCATTTTGCGGCATCCGTCCGCGAAATACTTTCGTCCCACCCTATATAAAAATTATTTTTCCTAGTTTCACGTTTTTGTCTTCCTCCGTATCGGAGACTTCTGCATCTCCCACCTTTAGGAAGGCTTCATCATCCTTCAGTCACCGTTGCAGAACTCGCAGTGATTGCAACTCTCAGCATCGTCTTGTTACAACCTCTCATCCCTCTGCGCAACCCCTTTTCGTCATTCAAACGTCCGACGTATCTCCCCAGTCCTTTCTTTTCTCGTTTCCGTTCTTGTACCTTTACCTTGGACCTTGTTTCTTCCGGTGGTCCTTGTATAAACTAACGAACCCTGTTCCCCGGCAGTTCCAACCCCCTGATACGTCCCTACAAATAATCGTCAGCGCGAGGTGAGACTGCCGGGGTTTAGCATCCAAATGGTGGCAATTTGCAGCAGGTGATAAAGGTGATAAAGGTGACACAGTGGTTGCGAGCCTGCTACCAGCCGCCTAACGCTGCCAGCTACACGGCCACCCCTTTCCACAGACTCACCCCTGCGAGGTGCTAAGCTCCTAAATAGCTACCCCCTTCGTCGGGTTCGGCGAGCGAACGAGAAAACGGCCTATAGAGCCAGGAGATAGGTTCCAGTCACAGGACGTGATCGAGTAATTTTCTCCTAGACGGTGTTAATATACTGGGTGGCCCGCAACCAGTTATTCAGACCATCCTGTTGCCGAAGTACTATGATTCACGAAACTACACTACCCTGATAAATTAACGGCGAACAGAGTGACTGGGACATTTTCACTGCGACTTCTAATTCTCAAGGAGAAAATTTTCAAGATTAACCCCTTGCCGTGTTTTAACGAGTCGCGCTCGTTTCACGAATTTTCTAAAAATTCGAAGGAGGCCTAAAAACGGAAAAGGGGCTCTGGAGAACAATGTTCCCTTGGTCATATTTCTCGCAGATGTTTTCCGCACGGAAACCAATTTCGAATAGAATATTGACTACGGAGAACCTCTATACGGAATCGAACATTACGCGTTTAAAAAAATATAAATTTTCTTTCCTCTTCTACAATATTTTTAGGAATAAAGACGTTTTAATCGCTGTAACTGTAAAGCATATGATACGGCAAGGGGTTAAAAAACATTTCCCCAGAAAATCTTCAATTCGCCATTTTCACTAGCTCCTATGACTGTCGACATAGAGAATAAGTAGCAAAAGGAGAAATAAATAAATAGAATCAAGTGCGATTGTTATTTTGTTGAATGAACAATAGACTGAAACTCGCGTTCATGATCGATTTATCTCGATAGACAGTGTCGCGGCAGTGAAGATTTTGACTGGAGGAGTCTCGGTGAATTCGCGGAATCCAAGAGAGGGGAGGATCGCGGTGGCACGATCGAGGTCGTCATCGCGATGACTTGTACGCGTCGCGTCGTGACGTGGAATGGAAGCGGAATACGAAACGTTGAACGTCGTCGCGGGGGTTCGCCTGACGTGGCTGGTTGCATTGCGCGGGATTCGAGGTTTTCGCGCAGCGCCGGATACTCCCGCGGGAGGTGAAAAGTTCGCGAGGCATCCCATTCCCCGAGGGTCCCGGAACTGCAAAATGTTTTTGAGAGGCGAGAGCTAAGGTCGGGGCCGGGTGGCGTGTTGCTCAAATAAGAGCGACCAGGCACGTAGCGACGCCGCTGGAAATTTTCCCGCGGTCTCCTTTTCTTTCCCCATCTCTCTCCTTCCTGCCACCCTTCATTTCATCCCACCTTTCATACTTCTCGCCCCCGCAATATGTTAATTCACCCGGAAACTGCGAAACTGTTGCGTCGGAGGGCGAGAAGGGGGTTCGTTGGAATTGCTTTACGAGTTCATTTGGTTCGGTGGATGAAAACACGTAACGTCGTAGGCTTGATGACCTTGTTGCCTTGAAAATACCCCGGGTCTCCGCGTTTATTTCTAGCAGCCACAGAAATGCTGACTATTCAACGCGAAACGATCCTTTTTTTGCAAGTTTTTGATGCCTCGGGGGCTTCATTGGCAACACCGATGTTAACGAGACCTTGCATTATGCGAGATAAGGGTGCAAGCATGAACGATACTGGGAAAATGGGACGAAGATTTCAGTTTTTCCTGGTTTTTCCCTGTCTGAAATTAACGGTCGTTAGATCGCTGTTTCGGTACAGTAAAAATACGACATTCAATATCTTTACAACTTTGAATCGAGTCCGAAATGGTTAAACGAAAATGTAAATAATGATTCAAACAGACTTCCGATTTCGCAAGAAAGAAATCGTATGTTTATTTCACGGAAATGTTTACCAGGAATGGAGAAGGCGAAATATTTTTCACGATAGATGATTCAAGGCGGGTGCTGCATTGTTTGCCCAAACTAACTGCAGCATCAGCAACTCGCAGCCCGAAATTATTTATTTTCGGATGCTCACTCAAAGTAAACCTTCACTTTCCCAGAAGTTCCGATCGCTAGCTGGCGATGTTTGCGTTTGCGATACTTAGTTAACCCTTAGACAAGCGCCATAAGCTTATTATCAGCGAAACAAGACAGGCATAATCGCATGTATCAACATCGAATTTCTTCTTCAAACAAACCAACCAGTGTAAACATACGCTAATCCGAAACAATTAATCGAACTTTCCACAGAAAAATAATGAACTAACAAGCGTAAGCATGAAATTCTATTAGACTTTACGCTATAACAAGAAAGAAGTAACAAAATTTATGACTTAATAAAAGCACGATAAGAATGTATACACAACGATTCAATTAAATTTGCTGAAATTTCATTTAGAATTTTCCGACTAAAACCTAATAAATAGCAGCGCAATCAACCGTCAGCGAGTATCGATGAACTTGAAACGATGATCGCGCGGGTCAAAATTTTAATAAATCTGCATCGCTGTATCGTTGGTTTCATCGGTGGTTGCAGGGTGGCGGAATAAATTTCGAAAAATCACAGGTAACGAAATCCCCATTAATTTCCTCGTAGGAACAATAATACCGCATTCGGGCAACGGTGAAACGGGGACGTGACAGGGACCGTCGGAATTGAACGATTTATTCGTCCACGTTAAAGCTTCCTGGGTCGATTTAAATAAAAATTAATTCATTCCCGTCGATTTTTAAACCGTTCCCCCGGTGAATTCCGCTCTTTTCACTCGGCTATCGTGTGGGTAGGTGGGTTTCTTTTCTTGTTGGGTTAATTGCCGCAGAAATTCGATCGGGCCGCTGCCGGCCCGATTGATTATTCGCAAATCTGTTCTTAAGCGAATAGAATCGCGAAAGGCGCACAACCGCGACGGTAGCGGCGGTCGCTTTCATAATTTCGTGGATTTCGTCCGGTCGCATTAATTAGTGCGTGTTCCACTGCGACCGCTACGCTCTCATTAAGCGCGTGTCGCCGGCCCGCGTCGCGAAAAACCGAAGCTTATTTGCGAGCCCGCGAATTTACGCGACCCCGCTCGCGAATTGTTCGCAATACTCGCGTTACCCGGCTTATTATCTGGTTGTCTCTCTACTCCTCGCGGACCACGGTAGTTGCTTCGATTCTTACCCTTTATGTTTAGGAAATTGTCGCAATCGTAATTTTCCGAATTAAATTACCGTACCGTTCCAGTTAACCCTTAATTGGGCGCGCTTAAAAAATTGCATATGTGGTCGCGTGGGGTGTTTAGCACCTCCAATTTAAAAAAAAACACGAAATACATGCAAAATCAGACTTTTATTAATGAGAACATTTGAAATTACATATTGATCAATCAATCAACTCAACTTTTAAACTTCTCTTTAATGATGATTAACAGCCTGGAAATCTGCTTTGGGGTGTACGACACCCCACGCGACCAATTAAGGGTTAAGGATTAATAATTTTGTCTTAGCTATCCACTGCGAGGGTAGCACGGTCAGGACAAGTAGAATCAACTAAGAAGCGTAATAGTAATTGGAGGCGTGCTTTGCAACGTTCCCGCTAGTAGCCGGCACCGAATCGCTTTATATTGTAAACACGGCCAAGGGCCGATATTTGCAGACGCAAATATTGATCGATCACGATACACGGGGGGAGATTGGCGCGAGCATGATCGATGGGATATGTATTGTATTTGAAAGTTCCGGGCAGTGGGATTTCGGGGGTTTGAACGGGGGGATAGGCGCGAGTTACCGAGGAAAATTTCGCGAAATTCACGCCCGGTAATCGGCTACTAGTTTATAATTTTTTTCCACCGTTCGACTGAGCATCGATTTTCATTTGTCACCGTTTTATTTGAGCCCAGCCGGATTTCTTGGACGCGGTGTTCTTAATTAATTAACTGAAAACGCTGAACGGAAAGTTTTTTCCGAGACCGAACTTTTCCGGCGGCGGCACGGCGCGGCGGCGCGTAATGGGCCGCGAATAATGCAACTGACGATGCAATTTCATTCCCGGAAACGAACCGCGGCTAGCTTCCCTGCGAATCGTTCGTCGACCGGCGCCCGGTAATAGATCTTAATATACAGTGATTTTACCACGCTATTTTTATCGGTTTGTTCTGACTTGTCCGATCGATTTTTGAACGAAGATAAACCTATTTGTTGCCGCTGGTGTGGGCTCTCGCAGAATTTTTGACGTGATTAACACGCTCCTTGTCGTTTTGTCGATCCATTGGTGACGGAATTATTTGTTTCGTATTTATAATTACAGAAAAAGTACTAAAACTTGTTGTTTAAACATTTTTATGTGGATCTATTATGTTGATCTATTGTTACGTTTCCACGCGCATTTTTCGGTATCCGATGCGTTCTAAAATTAAAAAAATGTGACATATTTTGGATCCTTAATCGGCTGGGCCCTTTCGATGGGGACGAATGTAACGGCCGGTTTTAAAGTTCGTAGAGCAAGACTTCGAGCCGGAAGTGAAGCCGCGTAACCTTTACAATACCATTTTTCCCGTTAGATCCGGAGGAAATGGACTCGCTTAAAAATTTAGGACCTTCCGGTTGAAGCACGGCCAGTAGCACGGCGAGGCACGCAGCGGAGAATGCTAAAAACGCATTTAAGTAAAACTTTCACGAGAGTTTTTCGAGCACTTTGGTAGGAACTCCTTTTATTCGGATTCCTCGGCCGTTCTTTGGTTTCTCCGCTTCCGTTCCCAGTTGCTTTCCCGACACTGTTACCGAGTTTAATCGCAGAGCATCGCAACAATATATCGCAAATAAATGCCCAAAATATCGTTCGGTTCGAGTCGGAAAATGAAAATTAAAAATGCAATTGCATTTTCGAACGCTTCTGTAGCCTGTGAAGGCACAAATTATCACAGTGTATTGGTTCGTTGCTTACGTAACATCCTATTTCAAAATAAATGTCCTCAACATCTGTCAATATTTAATTACAGAGCATCGCAACAATATATCGCAAACAAGTCCCCGAAGAGTCGTTCGTTTCCTCGAGAAATGAAAACAGCCGTGTAACGAAATGCGAGTCGCAAATTGTATACTGGGCCGCCATTAGCGAGCGCTGCGATTGCGAATATTTTCGTTTGTTTAACAATCCAGCCGGTAAACCAGCACATTTTTCGGTTATACAAGAAAAATATTTACCCACGGCGAGTTGCGAGTACTCGCCTCGTTGCATCGCGACCGCCCCAGCTAACACTCGAATTATCGAAATTATTGTTCCACGTATGCTACCGTGGTCTGCTATACGCACGTAAACAATGTTGCGCATCCATTACGCGGCCGTCTTTATTAAAATGCATCTGTTGCGGGTTTTACGCTACACGGTAAATTTGATTCGCTTCTACCCCGAGCGAAATTATCATTCCTCGTCATTTTGTGCACACATCATTCGCATAAATCGCTTATTCAATTGCTGGCTTTGCTACGAGTCCCACCAAAAGGTGATCCACTTGGATCTGTAATTCTCAGCTTCTATACGTCAGACATTTCTAATGTGATTAGAAATAAAGTACACGTTCGTTTATCAATGAACAAATCGTGCATCCCAATCGATATTTAAAACCCAAACTCTCGGTCATCGTGTATTCTTTTGTCCCTGGATGTTCGATAGCGACGTAACGGAAAATGAAAGCCGTTGGTCAGATACGGCCTACACAATATACAGAGGCGTATCAAACAAAACCATGTGTGCGACAGAAGCACAACTTCCAATGCAATTTCGTCGTTCTTTTCGGAGCCCTCTGTGACTACGTTGACGACACTTTGCCGGGGTCGGTTAACGGTACCCGGGTGAGAAATTAATTTTTCTCTAAAGATTTCGTCAGCCGGCAGCTTTTGCGCGCACGAATCCTTCGTGAATTAATGACACCCCCGCAGCCCGCTTCCAAGGGCGAGCCCTCTTGTCACCTGTGAAGAGAAAAAGAGAGAGAAGATCACGTTGCAAAATTCACCGGAGCTCGATTGAATTTGCATTCAAATACGTGGACTGGCTATACGCCAGAAAGGACGAGAGCCTTTTGCCGGCCCTTTACCAGACCGCGCCCATCCTTTTTCGTCCGTCCTGCACAAAGAACATTCGACGATGCCATTATACATACAACCCCCCACACCTCACCCTACCGTGCACCCTTTCATCCTGCCGTTAGCTCGTCCAAACATGCCCGGGGAAAAAAAGAGCCTCTTCCGTTTTCAACGGCTTTTCCCGCGTACGGAGTTAACCAAGCAATTTTCAAGGTTATGCTTCGTCAAAACGCGACCGAAAAATTGGATTCCCTTTCGCCGTACACAGTCTTGATTTTTTACGCGATGAATCGTCGTTCCGCGGCACGAATATCTTGATACCCTTTGCGAGCCGACTCGAACGCGATCAGATCAAAATATGTGAGTCTGGAGCACATACGCTAGCTCCGAAATTTATCGGAACATTAATGATATATTTACACAAATTTTCAACCAGTTCTGTATAATATTTGCCAAAATAAATATATTTGTTGGTTCATTCCTCGTATAAATTTTTCTGTAAAATAGGTTACATATTGCTCGTTTTCCCTACCAACATCAAATTCATCCTAATCAGCAACGAAACAGTCGTACCTATTCACGAATTGCGAATTAATTGGCACGGCAGCGATCGGCTCGGTGTCTGCGAATCGCGGAATCAATTTCGAACAGAAAGCAGATATAATTATTGCTTGTGACGCAAAATCAGCAGCGTCTAGAAGCCGAGGCACGAGACTTTGAGCCCTCCCACGCGAATTTGAATATAAATTCACCGACTAACGAACTCGGCCGTTCTCTCTGGGGATCCTCCGACCTAAGAGGTTTCGAGATGCGATCGGGTAGGCTGTAATTCACGGTTCTAAACCGTGTAACGCGATAAAACCCAATAGCTTTATATTCCTTTGGAAAGAAGCCGACTACGCGAAGCGTCCGGGGTTTGAGCTCTCTCTCTCTCACTCTCTCTTGGTGCAAATGGGAGAATCTGCATGAATGCATTTCCGTCGAGTCATTTGGGAACGGTAAACCACGGTTGCGCAAATAAATTCGATCGGGCCCGTCAAGTGTCTGCTTGCTTCATCGTTCTTCTTTTTTTTATATAACTATAACTGTGCTATATAAAATTATGTAGAAAAATGATCTGGAAAACGAAAATACATAGTCAATACTTTTACGCTAACCTAACGCAAATAAATACAATAAATTAGAAATATTGAATGTGTGGTTCCTGTAAGAAAGGAACGGTATAAAAGAAAATGGGAAACGTAAATGATGTCGTAAAGAGGTAAATGGAGTGTAATAGTTTGTGATAAAGTCTAATAATTCATACAGGGATGATTGAATTGAGGATAAGTTAGGTAGCGCGTTGATTGGCTCGCGATTCCGGCTACGTAAAAACACGTTGGCGCCATTATATGTGCGAATTTAGTGGCGCATTGAACGCCACGCTAATCACGTCGCTGTGAAACGCGGCCGCTCGGACAACGTGTTCGCCGATTTCGATCGTCGATTTTAAGAGTGACGTGTTCATAACGGCGCTACGGCATTTATTCGCGGTGTTGCAACGTCATAATAAATTATTCGCGCGGTGACTTTGCGTTTCGTTCGCAACGTAACACGTCCGAGGGTGTGCGGTGACATTGTGTGTTCGTGGACCGTCGTCGAACAATTGATAATTTATAGGGTTGTGTTTTGTCCACCGGCATCGAAAGCTGGGGAATGATTTTGGTAATTATCAGCCCCCGACAATACTGCCACATAATGCTAGTTAAATTTAACGTTAAATTTAAAACTAACTAATTTCTATTGAAAATCTCGGGTCTATAATAATTCTAGAAATATATTTTGCGAGAGATCGTTAGATAACCAACGAACACGAACAACTCGAGTTCCCATTTTCCATTCGTCGACGTTGCAGATCGACATCGAACGTGGCAGAGGGAAGCCTTGCGATCCTTCATACGTAAGATGCCGGCTTCCGGTGCGATGCACTTATTCGCATAACCGCGGCTGTCCATCCCTCGGAACGAAATCACACGGTTCAATTTCACGGGTCGGGGATCGCCACGCACGTGAAATTTTCCCGGCGATATGTCGATAGAGGAAGATACCGGACGCGGAAAAATGCGCCGCACACGGCAAGGAATATCGATAATTGCTCGTGGGGAACCGATCGCCGACCCTCGGAATAGCCACTGTGCCACCGAGGGGCCGCTGTTTGAATCCCGACGTCTACCTGAAGAGTAATAATCGGCCGTGGAAATCGGCCATCACCGGGATCGATCGCGCGAATTATTAAAACTTGATTAAACTGCAGCGCCAACCCTGCTGAAAAATAAATCGAAATTATTTAACCGGAATTTAGAATCCCAAGCCCATTCCGAAAAATCCGTCGAAATTTTGTGTTCCACAACTTGACTGAATATATTCTAACAGAGTTTTTTCATTTAGGTCAATTATTACGATTAATAAAGAAAACTGAATATTGGTCCTCGTTCTCGAAAAGTTAAATTGTTTTGATCTCGAACAATCTTAACTCCACTAAGAAATGTCAAACGTCCCTCGACCCCCTCCAAATTATATCCAAAAGCGTCCCAAACAATCAGATTTCTGACCAACGACCATCAAATTAATTTTCCCAGAAGACCATTGCCCTAACATTTTCCCGTGTGCCCTGTGGTCACGTTTCTCCCGAATCATCAAATCGAGCGTTTCTTCCACGGCGGCAGCGACAATCCGGTTGATTTATCGACGCCGTTGACACTTGACCGGCAATCTGCGGCAATCGATACACGTCCCGTAGTAAAGAGAATAATCGCATGATCATTCGGCGACAACGACGTTGTCCGTTCATACTTTTTCTCTCTCTCTCTCGTCCATAGATCAGAATTCACAGTTTCGCTGAACGATTGACAACTTCTGCGCCGACAGAGTCGAACGAATCTGTAGGATCGTAATCAACGAGCTGAAGGGGATGATTGGGGGCCGGTGGAGTGTCGGAGGGAACCTGTCCCGAATTGGTACATAGAATTCGAGGTGTCGGGGCAGCTCTCCTGCGATCATGCGAAAAAAACCGGGCTCTCATCGGGGGTGCTCTGTTTTCAACCCTCTTTCGATCCCACCCCCGACTGCGCGGACGGGCTGGGGAGCTATTCTTTCGTTGTTCCCCGTTTCTTTTTTCCGATTGAACGTTTCGCCGGGGGGCGGCTTGCGCGGTAACGGGATCGATCGAGTACTTCTCTGCCGTTTTCCCCGACTCTGTTTTATCTTCTCCTGGTGTTTTTGTTTGCTGGGCGGACGAGGCTTAAAGCTTAAAGCGCTCCCTGCTTAAATCCGACGCCGCGCCGCGTCGGCGAGCGAAAACACTTGTGGGTCCGGGCTTGTCTCGTTTTGTTCGGCTCCGCCCCCGTGTAATTTATTTCCGAGCCCGCTGAAACGAAGTCGCGTCGCCTCGCGGGGTGAGAGAATTCGCAAACCGGCGCAGCGCGGCGCGAAACCCTGGAAAACGTGTGCCGGCCTTTCTACGTTTCTCTTTTTCTTTCTATGTACCTCTTTGTCGATCTTTCCGGGTCTTGTCTGCTTGTTTTGGCTCCGTCAACCGCGACGGGAAACCCGCGGAAATTAACGACAGAGCTCGCGTGAAATGTTGTTCCTCGAAGATCTACCAGCACGGATACCTCCACTCGTGTTTCATGATGCTCTTTTGATGATTTATATTGACCGGAACGGTTCGTGTGAACATCAACCACGCGTTCAGTGTGTCCGATTTTTTGATGATCTCTGCTTGGTGATAAAACTAGAAATAATAATAACGTTTCTTTCTTAAAAATTAAATTTTGTTCCAGCTAATCTGAACGACGCACCGTTCGGCATGTAATTAGCATAATTAGTGGTTGAGTAATATCTCGTTAACACTTATTCCGGTTGAATTTCTCGGCAAACTGTGGTGAATCAGACTTCCATTTCGTTGTCAAACACCGTTATCAGACTACTGTCATGCGGTGGTCATTTTCAGGAATAGTTAATTACACGTTACATCTTCAAGAATTATAGCAAGATTAGGTGTTCGCGTATTAATGTGTTCCCGTTCCAGCTCTAGCAAATTGTATCGAGCAATATCGAATTAATCAGTCCTTATCGCGATACGAGTTTTCGCGAGATGTGCGCGCGCGGGTTTCGCCAGGCATCGGATTCGCAATTGCGAAGGAGGAAACGATATCCACGGCGCGCCGTATAAAGCTGACTATATCAGACACGCCTGAGGATTTATGTTTGTATAGAATTGCAGTTCAGCGTCTGCCGGCAGTGATTTAGTTTGCATTGTCGGAGAATTTACAGCTGCCCGAAATACCTATTTTCGAAATTGACCTTCAAATCGAGCGTGGAGGAGTCGGCGCGTATATCGATTGATAAGCAACAAACCCCAACGTTGGACGTGGAAGCCGCTCGATACATCGGCAAATATTTGATCGTGTGTGTTTGCGGAGGTGGGATTCCGAAAACGTTCGTACGAAAACAAAGCTCGGGAAATCGATGCGTTCGACGGAACCGGTTAATTTCGCAATTCCTGCCCCGTGATTTCATACGACACGCCGCGCCGAACCGTTTTGCGAATTGCCACCGTTCGACATTATTTTTTTTACCCTGTCCACCTGTTAATTAAAATCAATCTTGTTACGAAAAACCGAAGCCTTACAGTATCGGCAATTAACACGAGGGAGATTTACGTTGTTTATATTATGTATGAACATTCTGGATGCGTTGGTAATGAAAATATAGTGGGTGAAACTAAATTTTCTTCAATCCTTTCTTTCAAACAGCTAAAATCGACATGCTGGTAAGACATCGAATCAACAGTCCACAATTAAAAATCACTTCTTCATCCCTTCGGCTTTCCCGATAGTATACTTTACGCAAGCACTGCGAAAGAGTTTCCCGGCGAAAACGAATTCGCCATTTGAGCAAAACTTACGCGGCAGAGGGGGGTGAGAGCGGGCAGGAGAGTCGGAAGTTTTCGAAAAAGTAAAGAAATTAAAACAAAGAAAAAACGGGTGGTTCGTTCGGGTCCAGTTTTGGACAGTTAGCTCCGCGGAACAGTCGGGGAGAGTGGATGGGCCATAGCAAGCGAAAGAAGGGTGTAACAGACGCGAGGGCGAGGGCGAGAGAAGGTTCAGCCCCAAGCTATCGACTGATGGTATGTAGTAGGATAGGATTAGTCGACCACAGACTAAATTGGGTTTCTGTACAGTCGCCTGCAAATACTTCCTGGACGGACACCATGCTCTGGCAGATACAGAGAACGAGAAAGCGAAAGAGAAAGATAGCGAGACAGAGTCGTAGAGAGAAAAGGGACCGAAGGTGCCCGGAAACCGAAAAGAGAAATTATCCCTCTCCCCCTTTTTTCCAATTAAACCCGGTGTATCCTTCGAGCACGGTTACCAGCACCGCGCTCTGCTTCCTAGCTCATTGAACAAGAACGTTTAGCCCCGTGGAACTTCCGGCGAACAGCCCTGCGCTCTTTATGGCGTTAACTATCCGGGTGCCAATTGCATCCAGCACGGTTCAATTTAATTTTCCAAAGGGTTTCGAATCGGGCATTTTGATTAGCTCGACTTGCCCAGCACGCTACGCTGCCTAGCTCTCTAGTCGCGTTTCGGACTCCGACTTCATTATTTGATTGTTGTGAGACTGTCGCCGCAGTAATTAATGTGCTCGGTGTGCCTGCGCTAATTTCTGATCGAACAGTTCGTTGTGGAGATAGAAGCGAAACTCATTTCCTGCTTAGGATGACTTTTCTGATAGCATTTCGAGAAATGCACACATCGAATATCATTTTTCGTAAGATATTCCTGATAGATTAAATGTAACGTTGCACAGACTGGGTTCATCTAGCTGGCTAAAAGTCAATTTCATAGAACTACCCCCAGGTAAGAAATAACATGTTACTGGGAGAGCCAGGTAGTCACTCGAACCAACCCCATTGTTCATAACGTATAAATTGTTTTTTTTAAATTAATGTAGGAATTTAATCAGTTTTAAGCAATACAAAATTTTGGCCAACTAGATTGGCCAAATACCAGTCTGTGCGTTGTTTGTAAATGTTTGTGCGATTTCATCGTCGAGGATCTTTTTGCGAGCCCTCGCAGCCGTTTTTCGTGGCGAATCGTTTGAAAAGGTGTGCAACCAGGCATACGTAGGCGAGTCAAGATGGCATAAGGACTACAGAATGTCGGCGTCATTGCCGGAATAACCCGATATGGCATCAGTACCGGCGTCCCGGAGACCGAGTCGTGTTCAGACACGTTGATGCGACATAGTTGCTGGGGAACGCTCGCGAATAGTTTCGCCAACAATTTTCCTCAGTATTTTACCGCCCTGCGCCGGAACGACGTCGTACGTGCTACCGGTAAACCGACGCGGAAACGGCCGAGAAGCCGCATTGCGTGTTTTCGTCCTCGTTCAAGAGGGCCTTTTTGCACCTTTTCCCAAAATACCACAGAAAAAAGATGCCGACCTCGGTTCAACGCTGCCGAAACGCAGTCCCAAACAACGGGGCACGTTCAATGTTCACGGAAAACGTTGCGCTGATCAGCGATTCTTTCGTCGTGGTTCTTGCAGAATGTTTTAGTCGATTGGTTTGCAACTCTTGAGCGAAAGTGTAAATATCGAAATGTTGTTGGGTTGGAGTGAATCAATAGCGAATGTTGGTAATACAGGGAATGCATTAATAGTCTTCCGGTAAATAAAGCATGAATTAAGTGTATTTGGTAGGCGATCGACGATTACGTGTAGAAATGTGTCGAGATATCTCTCTGGCGGTTCAGCGCACGAGTACGGTTAACAGAGAAATTGCCAGCGATTAATGGGAATTCCGGTGTTAATGAAAGGAACGATGTAAGCCGCCAGTAGCCTGGCGCAATTAACACACAGAGCCCCATTCGCGAATTTCTTAGTGACAGCGGGAACGGGTTACACAAGCGGAATTCCAAACTGTTGTTTTGCTTGTGGCGTGCACAGAGAGCCATTATAAATCGATTAACTTATCATAGGCAGTCTTGGTCTCTCCTCGAAACCCAATCCAGTTCAATTATTCAGACGGTTAAACTGTAACCGACTAACTCGTCAACTTAGTTCACACGTTATGCACCTCGGGATCGATCCTGTCGTGTAATCGATGAAACTGATTAGCCGCGTCGGGTTAATAGTTATCCGAATAAATCGATCGAGTAATACTATTGGCCGACCGATTTGCCCTTATAATATCGCCTCTCCGTCCTGTAATTAGTTGATCGTGTGGCCCGATCAATTGACTAATTGATCGGTCTGCTTAACTAGTTAATCATGCGACCACATTTAGGTATATTGGTTGTCCACCACTCGAAAAACAGACATTATAGCTTTGATCGACGGCTTATGGCAATTAGCGTGACGACTACAGAAATGCTCGGCTAATTTAAGGCTTCTTTTTCGAGAGAATCAGGGTCGATTTTGTTTGCAAACTGCAACTGCTATTTGCGATTGAAAAGGACTGTATATCGCAACACGTTGAAAAATATTACCTACAATTTAGAGCATTAGGTAGAACATTATCTCAGTCGTAGAATATTATCGCAGTTTGCGAGTAGAATTCGTGGAAGTTTAAATAAAGCGATTTAAATTAATTTATGAGGATCTAAAAGCATCCGCGCAATCTTGCCATGGCAGAGTTGAATTGCAGCTTTTAGTTGCAAGAAAGCAAGTTCGCAGTTCCATTTCGTTATGCGTATTCCTTTTCAATATCACGCTGTGGAGTTCAAGAAAATTCCGCTTTCAATGGATTAAGGTCTCTTGAGCAGTATTTAATAGAAATTTTCGCGAAACAAAGCGAGTAAAGAAATATATATCGCAAGCTCTTGTAATCATCATTTGGTAAAATCTTGCAACGGAACATTTCAAAATATGTAGGTGACGGTAGAAAACAATCTAAAAGCATTCGAAGAAATGGTAAATTTTCACTGGAACATTTTGCGCGAGATAAAAGCGCTATTTCTCTTCTAACTCACGAAACCATTCGACGCAAGCGTACCATAAGTTCGCTAGAACCAAAAGGCGCTCGCATCCGCGACATCGCTTCGAGTAAATAACGCGCGAGAGACCGTAGAAAAATTCGTTCATCCCGGGAAATATACCTCTCCAGTCATATTTCCTCGCTATTCGTACATACATTATCACCGGTAGCAACAGAGGAAAGCGCCGTTATCGCTGCGATCGGTCCTGAACACGCTCCAGAACACGGTTATTCGGTCGGAGCCGCGGCAAAAGTTGCGCATGTTTCATCGTTCGTCGCGGATCGGCCTGGTCGCCTTCTATTTCCAAGTCAAATGCAGGTTTCGTTCGGACGGGGAACAGTTCGCAGACCTTGCCGCGTGGAAAACGCACCTTCCTAACTCGCGAGCACGATTCTCGTGGATTTCGCGAACGAGAACCGTCTCTCAGAAACGCACGCGGCCATAAAATGGCCCACCAATGGTATGACAGCCTTTTATATTTCTTTTTTTATCGTTTACATCCCTTGCGAGTGTTTAACCCTTGCATTTCGACCCTCAATTCGAAAACTTCGTGTCACAGAAAAAAAATTAAAAATTCGTAGTCTTGAAATCTGGAAAATTTTACGAAGTGTAACAACGCGTGTATTATCAAGCCTGCGACAGATGTCAATCCGATGTTTTTAACTAGAATTGACCGTCCTCTTGTATCCGCGTACAAAAAAACTTAGTCGAGTCACAGTTTCGATTTTTTCGGCGTTCGTTTCCAAGTTTCCTCGCACAATGGGCTTTGAATTCCGCGCGACGGGAAAGGATGGCGAGTGTAATCAAAAGTTCGAAAGCTCGATTAACGAGTGACAGTCGGCAGTGCATAGAAAAGTGCGCGACGAGGGGGTACGGAGAGAAAGTCGAAGAAAGTCTGGGGACGCGATGGAGAAGTATCGATACGTCTCGAGGAAATAATATTCCTCGCCAAAGAATTCGGCGGGGAATAACTGCGTTTTTCACCCTTTCCACCCTGGCCCCGGAGGCTTCGAGAGTTCGATTCCATTTGTGTAACCATCTTCGTGTCCCTGAAGCGGAGCGGAGCGGCGCCGAGCAGAGGAAAGCGGAGAAAAGAGGAGGAAAGCGACGCGGAGTGGAGAGGAGAGCCCGGGAGTTCGAACGAGTATGGCGCAACCATTATCGTCATTATTATCGTTATTATCCTTACTAAGCAGCCCCGTCGTTGAGACCCCTTTCCCCGAATCCTCGGGAATCCACGAAGAATTTATCGGGCCGGAATACCGAACGGGAAAAGCGGGGACGGGCCGGCGAGAAAAAGGAACGACGAAATAACGGTACGCGACCTTATTTCGAAGAGGTATTTGCATGGCTCGCAGGTATTTCTGTACGGGGAGAACGAACCTGCGCCCGGAACCCCGTGGGAGGAGAAAGAAATTGCGTTCCATGTACGACGGTCACCGTGCCACCCCCTTTTGCCTTGTGCCCCAACCCTCTAACCAACCCCCTTGTGGATAACGAATTATATCTTTACGTAAATGGGAATTGGTCGATTTTCTTGCGTGCGCTTGGATCTTGTTGTGCATGGGACACTAGTTGGATTGTCTTCCTGCGACCCATTTTGGATTGTATCCCAACCCCCAGACTAGCCGCGATGCGGGAAAAGAATTACATCTTTACCTAAACGGGAATTGGTCGATTTTCCTTCGTGTGCTTGGATCTCGAGTACCGAACAGTTGGATTGTATTTGGGACACCCACTTTCACTGTCGACTGTTTCAAATGTAACATCACGATCGGTAGTACCTACCACTATTTCTCAAGCAGTCTGCTCTGGAATTAGGGAGTATTTATAATACGTACATCGTACGTATATCGGTACGAATTAGAGAGGTTATTCGAGCGAGAATTATTCAATAATTGCGATAAATTGTGTTTCACTTCCGACATAAAAAGAAATGGATCGCTAGGATAATTCCAAGAGCACAGCGTACAGTAGAGCGAAAAATAAATTTCAATAGGAAACTAAAATAACTTTCGACGGGATTTAATGGCACCCAATTAAATCCTACATCGACTGCACAATATAAAAGGGTTCGAGAACGGATAAGCGTTTCCTTTGAATCTCATTCGTGTTTCATTAATGTTCCATTCGATTATCAGTTACGTTTCACCTGCGATCCAATTTTGTTCACTTCTTGGTTTCAATTAATTTCTGCTGCTATTCATGTAATTTGTTAAGCATTGACATTGTTTAAAGCTGTCGGATCGTATATCGCATGTTGCGAATCCGCGTACAATTACGGTTACCAAAAAAATTGAAATTAATTACAATCTGCAAGCTCAGCCCTGTCGGGTAAACATATCGTCGTATTAAATACATCGCATTGTTGTCGAATCGATTGATATTGATTCTTGTTGAATTATCGAGAATAATCTATTATAACTTGTCATGGGTCCGCAAATTTAAGATTTACTCGATCAAAGAGCGAAGAGGATCGTTGGCGAGGGGTACGGAATGGAAGTCCAGCATGATCGGACGTAATCCTCCGGGCGCGCTATATCCTTGCGTTTCATTGGCACGATAATAATTATCCGTGGCGGGCATAGCTCGAAAATGTAGCCGTGGTCGTGGCCGAACCGTTTCGTCTGTTCGGAACTGCGCGCGATACGGAATTGCGAGCATTCTGGTCCGCGATCGCCAGGACCGGCACACCGTGGCGGGATGCCGTTTACGCGCAAGGCGGGGGACAAGGTCCTGGTAGAAATTATCCGGCATTTCGAAACCCTTGGATTACCCTTATCGCACGACCCAAATTCAAGTCCTTCCATTCCCCGAGCGGATTACCAGGCCGCCCTCTCGCCGTCGCGCCGCTGCTGTCGCTCGCTAACATTCCGTAGAAATCCCAAACCTGAAACATCCTGCGAGGGTTATGGATACACAACAACAGTCCTATCCGCGCTCCTCATCCTCCTCCATCTGCTGCGATCATCGTCCGCGAGGATAGACGCTTTGGGAGCGCGGGCGTAGTTGTTGCACACATGCGAACTCGTATTGGAACAGAACATGAGGGGTTGGGAACGATCGCGGAGACACGGACACCTGCATACATATGGGAAGTCATGTTGCTGGCTCTGGAGGATGTACAGGGTGTGTAGAGAGATTTGAAGGGAGTTAATGGCTCCGGTGCTGCGGGCTTTGGTCACCGGAGTTCATAAATTGCTTGGCCAGGGGTTGGACGATTCGAATCTATCGCGTTTTCGGTGCTGGGCACTCGGGTTCGTAGTTTGGAAACACTTCTGTCTCTCGTAATCGAAGCAGAGAAGAAAAAACGAAATAATACTTTGAAGCTAATTTGTGAAGCATGGGGTTAACCGTTACTTATCTCTATTTGAACAAAATTTGTCCAGAAGCGACGGCGTGCTAAAATTTCTGGCGGAACGCGAGAGAATGCGGTCCCCTAATTTTTCCAAATACGATTCGATGCGTAAAAGTTTTTAATTAGTTTATGGAAAGTGGCAGTGCCGGGAACGAAGGCAGCCGGGGAATGTATGGAAATTGGGACACCGTGTACAGAGGATCGCTAATAGGTGAGAGGGTACACATGTAAAGCTCGGAGGGGTGGTTCGAGGGTGGTTTGTGGGGAAGGGGGGCGGAACGCGCATACTCGTGCCAGACGGAACCGCTCGTACGCACTCGTAAGCGCACACCGGCGCGGCGAAGGGGAAACGGAAATAGAGGCATATGCAAACGTACGCCGTCAACGAGGGTATTGTCGCCGGTCCCGTTGGCATTATTGGATTAAATACACTCGAGTATCCGAACGCGGAGACAAACGACTGGCCGCAACGAAACCGCGCTTGTCATTCGTAATTGGCCCGATGAGCAATAATGATTTTCGGTCCGCTTGTTGTAATTTAGCCTGCGGCTCAAAGCGAACGATAAAATCCTGTCCTTCGGCATTGTACATCGGACAGCGTCGCTACGCGAACGCCAATTGACTGGTATGTCAGTCGTGTATGGCTTTAAACAACGTTTCACTGTAAACATAACATTCCGCCGCGCCGTGTCGCCAACCGATTTTAATGGAATTAATTAGAACCGCCAAATCGAGCTCCACATTTTTCAACGGATATTTGCTTCTAATATTGTTGTTGTCTCTTTAAAAATGTTTACCAAAAATTGTAGAATTTAAAAATTAGTATTATGGTCTGTTCGAGAGTGGTCAATCAAATTAACAAACGGGATCAGTCCAAACAATTACAATTCCAACATGCCAACTGCAGCGCATGGCCTTTGGAATGTTATGGTTGAAATGTTAAAGGGCTTACGCGCGAGGCACACGAGCTCGCATGCCAACCTACTTAGTAATTATAAAATTCCTGTTCTCATAATTTGCTACTTAAACATTAAATGAAGACCATCCAATTTTCAATTGTATTAGTATACGTTTCTTGTACTAGGATACAAGAGATTATTAATTAAAATACTTATTGCGGTAACGTATACATGCGCGAGATCTCAAAGAGAAACAAGTCAAAAGCCTAAGTTAGTAATCTCATTCACTCAACGCACGCGTATGTAACTTCCAGCGGCAGTAACTACAATACGTACATCGCTGATTAAGTAGTATGTGGCCGTATAATCCAGACATACTGACTGCAGCATTAAGCTTGATTCACACATTACGTTTAACTGAGAACTGCCACCGGCTTCTATCTCTCTTGACGAATGCGCTGTCTGTTCAGAATTCATCCGACAGAATTTCATAAATTTTCCACGCACAGTAAAAATGCGAAACGCGGTGTCTGTTACGCGCGCGCTCTCTTTTAATTCTGGGAATTCTCCACACTTCGTATTTTTCTGTTTTCGTATAAGAAAATCCCTGTGGAGTATCAGTTTGATCGATGAAACGACGCTTTCTAAAATCAGGTCTCATTGTAGAATTTTGCTTTGCGTTCACCGATGCATCGTAACCGGAAAGAAGAGGTAAAATAGCGCATCAAAAACTTCTTTCCGCTATATTAAGTCCGAGCATCAAACAACACGGCGAGGGTTTTTAAACAGCGCACAGCGTTGTATCGTATGCCGGAAAAGCGAGCACACAAAAGAACGCTAAGGATCCGCGTTCACATCTCATTTCCTGCCGACAATCGAGCACGCGCTGTGAATGAACCCTACGAGAGCGCATCGCGGTCCTCGTCGCTCGAATCTACACGCATGCATGGCAGCGGCCGGATGCACGTGTACATAAACACGCGTTGAATACGTAAACTTATCCCAAACAGCTGCTTGTGTCCCAAGTGGGCCGGCGCGGTCGCGGGCGCGTGCGCGGGGCTCACCGGAAATGGATGCATATGCGTGCAAACGAGTGAATTGCCGGTGGTCCAGTTGGCATTATTGGATTAAATGCGCTCGGCATTGTCGGTGGACGTCTAAATAGAAGTTCAATTGTTGTCCGTGGTCATGCGATCCTCGTTCGATCGTTGCGAATCGATGTTATCGAAAAAGTTGGCTATTTCCCATTCTTCTCTTTCCTATATTTTGCGCCATTGGAATCCTGAAGGTTTACAGTTAAAGGAAACGTCTATTATCTGGGTTAACAAAAGGGTATTTTAATTTTGAAGAAAATACGGATATGTTTGAAATTCAAACGGACCGAAACGCGCAAGGATCCTTTGAAACGGTTTCAAACATTCTCCAACGCCTCGTAACCCATCGGAATCCGACTCGCCTGCCGTCAATACTCGGAAATATCAAACGGCCGCGACCGGTCTGATTCGAGGTAACATACTCGCGGGGCACTCAAAGGAGCCATTTCGCGCACGAATCGGTCGTAATGCAATCTCAGACGAGCACCGCGCTGCGCCGCGCCGTCACGCAAAACAAACCTGGGGGCACATCGCGCCTCGTGCATCATCCCTAGCGCTGCGCACGGGACAAAGTGAATACGTTACTGGCTCGAAGCAGTAGTAATAACAAAGACGCGTGACTAGTCGCGTAACGAATACGATTTTCGAGCGGATGCGCGTCCGTTGATGGCTTATTCGAGTGTACGGTACCCAATAACACTAACGGGACCAACAATTCCCCTGTCGACGCACGTACCAATGTGTACCGCCCCCTGCAACTCCCTGTGACCCCCTTTTCATCGGACCAACCCCCGCACCCCCAAACTACCCCTTTGCCCACCACCCGCGCGAGTCGTTTCGATTCGAGTCGCGTTCACCTGTGCTTAACAGTGCACTCACGAACCGTGACTATTCATACGATGCGTTATGTTTTTCTATATACTCTTCACGCCCAACCCAGGCCCCCGGTCCCGTTACAAAACCATACAGAAAATCTCCGCGTTTCCATGTGAATGCCGAGTCGAACGGGCTTTCCATACCGCGGACTCCCCGTTCATCTCTCCCCGTCTGTCTACGCTCCTGTCCGGAATAGAAAAAAACACAAACAACGGGACACAGTTTCGAATAACAATTTTCCCGCAGAATTTCTGTATCAACGACGAACAGTGGGTCATCGGACGCTTAGCCATATCAAAACGCATTTTTCGAACGCGGCACCCGGGAGCAACATTGTTGAAATCTGGACCGACGAAAAGATTGGGACCCTCGATTATGGCGCTCGGGGATCCGATGGGTGGTAAACGATTTTTCGGAGGCATGGTTGGAAATCATTTTCTGGTGAGTTGTAATTGTGTGCGAGGGGTAAGTCCATTATATTATACAATTGCTCGTGGTAGACTGGAACTGATGGTCGGTGGGTTCGGAACCGGTTCCCGTGGAATTGGTCGATTTTGTTTTATTAATATCTGTTGCGTCGATACGAGGTAGCTCGAAAATAGCTGAGGTTAAGCTTTGCAATGGTGTTAGGGATTTGCATAGGTGAAGTTCAAGCTTGATGATGAAGTATGGTGAAGTGGGAGTGCGGGGGTGGGTGAAATTGATCCTGGGCTGGGCTCGGTTGGCCCAGTGTTCAATCTACTTTAGTTGGTTGCCTACGTGAGTATGGTCTGATTCCAATGATGTCAATTTTGCGCGAATGTGGAGTTCTAGAGACCATTGGGTTTGAAAAATCATTGTGCGGTTGCACAATGCGTTGTAAGGATCAAACCCTTTTATATCATTTTGCAAAGATTAATGACAAGAGCTATATGCATTATAATATTCGATTTTTATCGAAGCAACGGGGATCTGTTTGCGTTTCATTATGATGGAAGAAGTTTTAATTACAGAAGCTGCTCCAGCCAAGTACATTGTTGCTTCATGTTTGACCATAAAGGAACTAGCTTCTAGGTATATTATCGTAGGGGATAGTAACCGAGAAGTAATTTTATGTACACGGATTGGCTAAAGAAACAAGGCGTGTAAATATTTGTCCTTGCTATTCCCACAAGAGTGAAAATGGTATTAAATTTTCAAAGAAATAAATCTACAATTTATCGCATAAATCTAAATTTACGTTTAAAACGTTGTTAAAATTAAAGAATACACAACGAATGCAAGTTGCAATCGTCGATGCAACAGACGCGAAGCAATGGCGTCATGGTACGTTATTGGATCAAACATACATAACTGATCGAGTGGGTGCGAAATGCTCGGCGCCGATTATTATCTGCAAATAATCACGGGGATTTCGATTGTCACTGACTTTCGCGTCATGGAATTGAGTTTATCGACCGACGCCCGATCTGGCAGCGTTGTTTGTAATGAAACGCAAACAACTCTGAAGTTGAGGATCACTGCTTCGTCGTGTCAAACTAAACAGGGGATTACTTTGACTTTGGGATCAGAGATGACACTTCATTTGTGTGCTGATCTGACGGTAACCTGCAAAAATAGCGTGACAGTGGCACGATAGAATCAAAAATATAAGAGACACGATACCGATAATCAACACAAGCAAAAGTTTTTTAGAATCAACGTCCTTTATTCTTTTTCTTATACCACTTAAAGTTTCATTCATTTAACTAAACATTCGGAGTATACACGTACCGGATACCTATCGCGTTAAGATGTACGTCACCAGGAGAACGATCGTCGCTCTGATCGGGATTATTGGATTTAATGCACTCGAGTAACCGATCGCGTAGAGTACAAACATTAGCGTTCCTCGTTGGAACGGGGTCTGTCATCCGCAAATAGTCGACCTGGCTGTCACGATAGCTCAGACATAGTGATAAAGCGGAGACGAGCACGGTTAAGATATGGTTGACGAAATGTTCGCGTCGCTTACCATAAACAGGCGTTGAAAGCAGGGATCATTTTTCCTTGGAAAATGTTGTCGAAACTGAAATTCTGTCGTGTCACGAAACCACGCTAAAACAAATAGAAATTCCCCACGAAGGTAAATCTTTATTGTAAGTGGGAGAATTGTTTTTTTAACTGTGCAAATTATTTTTTACTTGCCCGTGACCTTGACAAACGACCTCAAGGACGCCAAAACAAATCGAGAGATTCGAAGAGTGACGGTTCCTTTTTCGAAAGGACACGATTCTCTTTGATATCGCATTTAATCGTCGAACACGAGACTGTATGCGTGTCGGTGCATCGAAACCACCGATTGCCACACGCGGTGACCTTCCAATTAGCGCCTTCCCGGTTCGCGAGAACCCGACGACTAAAACGGCCACTGGCAGGCCCTGTATTTAGGGATTATCGCGTTCTCGATTACCACGGTGCATCGGCAAACATTGCGTTACTTCTTCTGCGGTCGAACTAGACGGGGGTGCATTGCAACCCCTTTATCGCGTTAATAAACATGGCCGCAGAAGGGTACCAGCGTGTCACGAATGCTAATTAACCGATCTCCAAGTGAAAACGAAATCACCCACAATTGCCGTCTCCTTTGCTCCAGTTTGTTGCAATTTAGGTGGAAAATTTTACCGTTATATAAATCGAGGTTCGTATATTTTGTCGGCAAACAATTTTCAAATCCACCCGTGCAGTTACAAATAGAAAATGACGAGCCGAATTGCTCGAAATTATGATCATCCAACGAGGAACGCTTTAACCGTGGAAGTTCTTCGCTGCGAGGAAAATTATTTCGCCGAGGTAACTCGGTATCGAGTGAATCGGACAATCGGGGAATCGAATTAAAAAACGTTTATCCGTTTCCCGATACTGTCGAGGACAGCCGTCCGAACTTTCTTAAAACGCGACGAAGTGGACTCCGCCGCGGGTCCCACCCCTGCACAATGGAAGAGGGGGAACGAGAAAAAAAATTCCGAGAGTCGGAAATTTCTTCCGGCGTGCGTAATGAATTTAAGAGATCCATTAATACGCCGCGCCAGCGGGATGGATAAGAAGGGTGGACGACGAGGAGTTCGAGCGGCAACGATTGACTAACTCGGTAAAAAAGTCGTCGTCGTGAGACAGTCGAAGAGAAGACTGGCCACTGCATAAAACGGGAAACCCGTCGTCTGCGGGGGCGGTAGCAATTACGAGGCGCGGCCGGACAGTGTAACATCCAGCCCTGGCGAATTTACTTTAAACAATTAAGATAAGGGAGCAATTGGGGGGCACGTAAACGAGCCGAGTTAAGGGCACCATCTGTTCCCGTGAAGCGAACGGGAAGTGCCTGACCGTAAAAGAGCCTAATCGCCCAGCATCCACCTACCGAGCCACCCTCCGGCTGGTTAATTAACATTCGTGATGCGTCGATGCTTCCTCGCGGCCGTGTTTATTAACAGTGGAGCAGTTGTTTCGATCGAATTTACTGTCTGACGCGGAGGATAGATAACCGTTGAAGCCGGTAAAATCAGATTAAAATTTGTCGAAGTACGTATTTTCAAAATGGAGACAGACATTCTAACAGAACATTGACAGCCAGAAGTGTTAGGAAAGCCCAGTTCTAAGTATTTGTTTCATTTCTAACGCAACGAGCTCTCCAAGGAGATCAAACAGGTTTGGTCCCCAACCCCCGAGAAAATAAGCCATGAAAATAGAAATCCACTGATTTCCATTCCTCATCCAAGCCGTTTTGCGAGTAACAGCCTCGAGCTCCGAACGCGGCAACAAACACTTCTACCTCTATTTCTTCGGCGCACTCCCTGGCGTTCCCGGGGAAACTGCACAGTTCGAATCGAAGGTAAACGGTTCCACCTACATTGCGTCGTATCCCTGTCATAAAAATCGAACGCGCTAAGGGAAGGGAAAGGGTGTCGTTCCACACGGGCTCCGCGAAAGGTTAACAGCCGAGATATGGATTCGCGGAGTTAGTAGCACCGGTGTGCTTGCTGGAACCAGCGTACCGCCATTTCTGGCAGCACACTTGCCAGAAGAGATATTGGTGGGGTTGTAAAATTAGCCTCGGAACTCGCACTCACTCGTCCTGATCTAAGTAAGCAGGCTTCGCCGCTCGATTTTATCAGTCTTCTTGGAATCTACACCGGTACTGGTTCATACAGCAGGATTATTGTAAACTTACTCGACATTACATTCGGTTAGCAAGAAAGTAATTTCGGTATATTGAGATGAAAAAACCGAATATCTTTAACGAATAAATATTTTCTTGTTTATTCTTTTTGGCAAACGATCATGGAACAAAAGGGAAAATATCTTGTTCGTTACAGTTCATTGCTCGAATAGAAACCTGGGGTCTATTTCACCTTGAAATATCGAAGTTACTTTCTTGCCAACCTAATATAATAACTTTTGGTAGCCAAGACCGAATGAGGAACGAGTTCTCGCGCGAAAAGACAGCGCGTCGAAGCAATATGGATTCTCAGAGCAGTGGAATCAGCTGGAATTGTGGTTGTTTTGCTCGTCGTAAGTGGAAACGCAGCGTTCCTTCGCGACCGCGTGCGGGATGCGTGCGGCAGAGATTGCTTGAGAGGACGGAGCTAACTTCGTTCGGGTTAGCGGTGATTCGATTTACCTGGAAGGCTAGCCAGGGCCAAGTGTACAACACGCGGCAAGCCGGGACAGCAATATGTAATCCACTTTAACCACACACAGCCGTTCCCGCCCTCTCCCATACCACTTTCTCTCTGTAGAACAGCGTGTACGTGTGTACGTGTACATCACTCGGTGCCACACCACGCTGGTCTTCCACTTTTCCTACCCTCTGGCTCTCCTCTCTTGACCTAACACGGCTTAAGCAGTCGTAGCTACGTTCGCTGTATTACCATCAAACCGAAAATCGATTTTCATGGGGACCGATGCCCAAGGAATCGAGAAGGCACTCGACGGAATTCGACGAACCATGCTCGGGATGGTGACGGGTTTCATGGCTTTCAAGACCCGTGAAATCCTGCGAACTGTTCCCTGAATGTCGCTGGAACGATTAGGTTCGAACCATGTTCCACAGATGCTTGTTACGCATCTTGTTTCCATCAAATGCAAAACCATAAAACCACTTGAAGAAAGTAACAATACTGTTATGTTCGACTCACTAAATTGATTCGAGAAAGAAACGAATGTCTATATGGAAACAGTGATTCGAATGCAAGGGAAATAGGCTTCAGAATTGCAACGCAATCCTCGCGAATAAAATAATCTTTGCGAAGCAATCTCGAACAGCAGCACAACGCAAAATCAACGAAGATTGTTAAGAAGCCCGTTCCGCCGAACGGAAGTTTTCGATTAGAATTGTGCAAGGGTTTCCGTTCGCTTCCGCGCGCGGCGGAATGTTTAGAAGCTGCATTTAGTTTGAATCTCAGCGTTGTTCGGATTTCAGACGGCCAGCATTACGGGCAATTGGTATTGCCGCAGCCGTAGCTGCAAGTAGTACGTAGTCCCGGGAACGCATAAGACGAGCACGTGATTGAAATTTTCAATGGCTTCTCGCATTAGCTAGGTTCCGAATGCGAGCGGCGTGTCCAAATTTTTGGAGTTCGCGCGATAAGAACGCGAGTGCTCGGCGTAAAAAAAAGCAAGGAGAAACGTTGGAACGACGGGAACACGCCGTGGGAAAACAATTATAACGTTTCAGTGTTATTGTTGTCGTGAGATTTTATCGGAGTGTATGCGATTCTGTTTAGAAAATACTGATAGTCGGAAGTTATAGTTAATTGCTTCCCGCGAGCGTCTCTGAAAAACAAAATTTTATAACACGTTTTTTAAGCATAACGTTGGGTACTTTAGTAGAAGATGCTGTGATACCTTCAGATTTTTCTTCTTTATTTTGTTAAGTCCTTTTAAATTCGTTTTTTAGTGTACATTAAATATATAATACTTGTGTTGTTGTACAGTTATCGAAAAAAGGTAAAATGGTCATGTTTGACAGTTGTTAACAACCGAAAGACGAGTAAAATCTTCGAGATGGCAACACGAATAAAAATGGAACGATTACATCTCTGAAAACGGAGAAACAGGAGTAAAATGTGGAATCGTGGGGGTAGCTCATTCTTTTTCGGAATTCCCAAAATATAGTCGGAGAGGATGGACGAAATTTTTCGGGGTAGGGGATCCACAATGTAATGCGATACAGCTTGTCCAGGTATCACGAAAAGAATGGCAACCGATAAAATTTTCTCCGGGACTTTTATCGCCGAGAAGAAAGAAAGAGTTCCTCTTCCGTTCGATCGCGGACGAGAGGAATGAAATTTTCGTGGCGCTGCAGGCCACCGGATAAAGTCTTCTTTAATTTTCGTAGATCACCGGATTCGAGAGTATAATTCCGTTTAGGTTCGGGGGAGAGATTCGATTTATTCGGACGACCTGGGTCAAGTGTGTGCTGTCCGTTGCAAGCTGGGACAGCAATATGTAATCCATTTTACCCGGGGTCTCTCTTCCGCGCCGTAGGCTTGAAAGAACCACCTGCGAGCAGTTTCATTTATAATGGCGGATCAGCTCCCGTTTCTCGAACAATTCGCACTTAATCCTCGCCGATGGGAATAATTGCAACGAATTTGTCCTTTCTTTCTTGGGACGATGTTTCCTGCAGATAATGGAAGACTCATCATTTTTCTGGCGAAAATACATTCCATTTCGTAGGAACTTCTTGTAGATCTTCAACGCTTTTCCAGACAAAACAGAAATTGACGTTAAATGAATTTTCTCGGGTGATTCAAAAAGTTAATGATCGAGTATCGATTCGAAATTTACTGTCTTAAAAAAAAATGTGACTGTACAGAGAATCAAATTTATAGGAGAAAATATGTCCTAAGAGAGTACGGTGAACAATATCAGTATTCAACAAACGAAAAGCTAGGACCTGACCAATCGATACGGAATCCAATGCAACGGATACCGTATAGCAACGAACTACGCATTGATGTCACGACTGGTATCGGATACCCTTATCGTTGGTCTTACAGATAAATCGAATTGTTGGTAACGCGAACGACGTTATCCACTTTGTCCCCGTCAATCACGGTACTCTAGTACATTGTATTTTACAGCTGTGATTCGAGAACATCGGGATTATGGCCGACCGATGCGCAAGCGAAATCGGAACAACTGTAATCGGTATTATGAATACGATATGTTTACCTTTACACGCTGTCTACATTGCGAGGATCAATTGCCACGAAACGCTTTGCAATTAAACCAATAAATATATCAAACAATGTTTAACTTTTGGAAAAAACTTAATTTAATGCTATTATACAGATACTGTTATTAATTATTCGTAAGTTTTACAGCAAGGAGTCAATAATACGCGTAGAAGTACAGGGAGTGTTTTTTTTAATAAAAGAAGAAGTACTATTAAAGAGAATATCGAGGTGCCGATAATCAGGTTTTATATTGACATTAAGGCTAGCACTAAAAATGATAATAAAACTTTCAAATAGTGTAATAATGTAGGACTACGAGTACAAATTTTGAAGTAGTAATAGTCGAGGATTTCAGACATTATCCTCGGCTATAAACGCACAGAGATCCGTGACAACGAAGTCGAGAGGCAGCATAAAACTGCAATAACCGCTCGGGATCCTAATTTTTCTAAACGCTGATCTCCGGTTCCCGTGGAAATCCATTCGGACGGGATTCCGTCGCGAAACTTTTTACGCTTAATATTCATTGCAGCTCCTTTCTTCGATTACTATTCAAATGATAATCTACCGCGCGATTCTTAATGGGATGGAAATTCATGAGACGAGCGCGGGCGGTCGTAGTCGCGAAGTAAAGTTCACGATGCCGGTGAATGAGACGGGGGCCGGAAGTGAGGGAGGCGCTACGCTCGCTACCTAACTCGTAAATTCTAAGCAGCTTATGTTAGTCGCACCACTCGATCCTCAGTTACGTTTCAGTTTGACGAAAGCTGCGCAATTCCGGCCGGTGCAGTTACTGCAACGTTTATTCTTCGAATTTCTGACGTGATACCATCCAAATTCGCAACCAGTTGTCTGAAATTTCATTCTGGGCGGATGGAACATACTTAAAACTTCGATAGTCCGTTATTTAACTGCGAACATACATTTTGGAAAATTGAGAGAAAGGGGTACCATCAAAACCGTTATTGCAAAAAACATGTTCTTCAATCTATTACAGTTTCCATCGTATTTTCTGGGCGAAATTCACGTAATACAAAAAAGCAGATAAAAATGATGGTACTTCAATGAAAATGATAAATTGATGGGCGATTTATGGTAATATACCGCCTCGCCGCCACCCCTCCAGGGAAGACCAGTTCGTCTTTCTGTAATGTAATAAGACTGAAGGGAAGTTACATTGTCCAGAAAAAGGGAATTCAGCCTTCCAATGCGTTTTATTTGCAGTAAAAACCGCAAAGAATGAAAAAGCCAAAATTTGTTTTCAAGAGACCAATCGGGAGACATACCCTACAAAATGCAAAGGTTTCGTTCCGATTGGTCCATCCATCTCAGCCTAATGGGTGAACATACATAGAAAAAAAGCGAAACAAAGACACGTATAGATCGAATTGAGTAACCTCCTCCTTTTTCGAAGTCGGTTCAAAAATAATGATGCCATTTGTAGAAAAGTTGTTGATCGAGTGTGCAGCAACAGTTCATGATTGAGCAACGGCAGAGTTTGCTATGATGTGGGCTCGAAGTTTTCAAACGTGGTTGCTTGTCACTTGAAGGCTTCACTTCTGGTATGACACAGTCTGCAAACAGATTACTTCGTCGGTCGTTTAACGACAACTTCGGCGACGTTCTACCGCGGCTCGAACTCCTGCGAGCTGAATTCCTTTACGTACGGATATATCTTGATTGGAATCGATCTTTGTGTACCCGTCGTCGAGTGAACACGTCGGCTTCAGCTTGTTTTCAGTTTCAAAGTGACAATTGTTAATACTCCTAATTGACACAATGCGATTCTGTCGCATTTAGCTCCATGTCCCTGTCATTCTGATCTCAATCGCAACGGACTGCGGTTCTTACTTCACGTAGAGTAAAAATGTTCTCCCACTGGAAAAGACAGGAGCAAAATAGACATTCTTTTCTTTGAACGAGATCGAGGTGTGGATGTATAGTTTGTTGTAGGGTGATTCGTTTGTCAAAAAAGTACCCGTCGTTTGCAGGAAAATATTCTTGTAGTATTAACGCGGACAAATATTATTACTCTCGCTGTCTATACAGTAATTTTCCCTCGATATTAGTTTTCAAACAGTTGCACGCCTTAGTTTGTCGTCGCGGCATGAAGTTCTCACTGTGTCCGGACTTGTTACAGAAACTTTGAGTGGTACATAACGAAGGGAATCAGCGAGTGATTTCCTTTGTCTAAGACTTGCTTCTTAATGCAAAGTGGAGCCGTCTCTGATTAAGTCATGGTTACACCATGAATTATTGTCGGCAGCTGCTCCTTCTCGCGACCCCAATGCATTCAAACTAGCAATCGTTTCAGAATTCTTTTTTTTCAAACGAAAATATATGATTTCTGGTTACTCGGACACCTCCACAATTTTTCGAAAATCCACAATTACTATTTTACTTCTCTTATTAATGTGGATGTTCATAAATCTGAATGCGTTCTGGAATGAACGATTTTCATTTCGACATGATTAAAAGTCATGGTTAAATTCTGCTGCAAGAGTACGTGTATATAATGCTCGTATAAAACGTATTATAGTTGTTCAGCGAGTAGAAATTTACGATCGCGCACAGAAAAGATCAGAGTACTTCAATGCACACAATCGTACGATCAGATTCCACTGTACCGAGCACCGCAGAATGGTGCAATGATGGCTTTAAATACTGTTTTTCTATAAATATCTGTAATCCCAGGGGGAATAATAATTTTTCTCGCGGGTAGGGAACAATCGGAATCAAAGCCGTTTGTCACTGATTTCCCGTGGTTTTCATTTAATCCATAAATTGAGGCAAGTTTCGCGATTAAATTACACGACGTTAGAATTACGCGCCGCTTGTATTATTTTGTGGATAATTTCGGGGTGACCTACGAGTGTGATGTCTGCCGCGCGAAAATAATCGTCCATATGTTTGAGCTTGGTTGCCGTGTATGAGGGTGGAACAGTGGCGTAGTGTTCACACGACCTGAGCAATTCTTGAAATTAATTTCAAACAAATAATAATAATTCAGTAATATCTCGATAAATATTCAGCATAGTTGCGAATCGATTTTAACACTAAACCTACCACGAGGGGTCAAATGACCTATTTTAAATTTTATATTTGACAGTGATTGAAATAGTGGTAATTATATAGAAGAGGTCTGTCTACTCCGATTTTGATGAAATTTTAATATGTTATAGATTTCGACATTTTTAACAACTTTTTCCTCTTCCAATATAGGGGGGTCGCTTTTAGTTTTCGAGATATTCGCAAAAAACTATAGGCTAATGCTGTATTGAATTTTCGGTATTCTTGCACGGCGCGTCGCCTGTTCACTTTTGTTTTGTAAACATGTAGGGATGAGAGTGAAACCCTGCTTCCCCTCTCATCTTAACAGCGTATTTACAAAAAAAAGTAAACAGACAGTTTTGATGGTCGATAGGTTTAGTGTTAAGCGTAGATGGCGTTAACTACAATAATTTGATTATCTCCGTTGAATCGGATTGAACTTTTCGAAAGGATATTTCAGCGGCTACGCCACTGAGTTGGGTTTGGGAGAAAACGAGGATCAGGCGGAGTGGTGTGTAGTGTACACCCGTAAATATACCCCCCACCCATAAACACGTGCTGGTGCGGTGACATTAGGACACGAAAATGAACTAATATCGCGTCCCCAGCGTGCCTCTCACCCTCTCGACGACAAGTGCTTTCTGGGCGTCGCCCTAATTACAGCTGTATAATGAACTCGTGGTCGCAGACCAGACACGCGATGATTTCGTTTTGACGAATGGTGGCTCGGATTTCGGGGATGTCCGCGACGCAAAGCCAATATCAATTTACGGGATTGTTTGGACCCGGGAAGATTGAGAACACGTTTCATCGCAGTTTCCATACTATTCAAAACACGTGTCTAATTCCACGGGGTAATTTCACCCCGAAGAGTCAAAAACTGATCAGGAAGAGAAAAATAGTTCTTTCCAGAAGTTGTAAACTTTCAAGAAACGAATTAATGGCTTACCAAAGTTCCTCCATAAGTAACGAGACCGTTATTAATTATTACCAATTTTTTATGAAGTGTATGCACCTTCTTTGGGGAAAGTTTACGCGGGAGTACGAGAAGATTTATGAAGTGGTCGAACAAAACCGCGCCGGGTGAAGTCAATAAATAACGAGCGATGTTAATGTCACCGAGACCAGTGACCTGTTTACCTGTATATCGCGGTTGAATATTATCAGCAGGCTTTTCCGCTCTTAAATCGCTCTAATTTCCCGACGGACGCGCAGCCGCGGGACAAATGTCTCTCGTAGATCACTCCGGCGAATCAGTATAAAAACCTCTGTCCATTTCAAATTGCATTAGTCGCGGCAGGTGACGAGTTCGGATTTGTTCGCGCTGTTTCGCGAAATATTTATGGTAGAAAACTGGGGAATAAATAGCCAGCTGTAATTGAATTTTAATGCTTTCGCTGTCGTTCTGCGACGACCGCGCGCTGACAGATCCAACAAGCTTTTCCTCACCTGTCATCAATATGACCATCATCGTATTGAAACGGTGTACACATGTCAAGATGAATTTGACATTCTTCTTTTGGAGCAACGAAATCGGTACTCGTATTAGGAACAATGCAATTGATTTTTACGGAACATGAGAGATTGTTTCGTCATCTTTATATATGTATCAGATATATTTCTGACAATTTTTTAAACAATTTGATTAATTCGCTTTATTTTTAATTTCATACTGTAGCGTACGCATGGCACTAAACGATCAGACGTGTTAGAGGATTAATCACGAGGTTATACTCTTCGTCAGATAATATGAAGAAAAATTCTATTCCAGACTTCGCTTGTCACAAATTTTTTTAATTTAGAAGTTTCTCAACACTTCGCTCCATTGTCGTAACGATAAATATATCTCGCTGCTCTTTTTCTTTGCAACATTTTCCCGATTAATACCGAAAGCACGGAAAGTTTAGAAATGCTTCCAAACTTCGTGATGTTTCTGACGAATTTTGTTACACAAATATGGAAAAATATTTTACCAAAAGTTCACAACCCCGAAGACCGCTAGTAATAAAAAAAATAAAAATCCGTTTGTGCCGTTCTAAATTAAATTACGCAAAATATAATATCTCGCTTAAAGTATGAGCATATAATAAACTGGAAGATATTATAATTGTATTATAATGGAGAAAACGGTGTAATAATAACAAGACAATAACCAGCAAGTGTACGCTTGGTCAATTTTATTTAAACTTGCACAATAATTGCGCCGACAGCGAGCGTGAACAAAAACGAACCTACATAAATATTAAACTCCGTTCACAACGAAGCGAGATTTATTTACAGCGTTCTCGTCTCTCGCGAGAACGTTGTCACAGCAGAGCAGTATATTGGCGGAAAACATTTTACAACGCCCTCCGATATTCTCCACGTGATTGCTTCTCCGACGAAGAAAGCGCGGCGCGATTAAAATTTCATGATCGCCCTACCTCCGAACATGGGAAAGTTGGCTTTTCATGGGGAACTTCGTATCGACAAACACCGACGTCGATGTAAATTTTATTGCAACTTCCTTCGTGAACCTCGCGACAGCCGATGGGACGTTTCGCATCATTGCAATCGGTATAAATAAATACCAAACCGAAACGGCTGCTTAACATTAACTGTGTCTCGGCATTACATCGTCGTTCAAATTGTGTATGTACATAAACCATTCAATTGCTATTCGTTCCATTGAAATTCTATATTATTCACTCTGAAATCCGGAGGAAGTCGAATGCGTGATCTTTATTGTTCGGCTGTTTGTAGTCATCTAGTTAAGTGTCGAAGGTCCTACAGCTGTTCGACGCTCGCAAACTTTATTTGAGTTTCGTACAATTCTGAAATTTTCATGCATACGTTTCGTTGCTCGAGCTGGAAAGTTACGTTCAGCCATAAATGTAGATCCGCTACTTCATGCAAATGAATCATCTAAGTTTAGTGCCTTGTATAACTTGCGCTAAGTATAGGAATCTCTCGCAGCCGCGTTTTTGAAGTTTCTGGGTCACGGAGAGGTTTTTCGTAGCGTTTACGCAACTATCCGTGAACGGCTAGCTCTCTTCTCATTACCTAATTAAAATTTAGAAATGCACCCTGGTAGCAATATTCCATGGCCGTGTTAATCATATCGTCTCTGGTATTATTCGTTTGAGCGACTTTCTAATTACTGGAGCTTTGCTTAATGTGCAGTCTACATGTAACGTTCTTCCAGGATTTAAACATGTATTGTCAGATTTATGAAGTGTGCGAGAATCTTGGAAAGAGTACTATTAAGCCTAGAAATGTTATTGGTAAAAATTGAGCATTTCATTCGCAAAAATATTTATTGCGTGACTTAATCCTTAGTCGGAGAATTGGTGTTTGCAGTGTTTATGGAGATAGCAGAAGAGAGTAGTGGTAGTATTTCGGATTTAAATCGAAACATCACGGAGCCGAATAAATAGAATGTCTGGGGATAGGTAGACGCGTATAATATGCTCTTGTTGGAGCAAGACAAACATAATCGTGAATTTCGCGTGTGAGCCCGATAGCTAGCGACTGAGCATCCCAGCGAACACATTTGGACAAGGCCACTTGTGACTGCGGCTTGACCTCCGAAACTTTGCGCATTGTGATCCGGCGGGGGCTCGGATCCAGCCCCCGTTGTTTCAACTATCAACCTCGATACCTAACGTGAACGGAACCGGAGCATAATAAACAACAGATCTGATTCTCTGGTAACGGCGCGGCGTTGCTCCTGGGGAACGAGAGGTATCACGGCCAACTATTCTAGAAATAGTTTGCCGCGTGGAATGGTGTTTGGCCACGATTACCGGTGATCGTTCAAACATTCAGGATTTCCTCGACTAACGGGCCGCGTTTGTCTACCTTGAGCTCCACTTCTGGTGCATTTTCAAAGTGCACTTTCACGCGTTTACTCTCTCCATCGATCGTAAGTCGATTCCTAATCGTTACGACCATTGATCGTTGTACAGTTACTATATCTGAAACATCCTTATTCGTTATAAATACATATTTCTGCAATATTAATTTGCATCTGGAAATCGGCTTTCTCCTGATTTTTTATTGAAACAGTAACGATGAATTTTCCTTGCTTTTTTCGCGGACCGATGCGAAATTTCTCGATCACCGTCAAGCGTAGAAAGTGGTTGGCGAAAGGTTTGCGGGGGTGCGAGGATCTAAGGGAATCGTGGAGGGTCGAAGGGACTAGGGGGATAAAAGGTCTGAGCCGGGTTTACTCCGCGTCATCAGCGTAATTGTATGCGAGGGAATAAACAAAACTATAAAGCTCGCGGTTCGGATTACTTTTCCGCAAGTTTCCACCCCGTCCCTTGACCAAACCTCTGGCGCCGCGTCTCTTCACCCCCGACAACCCTCCGTTCACAGCCATATTTCCCCTTCCCCGAGCTATCGTTGCTACTCCTTCGAGCAGTTTCCCCCGATTCTAAAGCTCGGCTCTTCTTCTTTTCTTAGCCGCTTCTCAGTCCCTTCTCTCGCCCCTTGTTCTATCCTCCTCGAGAGAACGGGGGTGGAAGTTTATGTCGGCCTCCCTGTGTGTACGCGCGTACGTGCACCCGTGGCTATGTGTTTGCGTCCTACCACACCACACATAGTTTGCTTTTCTTAATGTGTCAAGACTGTGTGCGGAGAGACACACAACGAAATCTCAACCTCCTAGGCGGTTGCTTTTTATTTACTCCATTTCCTCCTTTGTTTACTCGAGGGCTCTCCCAACCCCTGATCCACCCCGCGCACCCTTCCTGCTCTTCCGAATGTTTTCTCCTTCGGTTTTCTTCGTCCACCCACGCCAGAGACGAGTCAAATCGTACGAACACCCTGCGCGAAGCTAACTCTCCCCTGTGGACGCTACCAGAGATTAGGGGATGATCGGATCTGGGGAGAAATTTCGGTGACCCTATGGGGGTTGGTTATCTAGAGCCGGCAGAGAAACAACAATTTGTCTATGCTATCCCGAATCGAGCCCCTCGTTACTGCTGACGTTTCATTTTTTTAGGATTGAGTGTATAGTATGAATTTAGGATAACGTCTTGAAGGGTGCATGGATTTATTACTTGATTTGTGGGGATTAGAGATAAACAGAAAGTTTGCCTTCGACGAGGATTTTTGTGGATATTGAACTGTTGATTAAAAGTTGGTAAATCTCTCGATTGGAAGAGTGGATATCCCTCAAAAAGCACGAAGCACTGTTCCAAAGACTATAGGGCAAAGGGTGGCACGCAGGAGGGTGGCAGAGCGCGTCGGTGGGGAAATTACGCGGTGCCGGAAGCAATTCGGCTAACTTTTAGCGTCGCAACTGGGGGACTTGGTCGGAATAGTTGGCTGGTACGATTATTCGCGTAATGAATATCGTTTAATTCATGGCGTACGCGCGGAGTATGGTCTGAGCCGGAGGAAATTGTATTCCGCGGCAAGATGTAATGCGCCGCGCCAGTGCGATTATGTTAAGTACGAGCCGCGCCAAGCTGTGCTCCAGCTTTTTAAAACCGTCTGGAAATACTTTTTTCCTTTTGCTTTTCATGCTCGCACCGCGCGCCGCCGGCGATCGTTACCTGTTTGACTACTAACAAGCTAGCTAATTTATTTGTCGCCTCCCGAACCTTTCAAATTTGAAGTGGATAGCGATCTTTAGCTCTGTGCCTCTAATACTCTAAAAAGTTTTTCGTTCGACGAAATGTAATTTGAAAATTTATTCTTGGCATCTCGAACATTTCTTACGTTACATATAGTTCCGCGGTCTAGAATTAATTTCACACGAAAACACTGTTATGGCCACAGAAAAAAGACTGCGAGACTCCGAAGCTAAAAATTGGGTAGCAGTTGGTAGTGGTAAGGGTGAACACTCGAGTGTGTACACTTGTCTCCAGCGCCACCCTCGGGCAGTAAAAGGGTTGGGGTTGAATCGAGGGATCCCGGAGGGCCAAGAGCAAGAAGCTCTCCGAATCAAAAGAGTCGAATGTCACAGGTTCCCGATAATCGATCACGCGGCCGCAAAGAAGGAAGTCCTCTCTCGTTGCTGGAAGAGGGGTTGTAGCAGTGAAAAAAGAAAAAGTGGAGAGGAGAAGAAGCGAGGGTGTAATATTCGCGGATCGATGGCTCGTTGCGGCTGTTGTAAAGCGTGCGTGTGCTCGAGGGTGCAGGAACGCGTACCACGCCTAACTTCACCAAGTCAAATAGTAGAGGTTTGCGGGAGTGGGAGCTCGGGAAGGTGATAGAGGGTTAGTCAGAAAGGGTGCGGAAGAGTTGCCTTATGCGGACTGAATTGTAAACCAGTCTGAACTTTCTGCCTTCTTTTCTGGTCGTTGCCCGAGGATAGGTTGAAGTAGGGTTGAAGGGCGACGGGAGAGGCTTCCTTCTTTAAATTACATTTGACCACTCGTTTGGACACCCTCCCCGTTCTATCTGTCTCTCCCTCGCTCTTTTCTCCTGTATCCGTCGGCCTCGATTTCCCTCTCGCTCTGTTTCCCTCTCCGTTCTCTCCCTCTGCTTCGTCCCTTTGCTCATTCTTGCTCCTTCATTCTACCCCTACCGCCACCGGCTCTTTCATTCCACACAGACCGAGGCAGGGAATTCGTTTACTACCACCCTTCCGTGCATCTTCCCGGTTACCTCCAGCGTATATTCTCGCTGGATTGTTTTGGCTGGAAACACCAATTGTATTAAGAAATAGAAAGAATGCTGGAGCGAGACGCTACGCTCGTACGTTTTCTTATGGATTAGTTCCGTACGAATTTTTAAAGCAATCCAACTGAAATTAACCCTTCGCCTTGCAACGAGACGGACTCGTGACGACGATTTCAGACAGAGAATCCACTAATCTTAAAAAGACGATGAATCTTTTTGATATTGGACCATACGATGTTACGAAGTTCGGAAAACGTTTCGCCAGGTCGGAACTGCAAAGAAAATTCTAAAAGTTCTTTTTTACAAGTTTTACATGTGGACCTATATTATATGTATTCATTCCGTGTCCGACCTGCTCGTTTATGCGAAGCATCCGTCCACGGAAACGATCGCATTACCGAATTGTTTTGAACACCTCAGTAATTTCGGCAGTAAACCGTCGGTTGTATATCAAGCTCCAATTAATATCACGAAAATGTTTCGTGAGCCATAAGTCCGAGCATGTTCGAGGCATCCCCGTCGGTCCGGTTGGTTAGTTATAGACTGATTTGATATGCCCGTTGATAAAAGAAAGGCAGCACAGATACTATCTACACCGTTATTTGCCCGGTCTTATCTGGTAAAGCGAACCGGCGTACCGCGGACTATAATTTCGTACGTATGGTCGATCGATATTATGTTTAAACAGTATCAAGCTCTCCTCTCGGCTCTTGCTTCACCCTTTCTCTCTCTTTCTCTCTCTCTCTCTTCGAACCCGTCCATATTTCTCTCACGTGTCTTTCATTCGTAGTCGCGAAATATTTACTTAAATTATCAGAGCATGTTACTTTAATTCGTCTTCGTTCGGTTTCGTCTATCAGTGGATGGGCTTGAATTTTGATCAACCCCTCAGACTTTCAATACGTGATTCAATTTTCCTTTGACCCCTCTCGACGCTCCACGTGCTCACTTTCCTTGTGTTAAATTAATTCTCGAGATTCTGTCTGATTTGGTTTGCCGCTCCTTCCACGGTCTGTTAAGTGCCCCGACGGCGCGGCGGTGCTCCGAATTGCCTCCGTTCCCATTTACACGTCGTTTCTTTCATGTACACTGCGGATACTTCTGCGTTTGTGCCGTCTATAAAGTTCTCGAATGGCTGAACATATTAAAATATTTTAGTGTGTCACAAAACACTAAAATATTTCTTTTTAATTTAATATCGATACTAACGAAAGAAAGAAACGAACGTTAAAAGCTGTTCGAAAGGTACACGAAAGTAAAAAATAATTTATGTCGGCCTGGTAGCTGCCGGGTAAGATTAAATCGCGTCAGGGTTAAATATGAAGATATGCTCCGCTTGTTCCAGCCGTTTGTAGAGCCCTTAAATCCTCCTGCCACCCGGTGGTAATAATTCTAAAGTGATAATAGAATTCACGAGACGTAGGGTCGAAATTCCTTCTTCTCGGATCATTAGATCCTCTTCTGGAATTCTTGGCAACCCCGGAAACTTTCTTTCGATTTCTTTCGATTCTCATTGGCCGAACTTGCCTCCATTGCAAATTATTATTAAACCGTATACCATCGGCAAGTGCCCAAGTACACCCTCCACTGATGGTAATCGGACACCTCTGGGCACGGAGGCGAACCATGAATTATTGAAAACTCTCCTCGTTGGAAATTATTCCGGATAGACCTTACGGCAACACGTCGATGCGTGAGTGCGTGAAAAAGGGGTAGGTAGAGGGAGAGAAAGGAGGGAAAATACGGGTGAGTTTTTCCCGGTGGAAAATTTGTTCGAGCAAGCGGGATAATGGGGATGCAAGAGGCGGGAATGGCCGTTTCCATGGGACACCATAACAAGGCTAACAAATCCAAGTTCCACGCTGATTGTAAAAATGCTCTCATCTCTGCTTTGTATGCACTTTCAATTTCTCGATCTCGACGCTTTTCAAACGTTTGTGCTCTTCACGCGAGCGTCAACAAGGATTTCAATGGCTTGTTGAATAAAACACGTTTCTTGAGTTTCATTCAAATAGTAAAGAATTCTTCTCTCCTTCTCTTACAATTTATAATTTCCCTTAAATGTACTTACACCTGTAAATATACAGTGACTCCCACTAATGTTCGGACACTCTTAAACATCCGATAATTTTTTAAATATTGTACTATATGATTTGCACTTTGTTGGGAAGCCAGAGCAATTAGTTTGCTACAGGATGTGAAAAAGATTTTTTCAAAAATTTCAATCGATCGGAATTGTAGAAAAAATACTAACAGTTACATTTTACAACTTTTTTAAGTGGGCCAATATTGAAAATTTATAAAATACCTTCTGTAGATCTGTGTCAATTGCAACGAGCTAGAATCGTTTACAGATGGTAAAAATTTCAAATTTTCACGATCTTCGGCCTATAACTGCAGTAAATCCAAGGATTCTTATAACTTTCAATGCTTGTCGATATTTTTTAAATTTTCAATAAACGTCCACAAAAAAAATGTTGAAAATGCAACTTTTAGTGTTTTCTCTGCAATTCAATTGTTCTAACTTCCCAAAAAATTTCAAATCGTGTGGTCCAATGTTAAAATGTTGTCTTTTTAAAAGTGCTTGAATATTAGTTGAAGTCATTGTACCTCTAATGACCTATATCTCTCGTTACTACCACTGTGCTATCCATGTCACGATCATTTTGAAAAGTCGCTTTTAGAAGTAGCAGGTAGCCGAAGTCAGAAGTACGCTTCCCTTCGTGGTTTCCGTAAGTTGTAGGTAGAAAAAAAATCCATGTTCTGAAAATATCGATTTGATTCTGGTAGGTACGATAGCGACAGATGTTCCGAATGTGCATTATAAAAGGAAGAGCAATCGGTCCACTAGTTTCCAAGAAAACCGTCGAACAGTGTTGGAAAACTTTGTTTCGAGAAAAACGCGTTTAAAGTTCTCTGCACCCTGCGTCGGGCATTTGAAACATTCAAACCCTTGCAACTTCGACAATTTATTCAACATCGATAAACCGTTCGATAGTCATATTCTCCTAGCAGTAGTAATAAGAAAAAGAAATGTTTAAAATATTCTGTGACATCGGACATGGAAACGATCATAAAAAGATGAAATTTTATACGGAACCAAAATGAGAATTTGATCAATTATTACACTTCGTTTTAAACATTACAGTTCAGGTCTGATATTTTTCTCGAATATGCGAGATACATTTAATATCTCCAATTAATCTCCGTTACCAGAGTTTTCCACATTAAAAGAATCAAAAATCCTACCCTGCGCGACAAGTTTCGAGGCATGCATAATATTAATGCAATTTTCTTGTATCAAATACAATATTAAATAGTATATAAAATACAGAATCGTGGCTACGTTTGCGTGTGTGACGGGGAGCACGTTAATTATACGCTCTCTAATGAATGAAAATTACCCAGAAGCATTTCAATTTACATATTTAATTCAAGTATAATGTATGTACCTATACACGTATAGCATATTGTTGAGATTTTTCCGTTCCATTAACCTCACAGAAATACAGTCAATTATTTATATTTGCACTTAAAGTGCGAACACTAAAGCCTATTCTATCGTATTCTAAGAAAAAATTGAAGCGCGATCAATGAAATATTTAGAAATTTTTCGGACTCATTTTAAAAAACCAGAAACAGTACCAACTTGTAGGAGGTCGACATCGTTCTTTGGGGATTGTTTATTTGTGGCTCGTATAAATTTCTTGGTTGCATTGGCTGTGTCGGAGTCGGCGAATCGGTAACGGCGAGCACACGCAATCGCATAAATTATCCAACGAACGCGTCGAACCTGTTAACTACCGATTCGATTCAACTCGGCTCGGCGTTGTTCGTACATTCCCATCGCGTGACTTTTCCGCGTTTTACACTGCACGGAATCGGCGAAGTAGCTTCTGTTGCCAGTGGTTTCGTTAATGGAGTATCAGCCAGAAATAATTACGAACGGATGGATGACTTCTCCAACGTTTGAGCATTGAAAACACTTCGATCGAACCCTTCGACTAGAATTAAACGGGCGCCTTCGCTTGATATTTGCGCTGGTTTTCGCAATACTTCAGAACGCTCCCTCAAATATTAATTACATGGCGTATCAAAATTACTATTAAATGTTTAAAAAACATCTGCAAGACCGAGAAACGTTTCGTCCACGAGGGCCAAGGAATTATCTATTTATCCAGTAATGATTTACACGAATAAGACAATTTCGCGAAAAATTCCGAGTTCCGGAGGGTTGTCGCGGGTCAAATATCTCCGAAAACACTGCTTAACCCGTGGCCCTTATAATTCACCCTCGGCCGTTTCCCGATTAAGTCTACCAACAGGAAATATATCGCGTTCTCTGTCAGATTAATCCTCTTCCGGCTGGCGGGGCAACACAGGTTTAGAGGAGCAGAAAAAGGAAGCGCAGGGAGCAGGGTTTAATTCGCAGACGGGACGCGGCTAAGATAAAGTCCAGATTAAGAAAACTCGCCGGATATTGCGAGGCTAATATACGAGTGGCTCTCGTCTCAGAATTATTTCCATTTTTTTCACCGTGCTGCTTCGTTTTCTCCCTGTTCTTTTTCACCAGTTCTGTTTCGTTATTTTTTCTGGCACAGCTGCGTTTCTTCCCCGAAGGTTGTCGGCCCGTCGCGAGTCGATCGTAGGCTCGCGTCGCGTCGGTCGCGTAAAATTTTTCGAGCAGACGGTTACGCTTCTTCTTGATTACGCTGCTAACGGAGGGCCGACGGAATAGCGACCGCTACTTTAAGTGGCTCACGGGAACGACGCAATTCAGAGGTATTCGTTTAAACGGGACGTGAAAAATGCGCCGGGAAAAGGGAAATCGTATTACGACGCGGATGAAAGGCGTGGGAGGTTTCTCTCCGAGAACGTTTCCATCCTGCGGACCTTCGTCGTTTCGAAAAAGAACTAACTGCTACACTGTTTTCAGCGCACCGGAGCAACGCAAAATGAAACTAGAACCTCAACGCCGTACATCCATAGATCCATAGAAATCCGTAGAGACGCATAAAGCAAAATATAATTTTATAAACAATTCATGTCGGAATACACGTTGCATATAGCTTCAAAAATCGCATGACTAATCTGGTCCGTCACAATCCAATTTGGCTCCTGAACGTGACGACGAGTTAGACCCGGCATTTGACGCGGTTAACACATTGTTGACCGGATGCAATGAAATGGATCGTGCTCGCCGATTTTTACTGGAATCGTAACGATTGAAATATATGTCGGTGCCATTTGTTCGATTTTGAACATTTTGATGAGATTATAACAGAGACGTGTAGTAAATTTCAGACGGTATTGCGACTGCGGCATATCTGAAGCAAACGATCAGACGCGAGAATGTGGGTCGAAGGGTAATATTTAAAACTATTCTTAAATCCTAAACGAAGTACTTGAAAAATTTTTTTTTTATATATTGCATTGTCATCCAGTTCTGAGCTATGTTGAAACATTCGAGTCTCTAGCTCATCGGGAAATTAGTTTAAAATCAATTGCAAGATTTGTACCGAGCAGACAAACAGACAGACAAGAAAGCGAGGTAATAAAAACGTGGTAAAACAGTACGTTTCAACTAGAGGCATTCGTTTTCACACAGAGTTTCGTATCTTGCAAATCACGAGCGTCGTCGTCGACCTAATCCAACTAAGCCGACCGAAGAAGTCTGGCCCCGGAACAATAAACGCGTTCCATCAAGCAAGTTGGTTCGCGAGCGGAATAAACCGTGTTGTCAGGGTCTGTTGGATGGGGACAAGCAACGGGGTTCGACTTCGGGGAACTCTGAACGAAGAAACTCGTCGAAACTAAAGCGTCCAAGTAGACCAAGCGACGACCTGGGTCCGATAAAAGATCCAGGATTCGGGTCAAGCAACAGCGTTCCGCGCGTTTTACGAACGACGCGACGCGCGACGCGCGAGGGAGGAAACGTGGCGTCGCGTCGCCCTGACAACAGGTGTGGCAATTTCGTAATTACCGGCTTATCGCGGTTAAACGAATAATACTCGAATTACAATGCGGCCCAGAGGAACCCACCCGCGGCGCGTAAAACGCCGCGGAGGAAAATTGCGACGCCTCGGAGCTACGAGAGGGACGGAGAGGAAAAACCGGCTGGTCGCCGGAAGTTTGAAGGAGTTACGGGGCTAATAAACCTCTTTACTACGTTACGAAGGAAGCCATCCACTTTATTCCGCCGCGCGCCGAGCGGAATTGCCGTTTTAATAAAAAGTATCGCGCAACGGGGGACCTAGGTGCGAAACGTGGAAGTGGCCGGCCCCGTGGCAGAAGCGGATCCGCCGCTGAGAGGAGTTCACGCTTAATCCGACCATAATTTTCCTATTAAAGTTAACAACGTCTCCCGCGACCCCTGGCTGTTACTTCACCGGCTGTCGTTGAATATAGAAATTTCGGTTAACCATAATTGTACCGCCGCGCTCCGGCAACAATCCTCACCGAGCGCGAATTATTCATTCCCGACCTTTGATCTCGCTATTACTAGACGTTTATTCCACTAGGAGAACGATGGTCGAAAAAGTTACTATTTTTCCAGTCTCCCCTTCTTTAGAAATCTCGATAATGTCAGTCTACAAAGGTCTGTAATTTTCAACCCTCGCCTCGTGTGGGAAGCACGTTCTTTTCTATCTCGGTCGTAGATCTTTCTGCAAATTGTTCCTGTCCAGTTACACGTGAAAATGAATTTTTACACGATGTTCAAAAAAAGGCTGCCAACAATTACTATTACAAGACATATTCCAATTGTTTTTCGTAACCCTTTTTAAACGTTCGTTTATTAATACAGTTTGGGCGATCGAGCGAATACGTTTTGCCGGAGGCAGTAAACCGAGGGATCGAGATTCATTATAGCGATTACTTCTTCAACCGTCTTTCACCTCGTAAATCCTAACACAATTTGTTACAGACGGTATATCACGCCGTGTACGTAATTTCACGGCAGTTATGTCGTTTCACGGTATTATGAAAATGATTTCTTCTCCGACTATGCAGGCTCTGGAATATTTTTCCGGCCGATCCCGTGAGGCCGATATTCGCGGCGAGACAATGAAATGGAGTCCCTCATTGGACGATCGTGAACCGACTTCCGTTCGGATTATTTAGAGACCGATTAACGAGCTCTGCGCGAATCGATGGCGATTCTTTCCGGTCTCGAGACTAGGCTGAATTTTCAATGAGACCGGGACACATCGCCCCGTGACTCGTGGGATTTCTGCGTGCGTTAATGGCATTCGCTGCGAATTGCGCGGATGGAGATACGTATGCGTGGTTTAAGACCGAATGGTCAATGAACAATCGCTTCAGAATTTTAAATCACACTTTCATGCCTCAAATGTAAATTACGATCATTAGACAATAATATGATTTGTGACCAAAATTAGTGGTTGCAATTTGACAGGAAAAATCGAAAGAATTAAATAACCTAGGGTAATCGATATAAGAGTCAACCGAGCAACGCGTACGTTCTCCGGAGTTCGACGCGAAGAGAGTGAGAGAGGAACAGATTTCGAGAACAGCAAAAATAGACGGAAAACAATTCGACCGAGTGTCGCAGAGAAAAAAGGTATCCGTCGAGCAGAGAAAGAGAGGAAAGGATGGAGAGGAAGGGAGAGAGAGTTTCATTTGGAGGCGGTGAACACCCTCAAAATGGAATTCTCATTCCGCCGAACACTTTATCTTCCGCATTACCACCTCTCTTTCAATATTCATTACTTTTTCAATCGGGGCCGCGCCGGCTGCTCTAGTCGTTTTTCTATATGCAAATTTTTCTCGCGGCCGGGGTACCATCGCAGGGACATTTTAATGCTCTAACCGTATCGAATAGTTCGAGAATCCAACCCTCCCTACCCTCTTCTACCCGCCGTGAACAATTATTGCTTCGGAGCCGGGTTCTACTAGTTGACCCTCGTGGTCCACGCGTTCGCGTCAAACTCTCTTGCTCTCTTTCTCTCTTTTTATCCCTCTCTTCCCACGGTCTCCACGGTCTGCACGATCTCTACGGTCTGACCAAAGCGCGACCCATTCCACTTCGAACGGTGACCCATATTCGATTATCTGGATGCATGCCATCCACTCCCGTACGGTAAACTAATTGCCTCAAATTGGAAAACTTTCTCGGCCTATCCTACTCTCGCTCCATCTCTCTCTTTCTCTCCTCTCTTCGTTGATCTCCTTCGCGTTGTCAATCTCCCGTGCTCCTCGTGTACTATCTCCATGCATGGGAACGATCGCTCTCCGTGCCGTCGATTCGCTATAGCAATGGTCTTCAAACTTTCCCGACTCAACCCTTAACACTCCGAGTGCCACGCCGAGCCGCCCGGAAATCGAAAAACGGAATTGTTTCTACCGATCTAACTCTTTCCTTGCAGATAGTTTCAATGTGTATGATCATTTTCAGATAGCGTTGTATAGTTCCACAGTGATTATGCAATTAGAAATCCGACAAACAAATATGTTTATATCATACGATAATTAATTATACGTATCTTGGGTAAACCCTTCAACTTGTCATTTCTGTTCACCGACAACTGTCAACCTTCTTTTACTTTCTCCTTAGTTCAACGGAAAGTTTTCTTGCTTGTAGTCTTTTTCCTATTAAAAATTGCGTCAACTCGTACCTTCTCGCTCTCCTCGAAGCGACAGAGCGTATCTTGTTTCGCGGCGTTCTTCGATCCGATGGAACATTCTCGGAAAATTCCGGGGGCCGAATCATGTTGTAATAATCGACTGATCGATCACTGGATACCGGGAAAGTTCGATTGATCGATGTCCGCGACTCCTGCGCGTCTCGCCGCACCGCGCCGGTGATGGAGCTTCAAAAGTTTCGCCGGAAGTTGGAAGATATGCGAGGCCGAGGAGCTGGTAAATTGCTAATATAACGTGCATCGGTTTACCAGAGGGGTATAGATGTTTAAAAAAATCCAAAAAATAGAAGAAAATTGGTAAAAGACTCTAAAAAAGAACATGTTTGAGAAATTGAAACGAGGACGATGAGACGACGACGTCACACCGCACCGTAAAACGTAGAAATCAGTGGCTCGCCGGGTCGTGGTTGCTTCTTTTGCGACGAATTTATTCGTGTTCTCTGCGTCGCGACGCGCCGCCACTTTTACGTTTCTCTCGCTCGGCCGACGTCGGTTTAACGATGCGGGAGGTTCCGCAGGCAGGTTTCGCGAATTTTTCAGATATCGTGCCGCCAACGATTATGGCGTTTCGTATTTTATTCGCGACCGTAAAGCGTTATTACGATTTCTACGATCCCTCGAATCGCCGACGCTTATTTATCGTCCCTCCCGACGAACGTTATGCCGCCCCGCTTTAACGAGGCTACATTCAGTCCCCTCAAGGCTTCGACTTTGTCCGTTTGTGACGTTTAATTAACATAATCGCCTAGTTTCGTTTGCGTGATAGGAAAATTGTTGGCGAAATCGGCGATACGTTTTATTGAAAATTTTGTCGAACGATAACAACGTTTTTTACTGTTTTCCAGAATCCGAGTCCAACTGGGAGAAATGGTGGACCTACGACGGAATCTCGGGTAAGTTTTGCAAGTAGATTACATACCGCTTGAACTATTTCTTCAACCCACGGATCGACTTTTTACTAGATTCCATGTATTGCGTGTATAAAATGCATACCATTTATAAATATATCGGTGACCTTCTAGTAACCTTTAAGGTAAATCATACAAGAGTTCGTAGTATATATACAGCTCTTTTTTGAACTTTGTTCCCAACAAGAATTTATCTGACACATAATTTGAATAATACTAAAATGTACGCAGAGCAAAAATTACTTCCGTTCCTTTGTAATTTTAATGATCGCGTATGCAACAAGCACGTTGACGACTGAATTCGCCGTCGAATCGATGATCAAGCGCAGCATTTGGAATAATTTGAGTCAATATGTAAAGGAATTTTCATCAATTTTCCGAGTTAGCAGATAAAGTAATCGGCCGTGTAATCGCGAATCGATACCCGCCCGAAGCGTCGGCAGAAAGAGAAACTAATCGACGCGAGTTAATTTCCATTAATAGTCGAGGATTTCACGATCGATTGCGTTAAGTTAGACGAAGGAACTCCGCGCCTTCGTCTGGCGGAATAATGAGATCTCCGGGCGGACTCTGTTGAAAATAAATCTTTGTTGTGCTTTCGCTGCCGATTGAATGCCAGGTGGGACGAGAAAGTGAAATATTGAAAAAGTTTTACCGAGAGATGATATCACCGGACGATTACAGAAATAAATTATACCTCGAAGACCGCTTAGAAGTCCTTTGAGTCTGTCCGAGGCGTCGCTGGAACCGGCGAACAATTAAAACGAAGCAAAGATATCAAACAATTAACGTCGTCGGAATAAAAATGAGCGTAGCCAATGTTTCAAATGATCCTGTACCGTTCAAAAGCTAGAGGACTTAAGAAAATACGCTTGCATTTTGGAGAAAGAGTATAACGCTTTCAGGAATTCGACGATCGTCGTCGTTGTCGACGTAGTCGGTGGAAGACGTTGTTGGCGTCGAAAAATTCGCGCGGTAAAAAGGAATTCGAACGAGGGCACGGAAAAATTTCGGCCAGTTTAAAACGAACGTCCGTTTAACCAAGTATACGGCACTGTTTCTCTTGTGGCAGCTGGCCCGCATGGCGTAGAGCAACACTAAACTTAAGACTCTCGAGGCTCTCGCACGACCCTATCGGCGCCCTGGCTTATTTTTAATAAAAACTGCGACCCCCAGCCGGTGGGGCGGTCGAGATTAAAAAATTCGTGCCGGCGCCACGAGCCACTCGATTGCCTCGTAACTTAAAATTAAGAAAATTAGGAGGCTCCGAGCCGCCGGCGCGCCGTGCTGCGCCGACCCCGCACCATGATGGAAACTGATCAACGTTCCTCTGTCTCCGACGATTTATGTCTCGGCTGTAGTCACGGGATGTGATGAACGAAACGATCCAACGAGGCTGCGAAGATTTATGCGATACCATTTCCTTGTATTCATTTCGCTGGACTTGATCCATCAAATTCGCGCATTTTTCCTTCTTCCGTTAATCCTTAACAATCTTCCACAAAATTGGAATCAAATGAAACTGTTGAGAATGAAACATTGAGATGGAAAGCCTAACGACAAAGAGAAGCTAATTTAAAAGCATGCGGTGTTTAAAGAAAGCAGCTCTCGCAAAGTGGAGCGGATGATGGCACAGGCCAGCATCTTCATAAATCTTTTCGGTCTAGAATTTTTCTGTCACCTGGTACACGTTCGAACGACTTCTGTGACTTATTACCCCCATCGATGGGGGGTCAGGGGTGGATTTTTGGGGTGCACCGAGGTTTCATATCAAGGACAGATGGCCGGGCCGTTTTACAACCAATAACTGACTCCCTTCGCGAAGATATATGTCTGTAGCCATCTTCCGTCGTCTATCCAAACGTATACTGCATATCCTTGATTTCAGCTCGAGGCTGGCCTCGAGAAAAATATCGCTTTAGACTTTGCTGTCGTTCTTCTCTCTTTCTACCTTTCTACCTTTTCCTATCTTTCTGTAGCTTTCTCTTCGTCTCCTTCTCTCTCTCTCTCTCTCTCTCTCTCTCTCTTTCTCTGTATGTATATACACGATACAATGTATATAAACGGGATACTGAAATGTATGATATGAAGCGGAGGCACGGTATTCGACGCAGGAATATAATTTGTTGCAGAGTCAATATTGCCGGGGGTAAATAAGACGAGGGAAGAATGGATGTTGATGTAGTTGAGGCGTACGTGACTGATGTAACAGAGAATGCGAATGAAATTAATGTTTTAGACGGGGACTAGCTCGAGTTGAGATGCAACCTCGCTGCCAGGCGAAAATGAACGCTTTGCTGCCTTGGTACTCTAATGTTTCTTTCTTCTAAATCCCCTGCCCGGTCTCTCAGCATTTTCTTGCTGAAAAATTGTACATTCGCTCCGAACACATCCGCTGATGACTTTTTTGTTCGTTGAAAAAACTGTTTTGAATATTCAAAAAAACCTTGCTCTTGTACCGGATCTATTAATTTTTTCAATAAATGCGTAAAATCCGCAATCTAATTATAACGAGAAACGCTTGAATTATTTGATCAAATAGATTTTGTTCACGGGTAGATTTTTGCTTATCCGGAAACAAAATTGATTCTTCAAACCCGTTACAAGAGAGGTCGGTCTTGAAGCCGTATCCGCGTGTTTATAGCGGCGAGAGCGAAGAGTGGCCATTAAAGAAAATATTTTTAATTAACTCCCTTATTTACGAGCTAAGTAAAAATCTCCACTTACGCGGAGGCCGTTCGTGGCGCGTTTAACAAGTGTATCATTAAGTCCTGTCGGATATGTCAGAGGGGAAAGAGAGCCGCTGCTCTTCTCGCGGCAGAAATTTCATTTTCACTTCGGAATAGTACTTCCACGGGCCGGAAAAGTGCTCTCCAAGTACTGGAGCAGGCCTGCAATGCTACCAGTTGCGTACACCAACGCGAAAGACGAGAACCACCCGGAGACCGACTTAATCCGGCCGCCGGAAAAGTTCCGTGGTATTGAAGCTTTTTCGTTCTCACTTCGTCGAATATTCCCATCGGCTTCTTCACCCGCCCTCCCAATTTCCTTCCCCGCATTCTCCCCTTAAAAATATTCTTTCGCTTTCTGGCTACCGTTTTTCCTTCTTTTTTCCATTATCTCCTTTTTGCCCAGTAATATCTGCCTATCTTATTTATTTCATCTTCCCTCCATTTTTGCTCAGTTTCTTTATTCATTTCCATGCTTATCCTGCTGTTTATTCATTTATTTGTATATTTAAAGGCAGCAATTATGTAGTACGTAAAAAATAATTAAAAAGACGGCTCTAGAAGAGAAGGGATTACGACAAACAATGACGCCGAAGCGTAAATCTCGAGTGCCATAATTTACCAGACTGATTTTCAGGTAGGAATAAATCGCGAAATCTGCTTGATTCGATTCTGATAATGCCCAGCAAAAAAGCTCGCTGCAAAATCGATGCAAAATGATTCATCGAACACGCGTTCTCCGCGGATGAAAAAGATTACCGATGTCGAATATTTCTGCGCCGGTTTCGTGAATTCGTTAACATCGAATCACTTTGTTACTCGGAACTATTGGCTGCGAAAGACGGCAAAAAACGTGCGTCGACGATGCACCGTCAATTGCATAATCCCGACGCGAAACGAAGGGCGATTGAGAGAGGTAGCAAAAGAGAGAGGAGTCGTAATAAAATCACTTCCCCGTCGAATGTTAACATCGAGATCGACAATTAACGAAACAGCGAGAGAAGCAGAGAGAAAAAGAAATGAGAACGAGCGAGAGACGTACAATAATTAAAAGTAATTGCATGTAAATCACATCGAGCTCTCTCGTCGAGCATGTTTTCGATATTGTCTCGATGCAATCCAATGATGCTGTGCAAGTCCCTCTCGACAGATTTATCGTTTTTATGCTGGCAACAGCGGCGATTAATGCGAGCAGTTTATGTTTCTTCTGCAGAAAAATAACTAGAAGAAAAATTGCTACTGCTCAAAAACTCGATGTTTAAGAGAAATAAATTAAACGAAATAATAAATAATAATAAATAAAAAAGAGCGGACAATTCCACAGTCCCAGCTTCAAGGAAGATCGTCTTAGGCGATTCTCGTTAGATATGAATTGTTCGCGAGCATGAGCGGAGCCAAGTCCGTGTCGTACGCCTTTCGCATAACCGTGACAAGAGCAACCCCCAGGAGTAACGGGGAGAAGTCGACAGACAGCATTATTCACACATTTCTCGAAGCGAGCCTAGCGGGTGTGGGTGTACTTCTCGAAGCAACAATGAAACTTAATCTCATTGTACACCGAGGCAAATGCTACAGAAATATATAAATAAAGGAAGCAGAGACTCTTCAAACAGAATGGGAATTCTCTCTCTCTCGTTCTCTTTTTATTTCTCACCACCGGTGCATAATGGAATTGTCTTGTCCGTGTCACTACTCCCATTCAACCCTGCGGCCCCCTGAACGAAAAATGAATTTTTGCGGATATTGCAAAGCGGCGAATCGTGAGCGTGTTAGGGTTTCGGAAAAGCGACTCGTCGGAAACTTATTAACCGATTCAGGCTCGCGACGAGAGGGCCTCGTCGCTGTGAAAAGCAGTTTTCCGCGATGAAAGCGTTAGTTTATTCTATAAATCTGAATGGGATGCAAGAATCGCGGTTCCCGTTATCCGCTGCGCCGGAACAAATAAATGCACGTTGGCCTGGTTTCGGGAGGAAGAGAAAACGGACAAGATCTCCACCGAGCTTCGTTTTATAATCCTTCCGGCTGTCTTCCTACCGCGACCTCTGGCTTTAATATTCTAAACCGTTTGTTCTATTAATTTTTTACTTTACTTCTCGGATACAACCGAGGCCTCCGGCGTCGCCGTTACCGCGAAAAGCGGAAATTATCACTTTCCGATTTTAGTGTTTCATTGAACGGAAATATTGAGTCAAAAGTTGTGAATAGGAACCTATGGAAGTCGAGAGAAAATAATAATCTCTGTGTAAAAACTACAGCCTCTGTTTTATACGTTTTCGACAGCAGACCATATAACAGAGTGCAAAAATCTCGACAAGTTGAAAATTGCAGTGGACTACGGGAAGCTTCAGTTTTATATGTTAATCAATAAAATCTATCCAGATAGAAATAAAATGTTGTTTTCAACTTTTCAATGAATTTACTCTAAAAAACACAAACCAGCCCGAACCTCGCAGTTTATTAATTAAGTCAAAACTGAATGGATGAAAACATGCTGCATCGAATGAAATGAAAGAGGTAAATGTTTGGAACTGATTTTGTCATTTTTTGTGTAAATATTTCTATGAAAATATTGAAATCCCAGATGAGTAGCATCCAAAGAGAACAGAGAATGCGTATATTAAAATTTTCACGGTAGAGGAATATTTAATATTATTGTTCCTGAAATGTATCTAGTAGTAATTCTTCACAGGCGTTAACATTTTGTTGACATTTGAAACTAGCGAAAGGAGCATGACAGCGAAACTGTTTCTCCGGGTCTCCTGGAGTTGCGAGCCCTTGATATTATATCTTTCATTGCTGCGACGCCATTAGACCTTTAGTCTGAACGACGTTCTTCAAGAAGAAACGAGAACGTGTAAATCAGGTCAGAAAGGAATGTCAATACACTGGAATATTCACTGCCTATATTAACGTGTTCGCTGCGACACGGGCCATGCGTGTTCTGTGTTTTACGTTTGCGTGTACAGGACGTATTACTCTAGACTTCTGCCACGTGCGGAAAAGACATCTTTATAAACTCGTATCTTTAAGATCGATATCGTTTCGCATCCTTAATATTCCATTCCAAAATGGACGTAAGAATATTTTCATTAGGAAGTGGAACAACATTTAGAATCGTAATTTTCTACCAATAATTGCAAACTGGACTGCAGATAAAGAAATGTTATATCATAATCCACAAATTAGTCCAATATGGCACAGGATCATATTCTATCGATTTCTATTTAGCATGCATGCATGTTTGAGCGACAAATGTTTATTGTAGAGCAATTAAACTTTCATGCGTCCGTAAAATGGGTCGCGTTCTTCGAGCATACGATAGATTCGCAAGGTGCTGCATTTATCAAAATTTTGATGGAATTAACGGACACGTCGAAATAAAAATATTTCTATGTTTAGCGGTATTTGGAAACGCGTACGACATAAAGTCGGTCAACAGATAGTCGTGCAGAAGCAGCAGTACTACCGTGATGTAACAAGAGTTTGGAAAAGTGAGAAAGTAGGACGAGCCCATGAATAATAGAATCAAATGAATATTCGAGCAGCAGAGAATTTTCGTAGACCAGGATGCATGAAATAAGGTGAACGCTTCCAAATGATCTCGAGAATCTGGATGACGCGCTATATTTAATTCGACGGAATGGTACACTCGTCCGAACAACGGAAAACGGTAACTGCGAGAGGTGGATCCACCGGTCCCGCGGACGTTTTTTTAAGAAATGAAAATGCACTTCTTTTACGACGTGCTCGTAAACTTCGCGTGCGTAGATTACCGAAGGAAATTTGTCCGTTGCAGAAAACGAAAATGCTCGGAGAGACACTTTATCAGAATTTTTCTGGGTCTACTTTTCTTGTTCCGTGAGACACTGCGCGTCTTCTTTTGATGCAATCGTTTTATTTCTACGTCTTTTCCATTACATCTACGAGAATAAGTTGAAGCATTTACAGCGAGTAAACGTGGCGACCAAACACCCGAGGAAAAAAGAAGATGACAGATGTTCGACGTCTTCGGCGTTCGCCGTTCCTTCGTCCCTATTGCTCGCTAATTTTAACATTCAAAACTGCGCTGCGCAATATCCCGCCAAACATCTCTCTCTCTTTCTCTCTCGGCGGCGGCGAAATTGCAGGAAGCAAAGCAGATGGCGACCAACATTCGGACGGCGCGGCGCGCGGCGAAACAACAGAGGGAAAATCGAGCGCGGGGAGGAAGGGTTGGCAGCACGGGGATGTGTATGTGTGTGGGGGTTCGAGAGCGTGAAACGGCAAAGCGGGGGTGGGTTTCTCTTTCGTATATATTTTCCGGATGAAAACGGCGCAGTCGACTCTCGCCGTAAGGCCGGCCCCGGAATTAAAGAAGTGGAATAAACATGCAAATGCCGGCCACTTTCCATCTTTATCACTTCGCGCTGAATGCAAGTGTGCTGACTTAAGGCTCGGCAAAGTTTCTGCAGCGTCGGAGGAGACTATCGAGTATCGCGAGAAGAAACGGCAACGAATGGTCAGAAATTTTCAAATTTTCGAATCATGAGATGCACAGAGATAAAACATGAACACGGATTTCTGTACTAATCGATCTACCGAAATAATATTGCCTATCTTGATAAAATGCATCCGGGACCGATCGGCATGACTCACAAGGCGCGAGACCTCGCGAAACAAACCTTCTTCATTGATTGCGGGATACGTCCTCGCCGACTGGCTTGGGCAGCATACATAAAAACCCCATCAGCATCCATTATCCGGCCACGGGATTCTATCGTGCTCTCCTCGGGACCAGTGAATAACAGGTCCGGCGAGCGTGTAGACTCGTTGGAGCAGGAATCGGGCGGACGCTCGGACCGGTGCTCGGGAAATTCCCAGCCATTTTTCCGATCCATCGCGATGGGAGGAGCGCCCGGGAAATCGGCTTGCCAGCTAATCCCCGTGAAACGAGCCAAGTAACGAACGCGGAAAGGTGTTTCCACGGTGGCGGAGCCAGTTTCCATCGTTACCCCGGCCGACCGCGAAATTACACGGTGGAAAATATTTCGGCCGTCGAACGTGAATCGCCAAGAACCTGGCCGGTTGCGAAACGAGAGGGCCTGCAGGGACTGCGAGCGGAGAGTGGCTGGGAATAGTGGGAGTGAGAGAATACCAGCTTGACCAGGCTAGCTGCAGAAGCGTCCGACGTGCGGGGGCAGAGCGCAAAGATTAAATGAAATTATTTAAATGCCGTAATTTCACATCCCGGCCGGACGACGACGGTCGGTGCTTCGCAGGTGTTGAACATGCATGTATGCATAGAATATGTTTCCGGGAAAGCAACTCTCGTGGCGCCACAACGCGCGCCGGTTCATCCAGCGGCCCGGCCGGCCCGCTGCGCAACGCGCGGATTGCGCGCATACATTACTAGCGACGCGGCCTCGAGAGGGTGAATACGCGGCTGCACGGATTTCGAACAAGCTTCCCGAGGACTTTTCTAATTTCACCGGCGTTCTCGCTATACCATGCTCTCTCTCCCTTCGCTATTCCCGTCTTCCCAACGGCCTCCAGCCAACACCGCCACCGTAAACGGCTCGGGGACCTGTCGAGGCAAACCGGCGAGAGGGTCGCTTGATGCGGTTTAATAGGGTAAACTGGAGGATCCCAGTTGCCATCCGGTGAACATTTTGTTTTCAGCGTTCGAGCTTCTGTTTGGGATCACGAGCATCCACAAATTGATGCTTCTTTTTAACAGTCGACGTCGGTACGAACTACCATCTGATCTACCTCGGTATCCATCAGCTGCATTCATAAATTATTTAACATTTTAAGGAACGCATCAAATGTTTAATCTCTGGTCATGTAATATGAATGAATATGTTAATAGTTGACGGTGTTTAAATACAAAATAAACAACCGAACCAGTATAGTGGCATACTGTTGATGAAGATAACATCGAGCGAAGCTACAGCTACTACGAAGCTGGGAGGTTAAAGACGATGTAGTTGGAAATTTATGTGAGAATTTGCTTTATGTATTGACAATCCTTTCCGTGTGCGTACCGTCTGCGGTAGTATTTGAAAAATTCTCGAATCGAGAGTCTCCGGCTGCATACAATTGCGAAAATTCCAGTCTCCAGCAATTGGCGGCTTAATGAAGTTTTTGCGCTTGGCGCAGCAGTTAATGGGGAGCGTAAATTCGAAGTTCGGTGGAACAATGTAACAGTGCATGACAAAAGGACCGCGTTTTAGGACAAATAAAATTACAGGAATTAATCAAGGAAAGTTGTTTGGGAGGCGTCCGCGTCCCCGCTTGGAACTGGGCGTTCAGTAGTCGAAAAGTTTGCCCGAGGCCCGGGGTTCCGGTCGCGTTCAAGCGAGAGGACCTCGTTCCGCCGAAAACGGAAAGAAAAGTCAACTGTCCTGCGGCAGAACGCGGTCTAATTAAACCGGCATTATTGTTAGCCGCTACTGGCGGCCGGTAAACACTTAAAACAGTTCCGCGAAATTAAGAATCGGGTTATGAATACCATCCTCGAATTAACGGCAATCAAATCGCTGCGTTCCTTCACCCTTTCCTGAACTTTGTTGCGCGAATACTCCCGATCGTATAACTGTAGGTATACTTCGCTGAGAATAATACTGAACTCTACCATAATTATATTTAGTTGGAATAAATAAATTATCGTGCGGTTGTTTTGGGAATTTAACTTCAGATGAGAGAAACATGGGAGGAACACCCTTTATCCCTGCAAAATAAAAACTTTCGGGTACAGACTGGGGATGAACAATGCCGGGTAAAACACTGGGTACGGAAATGTCCGGATCGTCGTGCCTCGATTTTCATATTACCAGGAATTCGATGGCGAGGTCAGGGATGAAAGTTGATGAAAGTTGCGCGGGAAAGTCGAGGATAAAGAATTCAATATCGAGATGTAGGTGGCGCTATCAGCCCGAGGATTAGCTGTCTGTGGGAGTCTATTTTTCATCGAAAGTTCGCGGAACTGCATTCTCCCGTTCGCCTTGTATTTCCCTTTCTGCCGGGAACTTCGTCGGCGTTTCTTAGCATCGCTCTATTAATTAATAATTCACAGGCCATTTTGGCTCGTCTGCTCCCCCTCTCCGTCCCCCTTCACCGTCTATATTTTTCTCTCTCTCTCTCTCTCTCCCTTCCGGCCAAGTTCGATCAATATTTTCCGCGCGCGCGGAAACTTCTGACGCCGGCCTGTAAATTTTCTTTTATAGCTTCTAAATTTTCCTCGGCCGTGGCATATCGTTCGCTTCGCAAGATCGGCGAAACGAACAAGCAGAAGCGAGCGCTCGCCGATGCAAGTTTTCTGTCTCGGTTCGTGGCACGTTGACGAAGAAAAAGAGTACAATCCGGTTAAAGCGAGACGTCCATCTTCCTTCGAAAGTTTCCGTAATTAATTGGACACAAAGTAGTCTTGGGAATTCCTCGAACTCGGTTAATTTAATCGGCCGGATGCTGCGTCGACATTGTTCGCCGCCTCGATCGAAACTGTGCACGTTCAGGCGCGAATTATCCTGATCCTCGAACCCTGGACATCCAGCCGATTTACGAATCCTGCGAAATTTCGAGCGATCGACACCTCGGAAAATTCTCGGGTAAACGAATGAACAGGATTATGCGGAGTCCCATCAGCAATCTCTATAAAATCCCGCACGATATGTCGGCAACCGAGCTTCCTAAACAAGTCGGAAAATTCGGTAAAATGTCGGAGAGTTTCGGGTGGCCAGGCGCAGCTGCTTACGTTTCAAATTGAACTCGTTGCCGTCGGTGTTCCCGCGTCCGTATGATGCTTGTTACTGGCCAATCGAGCAAGAGAGAGAGAGAGAGGGGAAGGGAGAGGCAGAGGGTCGAATGCATTACTGGACTACAGGAGCAATTACCTTAGTTAATTAACGAATTTACAACTGCGACAGCGACGGTGTGTAAATCGGCGTGTTCTACGCGCGCACGGCACTCGCGAGTGCCGGATCGACGCCGATATCGTTATCACGCGGGACGTGTAAGCTTCGAAAGCTCGTTCCCGTTGTTTGTACACAGCTTTTCGAATCGCTCGTAATTCCAGCTGTTACTATTAATTGCCTCTCTACCGCGCGCAGTTTTCCATTTTGTTTTTTTTTCCCCAACCGGTGTTCCTGTACTTTTCCTTTTTCAAACCAGCGCGTGAGGCGGATTTTGAAACTTTGTCCTTTGCGGGGATGTGCAGTTCCTGCGACTCTTCCGATTATATTCTGTTTGGTTTCGATGCTGTTTTTGAAACAGAGAATATCAAAACAGGTTTTAATGTATGCGATCCTTCTTTGGTTCCTGCAAGTTTCCGTTAAAAAGAGGTTCCTTCTTGGTCAAACAAAAACCTGAATCTTCGCAAGAGTAAATTCCATTTTATACAGTTAAACGAATGCTAGATACGATTCCTAGTTTCTGTTTATCCGGAGACGGAATTTGATTGGCGCAGCAACAAATTAGTCGCAGGAACAACTCGCTTGTTGTAGAAAATCAGACAAACGATACATCGACGAGAACTTCTGTAATTAAAGGAAATGGTTTACGCGGGCATCCGCAATTCCGAGCCGTCACACACCATGTAAAATCATCCATTCAATGATATTGTCATTTAGGAGGTGGTCGGACCCGGGTGCGAGGCGCCCGATGAATGACGTTGATTAATTAGACCGCGGTAATTAATTTGAAACTCGACAACCTAAACGGCGCGAACGACTTGAGACGTAATCCGCGGACGTTGTACGAGCTTCCACCGCTCCAGCTTCCGAAGTATTTCATTTTCGCACGGTTATCTGTCGTTTGTAATCGCGGAATTTAACCAACGAGGAAGAAGGTTCGACCATAGAGGACAATATTGCCAGTGAAACTTTCATTAACTACAGAATTTTTCAACGCCCACGTGCTTTCTAGAAATACTGGCATCATTAATATATTTTCATAGAAACAGGGTTCAAATTTTATTCAATATTTAATTATTTTAATACGACGATGAATGGATTTTACAAATCTTATAATATATTAACCTTTTAGTTTTATATCAGTGTTGCATAAAATTCGCAATATAATTAATTACGATTTTTTGTATTCTCTTTAATATCATTTAAATTGGAAAATGTGATGATAAAGTTGTTGAAAAATTAACCTAATTTCCTCTTTCTTGGTAAAAAATGGGGAAATACATTGCTCAGTTTTATATTTAAACAATTATACTTAATACTCTCGTGGCCCTGAAAAATAAATGCACGAAAGCCTCTCGGTGAATGTTCGTTCATTTTCATTGCATGCTTTAATTCCGCTAATCCGGATTTATTCATTATCTCATATTTTAAAGAAATATACCAGATTTCAACGAAATTAGAGGGAAATAAAAATTTACACAGGATCTGGAACATGAAATGTGAGAATTATTAAACAGTCGAATATATCTTTCTTCCTTTAACCATTTTTAGCACTTTTCACCTAACTTTTCATCTAACGATTAATAAAAAATTTGTACGACATATTTGGTGTTTTACCGGGAAAGTTTTATCGGAATTAGCGATTGACACTCCGCGGTCGGACGTCGTGAGAGGTCCTCGACAACTTTTCGCGGAAAGTTGCGTCGAAATCAGAACAACGTGAAGTTTAAAATTATTTCGAATGTTATCCGAGCTGTGATGGTTTGGGAAGCTCGAAAGTCTCGGGAGCGCCGCAAATCTTGGAAGCTCTGAATGTATTACCAAACTTCTTGTTGCCTGACAGTCTCAAAAATTTCGTAAACCCAGATGATCCTGAAACTTACGTCCTCTTGTCCTGGGACAAGGGAGAAAGGAACTGGGAACCTTTTACCTGAGTCTCCTCGAGCGAAAATTAAATTCAAATTACCATAAAAATCTCCGACAAAATTTGTTCCAGTACTAAACAAAAAATTATGATATACAGGAAGCAATAAGCAAAAGATAGGTTTACAAGAAAATTTGTTATAAATGTTTCAAGGGTTGAAGTTTACGGTGCATGGAGGTGTCGCTGCGAAGTGATTGATTTTATCTCTCGTCTGTTATTCTCATTTTTCCATCGAGAGATCGGGGTTCGCTGGTTGCGCGTAAAGAGAGGGAGAGAGAAAGAGAGATAGAATGGGAGAGAAATGATAATAAAAAGAAAGGGTCGGAAATGGGCCGAGGCATTCCGGAAACGCACTCGGAATGTATGCAAATACGACGTCGGAAGGATTACTTACGTTAAAGCACGGAAAGCTGAGAGACCTATTTCCATAAAATTCCCGATCCCTTCCGGATCAATCTCGATATGCATGAAATATTCAAAAACAAAATGATTACACCTTAAAAGCGTCGATGCAAGTGGAAGTATCGGAAGAAAAATAACGAGGGGTGGCCCCGACCGCCGGAAGTAGACGCGAAACAAAAGCATGAATATAAGATAGCTTGAAAGCACCGCGGGGGAAGAAAATATTTTCTCGAATAACATTTTACGAGGACGTTCGAGCACGATGACGATGTGGATCCTATACAGCCGGCGAATGTAATTTCTGCTTTATAATTAATCATTGTTATTTCATCCCCGCGCGATGAAACGCGGCCAACTGATACTGAATTTTCGGTCCCAGCTGAAGATTTCGGGAATTCATCGCAATGAAATTACATTAAAATAATCACCCAAGAATGTTAATTACGTACAGTAATTGCAATTTAATTCTCCATTTAAAGTGTGAACTACTTTGAACGATTATAAAATGATCAAACTACACGAGACTGTGCCAAATCAAATGAAAATTGTATTTACTTAAAAAAATGATTAATCCACGAGAAGCTAATACCTGAGAAAGCTGTAAATGCTTTTCGTTCATTTTCACAGGAAACGTTTCGCGCCCACAGCTTTAATAAAATTTAGCAAAATAGCTGGGAGCCCGGACGGAGCTCGGTGAAAACGAGATTAGCATGTAATTTCTATTTTCGCAGATTCCAGCTAATCAAATTGCAAGGCAACGAGTAGATTAAGGTCGGACGGTTGACAAGCAAGGAAAGGCGTTGAACAATCTTTTTTCTCGAGAGATGGTCTCGAATCGGATATCGTTGGATCCCTCGATTCCAGGGGAACTCTCGTTTTCACGGGGACGGGGAGAGAAAGAGATTTATCGGCTTCGTGAGAACACGGAAAGTGTCGCAACCGATCAACGAGCTTCTGGTTCGCACGAGGAAGGGTCGAGAGACTTTTCTGAACCGTGGAACTCATCGATCTGCCGATTGTCTTTCTCTCTCTCTCCCTCTCTCTCTCTTCCGAGACGTGGTTATCTGAAGATTGCTGTTTGCGTTACGCCGGAAAGAGACCGGCTGTCAAAATAAATTAATCGGGGATATTAATGAGGAAAGAAAGAAGCCGGGCCCCGAGAAATTTATTAGCCGGCGAGATAATTTAATTAACGTCCCACCTGGCTCCGAGTGCCTCCACTTGCTGGAACGGTTTATTTATTACGAAAACAATTATCCAACTTTATGGAATCTCCCAAAAACAATCAAAGGTATCGAACGCTTCATCTTTTTCTTGCCTGCTTCGATTAAAAAGTGGCTGAACTTATTATTGTCATTGATAAACGAGATCGAAAGAGACTTAAGAAAAATCCAAATATAAAATAATTAAAACAAAACCGCCAGAAACCTATTCTGTCATTTTAGACGTTAAAAAGATTCACACACGTAAAATCACTTAAAGCAATACAATGGACCTTGCAAAACCAAAATCGTGGACGTCTGGTCGTTGGCCAAAGAAAATGGCGAGCCAGTGCCAGTCGCAAAAATCGTCTTGACAGAGGGGTCCATTGGCAGCGTCGACGCCGCGCCAGCTCCAATTAAGATGTTTTTCATCGTGCGACGGACATCGGCGGGTATCTAGGCGTCGGCGTCGCGACGCCTCGGCCTACGGAGGGCTGAATTCATATGCATACATGAATACATTTCGCCATGCCGGCCCAATCAACTATCCCCTCCGTGCCTGTGGATCTTTTGTCCGCGTGGCGCGGGACGCCGCGCCGCGCAGGCCGGTTTTTTAGAACGTGAAAAATCTACACGCTAATGAAGCTCTCTCTCTCTCTCCCTCTCCCTCTTTAATCCACACCCGGGACTGTAATTAGGCTTTTTCCTTTCCCCTGTGAAATTTCGCTGTTTTCCGAGGGGAGGAAACTGCTCGTCGCGTCATACAGGGGTGTTAAGGGGTGGCGAGCGACACCCTTGATGGATGGGGATATTTATACGAGGTGTCACTCGGTCGAAATCGGTCGATTCGATGGTAACACGCCACCGGAATATACTCAGCCGTGGAATCATACGTTGGTTTTTTCGTGTTCCAAACCAACGCGCAACAGTATACACACAGTATCGGGACAGTTCCGCAGAAAATCATGTCTAGCTCCGGGGAATGTCGAGTTGTGGTAATTGCGCCGTTTCAAACTTTCTTTCTCCGTTATTAGTTTTTCCTGGAATCCCTCGCGCTTGTTAGTCCGCCCTTGTTCCTCTTGCTTCTTTCGATGATCGATCGTTCTCCTCCCGATAATTATGCGCAATTTGTCTGTAATTTTCGGAACGAGCGTGATCGCGGGAATTCGGGATCTAGTCCGAGCTGAGAAAATTAAAATACCGTTTTATAGATTGTCTTTATATTTATTCATAAATCTGTAAATAATATAATATGCACGACCACCATTTTGTGAAAAAACTCAATGTCGGAATGATACAAGGACGTCGAGTATAGAAGGGATATAGTTATGGTTCATTTTCTGCCAGATTCGTCTACAAACACACCAGTATAGTACAATATCTCGAAACTTCTCTATGTGCTTTTAAAATTGAACCTTATCGATAACCAGACAGAAGACAATATTCCTCTGGATCAGATGGCTACGAATATCTCGAGAGAAAGAAAATACTTTCCCTTAAAGCAGATATAACCAGCTGGAGGTCTGTTTTTGATACTGGCGCCTGGAGAATACCTGCTCACTGTTTATCGACAGAAGAAACTCTGCCGGCTGACATAACATAAAACCTGAGAGAGGTAATAATCTATGAACAACTCTAATAAAAATCTTACATACTCTAAAATGCACACACGGAATCTGACTACATTATTGTAATGTATTCTTTCTTTACATTCGCTTCGAATGTGATTATATCGAACTCACCTGTTGTAGCACATTCTGTCTCTACATTCGCTTGCCATCTGATCGTTAAACTGATTGGTCTCGAAAATCTTCGAGTCCACTTGTACCTGTCTTTCGAACGAAATACTTCACTGTGTCCAGATTCGAGGACGTCCCGTTGTTCAGCTCGTTTAGGTTCGTTTTAAGTATGCTTCCTAGAGGGGCAGCAGATCGATTTCTGGTATCGCGGTTCGGCCTCGTGTTGAGGCGGTGGCAATTCATCAAGTGAGGTGCAACGTTAACTCGATATTTAGAAGTTCGGTCGCTGGCTGAAGAGAGAATTTCATTTTCGAGGCAGGCTCGACCCTCTCTTAGCTCGGCTCCCCGGTATAATTGCATAATTAGCGTCTGGCTGACCGGCGGTTCTGCAAAACGGGGTTGGTTCCCGGAGCCTGCGCCTTCAGGAGCTACCGAGGGGATGGGGACACGGGGGTTTGACCAAGCTCGGGGCCTGGGGGTAATGGAATAACGGAGGCCAGATGGAATGATTACTTTCTTATCACCCGAAGGCAGGTAGACTATTATGGCATTCATCAGCCGCTACCTGAGTAAGTCGGAAAAGGGTGGGGGTTTGGGCAGGTGGTTCGAGAGTGGTTTGGAGGGGTTGTGTGAACGCGGTTCGAGGTGAGAGGGTGAAAGGCGGTAGATAACAGGAGAAAGGGTGATAACTGGAGAGCCTTACTCGGTGTATAACCAGTTACGGAGCTGCTCGGAGGGGGTGTAACAACCCCATTATTGAAACTTCAAGCGCGGAGCAATCATTCTGCAATTAGCAAAAGTGATTAAGTGTAGAAGCCAACACGGCCTCTGTCTTTCTCTCTCTGTTTCGCTCCGTCTTTCTCACCCCTTTCGCACCCCTCGGACTTCCGCTGTTCTTTCGCGTCGCACAGCGTTCCGCACGCTTTTCACGACCCTTCGCGTACTCGCCATCTCCGAGGGTGCGCGCTGCCCTTAACCTATTAGAAATTTTACGCGAGTTATAATATACACCGAACCAACACTCGTAATCCTCCAAGTCTCGATACCCGGTTCAGAAACCGGTTTTTCAGTTGGCCCATTTCACCAACACCTGTTTTAATTATCCACCTGTGTTCCTCGCGGGACGCTACCCAGGGAAGCCTAATAATTCATAATGAGCGGACAACCGGGATAAAAGGAAAGTGGATACACACCCCCGGACTCTCCTCTAAACCCACCCTCGTTAACCGACGTAATTACAGGTTACCCAGAGGCAGGAATAATTGTCGAGAATTTTTTTCTCCTCTCCCTGTTTGTTTCTCTCTCCCTCTTTCTAGTTGGTTAGGGGTTGGACGGTTCCATCCCCCCGTTCATCCTTCTCTATCTTCTTTGTCGTGGACCCTGGCTTTCAACCCCCCTCTTTTCTCTCTCACTCTTTCACTCGTCCTCTCCTGGCCGACCGCCTTTGCTTCAACTGCCCCGCCAGATTCCGCTCCCGATAAGAAGAACGCTTAAGACGATAGGATGGGATTAATCGAGATTGGATCAGCCCGGGCCGGATTTTTCTCGATAAAAACAATTAATCGGCGGATGGAGCGCTTGAAAAATACGGGGCTTCCGAACGGATGGGCTGAGATATCCGGGCTTTTAGATTTCAAGAGCTGCCGGGGACGCGCGAAGATTGAAATATTCGGAACTCGTTCGCGGGTGGACGTTGGGCGGGGGTGGGTTATGGGGTTGTTTGGGTACCGATGGCAACTCGATACTCCGATTGGGTTACAGGATTTGTGAATATCATTGGCAGACGTCTTTAATGTTCTCAATCTCATTTTTATAATTGAGGAGAAAGCTCGGGTCGATTTTCATCCCTTACAATTTACTATAATGAAGTCCTCAAACGTACACTCGTTAAAATGAAGAATTTCTTAACTAACAAACGTGGTCATTAAAGATTTGTGAAAAAGAAATATTAATATTGCGAATGCCATTGAAATTAAAACACAGACTACTACAGTAACATTAACGAGAATAAGTTGGAAGCGTTTTACAATAAATTTTCTGGCAGCAACAATAGTAATTTTCGGCAACTGCTCTCGTCGGAAAATAGCATGTACGGCTCTCTGAAATTAATTCAAAACACGATGAGTTTTGGGAGCCTAAACTAGCCAGTAGAGTCAACATTACTATTGCAGATTACTTTGCTGCTCTATCATGCAGCCCGGTTCGTTTCCTCTAGTTATTTACCCCCGTATAAATATGTACATTGCGGAAATGGTGAACACGGCGCAGTGTTACCCACTTAATAATAACTTTACGTTCTATCCGCGTTGAAATCACAGCTTTCGCGCACAGAAGAATTAATGTTTCTTGCATCATTCCTCATCGATCTTTGCATCGCCTGCTCTGGACGATTCGTGCTATCAATTTATTTATAGCTTTTGCATTGTTCTAGCGTATCAACGATTGTCTTAAAAAACATTTCGAATGAGAAGGTACACCGAACGAAGCGCAATGTTTTCGTTCTCCTTATTAGCAGCCGCGTCGCTAATGAATCGGTCGAGATCCACTTAGCAATGTTCAATATTCCATTGCTCAAAGGAATATAATTTCCCGGTTGGCGCCCGTGCAGCATCCGAGTATCGATGGACGACAATTTCACGTGTCGTTGAAAGAAACAGAGAGGCGAGAGAGCGTGGGCGTTAACGACACGCAGGCACGCGAGTGTAATTAAAAATTAGCGCGTCCGATAAAGGGTGCGTATACGGGGTCAATGCCGTATCCACACGTCCGCATTCTTCTTCGCATGCACGTCGCGTGCTTCCCACAGCTCACGCACACTGCACCGGCTCTTTATTGTCACAATATCGACGCAATTAACCTCATTCATCCCTCGAATCTCGCCCCAGAGCGCGACACACTCTGGAACGGGCTGGGCTGCCTTTGTGATCGGTTCCCTCGGTTTTTCCCTCGTTCCCTTTGAAACGTGCGACGGAAAAAAATACGCCGTTGCCACCGCACCGAGCCGACGGAAATATTTTTCATTACGTTCTCTGTTTTTTATTCTACTCGTTCACGCTTCATTTTTTCTGTTTTTTTTTCGGTCGCTTTCGCCGTTTTTCGACCCCTCACAACTTGCGGCCTCGTAAATTTTCACGAAGATAACGAACGATCTGTTGAACGCGTTGCTGTGTATTACCGGGTAGATAGCGGCTGTTAACACCGGCTAGGGGGAAATTAATGAAGCCGGAGGTTCGACGGGGTTATTAACGCTCACCAGGCATCGATTTTATTGGCTAATTCTTGCACCGCCTCGATTTTTCGGCGTCCGCATTTTTGATGCTGCTGCTCGCGGTACTCGATCGGATCCATCTGTTTCCATTTGCTGCGAGCATTTCGAGAGAGGCAGTCGCAATAATTTTGACAGTAAATTGACCATACGAGCCTGAATATTGTATTAATGTAATGGTTTTATTTATTTATTCATTTTTCAGTGATAAGTAAGGGCCTCGTACACTGTTGTTCGTTTTCCTTCATTTTAATTCGGTATTTGTATTGTTTCATGTAGTCGTCGTGTATTTCTCTCGTATATTTATTAACTTGCGTGAGCATTCGTTCGGCAACGAAAATTGCCGAATTCACGTGATCTACAACGAGCACGAAGGTGGGAAAGGGTGCGCGTTCGAACAGTATGTTCGTTTTATCGAGGGACGTTGGATTCCCGAATCGGTATATGGGATATTTCCTTCGGTCGATTGTTTCCAGGGTACTTGAACGGAATATCGGGGATTGTTTCGCGGCAGATGAAGACGAGAGAGGGCGTATTATGGAATACTTGGGAAGAAAACCACGCGCGGAGGTGGGGGGTGGGGGGAGTTATATGGATCGTTCCTAACATGGGTCTCTTTGTGTACAACGTCGCGTGCCGTCACGGTGGCAAATTACCGTGCTGACGTGCCTGGCGCGTCGGTTATGCGAGTTGTTTATACGAGCAATAATTTATTACTTACCCCCCATCCCCACCCCCTGGTAGGACGCAGGGATCGTTAATATCCTGGACGTCAGATGGGGAACACGGAGAATGCGACGGAATTGTATCGTGTTTAAGCGAAAGGATGCTCCCGGCGCATTGGAAAGTATTTCAATAATCTTCCCCGTCGGTGTGCATCGTTTCATATTTATCAACGTGTGCGCAGAACGCCGGAAGTTTATTCCTGATAGGCCACTCGCAGGACCCTCGACCGTTCGCGCTCTTCGCGAGTTCATAGATCTTCTGAAAAATAACTCTCGGATATTGCTGGTGAAACGGTTTCGAAAACCAGAATAGCCCCATGAGCTTGTCCGCAACAGCGACTCCAAATAGCGATCGTTTATATAAAAACTTAAAACTTATTTTTGCACTTCAATGCGTAAGAAATTGGAAGCTTATTAAAATCAAGTTTCCCTTCGGCAGGGGGGAAAAAGGAAACAATTTTCCCGCTATCGGTGTCCTAGCACGAATTCCCCGGTAAAGTCCGCGAAGTTAGGAAGGAAACCGCGCGCAAGACTATTCCCGGAGGACCGGCGGCTCTCCTTTTCCCGACGAATCGTCTTGTCGTCTGTCAGCCGTTTGGAAATTTGAAATTTCTATAATTTCAACTTTTCCGGCTGGCCGCCGCGCCGCGCCGCACCGAGTCGCGCCGGTTCCAACCCCAACCTTGGCTCACGTCAACTTTTATTCGGTAAAAGGGGTTTCGAACTCGTTTCAACCCCGGCGATGGGGACCAGCGCACCCTCTCTCACCCTCTCTCATCCTCTCCGGTCGCGTTTCCGGCGTCCCTCTGAGAAATTTAACTTTCTTCGCGGCTTGGACGCTGGAATCGATACCAAGAATGCTCTCAGTCCACCGAGCCCTTCTTCCTCGTGAATTTATACTGTGTGTTGGAAAAAGAAGGGTCGAAACCCTTTAACCTCTTCGACCAGAAACATTTCTGTTTGAATCTACCTTCTTTTACTTTCTGGACTCGATATCGCGATATCGGTCTAGTATTTCCATTCAGTGCCGTCAATTTTTAGACAACTTGTGAGATAAAAATGGTTAGGTTATTATAGATTTATCTTTATCGTTATAGTTGGCGACAATCGAAAATGTAAAATATTAGGTTGTTGCAAATAAAATAGCCCTTTTGAATCTTTAACGTAAACTTTAATTTTACAAGCTTTATTCGTATTCTGACTGAGTGCCTTTCTGGTAGAAATCTGATAAACGTGAAGCAATAAAATTATCAAATGCAGTTTTTACAGTATGTTCTTCTTTGAATATTTTTCCACAAAGGCGGGAAATTTCTAATGTGAAAAATGGTCATTTCAATTCCAAGAACCTGATACACATCGAAATCTACAAATTTTTGCGATGAGCCGAAACAAGATATTAATATGTCCGTTTTCACTCGGTTTTCAGGTGCTTCGTTTTGGGGTCTGATAAATCCTGAGTGGTCTCTGTGCACCAAAGGGAGGAGACAGAGCCCCATCAACATCCAACCTGACAAGCTTCTCTTCGACCGCCACTTGAGACCCGTGTCGGTCGACAAACACAAGGTAATTTATCGAGTGTTTCTTTTTTATTCTCCTCCACCTCCGGCTACGGAGTCTACCTTCACAATGGAAACAAAGAGGCGTTGAATGGCGGGATTATGATTAAAAAACACAATGGCGAGATCCGCGGGAAAACTGTGTAACGCACATTCATGCAGCCAATCAATACCTTGAATACCAGGAAGGTCTCAATTAAACTATTGGTCAATAAAAATCATTCTGAAAATGCAACGTAGTTTTAAACAAGTTTTTACTAAAAATAAATATTACGGATTTTTAGAAATAAACCAACCAAGAAAGTTTCGGTAATTATATAGAAAAGGTCTGCCTACTCCGATTTTGATGAAATTTTAATATGTTATGGAGTTCAATATTTTGAACAACTTTTTCCTTTTCCAATATAGGGGAGTCGCTTTTAGTTTTCGAGATATTCGCAACAAACTATTGCTAATACTGTATTGAATTTTCGGTATTCTTGTACGCCGTGTCGTTTGTTCACTTTTGTTTTGTAAACACGTTGTGGGGATGAGAGTGAAACCCTGCTTTCTCTCTCATCTTCACAGCGTGTTTACAAAAAAAAAAGTAAACAGACGCCGCGCGGATCAGCGTTACGTTGTCACGGAGCGTACAAGAATACTGAAAATTCAAGACAGTATTAGCAATAGTTTTTTGCGAATATCTCGAAAACTAAACGTGACCCCCCTATATTGGAAAAGGAAAAAGTTGTTCAGAATGTGTTGCTGCATAACATATTACAATTTCATCAAAATCGGAGTAGGCAAACCTTCTCTATATAATTACCAAAGTTTCTATAAATGTATGAATAATTTTTGTTGTATTTTATTGTGTTATATTTTGAAATTCCGAAAGCATAGTTGGTCATTATCGCATAGATCGATGACGATTCGTCGGAATCGATGAACCCTCCTCTGTAGTGGGACGAATGGGTGGTTCGGGAGGGATGAATAAATGTTTACTTAATGGAAGATTAGTGTTTCTGCAGCCTTAGGGGTATTACCAGACGGGTGGGGAAGGTGCGGAGTGAGCGCGCGGGACGAACGTTAAATAGGAAGACTGGTAATTAATGGATTTATTATCGAATTAACGAACTCGGCCGGTGAAAAATGGACAGAGAGAAAGTGGAGAGCGGTCCACGGTGAATTCGAAATCCATTACTAGACGGCGACAGCTCTGGGAATACCCTTGGCGGAGCTACTCGTTGCCGAGTTGAATGCGCTTTTCCCGATAGAAAGTCTCCGGCGAAATAAATCATCCGAAAAATGTTAATTTCCACTTTAACGTCCCGACTCCCGCGACGTCGAAAGTGACGATACTTTTCCACGAATTCACCCACCCCGTTTCTCTCTATCACTCTTTCTTTCTCTATCGCCGCCCCTTCGATTCCAGTTATTTCCCGTCGAGCGAGTCGCTCGTAAAGATTTCAACTCCAAGCTGTTTTATTTGCGCGTTGATCAATCAAGATCGCACTTGTTCTTTGTCATTCTACGACTACGTTTACATTCCGGACTATGAAAAAATTGACCCCTTGAGAAACTGTGCTGCGATCGATGGCACTTCCAGAAATACGGCTGTAAAATTTTTATGAAACAAAGTTAATTATTAGACTGATTCTAAAGTTCTTTTCGTCATCTGGGAACGGACGATGCGTTTCGAAAAGAATCGATCGAATGCGGTGCAATGATTTCGCAACAATTCATTCACGTTCGTTTACGCAGGCCCTTGAACGAGCACGCGATGAGCATCGGCGCGGCAGCAATTAGCACGCGTCCCGCGCGTGCAATAATGAACGTCGCGTCGCGGGCGGAGAGCACAGAAAGTAATGGAAAAAAGATGGATCATTGATTTCAATTCGTACCCCGGCGTTAACAAACGGGACCATCGGGGATCGATTTCCCCGTCGGACTTCCCACACCAGTTCTCATCGGCAGCGTCCGGTTTTCGTTCGGCGTTTTATCGAGCCGCGTTTCGTGGAAATTAACGCGGTGCTCGCCGATTTACGCGTCGCCATTTTCCCCGGGCGAGAAATTGATGCGCGTCGACGCGCCGCGCCGCGCCGCACCGCGCGTAAATATTGTAAATCTCGTCGATGCGACATTGCAAACAGTAATGTCCACCCCACCCTTCTCCAATAGCACGTCTCCTCGGGGCTTGATTAATCGTCGAAGGATAATTAATAGCAGTTACGTCTAACGGCGGCAGTTTTATCCGAGGCGAATTTTAATATTGTTGACTCGCGCGTCTATGAGATGTGCGCTCTCGCGTTTCCAGACCCTCCCCTCTCTCGGCCCACCCCTCTAGCCCGGTGAATATTCATCGAAGAAGATTGGAGTTCCACTTTTCAGGCACTCGGCCGATGTATTTGCCGGGATCCTTGGAACGGTTTAGTTCTATCTGCCTTCAGACGGCCGGGCAATTTGTTTGACGGTTCAACAACGATCGCCGAGAGTGAAATGATAATTTTCCGAAGGCTCGTCGGTGCTCGGCAAAAGCAGCCGGTCCGCAAATATTTAGCCTATCGTTCGCCTTGTTTTTCTTTCATACGGGGTTGATGATTACTCCGTCGAACGACGAGCACCGAATCGATAGAGAAATGTTCATTATGAATAATATACTATTCTTCGCTGAATTTAAATTCTTTTGCGTTTCCGTGCTTCCGTGTGAACAAATAGACATTTCAGAAACGATTCCCGGTACCGGTTTTGTTTGTAAAGCGACGAAGCAGTATTATTAGCACGAAATAGAATGAAATTGTTTCGATGGTGAAAAAAACAGCGCGTCGGTTTAATGGAATGGCGGATCGTGCGTTTCCGGCAATTTAAAGAAGTTCCTTGTGCAGGTGAGGCAGCCGGATAATCCTATAGGTTAGTTGTCTCTGAATATTCCTAGACTCGCGTCGAAACGTATCGGCGGCCATTCCGGCTAGAACACACGGCACTCCAGCGATTTACATAAAACAATTTCCGTAGCTGCACTTTCGCGTCCGCGGCTCTCGAACAAACGTAAAATTCTAGTGGCGCCGCGTTATGTCACGCGAGTACGCGATAAGAACACGCGTGTGTGCTTCATCCGCCCTGATAGTACGTTCCGAATAACGTCGTTTCATGAACGCAGCCCTAATTGCGTCGTGGAGGAAGAATACATTATGTCCAACATCGATCTTGTTCCGTAGAGAAAGTATTTCCAATTGTTTCCGCTCTTGGAACTGTTACACACCTTGTCCCCTTCCGAGAGTCTTCAAAATGTACGATACAACGTTAAAATATCTGATGTTTAAAGATTTATTACATCTTTGTTGCCGTTTGATTTTATTGCAAAAATTTACAAAATGAATTCTACGAGGTATTACGCGAGAAGAAGCAACAGACAATATTTTACTTTTTATCGTATGAAAAATATATTACGCGAATGACAAAGCTGATAGTCAGAAAACTCGTAAAAGGCGCGTGTCAATAAAATATTTACAACGTCCCAGCGTTTTGTGCATTTCGCTGGCGTAAATACCGGAGAATATGAGATTACAATTTACAAAACCTGGCGAATATAACGTTGAAATTCATCGAATCTCTCCCTTTAAAAGCGAATATACTGAAAATTGGATGGTATTTAATGGTGAAGTAATAAAATATCCCTCGGGTATCAAACGCTTTATGAGCGCGACGACTCCACTTTTAATTATGATGTCGATATTATCGTCGGATTGATACACCATTACCGCTGACAGGAAACCGAGAGAATTTCATACATTTCGTGAAATCTGGTCTCGAATGAGATTGTCTGATTAAATATAACCAGGGTCAATTTGCGGCAATTGTTTTTTTATAAATAAATAAAATAGAGATACACATTTCCTACAAACTTCTTTATTAAACAGAATCCAGGAACTAAATGATGAAATTCAATTTATACTTCCTCAATTTATCTGAAAGGTCTTTCACTTTTGAATATAAAAAAATCATTAGGATTTTCAAAAAATATAAGAAAATAGGTATAAATAAATTCAACAAATTAGTTGAAGAAAACAAACAATTTTTGTTTTGCATGAAAATCCGCATTTTAATCAAGTTTGACGTACGAAATCTACTACGTTTCCAAGACGCCATTGTTACGCGAAGGTTTAATAGGAACGCCATTCCCACGTGACTAGAAACCGATATCGCTTCGAAACGCAGCGAACCCGACAGAAAACCATAATCTTTTTGCACGGGCATTCAGGTAAACTTCCTGGTGAACGATGGCCAACGGCGATCGCGACTTCCGTTCACGTGTCGGCGATCAGAGTGAACAGGTGTGGGGTCCACGTGATCCGGTTCTATCGCTTCAGGATCCGCGTTCTCGCGTCCCAAAGCAACAAACGACGCTTTCCGCCTTTGAGGCGGGTTTCGCGCGTCTTTTGCGAGAACGGAACACAAAGCGCACGTGTCCCGGCGTGGCGTCGCGTCGCCGGACTCGCAAAAAGATCCGTCCGTTCCGCGTTCTTGCCACGGCGAAACACTCGGCCACGTTCACCCGAAAGTTTCTTTGAACGACTCGTGGCAAAGAAAAAAGGGAACGCTACCGGAAGGGGAAGCTTCGCGAGATTGTCGTTTCGAACGCTATGCTCTTTTGCCTCGCCTCGCCGTGCTCGCCGGTGTCGAGTTTCCGGCGTAACTTCGAGCTTTCTCGAAATACTATTCACCGATGGAACGTTTGCGGATTTTTTATTTTGCAATTTAGCAAAATCGTAGGGACCCTTTTGATACGTTCACCGACTAAAGCATCCGATAATTAAGTTCGTAATTACGTCTATGTAGATATTACGATCAGAGTGCGGTCTTTTACGAAATCTCAAAATTCTTTGCATCAATTACAATATGCTTCATTCGCGTTTAATTCGCGTGTGTTACGGTAGAGGAAACACGGAAGAAGAAGAGATTGTAAAGGGAAGCGGGTCGCTCGATGAAATAATGTCGGGACAAAGGGTCGCACACTTGAGCGATTAAACAATCCCGCTGGTTCCGTTTTCGCGGTGACTCGATTGTCACGTTTCGAAAGTTAGGCGTCGGCTGTCGGCGCTCGAAACGAGGCGGAACCGTGTCATTTTTCGAGTTTATCAAATAATACCCGGGGCCGTGAAGTAGCTTTCGTGCAAACACTCGTCGCCTGGGTTGAGCCGTGGCTTCGCGAGGCTCGTTTACATTTCCGCCCTTTTCTTTGCTACCCTTCGTCTCGACTCTTTCATTTCTGCCTACCACTCCGTCATTCGCTGTTAAGAATACTCCTCCCCCTCTGTTTCCCTCTCTCTCCTCTCTTGTAATCTACTTCCTGCTCTCCATTCCGCGATACATCCGAAAGAGAGGACTTCTGTTTCTTCTCGCTGCCGTCTGGAGTTTGTTGCAATAAAACCACTTGTTAAGGATTCTCGAAGATGGGAACTCACGGATACTCTCCCGGACACACACACAAACAAACACAGTTTTAAACGGCGCGAGCTTTCTGGGACGTCTGCGAGAGAGAAAGTTTTTGAAACGTCTTGGATGAATAAAGAGCACGGCCCTGCCTCGGTGATTTATTAGCGGAGAACTTCGCTCCGAGCTTTCCACGTGAATTTTTTAGCGATAAATAATAGCCCGCGGATTCAACGCTCGCGCCGTATGCAGATCAAATTTTCGTTAATCGATTCTATCGCGTGTAATTGCCATGCGGGTTTCAGTTTGGTGAAAAGGAACTGACATGATATCGGCGATCAGAAGAAATGTTAAAACCGATGGAACCGAGTTTCGTACAATTTTATTACCGTTCGTGTTAGTTTAAACAATTCCGAAAATACCGCGAAACAGATTCCACCTAATATCGTTATACTAGGTGTCTAACAAACCCGAGAATTCCAGGGAAGGAAAGCGAGGTCGGTGGTACAAAGAGGATCGTCAGCTTAACCATCGCGGGTGTTTCGTGAGAGTGGGGGAAGGGAGAGAGACGTGTGAGATGGGTAAAAAAGAATCCAATTCCGAACGGTCGATTGTCCGCCGATTCGGACTGTGCGAATTCCGTAGTCGTCGGCAAAAGTAAGCCGCGGGCAAGATCCCGGCCAGAAAAAGCCAGCGAACCGTCGTCAGAGTCGTGACCGCGGCCCGGAAACCGCAGTGACGTCACATCTGGTTCCCGCGCTGCTTAAACAGTGCCGTTCGGTCCATTCCGCATCCCCTCGCAGCCCCGCAGCCCCGCGGACCCGCCGCGCCGGCAAAACCGTGCGAAATCGGAGGTGGCTCGTGAATTTATACGACGTTTAACCCGGTTTAAACTTTGGCACTTAAATTAAACAATAGAACGAACCGCGCCACCGACTCCCAGAGTCGAACGTACGTCTTCGAGGCTTCCTGCACCCCCGATCCTCTCCGCAGACGTTCCGTAGTGATTCCGCACCCAATACCGGCATCGATCGCTCAGGATTCGATAAAAGATCCTCAACCGTAGAAGTTTTACCAAATGTGAACACGTATTTCGTCGACGTCCAGTTCGCCAAAGCAGCAATCCGTCGTAATTATCACGATTTGCATTGATCCAATCAATAGTTTGGACTTAGCGATAGGAACGTTGGCAGAAAGCGCACCCGTTGCATCGATAGTGGAGCTTAATCCGCGAGCGTCGATGGTTTGAAGGAAACCGTGCGATGGTGGCTAACCGGCACGAGTTCTCGTCGGTGAACACACGAGAGTGTTCCCTTTAGCTGTTGCGAAGGACTGAGAACCGGAGATGGTTTGCAGCGGGGTGAAACTGTACAATGAAGAGTCCCGTTTGAAAGCGGCGGAATGCATCCGATGAGCTCGCCTCGTCAGAAGCGGCTACTTGCGCCACCGGAAAGATTGACTCGAGGCCGCGAGAAGAGAGAAAACCCGGCCGGATAAGGACGTGGGGTGAGGCAGGCGAAGAAGAACGCGGAAGAGAAGCAGAGCAAACGATCCCCCGGGTGCGCGTTTAAACCTTTTCACGGGCATTTCCGCGGAAGGCACTTTGTGTCCTGTCCCGACAAATTCGAACTATGCCCGCGTTTCTTTTCGCCCGGCCTGGCCGCAGCCCGCTCGAAACACTCTGCATACAAATGAAACGGTGTGCCCCTCGAAATTGTTGAAGAACCTCGCACCTCGGCCCCCGGGCCAAACGTAAAATTTTTCTCGATCACACGACGACTGAAAAGAGAATAATTAACGGAGGTTAAGACATTTTCCACGAAGAACGAATAAGTGGATAATTGCGAGAGTTCGGATGCATCGATCGGAATACTGCAGGCGCAAGTTTACAGGTAGGGCAACATAATCACCGTTCGATTACATAATCACTGTGCGCGATCATCAACAGACCAACTAACTAATACTGCCCCTAAGCGAGCTTGCGCGCGCAGCATTGTTTGATAATTAATACTTTATTCGGCCAGTTCCGGTGGCCGTGTTCGAGTACGAACGGCCGTGCTCCTTGTAACCGGTTTCAATCTACGGAACAATCGGGTACGCTGGCTAACTAACAACCGTTCCTATTTATACAGCGGTTACTCCGATTTATAAGCAACAGTTTCCCCAGCATCGACAGTTTCTACAGTCCCGGATTTATCGAAACGCACGGCTTCGATTACCTCGATGGATAAAGAACGCCCGGGGAATTTCATTGGACCGTGACTCGTCACGTTGCGTATTTCTATAACAAAGAGCATCTGTAGCTGAAGTAACAGAGAGGCGTCCTTCAAATTGTCTGGACAATTTAAAGTAGAAATCGTTCGCGAGGATAAATGGACAGGATCAACAGTTTATAAGAGAAGAAAGATTGAAGATGTCGAAATGCAACTTGACTTGATTTGTAGAGAAGACTTTGATATTTATCTACAGACCGTTACACATTTTAAGCGCATTTACCTATGTTCCCACAGTACATTTATAATTTTTAGCTCAAACCGTGTCCGTCCGAGAGGCATGAATAATATTTCCTATGGTACGAAGTTTCCTGTAGATTGTTTAGTGAATATTTAGAGTAATGGAAAATTTAAATTCAAACGAGTTGCAGCGTGCACGGAAGGTCTGCGTAAGCTTGGATAAACATTCGGTAGAACAGGGCTGCGTATTGTTAGATGTAAGAAGGATCAGCCGCGGCCGTGTGTTCCACGTGAGCGAGTAGAATGGAATTGTGCACGGTTGGACGAACGCGAAGTAAAATGTACCGGCGTATGGTCAGACGGAAAAGAAATTCTGTATACCACTTCAAAGAAAATTGAAATTAGCGATACGAGATCTGCGAACAAATTCAGAGATAATTCGTGTGAGCAGGTAAATGATATTTGACGAGACATAATCGTTGAATGCATCGATTGCGTGTCGCTAAGAAATTAAGAAATAATTTGAATAATTAGTCGTATGAAGTGGTTAATAATATCGGAGACAGGATATATCTTGTAGTCGTTGAACGCACGTATGCGCTTGTAGCGTTATTAGGAAATTCAGCGGAGGTCTTTATCAGAAGCTCGTCGCGTAATTGCGACGAGCAATTCTTCGTTCCCGGCGACTATATTCGCCCCAGAATGGCAAATTATCCGTGGATTATTAATGAGTCAACTCTCGCGTGTCCGCGGAATTAATGCGCTGTTTTGAATATTAATTTCTAAGGAAGCATCGCGATGCGAGGCCAAATGGATCTAGCCTGACGTATCCCGGTAATGTAACTATTAATCTTGCCTGGTTTATACGCGCATGTAACCGGGGACCGCAGGACAAAGGACAAAACCTTGATGTTACTAACTTGTCTCCTCGCATTTTGCCCGCTCCACCGTTTCTACTCTTACGCCTTTGGTCGACTGTGATAACGAGGGTTGTTTCCACGGTCGATCGCATACATCACTGACTTTTAATCTGGCCAATTTGCTGTTAACCCCACTCACACGATAATAACTGTATCGAACGAACAAAAAGTAAAATTTTTCTAATTATTAAACGAATAATTCACCAGCGCTTTAAGATTAAAACGGAAAATGAATTCCTTCAATGACATACGGATACCAATTATTTTATAAAATAACGAACACAAATTGCAGAGCTAACTAACAAGCTGAAAGTTATTCTATGCGGTCTGTGTCTGACCAGCGACAGTTCTATTCTACTGAGTTTCAGACTCACGTTTCAACGAGTTATTCTACAACTCTACGAAAGTTCGTCTACTTTAATGGGTTTACAATGGCAATTCCACCGTAATTATGATTACATTCGACCCTTAAATACAATTTAATCATGTCACGTAGAAACATTGCGTACAGTTTCGTAATAAATAGGATAAAATAGTAACTGGATTATAAGAATATATGAAGAAGATTTTTTCAAACATAATTATTATGGTTACTGCAATCTGTAGTACATCCTCGTAATTCACGAACCAAATCCAATTTTCGAAGTTTCTCAAAACTCGTGAATATTTCCTTACAATTATCATCGTAATTTCTATTCAGACCGCACGTTTGTTAACCTCGGGAAAACATAGTTCCCAAAAATTTGAGCTTCCACAAACATACCGCAAACTTACGATTATAACAATTTCTATTTGCGACCTCCGACCAACTCTAAGGAAAAGTACGAATCTTTCGAAAATTTCATTTGAAACTTCATCTGCGGTCTTCTTATTGCTATTTCTACTGCTTTCTTGACGTTATCAGGTTCTAGCTACATCGTGAACACATTAAAAGACAATTCCACTTTGCAAATATATTCAGTTTCTTGTTTCTATGTCATTCGAATTCAAACCAACATAAGAAATGGGAATTTCCGTCGAATAGCGTATACGAAAATTTCCAGTGCACAGTTTCGTTAGAAAAAATTCGGGCAAATGGTCTTACGTTTAGCGCGTTACGTGAACAGGTTGGTTCGGAAGAAGGTAGTCGAGGCTCCTCCACTCGAAGGAGTATTTCGATCGAGCGGGTACACATGAGATCAAGCGTACGTCATTACGCAATCACGATCAGGATCGATTAAGCACACAGTGCTCGAAAGCAATCGGCTCTCTTTCGACTTAAGTGGCTCTCATCAGGCTCTTTACGGACGGGTACCTAATGCATTACACATAACTCGGCAATCCGCAGAGCGCGGATCTACAATATTTGCTGTTCGTTCGGCAGCGGAAGTAGTCTACGTCGATAAACATTTGCCGTTGGGCTGGCCTCGGTGTTCGCGACGTTCGAATCCCTTGATTCCACGGGCGGAGACAAACAATCCCGACGTCACATTCGATTCTTTTCGGGCCGGGGAACCCAATTGCGAGTTAGCAAAGCGGGGAATCTCTTTCCCCCGGCCGACTTTGTCTGGCGGGTGGAGAGAGGAGCTTCCGGTCGCGTCGATCGCGCGAAACTTTCCTTTGATCGAGCCGAAAGTTCGCCAAGAACCGGCAGTCCCCGAAAAGAAACTTGCCAGTCGCATTAATCACCACCGCGCCGATGAACTTCGCGAGGAAAATTTGCTGCGAGACGGCGCGGCGCGGAGGCTCTCTGCTACCCGCTCGTACCCACTCGTACCCGTTCGCGGACCCAACCCATACCGCCGACCAGAATCCTCGTCGAATTCCCGGCTCCTGCGGGAACCAGCCGCCAGAATCCGTGATGACGATTGTTCGCCCCGAAAACGACTTCCTCCAGGGGGTGATCCAACCCCCGGCTGAACTTTGAGCTACGCCGAAAGAACGACGTCCTTTGTACGGAGATTCTGTCTCGCAGAAACTGCCTCGCGAGTCTTCTTCCGCTTGACTCATTGATCCAAGTTCGAAGCTCTGCTGGTCCTTTAGAGGAAAAAAGGAACAGGATCTTGCGGCTGAGACATAGAAAGCATCGCGAAATACATCATCGCACAGTGGCGCGTTTCTATAAAATGGGTGGAATTAATTCAAAAATTTTCACGCCATGGAGTCAGTTCAAACTAAGTTTTATACTTATACTAGGGCTGTTTAGGGGTACACTTACCTTGTACAGAATCAGTGGGGAAAAAATTCAGTTTACTGGATCTCGAAGTTTTAAACAGTTCCATAGCAGAGTTTTCCAAACCACAGCGGGTTATTAAATATTCATCTGAAGTCGAGATAAAAAATACGAAAGGGAAGTTGTACAGTTCGATATCCTCTTTCTCGATTAACCACAGGCTTTTCAGTTGGCGTTATTTTATTGGGGGTGGTTAACGGGTCCCGGCAAGAGTACAAATTACGGGTCGCGCTCGCGTAATCTCCTCGAAACTCCGAACAAGTGCAACAACGCTTAATTCTTGCTTACTACATCGTTGAAAGAGCGAGAGAGAAGGAGAGAGAGAGAAAAGAACGATGGAAAGAGAAACGCGTCGCTGGAGAAGAAGGAAAAGATACGAAGCAGGAAAGTTGACAGGATAAACAGGAATAATCCGAAGCTTTTTAGAAGCTGGACTTCGACGTCGTCGGGGTGAAAAAGCGAAATACACGGCGCTCATTTATCAGAAAAATGCTCTGCAAATTTTCTGCCGGTGGGCCAATATTTCAGTTGGTGTGCGAAGTCCTTCGAAATTCCTCGGCGAAAACGACGGTGAGAACGACGGCGAATGGATAACTGTTTCAGTAGGCGGTTTTGCGATTCCCAAATTGTGCCAAGAATGAGACCACATATTTACGGAAACAGACTGTTCAATAATAATAATAATAATTACACTGCGGATATCGTGCCTTTATGCCAACAACTGCTCAATGAAATGCGAAACTCCTGTTCGTTGCAACAGAGGTGGACAATTTTTCTTTCACGCAAAGATCCCCAGCTTTTCAACAAGAAAAATTAGGATATCTCGTGACGACCACCGGAATGACTATCGTGGAGCCAGATTGGCGATTCGCAGCGGCGTACGACACGTCGCAAAAACCAGCAGAAACAAGCCCAATGGGCAATCTAATTGCGCTTGCCTCGAACAGATGGTATATCGAACTTAGTCCTGTGTGCAGAGAGTTGAGGCAGCCACGAATGAAATAGAAATGTTGGGTTAATGGGTCGGTGGGACGTTGGCATACAGTCGAGAATAGCTCGGCGGCAAGAAACGGACGAGGACAGCTGAACCGAAAGAGGAAGAGAAGGAAAAAAGAAGGAAATCTATTGCAAAATAATAAGTCATCTCCGGGCGACTTTTGCCGACGCGCCTCTCTCTCTCCGGCTTCTCCCCGAGGTTACCTCATTATTTCTAACTGATGACGCCATAATTCAGCTTCTCGCGACGTACAAGAAAATGGACTTCCCGGCCTCGTCTTGCACTCTGGTGCGCGCGACACGGCACACAGTGTCTGGCCTTGCTATTCCGTCCAATTAAATGCCTAATCAATTATCCGCTGGGGACGAGTTCACGCCCTTTCTTGCTCGTAGCTCCCGAAACACGCTCGCCGGAGCTACGAGCCCCGTTTCCGAGGCCCAAGATGGAATTATTGCGGTATCGAGACCACCGGGACTGTCTTCAGAAACCGTATTTTCCGAGCAGACGACTGTTTTTCGCTACAGATTCATTTTATAATAGCTAACTCCATGGAACGCTCCGAACATTCGACAATTGTTGGGTTACCGAGCAGGGAAGAGCGCGAGGAGGAGAATAAGTTTCGTTTTACTGTTTAGGAGACGTAATGGATTAAAACGATCTCCGGAGATCGGCGATACGTAAATTCCTGTCTCACCCGCGGCGATATTTCGTTCTTAAGGTGGGATCTTTTTTGCGCGTCTGAACGCACCGTTTTGTTATCCCTTGCGCGCCTTTTATACTCCATTAGCCATACTTCATCACAACTGTGTCCAGACGCGCGAAGGAGATCCCACCTTTTAGAGCCGACATTTTCATATTCAGGCGTTTCGTTCAGATGCCCGGGATCCGGGTCTTTCTCGGACGGATTCCATTTACGGCGACGATTCTTTGGATTCGTAGCACGTCTGCCTGAAATTTTCATGCCTCTCCCCGGCAGGTAACGAGCATGGAAATCACAACACAACAATCTGTTCCCTCTGTCTCTCTGTTTCTTTCGCTTTCCAGCGCGAGAAGCGAGCGGATCGTTTGTCTGAGACACGACTAATACTAACTCCGAGTTTATGGTTTGAATCTAAGTTACCGGCGCGATAAAAGTACCAGTTTTAGAGTCGGCGAGCACAAATTGCCACGGTGACTGACTTTATAACCGGCGCGGCGTCTGCATCGAGGCGCGTTCGATGCAATTATTCCGTGCACAAATTACTAACCCTTTATTTATTTATTCCGTTATTTGTTTGTATACTTATATTGAAAGAGTCGATCTGCAAGTTCGAGACACTGAAATAATAAAATTACAGTAACTTCTCTATGAATCGGAAAGTTAAAAAATTTGAAAAACAAATTTAGTCGTGTTCTCCGTTTTCTGTTGCGAAGTTTTTCGGCGTCGACGTTTTCCCAGCTAAACGAAAATAACGACTCGCCGCATGAAATTTCATCGAGTTCGGCGATTCAATCCGGCGTATTTCTATGAGGCGCTAATTAGAGGCTTAGCGGAAGGAAAAGGCCGTAAATGAGAACCGCAGAATCCAAGGTAAAGTCACAGGGGAGGTAATTTAGGAATAGGGCGAAATTTCGTAAAGCCTTGACCGTGCACAGACTCATTTCCTAGATTTACGGGCCGGATGCGAGATTAACGCTTTGTACTGCGGAACGCTATCATAAGGCTGTTTTACTCACTTTCGTAGAACGTATTTTTACAGTCGATCTAGTCGCGTATAGGGAAAATCAATTTTTGCCGGTAATTACCATATTAATATTGGAACATACATACATAATTAGACATTTCGGAATTTTTTAGTAATAATAGGATCGAAGAGTTAAAAATATTTTTGGATAAATATTACGAGAAATAATTTCGAAGATTTTAAACGAACGGAGAGGGACATTTTTTGAAAGAGCCGATCGAGATGCGTCTTCGAAGAAAAAAGTCTCTCGGACGAGATCGATCGGAGGAAGCTCGTCGACGATATTTTAATCGCCTATTAATTGTTGGTAAAGTACGTAACCATAATCAGGACGGACTTTTATACGGAGGACTGTAATTTAATGGACGGCTGTGGATTGAAATCCTGCAGGGAATAACGGTGATTTAAACGAAAATGATTTGTTCGGCAGCGTAATACAGGATAATTACGTTTCTTGCCCGACTTAATAACACTACGTCATTTTACTTATAGATTCCGCGCATCGTGTTTTCCCTTTCTGTGTGTCGTTGCGCCGACGTTTCTTTCATTTTACCCGACTCGACGAATCATTTGCGAAAAGATGAATAAACGCGAGCAAAAAGAAACTAATGGATTTGTTATTCTGGTCGTGTCCACTTTATACGAATTTAAACAAACATTTCACCAATAACTATAATTAAATTATAATTCACAATTATTCCTTTCTCGTTCTCAAGATATACGCGATCGCAGTTTATGAAAAATGACGTGCCAAATATTTGCACAGGCCCCATATCGCACACAAAGCGCATTAAAATCGGTGAGCATTGCTGGCCTAACTTTCATTGTAAAAATGGATTTCGTTCAAAATAATTAAATTCTTTCCCCGGCGCTGCTGCTCGAATCATTTATTTCGTGAAATTGTTCGTTTATTGCACGAAAGGTATTCCGATTTTTTTTGCTCCCCGCCAATTCAAGCCAGTCTTTCAATTATTATTTTTTCCGCGGTAAAATGTTCGTCGGGCCGTGCTATAAAAATGTAGGAATCTACGAGCACCGGGCAATTTCGCCGACGAACTTCTACGTCCCAATGATATAAATGTACATATATTTAAAACGCTGCGATCCATTTCGTTCGCAGATTTCCGGAAACTTGCACAACACCGGTCAGTTTCTGGTATTCAGAGCGGACCGAGAGGCGAAGGTTCGAGTTAACATAACGGGCGGACCTTTAGCGTACAACTATCAGTTCGAAGAAATCTATATTCACTATGGTCTGGACAATGATCACGGCTCGGAGCATCGGATTAATAACTACGCTTTTCCTGCCGAGGTAAGTACAAACACCAATTCCAATTTCTGTATCTTTCACAGTTATTGTTATTAGACAGCGGATCTTTATGTAGGTATAAATTGTTCCCGACTCAGGAATTTTCCTACATTCTAAATGAAAAGTCAAAACCATTATAAATGCATAAAATCCGCAGTCTTGTTACCATCATTATATATTATTATTACGGAAACAATGTAAAGAGTTGTAATTATATATTAAGTATAAGATGGAACCAGTATTCGAGACCTGTTTATGCAATGCAGAAATATATACTAGCAATTTTCGTGATACGAAAGAATAAATTCTCTGTTCCTTTTAGAAAATGCGAGAGTAACAAAATATTCGAAGAAAACGTGTCGGAGCGTGGGCGTCGAGTTTTTTAAAAATATGTTACAAGAAAGATGGTCACAAAGGGCGCGAGTTATATGCGACACGCAAATTTCATCATCGCGGGAATGCCACGGGAAATTTTCGGAGGTTTGTATCCAGCTGCGGGGATTTAATATCGTTGATCCTCGGTCTGACGAAGCCCGCTAGAATTCACTTACGAAATTGAAAAAGTGATTTCGTGTCGCTTAGATAACGAAACGAATTCTATTGCCGTGGCGCGTCGAAATTTCGCTGCGATGGCGGCGTTCGCGAACCGAAAATGAACGAGCAGAAAACGAAGAAGGAAATCGAAACAAATGAAAAAAGCTGGACAACATTAGCTTTGACGCCGCGCCGCTCGCTGGAATACTGCAAAGTTATATTTCCCGGTTCGATGAATCTTTTACGAGTCCAATAGCGCCGCCGTTGATTCGCGTTGAATATCAGTCCCAATGACTGCCGTCATCAATTATGAATCAACCGCAGCCTCCCGTATCGATACGCAAATCGTATTTTGTCTTTTTTTCGGCTGGTGCAGGGAAAAAATAGGTCACGTATCGCGTCGCTTATATGTATGTATACCTCGATCATCCCCGACCAGAAAAGTAAATTTAATCTACCGTTAGTTTCATTTTTCGAAAGCGAAGAACGTCGGCCAAAGTGCGCCGACAAAGACTGCTCGGATTTTCTATCTTTTCATTTTTCACCTTTTACCGTATTGACTTTTAAAGTTAATTTTGTCGGATAGGCATCGAGGTCGAGAAAAATCGCAAAATAAATTCGTGTCGTCGATACATTTTAAATTAGTCGTATACGAGGTACTTTTTACTATCTTTTATTTGAATGGCTTGCAAAATATTATTTCGAAGTAGAAGCGAATAAAAATTTTTTATAGAATTGTTCGGCACAGCAAGAATGGAATTTTCGTACTTTGTCGGATCATTGGTGGACCGATACTACGTGCAGTTGATTTTCAATTAAATCGTTGGAAATTTATTTATAGTTCGGTTCGAGTGTTATTTTAAAATCTTTAATTGGAAGTTATTTTAAATATATGCTAATGCATTTCCAAGCATCGAGGCTAATGTATTTTGTAAATGATGCATTGAGTAACGACGTTGCGAATGGAGATTTAAATAGTTGAAAATAGAATTCTCCATTTATCGATCCGAATTCATGTTCATTACATTGTATTATTTATTTCAAAGATCTGCTACCCAGTATTATATTCCAAATATGAACTTTTAGAAACGAATTTATAGAAAATAGAGAGTGAATTTTCCTAGCAATTTTCGGGAAAGAGATTGTTCGATAATTACTTTGAGAATGTTTTAATAGATTCATTAAGCTCCGTAGTCCAAGCCGCAGAAGTAGCATAGTGTCGAAACAAAATTACCAAACGGAGATAAGCGCAGCTAGCCTAACGAGGCTGCGCACTCATGGCCGGCCAGTCTGACGTCGCCGTTAATCGAAATTAATCACGAGCCGGTTTCGTAACGAGACAAATTAAACATTCGTTAAACGCGACGCGACGATGACCCAATTAACTGCGGCCTGTTCGTCCTCCTCGACGCGCGGTAGACAAATCTCCTCTCGACATACGACCCAATTTTCACGGACGTCGACGGACCGCGAAAGAATGTCGCGCAGTCCCTGTTATTCGCGACGATTTCAATTTTAATTAGAGTCAAGAGCGATAATGTCGCTTCGCAAGAATTTCACCTATCCGATGGCCATTAATACTTAATCTACAAGCATCGCTTCAAACGCAAAGCCGCTAGAATTGTGCGAGATCAAGACGATTTTAATTCCAGCAAACTTCCAACGAAAAACCAGTTCGGGATGCGAAGGGTTAACGCGAGCCTACTAACGCCAGGCTGCATTTCCTTGATACTTCCGGTACGAGCGTTGCAACTATCTAGCCAACATCGTATCGCGTGAAAAGAACGAACCAGGAAAGAGAGAGAAAAAGAACGAGCTAGAGATCGAATGAGTTAAAGATCGAGTGAGCTAGAGAACGAGTGAGCTAGAGCTACTGAAAGAGACAGTGAGCGCCGAGGATAAAGAAAAACAGGGAGCAAGAAGTAAAGAGGGAAAGAGAGAGGAGTTGCCTCGGCGGCTTCTAAGCGAGAATCATTATTTTCTCCCGTCGCGCGTCGCCCCGGTTGCATCGACGCGGCTGAAATCGATTCGAGGTTAATCGAGCACATAATTCAGCGGCGACGCGCGGCCGAGCCGTACGTGTTTGCGCGGCCGAAATCCGCAGCCGCACGCGAGCAGGTGCGAGGCGCGACGTGCTGCAATCAGCGGCCGTGCTTGCGGCCCGGCAGCTGCATCCATTTTCGCCCAGTGTTCTTCTTTCACTGGCGTGTCCTACCCCCGCATCCTCCACCGTTCTCCTCACCCTCGTCCTCACCCTCCTCTCGCTATACACGCCGCCCGGTTTCCCACCCTTTTTCCCCGGCGTTTTTAGGTGTATCAGCCCGTGGCCCGTCTAGGTGTAACTCTCCACCCTCTCTCTCTCTCCCTTTCTCTCTCGTACTCTCTAGCTGACGAATGAACTCGCGAATAGCCGCGCCGGAATGATAAATCCCGAATGCTCGTTGTCCACGCTAGTGGATGCCGGTATATCACGCCTGGATGCTCGTCTCCTGGACAGTGTTCGCCAGGGATCAATTCAACGTGTACTTACGATTCCCTGTCAATTTCGGTAACTATGTTTCATTCTTTGCGGCGTGGGATCGAGAATGTTTCAGCAGAACAAGTCAACTAGTTCAACTGTAACGTGGTTTTCAGTAGTGGAAGTCCACGAGGTCAACTATAATGCAGTTTCCAGTAGTACGAGTCATTAGGTTCAACGATGACGTCGTTTACAGTAGTACAAGTGAACGAGTTCATTTATAACGTGGGTTTCATTAGGATAATTCAGCTGCTTCAACTACAGCTTTATTTTCAGTAGTACAATTCGGCGACTTCACCTGCAATTTGATTGTCAATCATACAATTCAACAACTTCGACCACAGCTTGATTTTCAATAGTACGAGTCAACGTAGAGCACCTAGAATAACAGATCAATGACATACAAACAGCATGCATTAATAATAAAACGACCTCGACGGCGTAAATCAATATGGTGTACGCAACCAACAATAAGTTAAGAAAACTCGTAGTAGTACAGGTGAACGTGCATGGCGGTTAGAGAAAAAACGATCGCGGCGAAACAATTAGTTTTCAAATTATCGAGTAGCTGTCGCAATAATCACAGGCACCGTTTCTAGTCGCGCCAACGAGCATCGTCCATTTTCAGTCGGTGGAAGTGAATAATTCCGGTGGAACAGATCAATCATATAACCGGCACGGCACGTTTCATCCGACATGAATAAATATTGCGCCATTAATTTTCTAACTGTATACATCATTGTTCGCAGTCAGTGTTAATATTCCCCGGCAGAGCGCGGAGTTAATAAATATTGAACCGTGAACAATTCGAGCATCGCGAGGCAATCCGAAATCGCTAACTAGAAGTGTGGAAATACAAACGGCAAATATGAGAGGAACGTGGTCGGGCATAATCGTAGAACGGCGCGGCGGTGCGGTTATCTTGAACGACCATTTTTGTCGTGTTCCGTCGTACCTTTTTCCCCCGTTTCTTTCGCGCCGTCTTACGTGTAATATATCACACCGGCCAATTTTATGCACGAAATTGATTCAGATTATCCGGCCCGGGTGTTACGTGGCGAAAGCTTGCACGGAATTTTGCTGTTAATCATTCCCGTCGTTAATTTTCCTACCGGCGGCTTCATTTCGGTGAAAAATATCGAACCTCTCCTTGCAGTCGGTTGCAAAAGTCTGGATGCACCTTTTCAGCCTCGAAAAAATTCATTCTTATGCCAGTTTCGTCGATATGTACTTTTTAAATTATTTACACATTTAGTTACCAATAGGAGAGTTCTCGTTTTATGTACAATTGTGTAAATTCACATTTAAAAATTTAATTCGCTTTACTTTATGCATAGTAATTTTGCAAAAATATACGAGTTTAGCAAATGAACGCATCGATATTCGTAGAATGATCGGAAGCTTTCCATTCTCGTTGGAAATATTTAAAATTTGCGCTATACCAACTTTCGTGAGCGATTGTCCCTCCGCCCTTGTTTCTCGCTGTGACAAATCGAGCCACTTTTTAACGAGTCTACCGACAATAAATCAATGCGTTGATGAGAGACGATCATCCGAATTGATGATGCACGCGGTCGATACATCGACTGTCGTGTTGCTTGTACTCGAACGCCGCGGTTTTTACGTCGGACACGCACCGACACGAGCATTTTGCCCGAAGTATCGAGTAACCGCACTGGCGAATTTTCTGTCGATACTTTCACCGACTAATTTAACAAAATTCAACAGAAACATTCTTACCGATACTTTCGACACTGTCGAATATCGTGTTAAACAATTTTTCTTATATTATACAACAAAAATTCTGAGGTTTTCGCTCGACACTCGCGTGTCCTTAATACAATACATTTAATAAAGGAATGATTTAAGTACGCCAGCAAATATTTCGAGTTGCCAGCTAATTTAATCTCGGTCCAAGTGGGCCACTATGCGTGCGCATAAGTGGACTTTCGAAGCGTTCGTCAAGGGCAAAGTAATTCCACAGAAAGTTCGTTCCCTCGTTCGAATTATTTATTTAGCGGCACGCACAAGGCAATTGCGATAATTACGGTGGAAGTTTTCGTGCAATCGATACCGAATGAATTAGTCACGAGGTTCTTACAAATGCAACGAACGGCTAAAACCTGCGCCAGATAATTAACGTGGACGACATATCCGTTCGCAGAGCGGTGGATCACGAGTCCGGTGCTCCGTCGTCGCTTAATTGGAAATAAAACTTTAATCCGCGCAAGGATCGCATTGATTCCCTGCGTAAACTGTCCCGTAATTTCCATTTTTATTTGACCCGTTCCGGCATGCATATCTGCCCGCAAATCGAACGCCGTTCGAATTCGAAAGAGAGAGAAAATCCCGGCAGAGACGGAACCGCGTCCGTCGAATATTCTCGCTTCCCAAACCCGTTGACGCGCCGCGCCGCGCCGTTGTAATAGAAATTTAAAAGCGAGCCTTTATTTCGCGTCGAATATTTCTTCGCTCTGGCGAAATTCGCGATTGGGTCTGATTTCATCTGCGTCACCTAAAAGTGCCGATAGCCGCACCTATCTGTTAAATAATTACAAAAATGCTAGACGAGCTCCAATATTGTTTCCTCGGCTGCATCTCGATCAGTCCACTCGCTTCATCGAGCAGCGTTTTAGTGAATAAATGATACCCCAGGGAGAACGTAGTAGAAGCTAGCACACGAAGACGACGAACCTAATCCATAGTCTCGGTTCCCTTTTGCCATCCGTCTCCGCAGGAAGCCAAGAGATGGATAGAGAAAGAAGGCGATTGCCTTGGGGAGGGTAGTGTGCAGGGTTCGTAGGCAAAAGGGATGGTGAGGGTCACGAAGAGAGACTGTGTGTGTGTGTGTGTGAGAGAGAGAGAGAGAGAGGGGAGTCGAAGGGTCTGTTTGAAAGCTCTACGCGGAGGACAAGGGGATTCCCAGAGCCACGGTGCTCGAGCGAGTCTGAACCATTACCGGCATGTTTGAGCGACGAGCCGCTTTGATGCCGAAAGCCTACTCGAGAAGGAGCTGATGGAGTGGCTCGAGTGCTCCTCGAATGGCCCATCCTTGTCCCCGCACCTGAACCGGATGTCCACACAGGCCTGTCGGAGTAGTTCACAAATTTATGGGCTGCACGGCTAAATTGGGCTCGCCTCGCACCTCGTATTATTGCCCATTAATTATTGATCATACCGCGCTGGTTAGCCGATGTCTCAGCGATGATGCTTGATCCCTCAATCAATCGGATCCAAATCGTTTGATCATCCGGAGAAAAAATATAGTAATTGTATTCACTCGTTTCGGCGAAGAATAGTTCATCTTACAGTCGGTTGCCGAAGTCTGAATACACAGAAATATGAAAATATGTGTATACAGCGGGAGGCGCCAGAAACAGGCCACCGGAATAACGCAGCTGCTAATGGTGTTAGGAAGAAATGCATCAGATGCAACTTGCATGGTTTCGAGGGGGCATTAATCTGATGTTAGTAGCTTTTCTGTAGGTGGACACGTAGAGGACATGTGAAGGTCAACTTCATTTTTTTTAATGGAATGAGGTGCTTTTTAATACATCAATCGATGCAGCTGGACATTCGTTATAAAAAAGTAAATTAATGCCCCCTCCAAACCATGCAAGTTCCATCCGATGCATTTCTTCCTAACACCATTAGCAGCCGCGTTATTCTGGTGGCCTGTTTCTGGCGCCTCATCCTGTATATGTATTGTTTCTAGGTTACCGAAGTCATTGGTAAAGACGGAAATGTGATTATTGATTTGCCAATCATACGATCGGTTCAAAGATGAGAAAAAGACCACGGTAATTAGAGTGATTAGCAGCGGCGAGAACGCCACGGTTGATTTTCAACGATGAACGATACCGTGTGATCGATATTGTTTCGTGGTAACGAGGGACAATCTTGTCGAGGTGTTGCTCGTGCTTCGCAGCGCGGCACAAACAGTTGGTATTGGGAACAGAAATTGGTTTTGGTTAATTGCTCTTGAATGAAAGTGGAGATTAACATTGACAGACACCGTTCGCGCGTGATAATTGGCTTACTAGCTTTGTCAGGAAGCGTATATGCTGCGAGTACTATGAAAAACACTTACGATTAAAGAGGAATGGGTTTGTTTGGACTGAACGTTCGTTAAATTATCTCGAAACTCTGAAAATTTCTAATTGGGTACCTAAATTACCTAACCTATTTAAGTTAAGCAAATACCTACATTCAGTACTGTTACGGATTGGAAAGAGGTAGAACGAATCGCTTCACAGAAAACGTCAGTTAAACGCTAACTTTATTATTCCCGACGTGGGTTCGTCCACTTACAACCGAACTATGTACGAAATTTGATTGTAAACACAAACACAAGAGAGTTTCTGTTAAGTTAACAATAAAGAATTAATTGTTGCTAAGGAATTACCGTTAGATAATTCCGAAATGCTTCCGAAACCCGATATTTGGATAAAGAGATCGATACGGAACCGGTCAAAAGACGCTCGTCGTTCACGTTAGTACAAGAGAGATGTAATCAATAGCCAAAGCGATTCGCCAATCTGAGTAGCGCTCCGCGATCGATAATCGATCGTAATCGATATCGACGGTGCCGGCCAATGACTTCGAGTGCCGACGATCGATTGCAGATCCCGTAGCGACTAGGTAAATAGCCAATAGATAAACCGACGCTGCCAATGCACTCAACCAATCCCAAACAAGCACCGAAATTAAAATGCACCTGAAGCAAATACCTAAAGCAAAAATTCATAAATTTTCACTTCGAGAAACACGTCCGACAATCAATCGTGTAATGATCGTACCGAAGACGATTTTCGTGGAAAGATGATCGAAAGGGCTCGTACCTGTTTCGATAATTGGATCACGTCTGGATGAAATCGTCCGTTCTAATCCGTGATCGCGACCAGAATCGATCGGCGGTGGCCGGTTCCAGTTTTACGGCCGGTCGAATGAAATTAATTCACCGCGATATTAGATGCACGCCGAATTTCGCGTGAGCGGTCGACATCAAACCGAATTTCGTTTGCGTTATACCGCCGCTGCGCCGCGCCGTCTAATTTAACGATCCCATTCTTTTACGAGGTTGATCTGGTGTGGTTCGTATAGCTTGCGGTATGTAAATAACATTTATGGGGAATCACGTACCGCGTATTCCCGCGTTTCCGGCTGGCATCGAGGGAAACAAAAACGGGTCGCAGTTCGACGTGACCACAGTCGACGATCAAAGATCAAGCACTAAACTATTAAACGATTTTGCGTGGTCTGCCTGACAAAGTTTATGCCATTTTCTCTGGCCGACCGATAGATTTTTCCCGCGGCCCGCTGTCCGCTGAATTAGCTTTAACCTTTTATTATGGATCGACCTATTAAACACAGGTGGAAAAGAAACGGGATCTAATAAAAATGATCCGTCGAAAGTAAAAAGAAAGCACAGTGATTTTGTCGGTTTTTTGTGTGCACTGTGTTGGACTTTTTCGGCACTGTTTGCAAGTATTTTCGGAGGTAGGCCGTAGGGACGTCGTCGACGACGGTTTTCGTACGAAAATGGGTTTCAATTCGGATTTTCACGTCGCAAGGGGATGAATGTATATCGGGTGTACCTTGGACGAAATGCGAGAGGACTCGGTCGAATTCGAAAGTCGGTTCTTTCGGGTACGCAAGTAGGTCAAAGAACTTGAGCCAGGCCGGCTGTGTGTATGGTCGGGCGCGAATGAAAAGCTTCCACGGCTATTCTCGAGGAAATTCCATCAGACACACGAAATCCACGGCTCAAGATGCTACGAGGAACGCGAGTTCGTCTTGGATTCTACTCCTTTGAAGCTGTCTGGCCGAATGTATCGTCCTCTTTCATCGAATTAAATCATTCGATGTGCTTCACAATGGAGGCTGAGCCTGTATCATGCAATCCGGAGTCCTACGAGGATTAAACAATTTTTAGACTGTGTCCAAGTATTCGACAAAGTTCCAAATCATTCTTGCAAAGTCTTAATATTTTAGAAGTAATCATTTATCATTATCCACGGGATAATAGGTACACTGCGAGTAACAAAAGGGACTTTGAATTAAAATCTATCTTGTTCGGATTGGCACGGGTCCAAGAGAACACCGGTTTTCTAAAGTCCTTTCATCGCCATGTTTCACTGTTGAAAGCAGAGAGAGCGAAAGTTTCAAAAACTGTCTCGTTTTCTTTGGACTAAGGACTAAAATCAGGGCTAAATGAAGTTTGCTCTACGAACAACAAAATTGTGGAAGCAGTCGTTTTATATTTGCACTACATTCCAATCAATTTTTGTTAATAGAGTATCATTTTCGATCACGGCCCGATTTCCGATCGGATCGTTTCTCTATTAGGATCATAACGAAGGAAGAAGTTATATCAGCGGATCGTACGCGGGTGGTTAGCAGTGTTCCGGAGTCGGTCGGCAAAATCTAGGATGTCCAATCGATCGGTTAATTCTAGCACCAGTCAAAATAGATCAATTGCTATGGAAATCAGTGCTGTAGGATCCTGAGGACCCTTTTGATGGGCGCAGGTATTCGTGAGAATCATGGTATGCCCCCTAATGGTCAAACAGCGAGCGAAGGGATTCGAGTGCTGTTATTATGGCACCAGGGAGGACACAAATTAACAGGCATACTTGGTTTAATTTCAGCCCAAAGTTAGCCCAGGCTGTATGACCAATCGCTTGAAATCATTAAAATGTTGCCTGAACGCATTCGGATCCCGAAATTCCCTTCCTATGCCGTTCAAAGGGTCATGCTATCGTTTCATTCCCCTCGTTTCGCTAGCATTCAACATTACCTAAAACAAAATTTCAATATAAACCAGTAGATAGAGACCAGTAGATCACTCCTGGATACACAATTCTATTATTACAGAATTATGATAATACATTTGAAGACTTCAAAATCCGATATCTTAATTTATCAATTAAATTAATCGCAGCAGATTAATATTAGTAATTAACTAAACGGCGCTACGAAGCCCGCAGAACGATTGATCGTTTTTAAGGGACAATTCCGAGCTAAATTACTATAATAGAGCGGAGTAGTGAAACGCGTTGTGAATTAATGTAACGAGCGATATACGAGCCAGCAATTTCATAACGCACGATCCTAATTCGCGAACACGGTTTTGCAGTAACAATTTCAGTGATTTGTAGTCATCCAGAGATTTTTCATACATACCGTTTATCGATGGTCGATTTCGGACTCTTTTGCAACTCGGTGATTCCAATCGCATATCCGGTTACAATCGGACGACTCTTATGTTATTGGCGGCGTACATGACGGAAAGATTAAACCGTGAAGTTGAATTACAGAGAGGCGCAGCATTGAAATCAGAATACTCTCGATAGCACGCTCGCGCACGATAATGCATATTGCGATGATAAATTGCTCCCGCACCTTTATACGTGCGTATAGATACGCGCGCACACATCGAATACCTTTCTACAAACCGTTGATTACTCGACAAACCATTCGACGCGGCGCGCGGCGTTGGGCATCATGGTCGCGCGATGCTCATTACTCGCGAGTAGATTGGGAAGTATTGCGCGTAATTTATGCGGGACACTAGATCGAGCGTCCCCGATTTCGAGACCCGCCATTTGCTTGCTCAAAATTTTTCCTCCACTTTTGCCGACCGTTTTATCACAGCTGTTAACCCTGCGAGCATCCTAGTTGTTCTAATCAATTACGAACGGGCCGTGCAGCTTTATGCAAATACAAATTTTCCTTGATTGTTTCTTGAACATCGGGATTTAGCAGCAATCAGACCACACAATGAGATAACTGTTGGGAATATTTGATAAGACAATTTCGTTCTTCTTTTTTCTCTTACCGCTTAAACGTATGTAGAACTTGTTTAGAATACTTAATATAAAAATCGTAACAATATCGAAAGAAGTCATTCACTAATACTTACTGATGAAATGCACTGTGGGTATTTCTACTTAAAAAATTACTCGGCATTTGTGAAAAATTATCCGCTCGATGTTTTCAAAACTATTAAACAAACCGACTTGGTTTGTCGCAGACAAAGGTGAAAAAACAAATCCAAGCGTTCTCTAGTTGATAGCCTTTTAACACTGACCGGAAGTAAGAGTGGCACTCCTGACAACAGACAATCGCAACGCGACGAGAGTCGTTCAACTATAAACGACCACTACAATTACAGAAACGCGGGCCGGTTTCTCTCTATCTCTATCTCTCGTGTTCTCTTTCTCGTTCCCTTTCTCTCTTTCTCTTTCTCTCTCGCACACACACCCACACATTTTCCCCGACTGGTTAACGCTCAACGCGGAATAATTAAGCAAATTTGCGCCGCCATTTTGGATTTAACTTCTTCCAGCGGGCGCGTGCGAAATTCCAGTTTTACATGGTCGCGGCGTTCCGGCAAGAATTACGGAGCCAGAAACGTTGCATCTACCAGAGCTGTAAGAACTCCGGTGTTCAATCTCGACTTTAGTATTTCCACAAAAATTCGAACTTTAAAATGCATCAAACGCTGAAGAAGTTTGAATTTAGGGATGATTGTAATTGCAAACCGTCCCTCATTTTGTCACCTTAAATGTTCTCTGAATTTAAACAATTTTCTATATAAATTTAATAATATCCCTCGTCAAGTTCACTTTCAAAATTCAGAATTCAAAGCTCGCACTGCCAGAACAATACGTTCCAATTTGAACTAATTCGACTTATTCGAACTCTGCTTATGTACACCCTCCAGTATCAGGGTCGGATCGACGACGTTCGGCTCGCGATCGACCGAATAACAGATCTGTACACCATCTCCGTAGGATTAACCTGTTTTTGCGACAGACTCTCTTTTTCGGCAAGATTCGTCGCGTGATCGATCGATCGATGTAGCCTGTGTTCTCGTAAAAATGGCTGTTAGCTCGAACGTGAGTGCTTAAAAGGAATGAAATTGGGGCGAGGACAATTCAACGTTTTTCAGTGGAGGTTTTGCCATAGATGTGATACTAAAGATTTTGCAAATGCATATAAATGAAAATCGATTTCGAGTTAGTTCCTCTACAATTGCAGAAGTCGATACAATTTCCAATCTTCGTTACAAAGCAGGTTCTTTCCGTTCCGATAAAAACAGCCATCGAGAATATAAATTTGCCTGAAGAATGTGGAGAGCGATAACAAAATAATTCAATGGAGGAATCAATGTTTTCTCGTTTCTGTGTGGTCGTTTCTGGACGCGGATTAAATTCGCACAGGGTGCGAGAGCGAAGCGACGCGAGTATCGAGAAACTTATCCAATTAACGTTGCGGCTATTTTTTCCGAAATAAAATTATGCTCGACGGAACTCCGTGCGAACGAGGAAATCCCAATGGGCACACCTACACGGCCATCTACATATTAATGTACACGCACCTCGACGCCCGACTCTCATTGTCGCGTCTCCGGTAGATGCATAGGTGCACTCGCGCCGCCGCCAGTGCACGGTGCACGGCGCACACTGCACTCGTGCGTTAATATAGCTGCTAGCCGGAGAGGGTGACGCAGGATTACAGCTGTATATCTATCACTCGCTGGTATACAGCATTGTGCCAGAAATCCTGATGGCATGCCCATAGGCCGCAAGGAACGTCGTGACGCGCCGCCTACGACGCTCGAAATATCCTTCAAACACCGCGAGCTTCCTGGCGGAGGATGATGGCTTTTCGCCATGCAACACGCCCCGTAGTCTGCCATCAATATTTATTACCTTAAATTGTTTAAACATAGATCTCTCTCTCTCTCCTCCCCCATCGACGGTCTATTAATCGAATATAGAAATTGGATCCATTTTAATCGAAATCAATTCTTATTTCATTGAATATGCATTCGATAGCGGCGAATAACATTTTGTTCGTAACTCTTATTCGTGATATGTTATCTAAACGAATAAAAATGTTGATTCGTTCCTTTCGAGGAAGAAGCGCAAAAGCGACTGGGATTTACAGTGTGCCCGAAAGGGCAGAGTCCGCAAACGTGGTGTCAAACAACCCCAGGGCAGGAGGGTTAAAGTTCGATCGAAGGAGCCGACGCGACGGTGTCCCGTCGACCGGGTGCGAATCACCTGTTTTTCCGTAGTGCAGGTTTGGGGCAACATCGATCGAATCGGGCACGGTCCGCCAGCAGGCTGACATCGAGATTCGTTATCGTCTCGGAACAAGATTTCACCGGGGCATCGGAGGTAAGCCGGGGGTTGTCTGAAATTCGCCACGTCTCGGAAATTCAGGATTCAGGCTGGGTACGTGAAGTGCAGACTCGGTGGGGTGGTTCATCCTCTCCCGCCCTCAAACCACCCTTCTCCGACCCCCGCGTGCACCTACTCTTCCGAGTATCTTCGCCCGGTGAACCATCCGATCTTCTCGCGCTATCCTCGGCCTACAGCCCTTGTGCTTTACCTGCTACTTTGCCCTCCACTAGAGCATAATCACCGGGGCTGAAACACCGCTGGAAATCCGCAAGCACAGCCCCCGCCGCGGAATGCATTAAGGACCGCTTGAAACACTTCCCTTGATCACTTTGAAAGGAAAAGTGCCCGGCGAAATTACGAGTGTACGCGCCACCACCCCCGCGATCCATATGCCACCCTTATCCTCGACTCTTCTCGGTCAACAGATCTAAAAACTATGATTCGAACGAGGGAAACGGAATTTCAAAGTTGTTGTGATATTACCAAATTTGGAGAAACAGAAGTAACGATTAAGAAAATGAAAAGAAAGTATAAAAGAATAAATTGACAGCAGTTTAACCCAATTTAAGTAATTGAAAATTTTACGATTTCCGAGCAGACGCGTACATACCATAAAAAGTGTGGGTTTCTTCCGCGTCCGGAAGCGTAAAGCGAACTTTTTCGCTCACCGTGACGTTTTATTTGGCGCTCGGAGTGGTTCGTTAAAATTTGATTGTTCATTATTAGCACCCGTGCAAAATTACGCGGTGCTCGATATCAATAAATTAGCCGCGCCGCAGGACGTTCTAAATTGCATTTACTATTTCCCTGCAGGGCATTAAACATAGAACGACTTTCGTAATCGCAGTTGTACTAGGATTCGATTACACGGCTACCTAAAATTTAATTAAATGCACACACTCTGCGAGGTCTATGGTTTCCGGTGCCATTTCACAGTGATGGAAAATTATAAAATTCAATTTATACCTCGGCGCGGGGGCGGCGGGGACTCTATTTTCACCGTATGTTTTAATCGACGTTTGCTAAAATGCTCTCCACCGAACGTTCGGTTCTAACAAAATATCAGCTGGAACGATATAATGCGGCGCAATATTAACTAAACGAATTTTTCCGACGACGAACGATAACCAAGAGCGCGGAAACATTTTTAAAACGAATTTTTAAAACGCTGTTTATCTGCTCGTTCGCGTTAAAACTGCAACGAACTGCTGCGAAATAATATATTACCCTTCGACTGTTTATAAACTGTAATAAATTATAGTAATCTTTAGCGTAATGACTATTAAACCCCAAATAAATAACAATAATAAACCAGGACAAACTTGCTGCAGAAACAAGGGCTCCATTTCTCGACGCTTCACAGCGAAAAGTAAAACAACAAACGCAAATTCAAGTGGAATACAAGATAGCTAGTTATTGGCACAAGGGCTAAGAGTGAACGCGAGGGCTTGCAACCCCTTAGGGCGCACCCTACACTTAAATTTCCATCCATCTCCTCGCGACTCGGCTGATAGCGACTTCGACCAGTAGAAGGTAGCAAAAGCTAACAGAAGTCCGCATTTCCTTCGCGCGGGGAAAAACGGAAGGATGATTCCGTGGGGGTTGACGGCAGTCTCGACGTCGCCTTGAAGGGTTAGGGGTGAAAAGGGGTAGAAACACAGTCTGTATAGGATGCGGGGAATCTTCCAAGTAGCGTCGGAGTCCTACTTTGATCAGGCGCAGTGGATTTACGCTCATCCTCGGCAATCTGCCGTGTCTATCTCTCTCTTTCTGGCTTTACCACCCTGGCCACTCCCGGTTACACCCTCTTCCTTGCACCTGTTCGACGTCGCGTTGCAACAGCCCTCGCGACGACGTCTTTGAACCACGACTCGTCGCGTCGTAGGCATTTCAACAAGCCTGAAGCATTGGCGGAAGTGCCTTGGCAATGCCGTTACCGGTGGAAAGACAAGAAGAGAGAGAAAAAGACTTCGTCATCGAACGAATCCTAGGTCATAAGTTACCTTCTCGTTTTTCCATGCCTTTTATATTAACGTTATTAAACGGAAACGGCAACTCTGCCGCTCATTTGTCAAATCGATTCAACTCCACCGTTTCCACCAGATAAAAACTAGCGAAACAAGTTCTTTAAAATACAGTAATCACTGTTTGAATGTTTATCGTAATGTACACGCTATTTCCAGAATGTTAAGGCTTTGTTTGCCGACACGTTCCTTCGTTTTATTTCAACGAGATTTGTTTATTCGATTTCTTCGGAAAAGGTTCGTTTCTCCACACTACATTCGGTCCACGGCTTATTTAAAAATTCTAACCGAGTACCTGAGCTACCGGATTGCGCCAGCGAAACACGAAATAAGAACGAAAGACGAATTGCTTCGCTTTGAAGATGCGAGATATACAGAGGCTAGTTGGAATTTATGACGACGAATGCGGCCGGGTGCTTTCGAAGAGGATAGAAGCGAATCGAAAGGATTTAGGGAAACGTGAATGCGACGATAAGTTCCTGGAATTCGTGAATGTATCTTGCATAGTCGCCGAATGTCCGACTTTCGCGGAAAGCCTCAATTATCGCTGAGCTCCGGATCTTTCTGCAAAATAAAAATTGTCTGCTTCGGTCGCAACGCGGAGAAGCTACATAAACATTTATTTTCCTAAAAACTCTCTTAAGATAATATTAATATAACAGCTTCTTTAAATTTTCTTCTTAAATATTTTTACTCTTTCGTATCTCTTCATTTTTATAACAAACGCGTAAAATATGCATTATATTTATCGCTATCCTTTTAGATAACATTTGCAAAAGAAACGAGATTAAAAACGAAAATTTACCAAAATAGAACGTGGGAATGAATCTAAATAAAAATTTAAATTGATAACAAAGAATCTAAAGCGAATGAAAATTTTAATAATGTTTCAGGGTGGTTGTTGATTTCTACCGACGTTCTCGTGCCTTTCTTTTTCTGTTCGTTTCACCAGATTTCAGGCACAAGATTCTTATACCCATGTTCGCGTAAAGAAATTCTATGGAGGAAAAAACAACAAGCGTCGAGTTTTTCGTTTTACGAGGGAAAAAATACGGTTCCAAGTATGCATAGAAGAATCCTTATCGATCCTCCTTACCTATAGGACGCGAACCAAGCAAAGCTTCGTGTCTTCGTTTTATCGAAATAAAGTTCTTAATAAGGGATCGCGGTATATTGCATAAAAAATAACGACCGACGGAATGTCCTCGAAGAATTTTCATTATTATCGACGTAAAACACAATGAACCGATGGTGGAGCCTCACATTAATGTACATGCACGCGTGGATTTTTATTTAGTTACTTGCGATCACGTGAAATTTAATATTCCATCCGATTCCGGGCACGTTTATTAAAACACGCCAATAATTTTTACATTCGGTTAAATTGCAATTAAAATCAGGTTCTTTTTACTTGGCATTACGATGATACTTTCAATTGAAGTTTTATTGACCGCACAAATTGAAATTCGTGCAAAATTAAAAAGAAACTTGATTTTTTCAAATCTGCCTACATACGTGGATCAATTGTTGACACATTTTAGGCGTCTGTAACATTATAATCATTGTACAAAAACGTTTCCGTAGTAATAATATAATATTAAGCTGCATGCAGAGACGAAGCAAAGCGTTTTCTTAAATCAACCAAGATTGAAATTCCGTGGAATCGGAGGATCCATAGCGATAGAAACGCAAGCTGGGAGCATGCTAGTAGTACCCGCGTCTCAAGAATTAACTGGCATGATCTACGGGATGATCGGGGCCATTGAGCACGGGCCCCTTTCAAATCTGTCGACGATTAATTCATTCGAAAGCGGCAACACGCACGAAACGGTGCCGGCGGGGAGCACAATTTCGGGAAGACGATCCGCCGGGTATTATATATCGTCGTGCACAAAGCGTCCGCCCCCTTTTCACCCTTCTGGTTCACCCCACTGATTTCACCCCCTCCTCCCTGGTCGGTGGCCGGAATTCGTTCGTGCGAAGACGAAATTTGTCGACGTAATTACGCGGCGGGAAATACGAGCATGATGGGGGCGACGCGATTACACGTAGAAATAATTCCAGGCTGTGTCTGATGTTCTGTTGCAGATACAAGTGTTCGGCTTCAACGCGGAATTGTATCACAACATGAGCGAGGCGCGGCACAAGAGTCAGGGCCTGGTCGCGATCTCGTTAATGGTCCAGGTAAGCCAACGAAATTGCTTTTCCACCTGCGCCAAGTATTCCAGGGCTACTTTCCAGCCCTTTGAGTTGTTACGATTGCACGTTCCAACCGCGAGAACCGGTTGCGGTTCTCTGCAACTTTGTACAGTCGCCTGTGGAAGCGATCCAGCGAACAGGCTTGCCGAACGTGTCAGTTTTTTTCGGGATAAATTTTTACATCGATACGTGGAACAAACTTTGATAATATACAGAGTACAGAGTCGTAATTTATTCGATAATTTTCGTGGGATATCAGTGGCTCGAATTCACTCGAGCATGGGTTCCCGATGTTGTCTCTGCAGCTTCGTTTGATCGCGTTGAAAGCTACTGTACTTTAGAGAGCAATTCTGAATAGTCTTCCGACGACTCCGACTTCGAGGTCGAATAATTATTCCTTGTTTCGAACGGTGGAATGCTCTTTAAGATTTCGTGTATTTATACGGCTGTTTTGGATGGCGAAGCATGCAAAGGGAAGTTTTCAATGGAAACTGCACCGGTAGAAGATAACGATTCGCTTTTCGAAGCGAACCTGTTTGCGTCGTCTGGTAACTACGTTTTTAGATAGAATTTATATAAATATAATATTATACAACAGAATAGGAGGAACATTATAACGTACGTTTTAAATCACCTAACGGAATTCCTACGTTACCATGATGTTTTTCTTTATTTTCGTTTCACGGTCGCGCGTTTCAACAGACACCATGCGCCACCCGGCTAAAAGACCGTGAAGGCAAGGAAACAGGAAGACGCTGAACGGACGCCACCTTCGGAACTTGGAAATTTATTCTGAAAGTAAACACCGTGCACGGTTACAAAACCTATTGCATGTTTTATGAAGGCGAAATCTCTGTCGCGTGACGTCGATGGTTTTTCACCTGTTCCAGGCGCCTCGGTTTTTCGCCGCGGTTTGTTTGTTTCGCGTCGTTAATTTCGCAGCCCGCGGAGAGTGATTTTGGTTAATGATTCGGAAACGATCAAGGAAGACGCTTACTCCGACAAAAGACGCCCTTCTCCGCTCGGCGCACATTCGTTTTTGCGTCGTTAGTGGCTCGAAAGCTGTTTTCAGACCGGGGACTATATTATTCTTTCTAATCTTTATTCAAGCTCGCGTACTCTTTTCTAAAATGTTGAAAATTATGCATGACTTTTAGATTTTTTTTCCTTAGTAAACCGCTTTAAGAATCTCGAGCGAACGATGAAACGAACGAAATAATAAGAAAGGAATTCTAAAGACAGCTATTTTCTAAGGCGCGCAGTTAACTCTTTGGGTACATTTGACGACTCGTATTCCTCATGCACATGTTACGTTCCTTTGATATACTCACTTTCATTTTGTAATAGGAATGTTGTTTAAAACTATGTAAATAATATCACTATGAAATCTTTCATAAAATCTATTATTTTTTCGGTAATTATACAGAAAAAGGTCTGCCTACGGGCCACGACCACGCATACAAAAATCCAGGAGTAGTGTTTCCAAATTAAAAGCTTCCCCTACATATGTTTCACCCTATATAGAGTGAGACCCTGTTTTCTCTCTCATCCCCACAACGTGTTTACAAAACAAAGGAAACAGACGACGCGCCGTGCAAGAATACCGAAAATTCAATACAGTATTAGCAACAGTTTTTTGCGAATATCTCGAAAACTAAAAGCGACCCCCCTATATTGAAAAAGGGAAAAGTTATTCAAAATGTGTTGCTGCATAACATATTAAAATTTCATCCAAATCGGAGTACGCAGACCTTTTCTATATAATTACCATTTTTACGTTAATCCATACATAAAAAACTTAAATTTATTCCATATGCAAAAATCTTCAAATAAATCGGTACCCAAAGGGTTAAAGTGCTGTTCGAGAGAAAAATGGAGTTTTCAGCCAACCGGAAGCTTCTATCGCGGACCGACTTGACGGGGCAGCAACCAAAATTAGAGGATACGACTCGCGCAGGCGCAATGGAGAGCGCGCCGCGGCACCGGACGAATTAATTAACAGGGCTCCGTGGCTGGAATAAATTAACAAACGAAGCTGCCGTGGTAAATTATCGAACCAATGGGGTACCCGCTACGATAAATTAACGAATGCGAGCGCGCGGGTGGCGGCCGCACGGTAAAAGCCCGAACGAAGAATTCCGGATGATCCCAAAGCGGCCGCAACGCGCGTCGCGTCGCACCAGTTCCTGTGGACCTTTAACAGGTGCTCGATCTCTCCTCGTTGCGGGGGCGGATCGTAAAAGTGTGTCGCGGCGGAGGGCCCCTGTTGACGGCTGTAATTCAAACGGATTATACCCCCGGGATGTCTGAGGGATGAGATCCAAATGAGTTGGTAGCTCGCTGTCGCTGCTCGAACAATCTAGGACCTAAATAAGCTCCTGGTTATTTTCACGAGTCGCACCCTCTGCACGTAATTGTTCTTTCTCTGCTACCTGCTTGCGGCTGATTTGCGTTACTTCTGTAGTTAATTGAAAATCTCCAGTACTGTTACGAGTACGTGGAGATTTAAATAATCCTCGCCACTTTCACGTTCATATAAATTCATGCTTTCCTCGTCGATTACCTTTTTTCATCGTCTCCTACATTGTACTTCGTTGTTCTTTGTTCTTGTTTCCCCATAAAAATATTGGAATGCATCGGTGCTGAAAAATCGAGAAGACCGACGACCTATTACTTCCCAATGGGTTGACATTGAATCACCGTTGAATTTTGTCTGTTCAAAGGGAAATATTCCCTGAAAGACTTTTCATTTCATTCGAAAGCAGAAATTCGGTTACCAATAGTTTTGAGGATGAATTGAATTTCGCAGTTTCCGACGATGTTGCGAGCACGTTCGATGGCCGACTAGATTTTTATACTTAATTTGCAGTCGATCGAATATTCTAGTTCTTTCGATTTGGTGAAATTCAGCACGAGTGGTGGGGAGTGAAAAACGTTCTCGCTGTAAAAGAACAGTTTTTAAATGGAATATAAATCAAATTCAGTCGTACGGTCATCGATAGCTTCTGAACACACAGACTGAGAGAAGGAGAGAGAGAGAAAGAGAGGGCCGCGCAGCTGTCGCTTTATTGAAATTTTTTAAAATTTGTAACAGATGAAAATAAAAAAGGAAACGGTACAAAATTGGTGCTTGAAATACGTCGACACATATCGCCGAAAAATAAAAGGAGCACTGGTCGCGTGTTTATGAAATTACGGGGCCACCTTTGACATCTTTGACAGGTTCGCGCGACCGTTCGCCGACCGAGGGACTATTATTACGTTATAAACTCAGGAACCTAATAACCCGGATGAATTTTCCAGATTTTCGGGGGCGAAAAACGCGCGCGGATCGATAGCCGGGCATCCTAATTTTCCCTACCGCGCCTTCGCAATTTAATTTATTCCGAAGTTCTTGTCCAACAATTCGATCGGAAACTATAGGAAACTATGCGCGCGGCTGTTATCTTCAGCTAACAAGGCTTATGAAAACGCTCCCCACGAGAAAGTTCATTGAAACGTAATTTTATGATCTAACAGTATACGAGTACGTAAATAGGGCACCATGCAACTATCGAAACCAGGGGTCAAATATTGTTCAGCGAACGCGCAGACGATCGTCGCGACAAATTTTATTTCCATACGATATTGGGATCGATGCTCGAGTTCGAGGACAGGCTGTTCAAGCGCATCGAACGAAGAGGTCGAAATGTTAAGGACACAGGAAGAGAAGGACAAAGTCGAACACCGTTAAAACCGGTTGCGTACGATCAGCTAGTGGCCCGTTCCGTCACGGAAACAGGGAAACTCTTGATCCGACGTGATGGCCAGATGAGCTTTTATTATTTATCGTTACTTTAGAGTTGCCGACCGGTTTAGCCCAGGGGTTTTACGGTTACCTTTAATGGCGGCCAGTGTAGAAGTTTCGAAACGACTCTTCGCCTTCACCTCTTTATGCCGGTGCACTTAGCAGCGGCGAACAACCCCTTTTCATGGGAAATCGATGGAAAACGTATTAAGGGTGTAGAATGTACTGGTGGGGGAGAGGTTAGCCGATACGTCCACGTCCTCGTGTCCTGTTACTCAAAAGAGTCTCGTTTTCCGTCTGTTTCAGCTCGGAGAGACGCTGAATCCCGAGTTCCAGGTCATAACCAGCGCATTCAACCACGTTATACACCGCGGTGAGTACCGATCCGATGGATCCCGTCCAGTGTCGCCAGATTAACACTTGTCTCCCCTCTCTCTACCTTCCCCTTCTACGACGCTATTCCCCACGGGCCCGGTCGCGCGACGCGTTCCGTCTCTGTCGTGCACGTGTCGCAATGTCACGTGACTAACGCGGATCTGGCAGAGAGAGGGAAACCGTTTCCCCTCCGTTCGGATTAATTCTGTGAATTTTCAGGAGCCGTACGAACGGTCTCGGTAAATTCAGTTGATTTCCTAGAGATGAAGAACTTAACCGCGGAAACATAACTCCGTCTACTCCTGGCAATAGAACAAATATGTACAAAAGTCGTAGAGCGACCCGTATTCGTAAGTAGGAAATTAATTCGGCATTTAATCGAGCAGTTTGCGAACCACCACCGAAAACGTTCGATGAAAATACAGGTTAACGAGGCTCGCGGTCGATAATCGACCGTAATTCCGCGTTTAATGCGTGTGTCTTTCGGCATTTCCGGTGCCGCGGACTATCAATACACATTTATGCATTAGCACTGCCTCAGAATATCCTCGTGCGTTATAGGCTTTCAACTCGATACCGTTAACGTCTGCGCGATGGGATATTAATAGTTTCGTTCACGCTGCGCGCACTATAATGATTACGATTTATCTTCGCGCGCCTATTACGTGCTCTGGAGCCACTGCGCTTCGCGTATTCGAGGTTTCCGCCGGAAAGGGCCTAGTAGATTAAGATGGTCGAAACAGCCTTTAGAAGTGTATCAATGGCTATCGAAACATTCGAAAGCTGACCAAGAAAAACTCCTCCGAATAAAATTTCAACTTTCCCGCGACGGTAGTAGCAATTTGGATATATAATAAATTTAATGTGTAATTATTTAATCATGTCTCTAACGTTACGATCCCTATGTGGATCTTTCTCAAAGAGACATTTTTTGTGTCTGAAAAATAATGTAGAAAAATATAAATTGATAAATATTTTTGAAACAGCCGTGTAATTACAACGGAATTACAATTTGTTGTTGCAAACTGTGCTCTTAAGAAATGAAAATGAGACCGGAAAATGCTCGGAGAAGTGCAAAATCTAATTAACGATGAACACTGAAATTATCCAACAGGTACCCTCCAACGCCCTAAATCATCCCAAAAAATTCCAGAGCATTCAATCTGAAAACCCTCTCATCACCTAAGAACACCATTCCCATTAAAACCCGCCCTGAAACAGCGGGATTCGCAGTAGCCTGCATTCAACGCCTATTTCTAAGGTCTCAAAGTCCCCGAAACTGATCGCACGTCTTCGCCTGCCACATTCAAAGTGCGTCTGAATGCAGGCCGGTGCACTAATTCGTAATTCGTCTGGCACGTAAAAAAACCGACGAGTCGATGCAGTGTCGCGTGTACTGAAAGACTCGGGCGCAATTAGTGGACCATCAAAAGGCCTGCGGAGAAGACCTGCATGCTGCGGGGACGTTTAGCAGACGAAAACGCTTGGTGGTTCTGGACGGTGGAGGGAGAGAGAAACAACAGGGGCCCAGGGGTTGGCAAGGGGTTGCGGAACGCGGGGTGGTTGGGATGAATACGCGGGTTCACGCACCAAATACCGTTTGCGGGCCGCTTCAGCGATCCTTTCCAGCGAAAGTTGGCCGTGCGGTCTGTCGCTGGGATAACCCCGGATAATAAATAAAATGGTGCCAGGAAAGGCAGTGTGCCTCTTTGCCTTGCTGCAGTGGAAGTGGGAGGGAGCTGGGGCGGTTGAGCTCGCGCGACTCGCTGACTCGAGAGGGTGAAAAGTCGAGGATGGAAAAAAGAAGCAGCCTGGGGAGAGGAACAGGGCAGGCAAAGAGAGAGAGAGAGAGAGAGAGAGACAGGGAAAATGACTCTCTTAAGGTAACGAGTCACTTCGGCGCAGCGAGTATCCGTGCCAGGTTTTCTCGAAAGGACGAGTTTATCTCGTCACGGGACTCGATATTGTGGGACGCCTTGGGGCAAGGTGTGGGTGGGACGAGTGAAAAGAATGGGCCGGGGCGATTAAGTTTTTAACGTACACGACGACGATGTCTCTTGCGTTCCTCGGGCGATCGTTGCTGAGATCACACGAACATCGTTCAGTTAGATTAATAATTTATTAAGAGGTGAATTTAGCAGTTGCCGCAGCACCGAAGCTCCCATGAAACTGCAAAGGGTTAAACAATCCTGCATCCCGAGGAGCTGTCGTCGGTAATGAAACGTCGAGAACGACGGACTTTATTTATTCGGGTAATGGATCGTGGATAGACATCGTTCATGGGATTTGTTTGTTTATTCGGCGCGAGGGTAGTTGTTTTAGTTAGTTTGTGGGGCTCGGTTGATTTTGTTGCTCGACGGTAGCACCGGCGCAGCACGGCGGTTCGGATATTTGACTTGAAATATCATTTTGTATATATATAGCCGGCAATTAGGATTCTCCCGGAGCCTCGTGGCGAACGGGTGATAACGGGTTTCGTGGCTTTCATTTGTCAGAAGTTTCTTATCGCAACGGAGATTCCGGGCTACGGACCTCCGGAGAGATGGAGAGTTCTTGCTGTTGGGGATCTGCGGTGTAAACTCGGATTTTCTTTCGTGGGAATGTCTTTCGAGAGTGGATCTTTGGGTGTCGATAACGCGTCGATGAAACAGAAGGTATTTGCTTGAAATATTATTTATTAAAAAGACTTTGAATCGATATAATCATGCACCCGCAGTCTGTTTTTAGTAGATACTTTTCAGAAAATATTTCGAAACACGCGGGAAGGAGTACATAATCCCGGGAACTCGGTCCGGAAACAATACAATATTGATCAAAGTTTCTCGAGCAGAGGGGAAACAGAGGCTGCAGTATGTCCCGTGAAAGTGGACAACAATCTGCGACGGGATTGCGCGCGAGATTCCGCAAGACAGGGAAACAAAACCATCGCGAAATCATAACACGAAGCGGCGGCGGTAAACACGTCCGAGGAATTCCCAGGGAGGGTGCTGGGTACTACGGGGTGGCTAAACGTGCAGAAAGAATTCAACCCTTGTGGCGAGACGCGTGTCGATACTCCCGGAGGGTCTCTCTCCTGTTAGAGTGGTCTGGGTGCCTGGTTAGCTGAGGATTATTACTTCAACTACTGAACATTAATGTGTTTATTATTTATTTTAAAAAAGACCTCCATCGTCTTTTCAACGCGTTATTCATTGGCGGTTATTGTCTCATTTACCAAAGCTCTTTCAACGGCAAAAACAATGCTTAAAAAAGAATAAAATGCTCATTACTTATGAAAAAATTTAGAGTACATTTGTAATTTGAAATTATAATACTCGGTAAGTTTCTTTCAAAAATTTCCGGAAAACAGCCTAACAATCGGGGTAGCGGACCAGCGAGCCCAGAACAATTGTTCCAGGCAGCACAACTTTTTATCCCGCGAAACATGATCAACACGTCGCATGGGTGGAGCAGAGGGTTCGATTTACAAGGGACAACGATGTCGTTATGCCGAGGTGAACGGGATTCCGTGCAGAAATCCGCGTGCACACGTCGCACCTAGCTTTCCCTCCCTCTCTCTACGTGAGTGTGTGTGCGTGTTTGTGCATTTTAATCAATACCCTGTTGACACCGCGACCACGGCACATAAATCATGAGACAATGGAGGAATAGGCGCGCAGGACGGACCAGTGCGAAGTCGGAGGATGGGGGATCTAAGTATTCCATTGTCGTCGGCGTAGGCGGCCCCGATGTGTTTACCTACCGGGCCCTGACGAGCACAATAGCCCTCTCTCGAAAAGTTCCCTAGTATTTATTGCGAAATTTCAGCGGTAGTGCAAGATTGTATCGCGCCACTTCCGGTTTTCGGGGATGGGTTGCTCTCTGGGTCTTCGACCGCGACGGCTGCCTCGCTGGTGCGCCCGCCATTTTGCTGTGCACCCTTGAGAAGGGACAGAGAGATCTGCCAAGTGATTTCACAAGGTCTATGGCGAAGATGTCTGGGGTGGCTCGTGAATGCGAATTATGCGAGGGAACGCTGCTTGAAGAAGATCGGTCGCTTTGCTTGCGACATGCGAATTGTATTGCGATCAAATTACATTAGAGCCGATAAGACAACATTATTTATTACTCATCTGACTGATAATGTTGCCCACGATGTTGTCGTACTAAGAATTTAAAAAATATATGGTAATTACATGGAAAAGGTCTGCCTACTCCGATTTTGATGAAATTTGAATATGTTATGCAGCAACACATTCTGAACAACTTTTTCCTTTTCCAATACAGGCGGTCGCTTTTAGTTTTCGAGGTATTCGCAAAATACTATTGCTATCACTGTATTGAATTTTCCGTATCATTGTACGCTCCGTGGCAACGTAACGTTGATCCGCGCGGCGTCTGTTTACTTTTTCTTTGTAAACACGCTATGAAACTACTCCTGGATTTTCGTATGCGTAGTCCTCTCAGCAATAGTTTTTTGCAAATATCTTGAAAACTAAAAGCCACTCCCCTATATTGGAAAAGGGAAAAGTTATTCAAAACGTGTTGCTGCATAACATATTAAAATTTCATCAAAATCGGAGTACGCAGACCTTTTCTATATAATTACCAACTATATTTTAATGTTTTAGGAAAGCGTCAGAAATCAAATCCCCTCGAATTTTAAGCAATTTATTGTGCTCGAGATTTGGTGGACACTTAATCGTCACCAGATATGTAACTACTCTAAATAAATCTGCGCGTTTCCATTGTCAACTACGTTCTCCCTATTCACAGATGAAATCAGCCAAAGAGAATTTAATTAACACTTCCAGATGAAACGAAAACAGAATTAAATGCTGTTGTTTCGAAGCCAGCCGCCACTGGTTGTATATCGCCGCGCCGCTCGAAAGATTGGATGTAGCTAACAGATTCACAGGCAAATTGCGTAATGTAATGGGATTTTTCGAACAACAATTCCGAAATGAAACGAACGGAAACTTAATGAAATTAACTAAATTAACATTAAACCTACCGATCATCAAAAGTAATCAATGTGTATGGTATTGCATTTCGGTCTCCTACACGTTCCTGAAGTTTTGCCATTTAAAGTCGGAACAGCTTGTATACTGAAAAATCGTCTTCTGTCCCTCACAAATGTGACAATGAATTAGTCACGGTTTTCATTGCAGTTCTCGCCACAATTACAATCGTTAGGTTGCGGTCCCCTGTAAGAAAACATTTGCCTAATAAGTGTACGTTGCCGCGTGCATGCAGCTTGCATCATTGACGAGAGATTACGTCGTGGCCGTGCGATACACGTGCATTCGGGATCAAATATAAGCGTCCCCGGTGTATCGTGTGCCGCAACGTAAACACCGGGTGTTAATATTTATGAATCAGTTGAATTCAAACGCAGCGATCTACCGTGTAACGCGCGTACACGCAATAAACTCGTCGTTTCGGCTGGTCGAAATCCGTGGTGTGTGTCGAGTGCGCTTTTTATTTCCATTGGCTGGTTGAAAAACTATCAACCCTCATCGCGGCGAAGCGTCTTTTCGGTCAGCTCGAAGTAAACGTAGCAACAGCCCTGTGAAACGTTTAATTCTGTAAAACAAGATCGAAACCTGCATCTATCTCGCATAAATAAGAGAATATTCCCTGGTGAATTTTATTTGCAAATAAATTGTGCGGAGTGCCCTGTCTATTTTTTACCGCCATCGAAAATGCAGTTAAAAGAGGTTATAGGTTCGTTTGGAAGACGCGCTGAAGTGGTACAATGAAGTCGATGGCGAATGAAAAATGGCGGAGCCAGTTTCCTCGACTCTTTCCTTGTGTTCGCGACGAGGACGACTAGAATCTTGCGTTATCTTTCATCGTAAACGGCCCGGTAATATATAGGTACAATGAAACAAGCGAGATGAAATAAGGCAGGCCGCCGCGCCACGCCGAGGCGGAACATGAATACAGCTGCGTGTCTATGTGCGCATTTTCCAAAGTGAAATGAAAAATACGACGCATTACTTGTCGTCGCTAGGAAGCAAATATAAAATTCTTTATGGCTTCTTGCCTCTCTCGTTCGTGTGCCATGCGAATCTGCTTCGGCACGCTGCCTGAACATTTACATATTAACGGTTGCTCTATGTCGATGATGTCGTCTCTTCTTCGATCAATCATCATCCCACGCAAAATCTTTAAATAAAAGTTACTCGAGACAGACTATTTTTGTTTTACATCGTGATCGACAATGGCGTTAAATTTTTAATGACATCGCGCTGTTCGCTATCAAATTATCGTCAATCACGAATTAGTCTATCAAAGTTAGTCTATCATTTAAAAATAAAATGACAAGAAGATAACCGATCAAATTTTGTAGAATTAAAGTTCAAACCAAATAGATATTCGATTTTATCGAGATGATTTTAGGTCCTGTTCCGTGAGGTTCTCTTTCGACCAAAATCTCAAATTTCCCGACGTCTTCCAATTTTTAGATGCGGCCTGGGATACAATGCAGAAGCGGGTTGCACGATTGCATGAGCAACCGCGTGGTATTCGGGACAACAAGACGGATCTGAACCAGAAAAATCCGTCCCGCCGTCTTTCCGAGCCACTTTGCACTGAAAAGGACCGTGGTCGTATTATCTCTGGACGCGCGAGTCAGAGATGCCACGTAGAACATGCACACAACGTGTATTTCCACTTTGTTTCGCCTAACTAATGGCGAGCTTTTGTCCCGGCACGCGGAGCGGCGGCTCCCTCGCCTCGGCCAAGCCGTTTTCTTAGTCGCGGCCCTTTCACGGCCCGGAACAGACCGCGTGCAATGAATTGAAATTCCCTGATTTACGCGGGAATGGCCACGTTTCGGAACCGGAACCCTTGGATCTTGAATGCGGCCGCTGGAATAATTTCGGTGCCCTGTACATTCTTTTTTCTCCCTTGAAACGCGAGCGATATACTGGTAAACAATTTCGGTAAATACCGTTTGCGTAATCATTCGAGAAATTATAAGTATGGATATAAAAATTTAAGTACCTTTAGACCCACGTTTGATTCGGCAATATCTCTTTATCGCTACTACTTATAGCTTTTAAAAGAATGACTCTGAATGGAAACGAATGAAACAAGGACTCGGAAAAGACAGTTGGATTTCATAGGATGCGTGCAGGCTCATAGGACCGCTTTGAAATCCGGCGATAATTAGTTAATTTTAATAATTAACTAGTGTGCGATGTGTTACTCGAATGTTGGAGCACGTTATATAAAATATATCCGGATGAAATTTCCACTAAAATTCACTAAAAAATTAGTTCTATCTACTAATGACTATCGTAATAAATATATAAATTATTAGACGTGAAGTTTGCTTTCGCATCGTACGATGACGACTGCATGCAGCGACGATTACGCGACGATAATGCTTCGTGGACAGACGTATAGCAATAAGATTTTACGAAGTGTAGGGATCGAACCTTGTGTTCAGGAGTATGTCAGCCCTTTCGCTAATTACCACCATGTTAATTCTCGATGCCAAGGGGGTTGAACGCACGTCAACCGGTCTTATTTCTTGAATGCCAGCCCCCTGTATGCGAACAAAGCTCTCGAAACGCCCCCTTCGTTATCCGGACCACCAACAATGACCGCTCGATGCTTTGAGAAACGCTGCCATCCCCTCGGTAGTACCATGTCAACCATTCGCTCATGCTTACGGGCACGCGTCCCGCAACGCTAAGCGGATGCCAGCGTGCTTACGAAATGCGGATAAAAGATGAAATATTCGCCAGGTATGCGCGGTATTAAACCGACACACCAACGTGCACCCTCCTCCCCAAAATTATATTTTATAGCTACCCACAGACAACTGTTACGTCCGCTATAGGCCCCATCTACGACCCGAGCTGCCCTTTAACAAACTAAGACCATTCGCAGCGTCAAGTCTCCCGCAAACGGTGATTCACGTTACCTACCGCAACCTTGCCAGTTTGCAGGGATATCGAAACCGAACGCTTTGGCAACCCAAAGCCTAGATTAGGCACTTCTAGAAATAATGGATCAAGTTAACGCCGAAGATTTCGAATGATTTGACGATTTTTCTTGAAATTCTAGTTTCGCGGCTTCGCTTCAACATGATACTGTTGGAACTAGACATCACAACATTTAGTTGTGATTTCCAACGTATTAAATAACATCGTGCCCAGAAATGTTGTATTCGACCATTATTTCGAACAATGTTGACTTTATCTTCAAAGCTCACCCCGGGTTATTAGTATTCAGCGTGACGCCTCTGCCGGTGTCACATAGTTATAAATCCGTTTCACGGGGTCCCACGGTGCTAATTTAGAACACGCATTTCCTCGCTTCTTCATAGTCGAAGAAAGTCCTCGAAATTGTCTTTCCTCGCAATTTTCAACCGGGCTCCTTTCCAGTTGCGATATTATTTAACGCCCCGTGCTTCCGACCGGACCCGCCAAGGCTTCTGCTCCTCCGCGTGAATCGCGACACGGAAAAATTCTTGAAATTCGTGACGCGAATGGTACAGGAATTTCGAAAATTCCTGGCCCGGTCGGGTCACGGAATGTCATTGAAACGTTTCTATGCTACAAACGATAGACGCTTTTCCCAGATAGCACACAGACATTTTGAAAACGTCTTAAATACGTCCGCTGTCGGACATTCAAGATAACTTATTATTCATTGCGAATGCTGGAAGTTGTAAAAATGTTAATCTTGGTATTTTATGCAAACCCACGAGATTAAAGCAATTATTCCAATTCTTTTTCCAGCTTCTTCGCGCCTACGGGATCTCAGAAAAACTCGGATCGCTCGATCTGTAGAGACAGAAATGAATTTTTAATTTCGACGTCGCTGTTTTACGACATCCAACGCGTAAATAGAAAATGACGAGAGTCACGGAGCGTTATTTCGGAAGATTCGCTCACACTTGGCCGTGGAGTTCGTAAAACTGGGCGCGAAGTTCAGCTTGACGTAGGAGAGAGGTTGTACCGTACGTCGGTGACGTTCATATATTGCGATTATCGCCGCTGTCATCATCATTATCCTAGGTGTGTGCTCGGACCATTAGGGTCGGTCAATTTTCCTAAGAGCCCTTCGCGTTGTTCCGGATGGCGCTCGACTTCCACGCAAACAGCCGCATACACATACACACATACACACACACGCGTTTGTCTCCAACGAAGAACCCTCGACGCAAACCGGAAATATCGGTGATAGTCACGAGTCAATCTGATAATAGATAAGAGAACAGCTATATCTACTTACAACGCGTTCCGTGCTGGATTAATATTTAATACGAATCGATGATCTTCGAGATTTGATGCGGCTCTTGGTTTCAATATCGTGAAACGCCATGTTCAATATTAACCGGATGAATCTTTAATTCTTTCTGACGGACCGAGGGTCACTCACTGTGGAATCACAATTTTAAAGCAGAGTAGATGCGGAGTCATTTCTCATCTATCAAACCAGTCGGAACATCGACAACATGTCAATTAATAATCCGATTTCAACTTCAAGGAACTTTCCAATTATTCTTTTGCTCGTGATTTTGTAGAATAATTTTCAAAAATTCGAGAGATAATGCAGATCATTAGAATTTTAACAACGAGAAGGGAGGAGACTCATTGATGATCTTGAGTGTAGTTGCATGGAGGGGGACGAATCGCTGAGCCATGTTCTGTGACAGTGTAACTTGTACAATGAGGAAAGGCTCAAATTAATTAATAAACTCCGAACAATTAACCTCCAGCTTCCAAAGGATGTCTACATATTAATAGCCAAACCTAATATTAAAGCCTGTCGTTACATGCTATCATTTTTTTAGAGCTGCGGACTTAAAATACAATGTTTATGAGATTTTTCAAAGATGAATACCTCTTTGCCAGCATTACAGATATAACTTGAGCAGAAATAGCGATGGAACATAAATTTCGAGCAGACGCGTTAACAGTTTCCGTGGAAATCGAACAGTCGCCCGGTCGCGGTATCGCCGTTCACAGATCATACATTTAACAATAGTATTCCAAACAAAATAAAACATTGTTCGATGAAGTTCGCCATTCGACGGTGTTTCCTCAACGAGGCGAGGTTCTGTCGGAACTTTCGCTCGAAAAACTTGCTCGTCAGGCCGTAGGCCAAATCTGATTGTTGGAAAGTTTGAAGTTCCTCCTCGAGGAACAAGAAGTATGGGGGAGGAGGGTAGTGGAGAAGTGAAAAGCGAAGGAGCGAACCTTGAATAAAGAAACGTTCTAACACGTGAAAATTAAATGAAAAATAATTTCATGCGTTTAATACATCAGGCGGTGCTCCGCGGGCGTCGTGAATAAAATATCGAGGAGAGAATCGTTTCCGGTCGACACGGTTCGTCTGCCACAATGATAAATTCTCATCCCCGGACTCCGAGAGCCATGGAAAATATTTCTATCGACTGCAGTCGCGTTGAAGAGACAGAAAAAGCAGAGGCGAAGGAGAAGATGATGAAAAGACTGGTGAAAATAAACAACTCTAGGAAAAAGTAATTGGATGGAGTTATCAACGCAGTGAAAATGAAAATGTTTAACAATGACGAGTCGATCGCTTAACACCTTCGATACTCGTTTCTACATTTGTATATTTCTGTGTTAACTGGTGGGCGTAGAAATTAATTCATGGCTCTCATTTTTGTAACGTCTGCAACTTTTAAATGTCGACTTTGTTCAGATTTTGAAAACCGAATTTTTTAATTATTTTCTTATTTATTCTTCTTGACAAAAGAGCATCGAACAAAACAGAAAATATCGTATTCGTTAAAGTTCATTTCGCCTGGAAATACCGAAATTAATTTCTTGTCAACCCAATAGTGTACCGGTTCCAATGAAACGAGTGTTTCGCTTCGTTTCTCCATTTTCCCGGGACCGTTCCGCTTTCTCCATGCAGTGGTTAATACATTTCATTAATCACAAGAGAGGATCCTCCTTCGCTTCTATCCCTCCCGGTTCCAGGGCCACTTTACCTCCTCGCTGGATGCTTTTCCATTCCCGTCACCTCTTTATTATTATTTGTCATCTCCTGGCCCGAGTTCCAACCCGCCTCTTCCGCTTTCTCTTCTGTCCATACAGTGTCCTTTCTTCCCGTTGTTCAGGGCATCTGATGGAAACTCGGCAGCAGCTATCAATACAAATAAAATATGACGCCCGCCTCCGCTCGCTTTTCGAGCTTCCGTATTTCGAGAGACGAGGGCTTCGAGAATGTTTGTCGAGAAGAAGGGACTTGAACCTGATGAGAACGCAGCAGCGAAAGTATTGGGGACGTATAGAGCCTAAATTCCACCACCGGAATTCGGTAATTGCGAATATCCCAATGAAATTCTTCGGGCAGAATCCATTATTGCGTAAAGCGTTCCGTTTGGATGACGAATTCTCGAATTTTTCAGAACCCTGATCCCCGTACTTCGAAGTACGGAAATCTAGGGTAATCGATGTATCTTCAATTTAATGAAATTATTAAAGAAAGAGAGACATTTTAACGTGTTTCCTGTTTTTGTAATTGACCCCAACAATTTTCTTTCTTTCTACATAAAGTCTACTCGATAACGATGAAATGCATTTTATCCAGCTTCGTGCGATTCTGGCACATTGTACAATGGCTCGTGAACAGTCGGAAATGGTCGGGAATGGTCGGTCAGAATCGGGACAGGTGATAAATAAAAATAAAGGAGGACGCGCCCGTAAGGGGGTGTCGCGTGCGAGCTGCTCGCGTCTCAGCGTCTCGAAAAGAGAGAAAAGAGGAATAAGAGGGAAGAGGAGCATCTGGTGAAGGGGCGGCTGAAGGGTCGGAGGACTCGGTGGATAAAAGGTTGACGGCTCTCCTACTTTCTGCCCTCTAAGTGGCCCGAATGCCGTCCTAAAAATGCTCGGAAGACGAGAACAAGCCGGTGCGGCTGAGGGACGGCACATTTATCCCCTGTGTCAGCCCACCATTTGCCGGCACGCTCTCGCTTCTCCTTAATGTCACGGACTCGATACGAGAAATAGCCGGGCTCGCGTCGCGACGTTCCGTCGCCACGGATACACCCACTCGCTGGCAAACGCGCTTTTCACGGACCCGACACACTCGGATCAGAGCATAATCTTTATCGATCCTCGATTAATGACGGCGAGCATCGCAACCCAAGAAAGCGTGGACCCGAGCCATCTTTCGCGAGAGAAAAATGACCCGGCGACACTCGTCGTCTTCTTACTCGTGTTATCGTGAAAAGGTCTGCTTCATAGTTACCTCGATGCTATTATAAACTGTCTCCCGTTTCTGGCAAACGTGGTACTCAAACTATTAAACACGGAATGTGGTATAAACTCAAACAGCTCGTGCAACGAGTATCAGTTAGCAGCAGCACGAGATTCCGAGGAATCAACGAGGTCTTGTATGAAAATCCCCGCGCACCGCGCCGGTCACCAGTGTCCGACGCGACGAGCACTCGAAACGATCCGAAAGACTCGTCTGGAGTGTTTCGAGGCTCGTTTCACACCTCGTCGGGGTAAATTACGGCCGCGTAACGTTAGGAATCATGAGCTCGACTGGAATATTGTGGCGTAGGAGACACTCTTTTCAAGTGCTCTTGGAAATACGCGTTCCCTGTGTTACACACTGGGCTCCACTCGTCCCCGTCCGATGCATGTCGTTCATAACTGCCACACATCTATGGATGATTTGTGTCTTTCATACGTAACGCGCGTATGGAAGGAAACGGCGCGCATAAGGCCATAATTCCACGGTGTTACGTTGGAATATAAATCTCAGTCGACCGTGTCACCCATGCCAATAACAAATTGATGCCGCTTGTCGAAGCGGCTGTAAACAGAAACTGTAGTTATTCCGTCGACTTAACAGGTTCGGGAGGGGAACAATAACTACCGGAATAGCCTTCCAGATGTGTATTATTGCCGCGATCCTGGAAACCGAATCGGCGCGACGCGACGCGACGAAAAGGTAAATAAATATTCGATGTACCTGAAGTTTTATTTACAAATTGATTGTTTTAAAGCGAACGCGTCAATTAATGAGAGCGGCCCTCATTAGCTGATTACTAGACAGCGGATTTGATGCGTTTATAACAAAACTGAGTAGATGCAATCTAAAGCAGTGAACGGATTAAAAAACTTTAAGAGTATTAATATGTTATTCTCATTGCATTGAAAATATTAATGAAAAATATAGATCGATATGTAGCTTCTGTGCCTCACAATTGATTTACAAATTTTTGATTTTGCATAAAAATCCGAAGTCTACTGATCAACCACTGTTTATAGTGAATCCGGATACTAACGATTGATTTAGTCAAAGTAGCTTGTCCCAATAACTCGACTCCAAAATTAGAGTTGAAATAATTAATTTGACCGCCTCAGAAATTTCCGAGCACCGCGGTGGACGGCGTCAGTGTGTCGCGAGCACAACGGTAACCAGATTTCGGATAAATATAACGGAATGTCTGAAGTTCGTAGCGTGCGTGTTACGTTGTAGTTATACGGATCCAATCAGAGCCACGTCACCAGCTTTCACCCCCGATTTCCTTTCTCGTTGAGCCGGGTGCCCATCCCCGCTTTTTCCAAGCTGCCTGTTTCGCGACCCCAAGTCCAAAGAGTATTCCGGAATATCGAGTAATTTTGTCGCGTTCGGAATAACGTCGCTGAATATGCAACGCAACGTTCCGCGAACGGAATAAGAGGGATACGATGGATTTTCGTCGTTTAACATGCAAATAAGCCACCAAGTCCGAATGATACCTGTTTCCTTTCGGTCCCGTTTCCACTTATGTTACAATTCTGACGAAAAAATTGTTTCATCTGCGCAGATAACAAAGCGTCCCTCAGAGAGCTGTCCTTGAAGAGTCTTCTACCAGATACGGACGGCTACATGACCTACGAAGGTAGCACTACTCACCCTGGCTGTTTCGAAACGGTGGTATGGTTGATCCTCAACAAACCCATCTACATCACTACGCGAGAGGTGAGTGGTGATTTCTGTTAAACACCTGGACCATTTGTTGCTCTCTCTCTCTCTCTTGACTCCACAAAATTAGACAAAATTGAACACGTTGAATGCCATCGCTTCTTTAAAATTTGCGTTGAAATTAATCATTGCTTAATATAAATTCATTGATAATAAGTAGACTTCGGATTTTATGTGTTTATAACAAAAATGAGCAAGTGCAATTTAAAACAGTGAAAATATTAAAAGATTTCGAGATCATTAATATATTATTCTCTTCACATTAAAATTATTAATGGACAATATACATTTATATTTAGCTCCTGCAATTAATGTACAAACTCTATATTTTGTATAAACATCCGGAGTCTAGTAACAAGGTTTAATTAAACAGTCTATAGCTTTGCTCTCCCATGTCGAATGATACGCTTTTCTAAAAAACCAGTTCAAATATGCATTATCTTTTGCTTCGAAATAGTTGCGCATTTAAAATCAGTATCGATCAAGACACTATTTTTTTAAGTGCATTTCGAAAAAGTGCACTTTATATGATAGAAAGTTGTCGGGAAGAAAATTCCAGAAAAATTCAAAGCGCAAGCGGTTAAGTATATTATTCGGGAATCCAATTAGTTGCCGGGCGATTCTTGTATTTACCCGTTAGCCATTACTTAACAAGCTCTACTTTATGGTTAAATATTGAACGAGAGAACGGGATCGTTACAACGTAATCCTAATCCCATTTCTAGCTTTACGTACTAAGGAGACTAATGCAAGGTCCGGAGGACGCTCCGAAGGCACCCTTGGGAAACAATTCGAGGCCGCTGCAGGAACTTCATTACAGGACTATACGGACGAACATCGATTTCCGCAAGGTGAATTGCTCCTCTATTATCCCCTCCGTTCGCTGGCGTGCCAATCTTTTGTGCCACAAATACGCCTGGAAATTTTAGCGCCTCGAATTAAGATTTCCTGGTCCAGACGTCATTTTGCAAGTCATTGCAAATTTTTCTGACGAAATCAGACGGATGTTCTTTATCCGGATATTTCCTATTATTTGGACTCTACGGTATAATTTTTCAAGTCAAAATACTCAAAATTCTAGGAGTTATAGTTACTTGAAGAGTTCTATTGGTTTGAAACAAAAAAAGGAAATTAAGTTAGCATCTTAATTAGTACGATCGATACAAAGTTATCACCCAAAATTGTGCGAAGGGTACATTTTCGTAACGCGAAGGGAAAAGTTGAATGATACAGTTCCTTTCGGAACCGCTTCGCTTTCGTAAAACGTTCCCGCTCTACAGAATTAGAATACCTTCTTCGAGGTCCCGTGGAATTTTCAGGAAAGTCGATTATCTTGAAAAAAAGGAACCTGTATGATTCCCTTCTAAGCGGAAGGTGCAATTGCGCGTTGCACCGCGCGTGCATCGGTGCTTCTACGACAAAGCGAGATCGCTCGATGATAAACTTTGTTGCACCGATCAACTTTTCCCTCTACCTTCAGCCGTGCAAAGTATTCGTTGCAGTTGCGTGACTCGACGCGCATACGGTCGGTTACGCGAAGCATTTTTTCTGCAGATTCACGAGCAAACAGAAAATTGTAAGGGTGGACTGCAAACAACTGGGAAATTAACGATAACCACGGGAAGCACACGGGTGTTGCACGGAATTTCAAAATCTAGACGAATGCTTGATAAAATTTTGAATAAAACATTTCAAGTAAGTTGCGGAGAATGCGACAAATGATAAATAATGGCTTTTCTTTTGTTTTTGACAGCGGGAGCACGCGAAGTGTCCGTCGATGGCGCAGGACATGCATTATAGAGGTAACCCAGGACATTATCCAGGCTTGATTCGCCCCCAAACATCTTACCTCCTCGCGAAGGGATCGTCTCGATGAGAATTTGAAAAGATGACTTTTTCTTTCCAGCCAACACGTGGCAGGACGATGGCCTCTCGCACAACAATGTCTGAACGGAGGCAACCACGTGGCCACGGTCGCAGGCGTTTCTTTATTTCTAAACGAACGGTTCCGATTGTTGTGCATCTGCCACGGGACAAAAATCGGAAACTGAGAAATCGAACAGGAAAAGAAACAAAACGACGGAGGCTCGTGACAGAAAAAGCAAAAAAAAGCAAGTAAAAAAAAAGAAAACGAGAGGGGTCACGGTCCAGGGAACTCGATTCGTCCAATGGCAGCCGCTTTGCATAAAACTAAACTAAATGATCAGCCATCTCTGATTTCTCGTTGCGCCGATCGCTCGACGGAAACGCGTTGCAAGCACGTGTTAAAAAGAGGGAATTGAAGATGCGGAAAACGTTGTCGAGGACGATCGAATAGCGAATTAATTGTAAATCGAAGAAGAATCGACGAAGGCTTGAACGTGTTTCGAGACCGATTTACGTTTGATCCCACGCGGCAGAATATGGCGGAGGAAGATTCACGAGCTGGCGGGGCACGGGTTCCGACAACGTTTCTCCGGACCAACCGATTGTCACCGGGATGATAAGTGTGTTCCCCAGCGACGGGAATTTGTATTTGCCGCGGGAATGCATTTAGGAAATCGTTCCCGTCATTCTTACGGTTTCGCCGCGATCCGTGGATGAAGTTGGAGCAAACGTACCGTTCAATGCAATTTTCGCGGGACGTTTCTGAATGTCGCGTCGCGTCGATGCGGCCAATTTCATATTTAACCCTTTTGCCGACGATAATCCCTGAAACGAAACTAATGCGCTGGTCGAATCGATATACAACAAATTTTCCCCAAAACTATACTACCACCAATCATTTGACTGAAAAACTCTTGTACGCTACAACCTTCCCTTACTTCTGATTCGTGCAATCGATGCAAAATACTTTTATTTTCTTTCAAGATACGGAGTCTATTGACTGTTTCATCTATCTATAATCAGCATAAATTTGATATTTCTCAAGGATTGTATCCTGTCGTTAATTTTATACACCGCAATACAGTTTTCAATACCTACGTCTTTCTCTTTGTAACGCTCCATCGAATGCTAATTTTAAAGCATTAAAATAAGGGGTTAAAATGCGCTTTGATTTTATCGAGACACTTGTTGGATCAGTGGGAGAAACGGAAAGGGTTAAATACGATTGAAGCCCAGAATTATAAAAGTAAGTTATCTGTAAGTGTGATTGAGTTTTCAGTGACCCGTTAACTGCTGCCAGACAAGCCTACCACTCGGCGTCTAACACAAACGCCAAGATCTAAACCGCCAAATTTCGAGATATTTTGCACAAGCATCGCACGCTAAGCGACAAGTTGATTTTCCTATGCCAAAAATTTCACGATCTCTCCGGAGTATTTGAGCTGGGTGGCAGTTAACGCGCGAAGGACACGTGGAAGTTGTAAACTATACGTAACTTTACGAGAAAAACAAAAAAACGCCGTGTAAATCGGCGACTCGAGAATAGACTGACGAATTTGAACGAAACAAAACGGTGTCTGCCCGTCAATATATCCACTTCTAAAATACTCAACTTTTAAAAGTAAACGATACAAGAAACAAGCAAAGTACCGTCTAACAAACGACAAATCGACAGAGTTCTAGGTTCTAGGGGCTCGAACAAGAAAGTGTTTCACTTTTCGAATAGCTTTATTTTGAGGCTTTAAGGAAGCTACTTGATGTTAACGTAAAACGATGTCCTCGGAGAACGTTATAGAATCAGAATCACAGAAACAAAACATTGTCGTCTACGCCTCAGCATCGCACAAAACTGTCATGATAGAGCGAAACTCATCGAAATCGCACTGCGACTCGTTCTCATCGTCGGTATTGCAAAACGATGTCCCGCAATCTGTCTCCGAGATCGCACAGAAAAATCACGTGGCCCTCGCCAGCGTCAAATCACACTCGTTCCGCTTCCAGAATGGATAAAGAAAATCCGCCCCGCGTTCACCAGCAGAAGCAGAAGCAGCAGAAAAAGAAGAAGATGATGATGAAAAAGGGTAACAGCGTCAAAAACGATGGGAGGGGTAAATTGTCGAATTACTTGACAGATTTTTGTCAATTATTTTGTAGCCGATATACGTAAAGGAAAAACGCTGAATACGCGACGAACGGTGACCCGTCGAGGACGAGTAATTAGAAAGGGGAAGAAACAAAGATCGGAGGAAAAGGAAACGTGAATGGTCACGACAGAAAGAAAGAGACGATCGAATTCCACGAAACGATTTCCAGGCGGAACGAAAAGCGATTCAATCAGGGGAGAATAACAGCGGAGTATTTTAGGGGATGAAAGGGATCGGTAACGCGGAATAGTATAACAAAGAAAAATCGTGTGTGCTAGACCAACCGAACGCAACAAAATATTGGGGTTGTTTGTAGCTTAGCCGATGGACGAATAATCCAGCGCTTTTGTATATAAACACAAACACTACAGAACCGTAAAGGAACTACTACCGAATAGGCGTAAGCAGATTATAAGAGTACATCTAGGGAGAAACCGAGCAGAGTGTGTATAGAGACTAACGTTGTATCATACGAAAGTGAACGTTTAACAATTGTGGTTAATGAGTAACAATAATAATAAACGCAACGTTATATTGTATCACACAGTGTTCGTTCTTTTCAATGGACAGCTGACCCTCCTTTAAAAAAATAAAAACAGAATGAGATACGTACTTTTTCCTGTATCCACGACGAGTTTCGTCTGCATTTTTATGTTCACGGTACTCCAGAAACGATTCAGAAGACGTTTAAACGATTATTCGAAGAAACAGATGACCCCGTACTCCGTCTATCTCGGGGACGAAGCCCGCGGGACAAGGGATCGGTCAAGCGTGATCGAAAAATCACAGTACATTGACAAATTGTCCGAACGAAATTGGGTCGGGCCGACACCCTAAAGTTCGAGCTTCGTCCTGAGACTGGGTCTCATCCTTCATTAATTATCCTCACCGTTCCCGTCTAACCTACCCTCGCGATAACTTTCGATGACGGTCCTCCGGGATTAAGGTAAGTGAATTTCACTCTGTGAATATCTTCTGAAAAATTGTTAACTCCTTCTAATAGACTTCTCAGTTTCTTTCCGCTGGAAACTTCGGTGATCTGTTTCATTTTTATCCGGAATCGCTCGGGATCTCAGGAGAAGTATCGTGAAATTTGTTTTAGATATTATTGTTTTCTCGAACAATTATTTTCGTAATATTCGAGTCGAACAGTTTCTCGACGAGTCGAAAGCAATTAAACGTGTTGCGCATAGAAAGCAAACATAAATAACAAAATTAAATAAAGTGTTCTGCGGTAGATGCAATTGCGTAAAAATCACGGTTCCGATAAGAGAGTAGCATGAGATCGGCTCCAAAAATGTCGGACAAGGGGAGGAAGCAGAGCCGGTCGATAAGTCTCTGGGTGGAACAATTAGCCGGGAACCGGAAGCGGCTAATTGACAGGCGAGAGATAAAACGTCGGGTATCCGATCGCGGAAACGTTCGAAGCGTTTCCACGGTTTCCGAGCCCGTTAATACCCTGCGTCACTGCGTCAGACGTTGTCCACGTCCCGATAAGTCTGTCGGGGTCTGTCTGACGTTAACTATTCTCCCCGGATTCGTCCCGGTGCGGCGCTCAAATTGAATATTTGGCTGTTTCGTTTGTCACAACTGTCGGGGTAAACTCGGGCACAACGTGTTCAGAACCAGACTACGACGACGACGACGGCGCGGCAGCTCGACGTCATTCCTGCCGTTTCCAGGGCCATTTATCGCTGCAACAGAGACGTTTATACGGCCGCCGTAATGTCGATTGACTTCCTGTTTCTACGGCGATGACAGTATTCTATTATATTGTATGTATATCTGCTTGGCCACTGATAACTAAGAATTTGATCAAGATGCATGCGGTTTGACGTTCGAAATCTATCGCGTCTTTGAGACGTAATTTTAACATTTTTAACTATAACAATAACAATATTGTTATTCTTGGTCAAAATAGACAAATTGATACCGAAATTACATAAGAAAGTTTTAACGTCGTTAATAAATTTATAATTTATAAATAATGATGCAGGATTATAATTGTTGACATACCTATGTAAGATAGCCCGTGTACACGGTGTAACTATCTATAAGTGCACCAAAAATCACAGAAATAATGAACAACGTTAACACTAAACCTACCGAACATCAAAAGTAACTAATGTGTACGGTATTATAAGAATAACAAGATTAAATTATTTTTATTCTATGCGATTTTGACTATAATGTATACTGGAGTCAAAAAATCTATTCAGTTCTTCTGAAAACACCTTTACAATCTCAAATAAAAAATCTAAAATGGGTCGTTTGACCCCTCGTGGTAGGTTTAGTGTTAAAATAAGCTCATCGAGTCTCTAGCTAAAAGAATCCAGAAGCGATCAAAAAATAATCCACCAACACGGCCGACGTACGTATTCGATTGTCGGGCTGATAACTAAAAATTTGGTTGAGACGGATCGGGAACCTCGGCAGAACAATCCCCATTTGGCTAGTGACAACCGGCTGTCTCGGGACCGTTGCGCGTCCCATCGAATCGATTGACACTGCGCAGAAGTAATTGGAAACGTGGCTTATGTATTACGACCTGTCTTATGTTTATAATCGACAGACTGACGTGACCCAGTCTCGTCATTGCTCCAAGAGAAAATAGATGTGGTTGCGGTGTTACTAATTTCTTTTTTAGACTCGTGAATAAAATATCAAGCCATGCTCTGTGTAGCTAGAGCTGAAAATTGGAGTGGGAGTTGCTAAATTTTTGACGGAGCTAATGGATGGAAGTTGTTTCGGTAGTTTAAGAAAATTGTTTCTTTCTCGGTCTCGTTGAGATTGCTCGAGGAACTAATAGTTTTATTCCACAAAAACTTTTGTAGACGTCCGACGAAGAAAATTTCCCTTAAAGCTTAATTCGTAAAAACGATATCGAGAAAAGAGAATTTTCCGAAAAATTCGCAAAGTCCACTGATTAGCGATCTAGGAAAACGATCCGCTGAAACAACGGCATTGCTGCTCGACAAGTGGTAAGCCTTGGATCTCGCGTCGGTAATTATGTCGATCTCAGCTGGCAGAAGAAAGAGTTTCGAAGCGGAAGAAGGGTGTGAGCGTAAGGTCGAGGATGTGCTGAGTGGCGAGGTCTCGCAGAAGGTAAAAGGATGAACGAGATATGCTTACGAAGCTTAAAGTCTTCGCTGCGAGACAGAGAAACCCAGCCTCGGTTCAAGGTATAGTGTAGGATCGAATAGGGCGGGGAAAAGGGGCGAGATAAGAACCGAGGGATCGAGGAGAGCAAAGGGAGGGATCGAGAGGATCTTCGCACTCCTTTATGGAAATTAAGGATGTGATTTCGGTTCCCGCGAGAACAAGTTCCATCCGAGCTGCGAGCAAAGCGGCTCCCGCCATTCGACCGTGCCTTTGAGGCCTCTTGCTGCCTTTGCGGCTACCCATTTTTTATAGAGCACTCTCACCCACTGACTTGCCACGTCGATGAAATTGTAAATTGATTTCCGTGCCCCGTGGTGAGCTCGATGGAAATTCGATGCACGGCTGTGCTCCGGGGATATTCTCGTTCGGCGAAGCCATCGGCAACGTTAGGTGCATCGCTTATACTATTACATTGTATGTAGAGATTCTACCACGCGTTTTGAGATATTACATGCCTTCAGAAGTTCGTGGCCGACTCGACAGAAAACACAAGAATTTCAAATAAGTTTCACTAACCGATTACGTTTGGAAACGAGGTGCGAAATATGCGGTGTACACCGCATCTGTGAACGGCGGTACACACGAGGCGTCCCCAATCGTCTCCTAATCTAATCAAAATTTTAGTTGTAAAATGTCAGAGGGGTTAGAAACGGTATGATAGTAAGTGATAGAACGTCCGCGACAAGAGGGTTGGCCCACGGTAGTGTCGGGGTGTACGAACAGCGGTTAAACTTATCGTCTTCGTCTTTTACACCCGATAGACGGGGTCTGATCTGCGCCGTAGGGAGTTCGATGGAGGGTTGGAAGGGGGTGAGAACGATGGAGGAACAGGGGATCGCCGCCAGGGGGTTGAACGGAAGGGGCTCGCCGATCATGACTCCACAACGCGGCTAGGAATTATGGATACCATTATACGCGAAAGATTAGAGGTTCTCGTAATATTTTTATTACCTCATTTCACACGTACGGGGCTGCACACGGAGCCGATCGAGCACAAATTGTGCCGGAGCAGATCGTATCGGATGGTTCGGTACCACCTAGCTTCGAGGGGAAAACGTTCGAGTCCCATGGCCGAGTCTGGGACAGACAAAATCCAATTCCCTCGTTGCCACGGCTAGAATTGACCGATTAACCTCGTTCATCATACCGGATTAGGCTTTTCCCAGGAGAGGTATGGATACAAATTCCCATGAAACTTTTCTTTTCGTAGAAATTGCTCCAAAGATTAAAAATTACCAAAAGATAGAAAGTTACCGAATTGTGGGACAACCTGCCGGGTGAACAGATCGTCGAGAATCGATCACAAATCGCGCGCAATACCATCGACAAAGTGCCCACGGCAGCACAATGGCGGCTGTTTTTTTGTCTTACGTATCAGTACAACGGTATGGTACAAGGAGTAGTTTAAGTCTTCGAGATCCGCACGAGGCTGCAATAGCCCCGGCACGGTGTGGCGTGGCGCGGCGCGGCGTGTACACCCAGGATACCAAATCGTTTTCATTCAACGACGAGGAATCGGCTTACCCTGCCAACAATAGCTGCCTGGAAAACGATTTTCCAGCGGCGCTGAAAGGGACCAAACTCCCATAACAGACTTACCACGTACATACGTACAATTCGACTACGGGGCTTGAAAAGCTTTATTCCCCTCCTATTTCATTGACAGGGCCTCGTTTAATACGTCGTGTGTCATCGCGCGGAACCCGAAGAAAGCGAACGGATAACGACGGTGAATTCATTAGCACCTAACCCGGGACGGATCGCTGGGATGATCGGTAAATCGGCGGCTACCTCTGGTCGACGAATTTCTACCCATTGTTCCATTCGTAAATCAGTCTACAGTGGACCGGATCCACTGACAACGATTCTAACGCCTGCGGATTCGACCTTATTAACCGACACGGCAGCTTGATGAAGAATGATGATACTTTACCCTACGCTTCGATGCTTAGTTTCAAAATACTGTGCGGGGCAGTGGTCAATTCGCACAAATTCCGTCTAGAACGAGCTACTGAATTATTCGGACAACAAAGAATTCAAATATCAAAAGTTTGATTAATTCCGTGTTTCGTTTCCGTGCGACGGGGCACAGAAAGCGTTGAATAATTTTTGGTTGGGTTTCTCAAACGAATTGCCAAGGAGTTTAAAATATTCGTAGCAAAGATCTGATTCGTTGGTCGCAGTTTATCAGCATCGCGATCGTAAATCAGAGGTTAAGCAGCACCGCTCAGGCTTCCCAGTCACTGTTCAACGATCAGCCGTGAAACCCACTAATTTTTAGGAAAGTTAAGCTCGACCAGGCCAGGAAATACGTCGGCCGGGTCGCTAAGGTACATACGTGTACGCGGGCCGACTGAAATATCACGGGCATGCAGTGCCGTGTTTGCGATATATTCTTCGCCGGGCCACTAAATTTCGCCGCGCGGCACCGCGATAACGCTGGAAAAAGGCTGTAGCAAGTGTTTGATAACGCTTAATTTGCGTATCGGACGTGGAGGAGTTGCCCGCCGCGCCGCGTTACGAATTAAACAGTGCACCGCGGCCGCGAGATATAACATCGCGGATAAACTGCACCCGCGACGGATAACGCCCCGCCGCGCCGTTTTAATTGTATTCCACCCTGTCACTTTCGCTGCGTCGATACGGCGAGATGATACGAATAAATATATGTACGACGTAAGCGCGTCTGACAGTGTCGCGACTCGATGAAAATCACCTTTTTTCGATCAAACTGGGAAAGTAACGAATGCAAATGCATCCGTGAACCGAGACCAGAGAACCGTTAAAACGGCTTGATGAGACACCATACCGATCCCATGAGAATCGATTAAACTTCCATCAATATTAACAAAGTGCCGCATCCCCGAAAACGGGACGAGGTGTAACTTTTAATCTGTAATTCGTTGCGCTAAAGAGAAGTTCGATGTACTTTCCCTAAGGGATTATCCTGGTACCCGTAAAATAATCCAGGAAAATGCGTGCTCGACTATCAGGCGAGTGCGAGAAAGTTTTAATGGGTTTTTGTTACGAACGAATAGATTGTATTACCCGATGAAAAATACTTTATTCGATCGATCGTAATAATTGATAATCAGTCCCATTCAGCGGGTTACTTCGTTAAAAGTTGTATAACGGTCACGATGAAATTTCTTCGATAATCTCATAGAGCCGTTAATCGATGAAACATATTTCGAAAAATTCCGTGTAAGCCGAGCGATATTTTGCGCGACGGGGATCCGGGAAAATGTTGTTGCCGCGGAAGAGCAATTTAAAGTCTGGTTTGTTACAGCAGTCTGTACATCGCTTTATTATGCTTTATGAGAGAGCATTATGCTTCCGTGTGTTTACGACACTTTTATTACGAGAACAACTGTTCGGCCCGAGGCAAACCTGTCGATCGTTCGCCGTTAAACTTCTATTCAGTTCCACGGAAACTTGGCTCTACTCGAGCACATTAACGTAGACCGCGAATTTTACGCGACATTATCCATGGTTAACTTTTCCTGTCAGTTTTATAACAGCCTCGACCCGAATCACGCCGATATACCGACCGGTTCGGTCGATCCTTTACAGCACAATTTATATTTATTAACCATCGATTTAATCTGTCGAGACTCAGCAGTCTTTCGCGACGTGTTCACATATTTTACGTCGCGATTTGACCTCCCAGCGACTCGATTTTCTAAACACCTACGACGTTCATTCGCAAAAATCCGGGAAAACGTTTCTTTACCGATGATCGGAAACGAGCAAAAAATGTTGACGAATAGTATCTAAATAAAATTTGTCAAAGGTTTCAATTTCGACATATGAAAAAAATGGGTTTTTTGTCGCGAGGCGCGTTCTGAAATTGATGGAAAATGGCAATCGGCGCGGCGGACCTACATATACTAGCTGCGACCGATTGTTTAAGCGATTACTATTAACGGTGCAGCATCGATATATCTACCTATCTTTAATCCATTTTCATTCATACATCAATTAACCCATCTGTCTCCATATTCGACGGGCGTCGAACCAATTAAATAAATTGCACGGGGTCCCGTAACGAAATGGAAAAACGCCGCGTGCCAATTCCAAGTAATACGATGTATTAGCGGCGGGGAATGATCGAGAAAGTGCTCTCGCGAGCGTGATGGAATGAGAGTAAAAAGAGAGAAAAAAAAGCTAGCGTACACGGGATGACGAAAAATTGGATGCAATCGAAAATGTGCAGTGGACTTCGGGTTTACCATTGATTCGAGTGGGCGCCAGTTTTTCCCACACAAAGCACCCAATCTTTTTGTGTCGATTAATCTCTATTATTTTGCCATCCCTGTTTAATCCCAAAATTAATTTTCTGTGGTAACAACGACCGCTTCTCGGTACCAATTGGAAACTGAGAATTTAATCGGTCAATATGACACGTGTCTGCAGCAATCGTTTTTAGGAAAATATTCAAGAAACTGCAAGCTAGCCGCCGGAAACATGGCAGTTCCGAAAGTTTCGGCGATAAGAAAAAGAAGGGGCCCCAAAGAGGGAACACCCTTTGTCGATCGCAAGTGGCGAAGTGAATTGAAAACTTTCTTCCTAAGCTTCTTCATCTTCTTCTTCTTCTTCTTCCTCCTCCTCAGCGCCCCCATTTTTTCCCCGTCCCGCATTTTACACATCTCCTTCGGACAAGTTCTGTTTTGCGGAAGTTTTAAGTATTTTCAAGGAGCCGCTGTCGCGTCGTCGTGAGGACGTTTCGCGAGGACCTCTTGTTACCGTTTAATCCCCTCCTGCTACGTCGTCATACATTCTCGAAACTCTTGTGCCAGCATTTTGAAAGAGAGAGAAAAATTCGCGGCCAGTGTTTCGGCGAAATTTTTATTTCAGCGATTGGTTTTTGCGTGCGTGGAGAGCCGGTTATTTCGATTTTGGACGATCAATTGAACGGTTTGAGTGAATCACGAACACGTTGCTTTAAAACACAACCGCGCACAACGTTCGGAACGGAACAGAAAACGCCAAACAGCGCAGCAAAAAGGGAAATCATCCTGAAACCGTGGATGCGTAACTCGTGTACGTCGACGAATGTTTTCTCGCGAGCGCGTGATCGCTGCAGCATGATCAATGTCTCGTAATTCACCGATCATTACACGACTCATCGACGTCGGCCAGATATTTAATTAATTCATGAATAATTCAGGAACACGTCAAAACGCGGTGAAGGGGGACGTGTTTTAACTTTCATCGATTCCGGTCTCCCAGCGAAGTCGACCGATGGAAAAAATGATAAAAGTCACCGTGAACGGACGATCAAATGTACTGTTTGATTTGATGCAGTTCAAAGGGAATCAATGGAATAACATTACACAACTACACGGAGGGGGTGGCTCGGGGGCTGCATACCTTAACGAGTCGTCGATCAACAATTCCACAGATTCGACGGAACGTCGACAGATAACGGGAGCAGGAGGAGGGTGCAACTAATTTCCGGAATTTACAGATCGTTAGCGTGTACAAATGAATGTTGACGTGAATTTTCATACAGACGTCTCGAGTGCTTTTAGCCAACAAATCGCGGTGAATTTGTAACGACTGACAGCTCGCGGTACGCGCCCGTGCACTTCCAATAATTAATTCGCTAAACGTTGAAATCGTTCGGCCGTTTCGATGCGAAATATTTGACTCGAAGGAATTCCCCGATCGCGTAGACGAGGAGGGCGGTCCAATTTGGGGGCAGGGATGATATAAAGCGAGAGCAAAAATAACAGAACCGAAAAAACTGATTGGAATTCCTTACGCGAGCAGAACACCGAATAGCCCGCGTGACAACGGACTCATCCCGAAGTTTTTTTGCCCATGGATTCTGCTCGATTTATCTGTATAATTGGCTATGAAGTCGAAAAATTCGTTGCGTGCGATTATTTTATAAAAATTTATTTTTACCATGATACATGTATAGTTCAAGGAGGAAATGTATTGAATAAATTTCCTTCTTACACATCTTTACAAACTAATATAATAGTGTTACGACGGCACAAGATGAAGTTGCCTTCCCTTGTGATATTCTGAAGATATCGCAGAGATCGAGTGAAGTCGCTTGTCATGTTGTTGATAAGAAGCAGAAAGACTTTAGATCCTCTTGAGTCTTTGATACGAGAACACGCGCCGACGATTGTACCCCTTTGTGTTCAGTTAATAAAGTTTACTGTTTCGTTGTTAACTATTACCATGTGTTCTCCGGAATAGGGGAATGAAACCTATGATCGAATCTCAAAGGATTTTTCGATATCTTAAACATTGTTGATTTACACAATGTGCTGGATCGTGACATTCGAGTATAACTCTTGAAATCGGGATGAAATGTCCACTAAAATTCATTGAAAACTGATTTTTATGTTCTGATAATTCTTGTGATAAATATATATTTTTTGTAATTAATTGTTTCAATTTTGGTGTCTTAAAATAGAATTTTAAATTATTCTTTTTCAATCTTGCTAGATCTAGATCATGTTCGCGTAACGTTCTATCGGATCGTTGGTAAGATATTCACCGGCATTCGTGTTCACGGGTCCATATCGACGTCGCGCGGCGCGACGCGGCGTCTACGGGGCGCGAGAGCACACGCCGAACGGAAAAATGCCGAGAGGAGAAGGATCCCGAAGGCACCCGAAAACCAGCTCATCCAAACAGCCAAGAAGATATTCAAATCGTGTGTCGGGTTTATTCCCAAGGTCGGTGTTCGCCGAAGTTAGGGACGGGAAAAATAAAGAAGAAGACGCTCCGAGCTCGGCAACGGCACTCGATGCATCGCTGTTAACCCCACCGTTGAAATTCCGCGTTTACAGCTTTCTTCCCTCGGCCCCAGGGAAAACGAACTCCATTTGCTCTTCATTACGAAGTAATAAGAGGTGAATTAATAAACTAGGACGCAGTTGTAGGGACGGAATTGCCGGGGATTGAGAAAGAGACGACCGACGCGACAGAGGGGAACATTTCAATTTCTGATTCGGAGGATGCTTGTCAGAGAGAGGAAGAACGAAAGAGGTCATAGATGAATGCATTTTGTTGCGTGCTAAGTGACCGAGTCCATCACCTGGAAACGTCTGTTTCCTGATTTTTAATAGACCGTTCGTGATGAGACTTTTTGGTTGGTACGGTAGGTTATGCGTCGGTTAGGTAGAAGAATTGCGAAAAAAGGTTGTCAGCGCGAACGCTTTATGTAATTTGTAATTCTATACTTGTTTTGTTTTCTCATCACCGTGCTCGCTCTATTGAAATGTATATGTCAATCTATATCTTGTACGTTTCTTCGCTGTCTGTATTGTCCTCAGTTAACCAGTACAGTTCGCACCGTCAAAATAAACGGATCAATCTCTAACCGATATACACTGTTTGTCCGTCCACCTCGCGGTAACAGTATCTAGTTATCAATCTCATTTTCACTATCGGACTGCAACATTAAATTTAAAAGAATCGCTCTCTACAAAGGTAAAGTCAGTTTCTTCCAACTTCTTTATCCGAATCTGTAATTAAATTTCATAGAGATCCTTGTAATTATACACCACGGACAGGTAATGCGAAGAACACTAAAATTGAAAAATCTGTGGAAAAAGATTTCGGTTATCTAGTACGACATCCAAGGGGTAGAAAGTAGAAACATGAACGACGACCAGCCATTAGGTTGCCCGACATCAACGCTCAACGAAATCACCTACACCGTGCGAAACGAATGGTGTCGTTGAAAAAAGCTCAACATATTCGTCCCCAAATTCGCTCCTAATCCTCTCGCTGATGGCTTGCGACATTAGAAACCTGCGAAACATCGAGTATTCCGCAAGAAGCGACTCGAGCGAGAATGAAACTGGGCGTTTATCTGCTCGAAAAAAGGGGGGCGAACACCTTAATAAGTCTCGTGCAAGATAGTCCTCGGCGAAAAGGAGGGTCGCGATCGTCAGAGGCTCAAAGCCTTGAAATCAGCGTGGCGCATAAATTACGTAACGCGGTCCTTGATTTGCCGGCGTTTCAGCGTCGGGGTAATGGAAATTTAATGCACACCTCCCCCGCGGTAATAATAAATAACCCCTGGATGATAAGGCCGCCAATGACTCGAAACCGTGTCCCCCAGACATTCTCGTTTCTTATTCGGCTCCGCGGATGAAGAAGACAGAAAAGAGCTGCCTCTTTTCAAAGCTCGTCCATCGGTACACCGGATTTTCCTGCTTGGCCCGCGGGCCGCGGCGCGGCGAACGACAAACCAAGATAACTCGAATAAATGTAAAAGGGGAACGGCTGACTTTTCTCTAAGTGAAAATCGATGGAGTTTTATTGTGTGTCGAAGCGTCGCCGCTATACCAACCGAAAACTCTTCCCCACCGTTCTGTACCGTGCTACCCTCCAGCCACCCATTATCATTCGGTTTCGACTGCTTTTCAGCCCAGACCCTCGCAAAATGATCAAAACTCGATAATAGTCGAAGACGGAATTATTCTGCCATGCTAAACGTCTTCTCGCGGTGGTTCTCCCCTTGACGATGCAGCCGGGTGAGTCTAATTGGTCAATTTTGGGTCTCTTGAATTCGGATCGTCGGAAATGTAGAGACACTGTTGTGGGGAACTGTTGGTTTAGGGAGACTTTTATAATTATTTGCGATTTTCAAGTTAGGACTTTGTTAGTTGTATATTTTAAGCCTGGTTTTATATCATCGATAGGATATCGTCGCAGTTTTCTCGAATGAAAAGTCAGGTTCGTCAAACGTACAACGAAATATTGTCAAGATAATGGGTGTCGCGTGGCTCGTCGTAAGAAATAAACGCGAATAAAATCGTCGGAGAATTTCCGTTGAATTTCAACGTGCCGACGCGACGAGACATCGAAAGAACAGATTTGATTCAATTCCTTTGGAAGACGCGACATCAAATAATTCGAGCTTTTTAGCTTTCGGAGGAAGACACGGAGTTCAAGCTGGCAACACGGGCAATATTCATGCCGCGGCTGCGGCTGGTGCGTGAATTTTACATTTCAATCGAAGTATGTAGCGCAGTATATGTATGCAAGCGAGCACTGGCAATGCATTTCTGACGGTGTTTCGCTAAACCAACAGACGTCGACTTCCGAGGCTCATCTTATTATCAAAAACACTGTCGGAATGCGTGAAAAAACTGATAACACATTTGACTCGCTTCCTGAACAATTACAGCGAAAGTAAACGCACAGCGTAGAGCTCAAATATGATCAACGATCAAACGAAGATACGATGGACTGTTTGGATAATTTCGACAAGAATGATGGGACCGTAAACAGTCGAATTTAACATCGCGTTTAATAACGCAAGCAAGCGGCGCCGATCACCACCTTGGAAACGGAAAAGAGGACTCGATGGAAGGGACAGGAGAAGTTTATTATCAGAAGACGATCAGCTGGCCGAAACATCAGAACTGCCCGGATACTTCTCCGGCAGGAGAGTTTATAAAGAAAAAAAGGGGGCTCCTTTCGAGGCTATAAAAATTTTACGATGGCCACGTTATTTCGTGCAGTGGTCTTTATTTACCCGTAAAAGTTTCATGGTGTTATCACACTTCGCTGCTTGCACCAGAGGGACGAATTGTTTCATTGCTCGGCCATTTTTACGGGCTGGCTAGAGCTTGCTCCTCGTCTCTCGCTTTCTCACTCTTTCTCCTCCATCTCGTTTGCCCACTCATCTGGGCCAAAGGTGGAACACGGAATTCGTGAAACGTCTCGTATACCTCGGACCGTATTGCTGAATTAATTTTTAGCGCTCAAATTCCGTCAGAGAAAAAAATATTCAAAGGACTGTTCGATTTTTAAATATCAAACGCATGCGGAGAGAATTGAAAACAGCTGGTTCAGAAAAGAAATGGTCCACCGAGTCAGAAATGGACTACTAATTTAAGTATAAGTGTATGGTAAATCATTTGGAAAATATTGGTGACAATGCCAGAAAGGAACGGCGCACACGGAGTCACCGAGAAGAATCGCAACAAAGTTTGCACGGGCTGCTACATCGTGATGCGACTCGATATCCAATCTGATTACAAGAATTCGGATTGTTCAAAGCATCCGAATCGTACTTGGCACTGACATCCAGGTTATGTCAGGATCTCTCAATTCCGTTTAGCATCGTGCGATCTCGGCATCCGGAATCTCCAAAGCATTTTGTGGTACGAACCGTCAAACGCGAGTGGAAACAATATCAACTAGAGACCCACGGCTTTCAATCGCAAAGCAAACCACGACTCGCTTCCTATCGCATAAACGAGGAGAGCTCTTGCATCAACTAATAATAAAATCCAACCTCACAGGTGATATTTCTACAACAAACCCCAAATTATTTTACAAAACCAAAAAACGAGAGCAAATCGATCGAAAAGGTATTCCGTCGAGCGCCAATATTTCAGCAAAGCAAACACAATTCTTCGAAACAATATTGCCCAGGCTTCCGTTATTGTAAAAGAACCAACTAATTTCATTCTCTATTTCGTAATTCGCGAGTAATTGCGTCCTGGCGCGACAGCGACGAGAGCTAGCAAATTTTTATTACAAACGAATCGAACGTCCGCGGACATCTGCGACCTTCTATAAATTCGGTTACAATTACTTCGATTCGCAACTGTATTTCGAGGCGCGCGAACGAAAACAAGCGGAACAAAGCATGAAACAACAAAATCCAGTGCACCTCGAATTTCTGCAGCTCGATTGCATCCGCCACTGTCCCGAGGGTTCGTAGGAGCGTACGATCGGTTGACAAAAAGTCTGCTTGTTCAGCTGGATTCGTTTGTTTTTTGTTGTTTTCATCCACCCACCCCTCTCCCCCGGCTACGCTCCCGGCCAACGTGAAAATAATGGTAACTACTAATTTGTTGTCGCTCATTGTGACAACAATAATTGATAGAAACTGTGATTCCGATTTAATGGCAGTCCCTGCATCGCGCCGCGTCGGATGCACCGTAATTCGCGCGTTCTGAATAATCAACGGTTTGTAAACTTTTTCCCCTTTCATTCACTTCCCTTTTTTCATCCTATCTCGAAACCTAATCTCGACAATCGGCTATGTACTGCGTTTGAAAAGTAAGACGTGTTCATCGCGTGAGCTCGAGGCACTGAATGATGCAGGACGAGTGGTGATGGCTCGCGTAAACGTAGGTGTAACAAATTTAGTCGAATTGAAGCATGATCGGGTGTCGATTAGAAGGCGCAACTATTAACAGCGACGCGAGCGCGCGTTTTCGAGTGTTTCGTAATTATTTCGGCGGAAAACTCGGTGGACAATTAAGCGTGCGGTAATAAGCGGCGCTTCGTTATCTGTCTAGAAACGTGACTTTTTGGATTTTCGAAACTAGCGGCGCGGCGTGCTCGTTGGAAAACGAGAACGAGAACAGAGGAGGGGGTGAAGGGGAAAGTAGAACGTAAGCGGGGGATGGATGAGCAAAACGCAGGGCAGAGAGGGTAGGTGAGGGTAACGAGGGTTAAAGCGCGAATACTCGTCAATTATGAAACGCTTCTCTCCATCGAGGGAAATTGCGGCCCATTAAGGGAAGTACTACGTGTCCGAACGAAATTTTCAACCAACCATCGAGAAACAGAAAAACAGCGACGGACCGGGAGAGAGAGAGAAAGAGAAAGAGAGAGAAAGGCGAATTGAAATTTGTGAAATTCGCGGAGCCCCGTGGGAAAACTATCCTTGATGTTTCGCGGTCCTCGGAATTCCGCGATTTTTTATTCTGACTGGTCCGTTTAACCTTGCTGTTACAATTCTTTCCGATATTCTGCGGAAACGTGATCAACTATAAATGGACTCTTTTCCTTTTTAATATCGATGACTTTAATCGTATAAAAGTGTCTTATATTCTCCGATAATTGAATAGAATAATTTCAACTTCAATATTCTAGCATTCAGTCAGACTAAATATTATATGAAGAATGTAATAATACGGAAACCTAACGCATTCCTTCGAAGAAAAACTCGTGGAAAACCGTTCGCTAATGGGTCTCCAAACAGGAACACGACCTCAAGCGTGGATGCGTCGCGTCGGTTCCGTAGGAACACGTACTCGTTGTATTTCACGGAGAACAATCGTCGACGCATTAGGACGGCTGTCCTGCGAGCCGGTACACGATTCAACGGCGTCCCGTTCATAATTCAGAAATATCCGTCCGACGAAGCAGAGGGGCTCGGGAAGTCCTTGCATCTTTCAGAGGACCCGTCGCAACGACTGCAAACGCCAGTGCAACGCGTTGCAACGGACCAAAGCGCAAAAGAACACGTGCACCAGACAACAGGCTGACAGCTGCGGAGTGTGTCGGTTAATTTATTTAATGCGTGCTGCCATGCCGGCTTCTTCGCATGGCGATCTAAGTAGTAGCCAAGTCGAGGGAAAGAAAAGGTTTGATTCGGATCAATGTATGGAAGTCAACATTCTATTTGGGTGGCTAATAGGTTGAAACTAGAAGTCTTCATCCAGTTATTCAACAATTATTTATTCTCATCCTACGGTCATAGTAGGCGATCATTCCATCAGAATCAGAGGAACAAAAACGAAATTAACCGTGGCTCTGCGTTTCTCGGGGCGGATCGTTCGACTGTGTTTCCGGCGCACTCGACCGTCCCTATGACGAGTATAAAGCGCTGGATATAAAGTATCTGGCGCCGCGTTTACGACGTGCTCCCTTCTCCTACACTCGATCTTTTTCGAAGCTCCTCTGTCTGGCTACCGAGCACTCCGCCATGTGACTCTTTATTAAATTTGTATCCTTATTTTAGGGGATGGACGACACCGAGGATCGGAAAGTTCAGAATTCAACTGCTCTGGCGCTCAGGACCATATTTTTTACTCATTTTCATTTTTACTCATTTTAAAACTCGCATATTTGATTTTTATTTTGAATAGATTTCATATAAACCGATAAAACAGAGACTAATGGACCAGCCATCGCAGTTCAAGAACCAAGTACCAAAAGGGACGCCTCGTCGCGTCGCGTCGGTTCGCTTAATCCGCTCGCAAACCTGAATTATGAAGCCAAAAGGACCCATTCCAAGGATCGTGGCCTAAAAACACGAAATCACTATTCGCCGTAAAACTACCCTAGTTTGGGGGATGGTATGTGCACAGGAGCCAGCAGCGATCCCCGCAGGACAAAACGCGTAGGAGATGTGTCGGGGGATGGTATCGCGGGATGAGATCCACAAAGTAGGAGATGGTATGGAGTATCTGGCGCCAGAATAACGGCGCCCGGCGCGGCGCCTTTCCGTCTGCGTCTAGCCGTAACTGGCGCCAACCAGGCTCCCCATAGACCGGAGGGGTGCTCACCCCATCCCTTAGGATCTCTAGCCGGAGCACAACATTCGGATCTTCCTTTCTCCGTCCCCTAGCCCGGGGTTTCGTCCGGTATGGCTCTAGAATGATCCTCCATCGAAACTATGCTTCGTTCGGCTATTCAAACATATTCAACCATCCAGAAACGCATCCAGCTAACTACAGAGAGTAGCTACTTCAACCGAAACAAAATCTCGAACTCGGAACAATGATGGCCGCTGGTGCGTCCTTTGCGTCATTCTCTATAAAAGCACGCGACTTGTATGGAAAATATCAGTTTCTATTTAAAAGTTCAAAATTAAACTTTATAGATCGCCTCAAGGTCATCTCTAGGTCGATTAAATAATAGGCTAGCTCCTCTTTCCAGGAAATTTCGAGGTTCCGGCTCCTGGCAATGTTGTCCCCCTCTTTCGTGTCCCTTCTCGTGCCCTTTCTCTTCTCTTTTCTTGCCCTTCTCCTTGTTCGGAGCATATCGCAACAGGCCCGTGTCGTCTCCCTTCGATATTCGACTGGTTGGCGGCAAGGAAAAGGGGAGAGTCGTCTATTGATCGAGCGAATTCCGCACGGAGAATCTGTTTACCGAATTTCGCGCGTCGGGGAGAAGGAAATATTCCGTGTACGTGAGACCAACGTCGAGGTCGTCGTTCTGTGGTCCAACCCCCTTGCTTGCACCACCCTAACCCAACAACCGTCACTTTCCTGGCCGCGGTTCTTTTTCTTCGACCGATGGATCAGCGCAGACCCTTTTACTTGGCCAGCCACTCTTTCTCTTCCCTTGCCTGGCAGTTTCCGATGCCAAGTTTCTTCCTATCGGCAATGACGAATTCCACGCTCGCCGGGAAATGATATTTGGGACAGGACACTGCACTCTAGCCGTGGTTCTTTCGATGGTGTCTGGTGGCCAGGGATCAAACTCGACGTGGTTCCGAATCATACTCTACGTCGACTTCTATTTCTTTTGTGGAGCGTTTCAACTGTAAGCGTAGTTCTTGGTTTACTGGACACCCCTTTTGTCTTGTCTCAGACTTTGCTTTTTGTATATTTGAGTATCGGTCTTACCGAACAGTTCTAACCGGGACATTCCCGGACAGCGCGCAACGCCGACGCTCAAGTAAACATGTTTTTCCGCGGTCTTTGCGATTCAGCCGACTGTCGAGCCAGGATTTTTCACGAAACTTGCGATCTTAATTAACACACGAACGTGATTCGGGAAAGTACGGCCGCCAGGAGTAATGAACATTGCTCGCGGTTTACAAGAAATGGAAATTCTTCATAAAATGGAGTGACGCAGCTCGTAATTACGCTTCGAGCTCAAAGCCTAAACTAATTTCGTATTAAATTTCTCCCGTAATTGTAATTAAAGTCTAAATCATATTTGTAGGAAGATGACGGAAAGGTATCCGGGGAATTTCCTTTCACGGAAGTTGCGCGCGTTGCGTTAAATGATATGCTGTAAAATTATTCGTGTAGAAACCACCCCGATGACCAAAACGAAAAAAGAAGAAACGGTCGCAGAGTAAAGATGAAACGCTCTTCTACCTATCGATGACGAAAATCGAACGATTGTACCAAAAAATCCGAATAATTAAGCGAAGTGGGTAGAAAGCGAAGAAGGTGTGGGTACAACAGAGTTCCAAAAAGAGCAACCACTATCCCGGGAACAACACTCCATTAAACATTCGGACTCTGGCAGCGAATCCCCGGCTCGCCGCGGCCGATCCTAATCGATCCCGGGCCAGGTCGCGGGAATCCGGGATTCCGTTTTCCGTTCGAGGAAAAGTGAAGGGTCGCGTGTCGAAGATTAAAGTATCAAGGAACGTGGGATTGCATGGTCGTTGCGCAAGGTTAATCTCGCGCTTAATCGGCGAACGGAGCCAGCTAGAAGGTCGCAAGGGGGTGTGTTTGTCGAGGTGGTTGCCACGACATGTTTCAGTGGCAAAACCAGCCGCGGCGAGAACATACGCGTTTTCACCCTCTCTCTCTCTTTCTCTCTCCATCTCTATATCTATATCTCTATCTCTGTCTCTCATTACACTCTCTTCTTTCAACCCCCTGCGACGTAGTTATGGTGACGCGTGTGCCCCATAGTTACGATGCAGGGATTGCGGTCCCCGGCTGGTGGGGGCACGGAAGACAGGGAGCACGTACGTATGGTGGCGGGATTTAGTATTCGCGGCGACCCTGGCTGGTTTATACTAATGTCTTGGAGAAGTTGAAGCTACATGACCCTGGAATTAGGATAATTCACCCTGGCGACGACTTCGGCAAGAAAGCGGGAAATAAGAACGTGGAATGGTGATACAGCCCCACCATAAACGAAGCTTGGTGAACGAGCGAACTTTGCTAAACTGGAAAATCCTAGTTGGGTCGAGTGTCTAGTTGGCTCGAAGATCTTTATTGTGCTTTTTTCTGGTCGAGTTGGATGGGACTTAGCGGTGAAAATTATTTTGGGGATGTTACAAAAAATTCTGTTAAAAACAAAAGTAAGGACAGAGTTTACCTATTCGTTTAGCGATGTGTGGTCGCACAACGAATAGGTAGATTCTTTAACGGGCAAAGATTTGAATGGATATCTAGCTCTGCCATGGTGAAATTGAATTTCTGAACGTTTCTAACAAGCGATGGGTTTGTTTGTCGCGATCGCTACCGCGTATAGGTCATTTTAATGTCCACTTCCATCCCTGGGGCGAGACATTAAATTAAACCAGCGAGAGGAGCGATTACGGTCGGTCTTTTTTCGCGTAGCGTGGTGAAATAAATGGTCCGGCGATGGAAGAATTACCGTGGACGCGTTTCGTTAGCAACCGCACGGAATAAAGAAAGCTAAACCCGTTGCTCGCGATAGAGGTCGGTGAAAGCGAGGCCTGGACCACGATAATATTCCTCGGGCGAATTCCCACGGAACTCGACCCCAACCCCCCTCATTCGCTTTAGTGAGATGTCAGACTCGAAAACAATGCGGCCCACGTACCGAAGCCGAGGAATCAAATGGCGCCGGAATACTAAACACGCTGGAATACTTACCCTCCGCCTTGCGCACCAGCCCCGTCGTCGCCCTACACCCTCTGCTAACCAAAGGCCCTCGCCAGTGTCTGGTCTTGTGCACGTAGGGCCACGTGACCGGCTGTTTTTCGACCGTACGACCACTCTACGTGGATTACAGTGTCATCGTGTTACGCGAAAGCGAGCCGAATTTGATTCCTTGGGCGGCCATCCTCTTCGCCGCGTGTCGGCAGGATCGCGCCGAACCCTTTGCTCGTTCGTGCGAGCTTACGTTCGTAGACTGTCTCGCCTTGCCTTGTTTCTGCTCTCCGGTTGCTTGATTTTCCGTTTTCGCGACAATTAGTACTCGCGTTTCACCTGCACACACGTGGTGTTAACGTGAAATATTTTTTAAACAAATTATATTAAATTACAGGAAAAAAAGATCTGTACATTTTTAGACCTACTTATATATCCGTCGTTTGAATCTGTTTTACCTATTGTTCATTAAAAACTTTTGTTTCGTCGGACAAACATTTCCTTGAGAATTTAAGAAGCATTCTACCGGCTGCGAGCACGTTATTAGTAAAGTTAGTTGCGCAGAAAGTCGGATATCGATTCCGAAATAGCAAAGATCTCGGGGAACATGTATTTCTAAATCGAAAATACGGTTCTTCGCCGGCGAACGTCGGGAAAGTGGTTGCATTTTAGCGCGGCCTTTGTCGCCAATTGTTTTCGAGGCGCTCCACCAACGCCGCGCGCCGGAAGCAGATTTCCTCGCTGCTTGCTTGTTCGCGCGCGGGTCATCTCGCCTTTGTACAAGAAACCGGAGGAAATTCTACACGAGGCAACAGGAAAATATTAATTTCGCCTTAATTAAATTTTTCCCTCTGCACCGAATGTTTTCTTCCTTTTTAAAGACGCGTGCAAACGCGAGGCTAGGATTCCTTAGAAGCGGTAATTATTCAAATGAGACTCACATGGCTAAGAGTTTCTTCTATTAATTTAAACAATTGCTCTTTTAATTGGTTCGTTTGTTGTGCTAATAAACCGCTCGCGTTTACCCCTACTCGAAACCGAGATGGTTATTCAACTTTTGCCAAAGACGAGTCTGAACTGCGAATATTTATGTATTTATTATAGGCTAGACTCGCCATGAACACGTCTCATCCTTCCCTCGTGGCGTAACCGTTGACAACTGATCGAATACGACGATCGGGCCTTGTTTGATTTCGGTCACTGTCATGTTTGTCGTAGAACGAACAGACGTCTGCACCCCCTGCGCGCTCCATTAATTCCCGTTGCGCTTGCTCACCGTTCCCTGCCTCCAGGCTTCGTCACTTGTCAGATAAAAAATGATCGATTCACCGGTGCAGCTTCGACTAATTACGGTAGACGCATCCCCCACCCCGTTTTCCTTCCGGGGAATATTTCTTTTCCTTCCACCATTTACGTTCTACAATCTATTGTCTCCCATCCACCGATAGTCTCCAAAAAAAGGAGATTACTATATTCTTCGTCTTTTCGACCCTTTCAATCCTCGTGTACCTTTCTCAAAAACAATTGTATTCTAGAGTTCGTAGAGCTTTAAAAGTTTCTACTTTCGTTAGTCTCTGAAAATAACGCGACATTCGAGTCCTCGCGCAGTTCTGCTGTCCTCGTTTAACGCTAGAGTCGGCTTAATCGAGACAGGCATTACCAAAAACTCGCGCGCACTCGAATATCCAGCATCCTACGCGAGGACCTGTGTAACCGGAAGTCGCTACAGTCGTTCCGGCACCAGACTCTTCGCAAGGCATTACAAAGGGAACAACATCCCCAGGCACTTAACGCGCAACTACGCGAACAACGAACAGATACGTGTTAACAGTCATCCCGAGAATTTCAGGCAATTGTGATTCAAGAGAGAAAGAGACTGGGGACGATAAACAACTAAATTGTTCATGTATTTATTCTCTTGATAGAGATTCCACAACTCATTAAAAATTTTGAAACATTATTTGGTGTTTATTAAACGACATTATTTTCGTTTTGCTTTTCTACAGAAATGTTTATGCATTCTATTTTCTATATACGTATCATGCTTTAATGAAAAAATGAACACATGCTGCTTGGATATAGGGTAAAGTGTTGTGCAAAAAATGGAATTCTTCTCCAGAAATGAGACTTCCCAAAAAAAAACGATAATAAAAAGTAATCGATTTTTTGAAGTTCCAATGCACCCCGTTAATTGCAGCGGAAAAAACAAACGCGACCGTGTAACTTGTTAGCGTTTTTTCGGGGCTCGTGTTCCTGGAATAGGATGTACGAAATTGGGAGAGGAGGAAAGAGAGAGAGAGAGAGAGAGAGACAGAGGAATTGCAGCAGAAGGTTTCCAAAGTGAATTCACGGCGAAATGAAGACGTAAAAACGCTGGCCGCGTGCTCCTTCGCGTAGACGCAGAACCCGCCTGCACCTTTAATTAGCACTTTGTGGAAACGGAAAGCGTTGTCTTGGAAAATGTATGCACTCGTTATATCCCACGAATAATTTAGCTTGTGCAACGCGGCCACGGAAGAGCCGAGCCTGTGCGCAGCTCGAAAAAAGGAGCCCCTTCTGCGGACGAAACACACGGTTTAATGTTATCGCTCGTTATCATCAAAAGCTTAATCCTCTACCGGTGTTGTAATTCTTTTGCAAAAGGCGCGCCCTCGTCTTTTGCTGCGAGCAGCGCGAGCTCAATTTCTCTCCTTCGACTACGCTGCAGTGCAGTCACGCTGGACCTTTCTTATACACACTCTCTCTCACTCTGTCTCTCTCTTTTTTCTCTTTTACTCATCGTAGTTTCTTGCACGGTCCGCTAATCAGCCTATCAATCACGCTATCCTAATACGCAATTCCGTTCGCCGTTTCTTTCGTTTTGCACGTCCAGTCTTTTCTTTCTTGCTCAACGTAATCTACACTGAGTACACTCTGAATCCCATTACTGTATTTTACTGCTCGTTGCTGATGGAGATACTAATTGAAAGTAGCCTCCTGCAGATTTAACACTGGGAGCATCCACCGGTAGGAGCGACTGAAGAGAATTTCCTTAGACAAACGGCGTGGTGAAAATGCAGATTTCATACAAGTTTCGATATGTGACGTGTTCTTGTACCAAGACATTTGTTCGAAAGTTACCCACGAAAATTTCAGTAATAAAGAGATGCAAAATTTGGAATCCGTTATTTTAACTGACGTAGTAGTTCCAGCATTAAATAGAAAATTCATGAACATCTTATCGAGAAGAAAATACAATTATTAGCTAAAATTAGGCGTTCCAATTATTTAGTTTGAACTCCCTTTACCTTTAGTAGATAGCTCGCGTAACTACGTAAGTATAATTAAAACATTTAATACATTAGAAGCTGTGTTTGAAGTTCAAGGCAAACTAGCAGATTAAACTTTCACGTACAGAATCCTCAAAATTTTAAAAGTTCATTCGAGCCACAATATCCTTCGCAAGAACCACTAAAACTTTTCCTTTTTCCATCCTCTTTCTCCCTATTCATTTACTCGTAGACTGTCGGCTAGTAATAACGCGAACACTTTCGCTAAAGTACCTTCCTTCTTAGTCTCTATAATACGTATAGCTTCGAAACGTTAAACGCATGCTCGAAATATACGCACGTTCCTGCGTTTGAACACCTACGCGGTCTGCTAATTACTAACAAGAACATCCCCTTCGAAAGCTCGTTGCCCAGTTAAGACACCAGGGATCCACTCTATTAAAACAACGACACGGTTGCGTTTCTCCCACCGAAAGAAATCCCAATTTCCATTTGAACGCGAGCTAGCGCGCTCGTTCCCCTGCCTATCGATCGATAATTATCGCGAGGGTTGCCCGTTCGCATAACAATCGGCGACCTCCTTTTCACAAAAGGGTATCCAGGATCGCGAACGGGCGACTCGTTACGAATACATTAACCAAATCGCGAGCCAGAGTGGACGGCCGGCGACATTATTATTCGCAGGGTGGATGCAGGTGCGCGGCAGCAACCCCCTTTCGCAACCCGGTTTGCGACCCCCATTTCGCCATCAGCCCCGGTTTCGCTAGTGTCCCGCGTCTTTCAGCGACTCCCGGTGAATTCCCCGTGGCACGCCGGCGTCTGGAGTCTTAACAAATCTAATTCCGTTTCTCGAGACGCGCTAGCCAGATCTCGCACCCCCAACCCCTACTTCACCACGCTTTCGTCACCCGACCGATTCCCACCCTCTGTATTTCGCACCACCGTCGCCCCTCCTCAAGAGAGAGAGAGTCTGCTCGACATCCCCCAACCCGCTCTTCCGAACGGGCACCGGTCTTATCCATTGCCACATCGAGATTTCAAAGAATTGATAAAGACGCTATTCACCCCTGCGAGGGGAGGAAGGTGCACAGAGGATGGGGGAGTAAAGTGGAAAGCCGATCTGCGGGATTTTCAGAAGGAGCCCGAGAAGAAGACACAAAGAGCCACCAGGGTACCCGGGGGTAGATTCTAATGATGCCTCTGTACCCCACGGCAAATACCTTTAACACCGATAGCTCGAAAGGTAGATACTAAGCCCTCCGCACCCCCTACACACCCCATGCAGACCTTTGTATCCCTTTATATTCCGATACTTACTCTGTCTCTGAAGCTGTCTTTGTTCTACGCCCCTAGGTTTTTCTACCTGGTCGACTTTCCTTCTCTCTCTCTCTCTCTCTCTCTCTCTCTCTCCTGGATCTTGCCACCCTCTTCGGTTCGGTCCATGATTTCCTTCCTGAGATCCTTGAGTAAGTAAATATCCAGACATACTACTTTTCATTTTCACCGATCGTGCAAAGTTTTTTAATCCTCCGTTTCGATACGCACGGCCCGCAACGAACGCGAAATAATTCCCCTTTATCATGTATTACGCCTGACGTCTGTAATTGCTTTACAATTTACACGCGTTTGCCGCATTAAACCCTTTGTTCGTTTCCCCCGGTAATCTTCAATGGTGCCTTCATTGTTCCTAACAACCATTACCACTTCTGCCGCTTAATCCTCACTATGGAAATCGTCAAAACTATAAATAATACAAAAATTGGTACCTGGTAATATCCAAAGAACAATTAAGTGAACATACAATAGAGAAAGCGTACAATAGTCGGTATGGTACACAGACATCATCCCTAAAGGATTAATTTAACAATATAATGTGAGTGCACGCTAACAACAATACTTTTACCTAAAATTCCGAATGTACCCATCAACGTTAGCTTTTTAGCAGACTTTAAATTTAAAATTAACTGTTTGCGCGTTTAGCTGACAGTTAAAAATGCTGCGCACTGGAATTCCGTGTTAGCCCGCGGAATCAGGTGCACAAATGGTAAAATACTGTTACCAAATAACACGACGCTGTTAAATGTCATTACACGAACGTCGATGAAAGCCGATGATAATGCACGGCCGGGTTGACGACCGTCCAATGAACATCGTCGCCGTCGACCGTGGGAGTTCACACCTTCGCGAAGCCCGGGAACGAAGAAGGGGAGGTAAAAAGGCAAAGATTGCAGGTGTTCGTGTCGAGGTAACAGCGTCGCGGGTCGCTGTAACGTTGTTCGGTTTAATGGCTTCTGATTTAATGGCTAGCGGATGGCGTGCGTCGCGACGCCCGCGCCCGCGCCCGGTTCTCTCGCGAACGGCTGTCGCATTGCATGCGACGCGCGGAACGATGTGCGTTTTCGTTGTTACGCCGCGCCGGAACTTCGTTTGTAATTAGAACGGTGCGAATGGTAATCGGTTTATTTAAAAAGCCTTTTAGCGAGACGCGTCGCCTGTCCCCGCGATCCAACACCGGCGACGCCGCGCCGTTGCGAGCGTAACAGGTATCGAAATCGCGATCACGTTTTTCAAACGATGCATTCTAGTATCTACGGCATACATTTCACGTATAGAGCGGAGCACGGAAGAAAACTAGCGGGAAGCGAACGGGGCGAGAGGAACGCAAAGGCAATCTGAGTGGTCAGTCTTCTGCATCCGTACCCTTCCCGCTGGTATTCTCTCGTGCTCCGCACAGTAGAAACAATAATCATTTCGCATCGTTCGGGAAAGAGTTTCCAACGAGTGTCTAACGATCGTTACAGCATCGGAGCTAACCAGACTACAAACATAATTAAATGGCCGGCGCTCGGTGGCCATAAATTCGCCCTAATTCCCTGTTAATTCCTGCCGCAAACCTTAAATCTTAAAGTAAACTGTACGTGGCGTTTCCGGAACTAAAATTGCAAGATTAATTGGTTTTCGTTCGAGGGAAAGGCGGGCATCGTTTTAGAAAATTTCGTCGGTTTCGCTACGACTAAAAGCGTGCAAGCCGAAAGAAGAAATCGAGAGGTCCGAAGGGACGAAGGATTCGCCGCGCTGTGAATTTTAAAGAAGGAATAGAATTTTAATTCTCTCCGTAGGAAAAAGAGAGGGAGAGAGAGCGATAGAATGAGTGAGAGAGGGAGAAAACGTATCGAAAACGATTGCTCCCAATCGCCTTTCCCGGAAGCCGATTTCTCTCTGACGGCGCGTTGCGTCGCCTGGTGTCTAGTCTCTTTGGGAAGACATCCACGTAGGAAAGGAGGTCGAAGGAAATATCTTTCGGTGGGCTAAACGCGAGGCGTTTTCCAAGCTCGATCGGCTAAGAGACGTGGAATCGCGCGTCACGCCGGCTGACACCTCCATGAAAATCGGCACGTGCCACGAGATTTTTGCAACCGCCCGCGACGAGCCCCCGTGTCTTCCGCTTCCTAGCCCGCTGTTCTCGGGGAAAGGGCTGGAATCGCTCGGTTGACGGCTTATCTTCGTCCAAACAGGCAATTCAGTTCTTTTTATTAACGCGTTGGTCGTCATCAACAGCCGTAAAATCAGGTACGGATCGTCTCCTAGTATTCAGAAAATACTAGCGCAACTGTCATCATATCCGAGTCTACCAGTAGATCTATTCGGAAGTAGATCGAGCGATACGAACGCGGAACGAAGTTTGTTTGAACTGTACCAGTTGCAGAATCACAGTAAAGATCTATGTGTTTGGAAAATCATGGGAGTAGATCGAGGGAATAGCGATCGATATTTCCGCTGTCGCGGGGAAAGAGTACTCCCGGTCGCTGGCTAACGGGAAAATCAATGGGGGCCTCTCGTCTTCGACGGCATTGATTGAAGTTTGTCTTCCGTCAGGGAATCAAGATCGTCGCGCCACTTCTGTTTCGGCCGGGTCGTTATTCCATTACGCACGTCGCGTGTCAACTGTCAAATAAAGGGCAAACAAAAAGACGCGGCAGGCTGAAAGACGACGCGAGATGAAGCGGAGGATGCAGATGCGACACGCCGAGAGACGCGAAACGCCGCGCCGACTTTGTATCCGGTCTCTTTGCAAACAGTTCCGTCCTGAGCGGAAACCGTGGAATTTCGGATAACTGTTCGTTGAAACGAATTATACTCGTTCGAGAAGCGCTTCTAGATTTAAATTTACCGCCACCATTTTGAAATCAATTATAAACCATTGCGATGCGCGTCGGTCCGTGAAAAAATGTTGCTGAGCATGGTGGACATTGCACAAATTTTTAATTAAATTGATGTAAACGAGAAACATTCAATCGAAAGCAATGTAGATGTATTTTGTACAATTGCGAAGTGTATATCGACACGTTTAACGCAAGTAACAAACAAAGTACGAGCGTGTAACTGGCATAGATAACCTTAATTGGACAGCCGGAAAGCACCTAGCATGCCCGCCATTTGTAATTCATTTCTTTGCCAGTAATCAACGATTCGACGACGAAACTTTTAATCCGATTAGCTCAAGGCCGAAAGTGGCTTCGTCTCTTAAAATTGATCTTTGAACTTCTTATCTCCAACCTCGTCTCCAGGCTTTACACGAAAAACTATTCGCGGACCTCTACAAACGAGAGATTTATTTGACAGGTTCGAGCAAAACGCCATCACGATAACACACAAAACGGACATGAACGGAATGATTACGCGGGTAGTTAATCCGAAAACCTCCGTGTCACTGGTCGATCTTGATTAACCCGCAGGGGTAATGGTGTTTCGACTTGTCTAACTCTAAACTGTGTAAAACTGAGGATAGCGATACCGTATCAACCGTGATCAAATTAATTAAAAGATTTCTTCCGCATCCTTCGCCAGGTGATAACGACTCCGCCAGTAAATGAATCTTCCAAACGTAGTTCCATCGAATAATCTGTTAACCTCAAAAAATAAATTAAAGACAAAGTACCAGCAAATTAAAATTTGAAAATTTATACATTGAGAAATTACTTTCTTGCGAACCCAATGTAAGTACTCTCTTAGAAGTGGAAGCGTTACCATTGGTAAATTATGCGTACAGGGGCGCGTCTCTTCGACTTCTAGGACGATCGTCGGCATGGACTACGTGTTTCGCGAAATCTTCGCTAAAAAATCATTTCGGCTGACATCGGGTACGATTCTGGCGGTGCGACGCAAGGAGAAAAAATTCTGCGGCGCGGTGCGAGATCGTCGTTCGTTTCGATTTCAGTTTGAGCGTGCAGGAGCCTCGCGGGGTGGCGAAAAGGGGATGCCCGGCTCCGACGAAGGTCTTTGAACTCATTCTGCGCGCACAGCCGCACTCGCGTATCCTCTAATACGAATTCGCGACATTCCCTTTCAGAAACGAACATCCACCCCCCCCCCCCCGACCCGGCGGCGTGCCACCCGGGCCGGTTCTTACCGCCAGGCCGCGTGCATACATGCACCCCCTGGCTGTCGCGTGCGAGACGCCGTCGAAATATGAAAGCGCATATCCTGACGTTTCCTTTAATATTCTTTTCCAACCCCTCGTCGCTCTCCGGTTTCTATGCCGCCGCGGAAATGCGGAACGAGCGTGACTGGGGACTGCAGGGGGTGGAACGCCGGGAAAAGGGAAAAGAAACGGGGGAAAGTGAACGGAACGCGGCAAGATTTTTCGGAAGGATTCTCTCTATTAATATCTGCAGACGAACAAAGTGAAAATTGTCTATATCATGGTTCATTGTAAAATTAAAACGGTTACGAATTTGTGTGGAAAATGTAACTCGATTTCAACCCTAGTAGAATCCGACAGCGATTTAGGAAGAATCTTGTGTAGTTCTCGAGTGTGGTTTCGATGAAGCAACCAAAATAAATAGAACGTCCCCGCCTCGTTAAGCGTTAAAAGTGACAAGTACAAATTGCAGAACGAGAACGGCTGCCAAAGTGGTAGAGATGACGGAAACATTTAATGTGAAAGCGTTTCGATGTAGACGCCCGTGCACGGGCGAACATTTTAAATGAAAATTTAAAAAAGTAGAATTATCTGGCTCGGTCGCGGGGAGCTTACTGTAATTAGACGAGTATTTAGTTACGGGGAAAAAGGAGGATTGAACGTGACGGGAAGAAAAGTGCTGTTAACGTAATAAAAGTGTGCGGGGCGTGTAGACGACAAGGGGGAGGGAATGTTGAGGGAGAGAGAAACAGAGAACGGAGACGAGTGTATTTTCGCGGAGACGTCCTGAAAAGAGAACGTACCGAGTAGCGTTATAAGAAGATTTCAGGGGGAAATCTGAAACGCGGGATTTAAAGAAAATAACACGGGAAAGAAGCGGCCAGAAGAATAACGAGATATGACTGAAAGAAACTCGAGCGAACGTGAGCGAGCCCGTGGAGAGAGGAAGCTACCGCGCGCGGTTCGGGTGATAAAGCGTTGAAAAATTGAAAACTGCGAACAAAAAGGGATCCCGGCAACCGATCCAGACCCGAAAAAACAAAATCGCCAAACAATAAGGAAATTTCGCGAGAAACGACACACACGCGGAAGAAACAAATCCGTGCGTGCCCGAATATCTCCAAAATGGTGGCGGTAATGAATAAAACATCGCGACGCTCGAAACAGAAAAAACGGGAAAATAGAACCGCGCGATTTGCACGCTCTCCGTGTTATTGCGGAGGGTTGGTGGGAGGGCGTGCAAAAGCCACGCACCAGCGTGCACGAGCGAGCATGAGCGAAGAGACGCGAAACAGGAAGGCGAACGGAGGAGGTCGCGGAGGAGACAGCGATCCTGTTTATGCGCGTCTTTGCGTCTGGTAAGACGAAAAAATACCGGAAAGAGGATATCTCTAAAGAGAGAATGGCACGAAACAAGAAGACAAAAAAGTTGAATAGCAAGAGCGAGAGAGTGTTCGAGGCAGAGCGCGAGAAAGACGGAATTTATCAGTCCGCAACGAAATGAAAGAAAGCACGAGCAGCCAGAGAAAGCGGAAAGCTTAAAGATAACAAGATGGGGAAGCCGAATGAGACAGCGGTTCCCAACTTCTGCCGAGCCGAGTTCCGCCGGTCTAGACACGCGATATGCCTGCGAAATTCAACTACGAAGCAGATTCGAATATCGCACTTTAAATATCGGAGCAAAGCCGATCGGATCGAGTGGCTCGGAGAAAATCTTAGTTGGAAGAACGATCCATCCGTTGCCCGAAGGTGAACAATTTGACGATCGACAGTAAATGTTTCAGTTAAGTAAGAGTTTCAACAAATGAACTACAGGATCCTAAAGATGGGAACCGCTGGAACAGTCGTATCCGCGTGCGTTTCTGTGTACACGTCAATTTGCGAAATAAGTATGCCGTATTTGACGCAGATGTGCGGTATCGAGGGATGTATCCGGATCCCGGTTCCCGGAAGGTCGCCACTCTCCCGCCCCAGTTTGATTTTAGCGACGAGTACCGCCACTTGATGAAGATAATTAGACGTGTCTCGATGATGCAACAGAGCAAATTGTAGCGCGCGGTAATGAGTGTCGATCGCGAGAGCTAAACGCGTTCTCGCTAATCGGATAGCTACCTCGTAATCGCTCAACCTTGATCGGTGTCGATCGTGTCCGCCTCATTTGACTTTCGAACGACAACTCTTTTCGCGCCGCGCACTTTATTCCGTTTTTCGTTTCTACGAGCGAAGCTTTTCGAATGCCATTAGGCGAGTAAGCTGATTAAAAGCTTGCCTGAGCGTTGCACTGCTAGCTCATAACAATAATAACGATATATATGCTTCTGTCTGCTGGATACCGTGCCTTTCGAAGTATGGAAAGCAATTGCAAGAAAGGTTAACGATGTAATCTACAATTTAGCGGATGTAGGAGCAATCCTTGGCCAGGTTTGCTTCTGTCAGGCTTCGCAGTTAATTATGTTAATTGACTTAGGAGTCAGATTCCAGGAGATTAAACTTCTGTAACTTTTGTCGCATATTTTCATAATTCATGTGTAAAGCGGATTTCACCGGATTACGCACGCGAGTACTCTTATTCTCCTCTTATCGTAAGACGTTTCAATTGCAACTGCTCGAGGTATTGTTTGCAAATCCGCTCGCGATGCGATCGTCGTACAAATACACAAAACTAAATGCTCGATAAAATTGTTTGCGTTTGCAATAGGTTCGACCGAAGCGCGCGGTAATAGAAAGTGGATAAAATTTGTCGAGTCAGCAATAGGTGCCGTACAGGTCCAGCAGGCTTCTTAGAACCAAATCAATTCAGAAATTAATGTTAACGGCGCGAAATTCGAGATGACCCAATTTCGAGGAAGACAGGCGCTACGCCGTGGCAGCGTTAATTTCGAAATCCAATCGCACCGGATTACAATTTGTATCATGTCTAGGAGCGAGGGAGGGGTACGTTTGCACGGTGTCATGAACGTTCCGTTCCGTCCCCATTCCGGCTAGAATTTTCCTTCTTTCCACCGTTCGCAGGTTTTCCGTCGGACAGACGATAGAAGGACAGAACGCGCGTGCGAGTGAGAGAGAGTTGGAAAAAATCGGATTGTCCAGTTTGTTGGACCGGCAGCGCTGACTCCGCAGGCTCAGCCAGTAATACATCAGGAGCTTACCGACCCCTCAAACGTAAAATACCTATCTAACCCGACCCACCCCCGCGCACGACGTCTTTCCCACCCTCGATTCGCCGTTGCTTCAGCCCTCTTTAGTCGTGTCGCGGCACCCCCCACCGGTTTCTTCGTGTGTTTTGTACACAACTGCGCACACTCACCCCTCTGAAAACCTCGGAGCCGAAGAATTCGTGGATCCTCCGCGCTGGAAAAACTGTTCACGTTGCAACCACACTTCCGGACGTGTTATTCAGCACTGCTTGCGATCGCGGATTTTACGGAGTGCGAACCAGTTGTTCGCCACGAGCACAATAACTCCGGATGAATTACCAAGCCTGCTCTACCAATCTTCCTTTACGTCCACTCGCGTTCCAATACCTTGCTTGCCTGCCTAATTAATTTTTTGTAAATGTTTCGCGTACGATCTATGGACTGCGAATTTTCTGCACTCGTGATAAAAATTAGTACACGCGTACGTTTCCCTAGAATTTTCCCAAGGATCGATATAAATAAACATAGTAAACCAACATCATTTTGCTCGTGTTTTAAATGTTCTCCAAACGAACACGTCGGACGATAGATAACCGAATATTAATGATACATTCGTTATTCCGATCCGAATAAAATGTTATTCAACCCCAACGCCGAATGTAGATTTTCAAGGATCGTCAAAGCCTCCATCTACACAAATGCATATGCAACACGGTAAAAATGAAGATTGTGTATCCGCGTGGCGCTCATTAAACGAAAATCTCCGGCGTCGTGCCGTTTCTCGTCACGTTAGAAAAACAAACTGAATCATTCATGAAGTTCAATCAGATTTAGCTGACTTATAGGGGAGGGCGATGGGCGAGGGGAGAATGGGTGATATGACTGTAGGTAGGAGAATATCTGGCTTTCGTCCAACGAATCCGCAGGCTCCTGGACACACCGAAGCGATAGCAAACAGGACTCTCCTGGTAATCGTCCTTAGAAGGATCGTGGGAACGTTGATTTGCTCGGCGAGACTTGACCGATGCAACTGATAACCCCTTTCCCCTTGGTTCCCCCGAACTCTGAAGTTCCGCGTCGGTTGGCTGAAAGTGGCCAAACTTCCTTTTCCGCGGAGGAAGTTCGACGACCTGCCATTGGATGACAACGAGCCCAAGGTAACCACGAACGCGCCACCGTTGCTGTTGTTACCGACGGAGTTGGATGATGTCTGACCTCGGTTTCTCCGAGTCATAGAGCTCGCCTAACCCAGTCCTAACTCAGGATATCCTATCCTTTGGAGGGGAGCTGCCGCTCTGACTACATAACGAGTCTTTCCACTTGCACGACATTCGCATCATTTCACGAACTTCGTGGCACGATCATTTCGTTCTGCTAGGGATAAACACCGTGTAAAAGATGGGAATCGTCGGATGGCTTTTACATGGATGGCTGCAACCGTAAAATATGTAAATCGCAGGGCAAGGGGTTAACAATCGCAAACGCACAATGAATCACCGAGGATGGGGATGACCATTAAGCATTCAAGATAATCCCGGCGGACCATTAACGCGAGTTTCTTCGCGACCATAAATCCGTGGGGAAAAATCGCGAGTTCCATTCGGAGAAACAAGACAAGGGTCGCGCAAACTCCTTTCAATTTGCCAACAACAAATACATAGATCATCTCGGGAACGGGTATCTCGGATCGACTTTCCGCTCGTAAGGTATGGCTCGATGTCGGCGCGGCCGCTTTAAAAGTCTCGAGGCCTTTCCGCTTCCGAAAACTCGAACTTCCTGGCGAACAGAAAGATCGTCCCCCGAAACTCCGCGTTCCTTCGATAAGCGTGCCGGATAATGAGTAATAGGCTGCTTATTTTCGAAGTTCCTTTTGCGCGGAGTTTCAACCAAAAGAGGGGGTTTCAGAGGTTCGAGTCGCACGGAAACGAAGATGACGGAGAGGCAGACCTTAGATGGGGAGAGGGGTGTAAGAAGGAACGGGCTGCGCGGGAGGTAGCCCGGCAGATAATACTATTAATTTACTTCCAAGAATCGTAAAATTACGATGAAACTTTAAATTGGATATTTTATCTGAGAATCTCACGGTGTGCTCGGCCGCGTTCGTTCTTTTACCCCACCACCCCCTTGCACACCCCTCAGCCATTCCGTTTCACGTCTCCCGTATCCACATTTCTCTCTCTCTCTCTCTCTCTCTCTCTCGCTCTCACTTTCTCCTTCTCTGTCATTCCGTCCTCTGTTCTTTCCGCTTCTTTCTCAGTCTTTCTCTCGAGTCGTTCGTTCCATTTTCGGTTCCCCGCTCCATCTTTCTCGGTCCTGGTTCGCATGCCATTCAAGGGAACAACGTTTCTATTGAACGAGCTGTCTAATCGGTCTTATCGGAAGAATATTCCTCGCGAGCTTTTTAATGGCGGTCTATCAAAGCGCGGAGAAGGGAAGTACGCAATCAAGGAAGCTATTAAGCCTCCGGCGGACTACGTAGGGGTCGAAGAATACCGTGGGTTGCGAGGTTTCGGTGCAGTTTCGATGCGAATTATTGCGGATTCTATGCTAGGATCGTGTAACGTTGCTCTGGGATTTGTCCTCAAACGTATCTGATCATCTTGTAGGTTGCTCGAATTTTTTTTCCATTTTTAAATGTAAAACGTCCATTGTACGTTTACAAAGCACTTGCATTCCGAATATTAAAATGAACACCATACAATCAATCGAATAAAACACCGTTGTAAATTGACCAATTTATTAATATCGCCATTTTCGTTAAGTATCTTCGACAATTTATGGCGTAAAGTACATATCGATTCTTGGAGCACTTTATTTTGGTACGTTCGTTTTGTTCAATTTTGTACGGGAAAGTGCACGCGTACGGCTACGAAATTCCGCGATTTTTGCCGGATAAGACGCCCTGTTCAAAATTCAATATCGCAGAAACACGTCGCCGATATTATGATATTTCTAAACTCATAATACCCAGCGGATAACATCGCGTGGTATGACGTGAGGACGATGTGGATGGGGAGGTCGATGTTGGTCGCTGGTAAGGTCGGGGGGATGAACGAGACAGGGGTTAGGGGTCAGAAGTCAGGAGGATTGGTTCCATATTGGAAAACCTCTAATGCAAAGTCACTGCACCGAGACTCACCCCCCTCGACGGTGAAAACATTCTGAATACGTTTAATATCCACATAGCTGTTGTTATAACGGGTGGATCGAATGAAAACGGTTCGTTTCCTTGATGAACTTTGTTAAAGTGCTTCATCGAAAAACAATCATTTTACTACTTAAAAAAATGGATCGACTAAGAATAAAATAAAAATTATATTATTATTTACATTCAACCTGCAGTGTAACGAGTCAATAGACATAACGAAGAGGTCGAAGAAACTCGGAACGTTTATAACAATGATTTTAACGATTTAATAAATACAACGTGTTTATCGATAGATAAATGGAGTTGCATTAATTCTAGTAGAGATTCGGTTTTCAATATTTCCGAGGTCACGCTCGCCTAATCGCGCGGTAATTTAGACTCCACCCGGTATAGACTTTCATCCTGGCGTCTAAATCTCTCGGTGGAAAATCCTCAATAAAATTTCATCGGGGGCGTAGCGTACCGCGATCGCATTAGCGTATCGAATAGACGTCACATAATTACCTCCTCGTCCTCTCCTCGAAAGTGCAGTGCAGAAAGGGGGAGGGGACACGCGTGGTTAAAGAGTCGAGACACGTCCTCTTTCCTTCGAGCAGTTAAATTCAATTTACACGGCGTCGTACACAGAAACGTAGAACGCAAGAATGGCGTCGGCCATTTCACCTGAGGGATGCCTTTAAGCCGAAACGTGCCGCGATAATGTAACACTGGTCTCGGATAATGGAACTTATGATATATCATGGCGACGGTATGGATAGGATGATCCCCCATTCACCCTCGTCACCCTCTCTCTCTCCCCCCTCTCTTTACATATTGTAATATCTTCTTATGAAGATACGCGAGAGACTTTTACTCTCGACGATCCCGGCAAGGATTAAAGTTTATTTGGCACGAAACAAAATTTCGAATTTATCATACGGCTTCCTCGCCTGTGAGCAACGCAGAAATTGGAATTCCCTCTGCTTTATGCGAGGTGGGGTGGCATTAATTTTATTATTAGGCTGGTACATGCAAAGCGTTCTTTTGTCGAATGAATTTTTTAGCACTTCTTCGGAGTGTTTTGCGTTCAGACGAAATTATTCCGAGGCTTTTGTCGGTGATTAATCGTTTCTATTAATTTTAACGTATAAACGAAGTACGCAAACTATCATCGCAAAAATGAACTTAAGAACATGGAGAAACAATTGTGCCACTCGATGAATGTGTTAGAAGTTTCCCGCGAATTTGCTAATTAATAGTTTGGTTGTTCGACGTTCATATTGGCAATCGTTAGCGGTGGTCGAAAAAGGGGTGCTGAAAGGTGCAGGGGGTGAAGCCGGTGATGGCCGATTATCAGTGAATTAACCTTTCAAATCGACGGCAAACGAACACGCGTACAAATCGCACAGCCGCAGAGTTAAGCTCCATTCATCCGTCGTTGGACGCTGGCGTTCCGCGTCCTCTTCCACCGTGGCTACGTGAGATCCGGCGTCACCGCAGGGCTTAAACGGCTTTAAGGATTTCTCTGGAGAAGCGGAACGTGCCCCTTGCCCCCGGCTACGATTCTCTCTTTTTATATACAATGTAAATGCCTAGCTCTCTCCGCGCTGTCTCCGTTTCTCCGAGTAGGTACGTAATAACGATATTTGTCGGACGTATTAACGCCTTCTCTATTCACCAAAGTACGCACGTTTAAATTCATGGATGCACGGCGACGTTATTCGTTACGTCATTCCCGGAGAAATTAACATTAAGCACACGTTTCTTTCGCATTTTCATCAACTTCCAAAGCCGATGATTCCGGATAATAATTCCGTCGCTAAACCAGTATTTTCGGCAGGTGGAGTCACGATGCTTAGTTTTGACAGTTCCATAAACCCGAGCGACTCTCATCCGAACGTAGCCCCACTTGTAGACGGATCTGAAACTTTCTCTCTCTCTCTCTCTCTCTCTCTCTCTCTATCTCTCTCTTTGCACTAGGTTCTTTCCCTGGTTCGCCAATCGAAACCTTGAAACGAAAATTCCCGAGACCAACGCGGTGGAACCTTAACTGGCCGTAAAACCCAAGTCAACCGTAAAGTCAAGAGAGTGTCACGAAACACGACGCGATGGGAACTCTTAACGCCGCCATCGCATCGTCCCAACCGACCGGAAACCATCGCGCGAGCTACGCGTCTCCTGGGATCGTTCCGGGGAGCCCATTGTTTCTTTCAACGCGTGTGCAACGCCTCGTATCGGACGGGGTGTAACAAACCATGATACGAGACCTTGGCTCGACGATCCTCTAGGATGCTGAGGAAGGTTGCGGTTTGTTCCGCACCCCCGACGAAAAGACTCGATCGAACCAGACGAAACTCATCGTATTTCACAGAATTATATTAATGTCCTTTCTGTCAAGACACATTTCCGACAATTTCTATCGTCGTGTTTATTATCGACGTATTAAACAGCGTTGAAATGCCTTGTCTTTCGATCACAACCCTAACGATTATTATTTTATTGAAATTTTTTTGATTTTCTCAGACTAGGTTTAAATATTTATATAATGGTTTTATAATATATAAATATTATTGTTTCGGTATTGTCTTCTTTATTTCGTAGAGTATCTCGTGGAACCCTCTTCAGTTTCTTCTTCTGATTATCCAGGTCGTTCTCTCTCTCTCTCTCTTATCGGCTCTGTCTCCTTCAGGATCCTTCTTTTGTCTCGTTTCTTTCTTTTCATATCTTTATTTAGTACGATTGTATAGCTTCCATTATTTCATTCTTTTGTCTTTGGTATTAGCATAGTTCGTTGGTTTCTTGGATCTACTTTTCCCCTATGAATGAAATTTTACGTTTCTGAAAGGAAATTTGTTCGAGAAATCTCGAAGTAGTTTCTATTGTAAGGTTTCGTTGAAACTGCATATGTATGATTATCGAAAAAAATTTTCATTGTGGAACGGAACGAATCGTTAAATATGTCATTAGTATTCCGAATTTCGTATGAGAAACACAAAGTTCCTCATGATTCTAATTGTTTCATCGCAGTCTCAATGTTTTAGAACGTATCGATGGAACGGTGACCAATGGGTCAAACACAGGGGTGATTTTTCCCGCTAACCGCTTACGTCGTTTTAAGTTTTAAACCAATTACGTATCAAAGCTGCGCGCTCGTCGAGCCACCCCCAATGGTTCAGCAAACTCTCGTCCGGAGTCAGCCACCCCCGAAAATGAACCGCGAACAACCGAGAGCCAACGCTCTTTCAGGCCATCCTCGTCTTCTCGCGGCGCATTAACCTTAACGACCTTTTAGCCAGTTCTTTTTTTGAAGCGCGCCAACGGGTGGCGCTCGGATTTTTTCCTGCCAGTTCCTGAGATTGCCGTGTCGCCAGCTCAGCGCCTCTTAATGTTGGCTTTTTCCTGTCTCTTCCCACCCCTCTCCGACTAGCCCACCCCCGAGATCCGCCCCTCCCCCCTCATTTTTCCTCCGACAGCTTAACCCGGAGCGCCCACGACTCGAGTTTTGATGTACTATTAGCGCTTTTTGTTGTCACCTTCCGCCACCGTCGTATTACCCGACGATATTACCGAGAGTTTTGCCAGAAAAGTCGACCGCCACCGGTGGCGGGGATAGAAATTGCGGCTCGGATCTGGCCACCGACATTTTTGTCAGCTCCAGATCGGGACGCCAGGATTCCTTAAAATTGTCCTGTCAACGATGGCAACCGTGTTCGCTCCCCCATACTTCTCGCATAGTATAAATGCGTGAAGAACCACAGTCTAGTTACGAGGAATAGTAGTTACATTTTCCAAGAAGGGTCTCTAAAAGTGTTTTCATTTCCCTTCCAACACACTCCCAACAAAGTCTCGACTGTTCAAACAAACAAAACGAATCTACGTCAGCCCATACACCAGCTTGAGTTAGCCAACCTCTCAGGGGTGCGTGACAAAAGAGCGATTCGAAGGCCGTTATAGTCCGTCGAAAAGAAGCCCGTGACCATTATGCAAAAGTTACTACCCTGATCGTAGGAAGGATACTGGGTATCCTAACTTCCTGGGCTTCGGAGGTGGGTTAAAAAATCCAGGGGTGGGATTTGCAGGCAGCAGCGTGTCTTGGGCTGGGTAGCGAGGCTAATGGGTAGCGGAGGCTTAATTACAGATTGCGGCGGATATTAAGGGTATGCACGGCAGCTCAGTATAAACGTTGCAGCTGTCGTGTGTGTCTATCGGTCGAAATTGGCTGCGATGGCTGTGGTGAAGCTTCGAAACAGAGGACTAAGGGTGCAGCGAGGCGGGAGCTGAAGACAGCGGAAAATGGTATACAATGACAGGAAGAAAAGCATGGCGGACCAGGAAGGCACGGAATTGACGGATAAGTGACAGCGGAGAGGAAAAAGAGCTGTGCCAGGTGGCGAAAGAGGGCGAGCACAACGATCAACAAGGGAATAAAAGAGGAAACGAGAGAGCGAGAGGAGTCCACGGAAGAGGCCCCGAAAGCTGCACCCCTAGCATTAAATAGCCATAATTCAAATCTCCTGGCAGGTCTAAAATAAACCAATTAGGATGGGGACGCGAGAACGGATATTAAGATCCATCCCGGAGATACGCGGTTCCAGATATTATCGTCGTTTCGCCACGGTCCACATCGATGAGTCCGTGGTGTGGTTTTACACACGTGCCACGTCACGTGCCGCTCAACGTACAAACAACCGCGGCAAGCATTATCGCGATATAGGACACATAGCTGCGAAGACCGGCGCAATGGGTAAACCTCTTTAGCACAAAGCTAATGGGGATGCTGATTCAACACGCCGCGCCGGATAGTTGCAGAAACGCGACGCTTCACTCGCTGGGTAGTTTTACACTCGCTCACAAATGTCAAGCTTTTCGATCTTTCGATCGAATTGGCATAAACTGTAACCAATTTACAATTCGATCGCCGCTAATCTGTCTTTACGTAACAAATTCAACAAATTTCTATCAGGAAAACTGTTGAAGTATGTCAAAATTGTTTGAAGTTGTTTATGGTCTTTTTCAATGTCCAAGCACTAATAATACGGATGCTATCTAGAAATCGGATCTAAAGATCGTCTCGGTCACGCGAAAAGCTCTTCGGCCATTACGGTAACGCGTGTCGGAGATAGGGACCATGGTATGGCATCCGTTTTATTGTAGATTCAAGACGATGGAAACATAATTGTTCGTCATGCGATGATACGTTCTTCCTTTGAACGTTCGCTTGAAATTCCATACATTCAGAAAATCGGATGAATATTCAGCCAGGCATCGAGATAGCACAAAACACGCGGCTCTTATGTATAATAATTGTTAATTATTAGACTGTGGTGAACGCGTCGATTACTATTTGAAAGATAATATATACATCTGCTAAAAGCATTTAGTAACCCGCAATCGTTTCCCCAACAAATACCAACCTCATATTTCCAAATAAAATACATTTCGAAATGCAACATTTTAGGGGATGCACGCTTTTACAAACGTATTAAATAATCTGTATTTTTACGTAATATTGCAATGATTTTTTAATAACCTTTTATTTCGTTAAACGTACAATATTACCAATCGCATCTGTTATTGCAATGCATCTCCAATATATAATTACGTTGTCACGGTAACATTAATTTAGACGAACTTTAACCTCCTTTCCGGACTCCATTTTACTTGTCGTAAATAGGGAATCTATCCCCTAGCCTAGATAAGCCGCTGTAACGGCGTTGCAGAAATTGCGTGTGAAACGATAACCTCGATATAAAAATTTTATCGGATAATATTATTTAGTGCCTTATCCAGATTTTTATCCCGTATCGCCGGTATGTTATCACCTATTTAAGGCTTATCTCGAGTATTCCTAGATTAAGGACTATCGTAACACGCCCTGCGTAATGCTGATTAAATATTTACATTAATCACCGTACTCGTAATAATAATTTGTAATACCGTAACGATGCATGTTATAAATTTTCCGTGGTATGGGAATAATATAGAACAGACAAAGGAATCTTTAATCGCTTTATCGAATCTATATAAAATTACAAGGAGGATGCCTAGTATTTACTATCTGAAATTTGAATGAATTATTGGATTTCCCTGTCCAATAGCCATCTTCTGACCGAATTCTCTGCTATCCTTTGATACTAGAATTGCAGGTGGCCAGGAACTTGACTCGCAATGGCCCTTATTACGATTCGCTATTAAATCTGGTCGCTCGAGTGAGAAGTTATATAGCGGTCGACGTAAGGAGGCTACAAGTAAAAAAAAGGCTGGCTAGCAAAAATGTCAGGGAGTAAGAATGCGAACACAGATAAAAATTACAGATCCGAGCCATATATTCGCCGTGAAGATGCTCTGCCACTGACTTTTCCTGCTAAGCTTGCCAACACCTTTCGTATATAATGGCCACATAAGTCTGCTGGGTCAACACGCGACGAATTGCCGCCATATATGTAACCCTGAGAACCCTGATTGTCTCTCTGCCACGTACAGAGAAGTAGTTCCCTCTCGGAGTTCCACATCTCTCAAACAATACCCTGGAAGTATCATTTGGATTTGATTAGCGAGATCAATTGACGCATAGCCCTAATTGTTAAAAAAATTTTTAAATCTTCAAAATTTGTTGTTTCTGAATTGAGCAATGCTTATGTATTTCTTTTATGCTATTTCTCATGCTTTTGAGATGGTTGTTCGTACCTCTATTATTCTCGCATCATGTTATGCAAGAACATAAATACAGTAGAACCCCGATTATCCGCAATAATTAGTGGAACATGATTGTTCGAATAATAGAACAATTACATAATTTCAGTGCTGAATTTAATCCTTATTGAAGTCTGATATTCTTCGTGGAAAGTATTCTAGAGTGGTTCTACTGTATAGAGATTGAGAACCACTACTTCTCAGAGTCTCAACAAATAACTCGATCAGAATTGTGCAACTTTTCTTCAGGAACCTTTAAAAATATTAGCTACACGCGTAGAACGCTCCTCGGAGTATTCGCTTAACAGTTCAGCTTCGAGGACAAAATTATTGAAGATCTCTTCGAGAAATCGCCAGAGGGTTGTCTTTCAACGACATTGCTGTCGGAGCGAGACATGACACGACTCATTTACTGTCAATATACGGTAAAAGTTCGATAGGTCGCACTCTCGAATGTACTATCGATTCAAACCAAAATGGAGTTGATATTTTTAGAAAATGATGTATGAAATATCCATTCGAGTCGACTCTCCTCGTATGTCTCAAGTATACTATTGATTAAATCCGAAATTAAAATTTTTATAGCACTCTATCACATGCACTTTTCGTATAAATCGCAAATAATTTACACAGTCAGTGCAGTCAACGTAATAAAAAAAAATTGTCGAAGAGGAAGGTCTTGAATCACGACTCGGTTTTCATTCCACACGAAACAGGAGCAATCAGGATCCCCAATCGCGCGAGGTCTGCATGCTACCCTAGTTCGTCTTAATTGCGGATCTTCTCAAAGAAGCATAAAATTCCACGTTCGATGGAAGGGCGGATCCGCCCCGATTCATTCGTGGAAAAATTTGTTCTCTTCGGTATGAGGGGGAGAAGGAGGGTGGGCAAGGGATGCAGTTATCTACGGAAATTTAAGGGAAGATCCTCGGCGCGGCGCGGCGTCCAGCTCTCATCGGCTCCTCTGTCGCTTTCAACACTCGATTGACGCGCCGACACTTGAAAAGCGTCGTCCTTTGAAGGGTTGGAAAAAGTTGCAGAAAGTTGAAAAGCCTCCCAGGTTCGTTTTCTCCCCCTCGTTCGTCCCCGCAACCTCTCGATCCCCGTGCATACGACGTTAGCGTCGTCGCGCGCGCGGAATCGTTCCCGATCGACTTTATATAAGTTGGTCGGCGTGTAAATCAAAGGATGCAATTAATCGGAGCCTGATTGCAATACTTGGCGGACTTTCAATATCCAATTTCTGTCAGGAAAGCTCCGGTGGCCCGTGGCCTCCCTCCCCGCGAGAGTTTCACCTCTTTCAAGTCCTGTTCGCGTTATCTTCTCGCTGGACACCGTTCAGCCGGCTCCTTTGTAGCTTCCAACCCCAAACATCCGTCTCTCTCTCTCTCGCTTCTCGTTTCTCTCGTAGATAGCGCAAACTTTCCACCGAGTTTCAATTTCTGCAGACCGAATCAAAAAATTGCTTTCGTTTCGGTTCGCTCGTCGACGCAGTTTACCGAAAGGCTGCGTTCCCTTTTGGGGATCTGCTTAATGCGAAATCCACCCCTGCAAACACGCAGTTTATGTCCTGTCGAGATAGCAATTCTTTTAATTGGAACGTTAGTCCGCTGCTCGTGGATCACGTAAGGTACATTCGTAGCTTTCACGATTTGTATAGTTCGTTTTCAAACCTGCTTGAACTAATCGTATAAGTTCACAAGTATTCGATTTTTAATTTTACATTGCACGATCGAAAAACAGCTAAAAAAACCTTGACCCATCTCGCGAATGACTCGTTGTTTCCGCCGAATCCGATGTCGCCGCGCCGCTTCGTGTGACTTTTTGGCTCGTTTAAGGAGAGGAGGTGGGGCGACCGATAATGATGCAAATCGGACCAGCAGCGACCGACACGTTCGTTCAGAATGTCCTAAGATAGTTTGCAGTACGTGTAACGTCCGTCTTTACGACGTTTCACGAGCCAGCTGAAAATTTTTCCTATTCTCGCCTCTGGTCGGAATCTCGTTTGCAAAGAACGCGCGCGGAATATCGAGAAACGGCGAGGACAGACTTTCCTACGGGTCTTTCACCGGGTTAACTCAAAATACCTAGCAACATAGTCGACGCTGAACTTTCTGAAATGATATTTTCATTGATCACGACGCTTTTCACCAGTGGGAACCTATCGACAGCTCGATTCTGAACGATTACGACAATTTTCCACGCCGAACTTATTACTAGTATTTGCCGATTTAGGGATATCTATAATTTCAACTTGGAAAAGTGTAACACGGCTGAAATATTTCTAAGAAATATGGAAAATAAAAATATGACACAATGGCCAGTTGGACAGATTGTAAGACGGTTTAACGGAGCCCGATCCAGCCCGCGGATTCGTGTCCCGAAAACGAGCAGTCCGTTGCGGATGCTTGCAAAAATTTCCATCAAGAATGAAACCGTTTTCTCTCTGTTTAGCGAGCGAGCGAGGCCGGCTCGCGTGCGCGTACCGGGCGAGATTAAGAGTGAAAAATCGCCGCCGACTTCGCAGTACCTTTAAAATGGCCAAACAAAGCCGCGTCGGGTAAAAAGGACCGGAAATTCCGCGGAGTCGGCGTATTCCGGTATCTAGCCGCCATTTCCCTGTAAATTTTCCGTGTGACCGCCAGCCGCGTAAACCCGCGCACGAATAAATTCATTTGTTATGAGAGCAGCCCACCGCACCGTCAGACGTTATCGGACGAAACACGTCGGAATTGCTTAACGAAACGGAATTGCTGTTCGCCTACGTTTACACCCCCGTACCCTCGTACCCAACCCACGCGCCATCCAGCCACTAAATGCTTGACCTCTCGTTCTCCGACCCCTCTGTTTGCCTCTTTTACTTACCATTCTGCCTTCTGCCTGCCCGTCAATGGAACATTCTTTTCTTCTCCTAAACAAACTCCCAGAGCTTTTCTTTCCCGGTCTCCAATACTTTCGAACACCGACAGAACCGCGTACCGCTCCGTTTATTAACGCGCTGTCGACAATTTCTCTTTTCAACGCTCGACAGAATTATTTAGCTAATGTTACAAATTTATATTCTATCTAACGGAATTCTTAAGCGCGTCGCGAGCATCCGACATTATAATAATTGCAGTAGCAAACACACCGAGAGCGGAACGCCGCGCCGTTTCGATATCCGCCGTGTCTGCCCGACATTATCCAAATCAGTGTATCGCGAATTCATTTCGCAAGATTGGAACCTGTTATCGTGATTCCGCAACAAATTTTAATTATCATACCACCGGTGAGTCCTGGCTCAGTTGAAATTAATCGGGCGAGCCAGCTAACAGGAAATCGATTGCGCGACCAGCAGAATTTTCGGAAATTCGATTGCGCGATAGCTATACGTATACATAGCTGGAAGGAGCAGGTATGTCGGTTTTGATGATGAAATGCATGGGTAACCTCCGTCGAAGATCGTCTCAAAGGCTTGCCGCAAAGCGCTAGGGAAACTTTCCCGGGATAATTTCGCAATTCGAAAATTGCGACGACAATGAAAAATCAGTTTAATTAGAAATCTAAAATATATCGTACATATAGTTTTTCGAAGACATAACCATTTATAAAAATATTCAAACCAACGGAAAATATAAGCTCGAACAAGTGTAAATATTTCTATCGTTTCTCTGCAAACTCGAGGAACCTTCAAAATAACGTAGACGACACATTCATATTTTCTATATTCTGTTACAGAGCACTGCATGAAAATGGCCGCCGTCAACCAACAGTTAAAGTCGATTCGTACACGTCAGTTCCGAGCATCCGTCAAAACAAAGTTACACGGGTTTAAGTGAAACCGTCCGCAACCGAGAATGACTGTCCGAATTATCGCTCGTTGGGTTGACGGCTCCCTGCTGTGCGTGGCACAAAAAAAAGTTTTTCATGGGCTCCACAACTTCTTGGGTAAACTATCGGTAGCCCTTCTTTACAACATCATGGTAATAGGATTCGGAAATGTACGAACGCCGAAAGACAACGCCAGTTATCGGACTGACGTGTACGAATGAACCTTAAAGTGTCTCGGGACATCGAAGCGTAACATTACGCGCGACGAGAAAGATTTTCATAATCGTTCGCAAAGCGCACGCCACAGGTGTCTCGAGAAGAAACGTCAGTCACGCGAGGCCACCAAAAGATCAAATGATTCTGCGGAAAACACCGCGATGGCGACCAAGGGAACGCAGAAACTTCGCGAGACGTATTGGCGGCTAAAGATTTTCCATAGAACGTTACCTCGGGCTTGATACGAGCCGTGATTTCCAAGAATACGAAGCCGACGCGTTGTAGATGTTATTATTCATGGCGCCGCATCGCATTAGAAGTAGAACGGACGTATTTCTGCGTCGCCGGGACGTCTACCCGAATCCTATCAGCGGACGTATGTCGTCGGATAAGGGAAATTATTAGAGGCAGAAGCGAAAGGAGAGAAGCCAGCCGGTGAGGTGGGAAGACGAGATGGAAGGAAGGAAGGAAGGAAGCAAGGAACGCGACCGGGGGAAAAAAAGCGTATAAGGAAACCGTCGCGGAATAAAATTCCACCCGGGCTAAATCAAATCACTCGCAGTCTTCCCGTCGACTGGGCTGCCGTCGACATTTCGCACGTGATTTGCAAACGCAAGCCTGTGGAAATTTCATTCGCCCTTGTATTTATGGGACGACGTGTTCCCGCGATAACGGCCCGCCGTAATAAAGATGCGTCTTCCGGTTCAAGATAAGCTGGGTTTTCAAACAATTCGCCGCATAATTTTTGTAAAACGGACGAGGGTCTTCGGCGGGTGAACTTGAAGGATCGAATCTTTACCGGATGAGAATACTTTCTATGATTTGGTAGTTTTATTCGTACGTATAAGACACTATATCGAATCCACTGAAACGTGCGTTCGATTCGACGTACCCTTCGTAAGCACTTGATTCGACGTAGAGGCTTCGGCGCGGTTCAGCCGTCAATCGGAGGATCAAGACTTTAGAAACGCGATGAACGATACTCCAATGTTTACGGACTATCCAATGCGCGCGTCTAATACCGTAAACTCGAATGTTACAGAACTAAAAATGATAACGACCGAGGGTCGTAACAAAATGGCGACTCAAGCACGCCGTAAAAGCATTGTAGATTACCCTCGCGAATTCCCACTGTCGGAGATTATTTCAAATCGAAATCTATGAAAATTTTATTCGGCCGAGTCACGAGGTACCGCGGTATAAAAACGAAGTAAAAGTTTTACTATCCGGTGACGAGATCCCTTTATTTCGTAGCGTTCTGCGGGGAGAGAAATCGTGATCCGCTCGTAGGCGTTGGTTCGCGTTCGGAATAACGAATCCGCGTTCGCAATTAGCAACGTCGTTCGGGCAAAGGTGCGAGAAAGACTCCGACAGGAAGAAGACGCGTCGCTGTCTCCTATCCCGATCGCCGAGGCCGCGCCGCGGCCCTTGGATCTCCAATGCAAATAACCGACGACGAAAACGAGGAATAATCAAAGGAGAAGCGGCTCGGCGAGCCGCGGAAGAAAAACTGCTGCTCGAAAAGCGGGACCCCGGACAGCAAAAGAATCGACGGGTGGACCGCGAAGAAACTTTAATGACATTTCTTATTTCCCGCCGTTTCTCGGAATCTCATCTACGCCTAACCTCCCCCGTCTTATTCCTCTTCATCATCATCGCGGAAGTAATTTTCCACCGCGGGACATCTCGGTTACTTTATTTGCTTTCAAACTTTATACACTCCGGCCTGATTAACGACATCGCTGGTCCCGGGGGATGGATCCGAGGCGGATCGCCGATTTCGTACGTCACATTAGCCTGTAGCCTGAATTAGTCATCGTCCCTGTTTTAACCTGACCTCGCCCCGCAACTTCTGCGAGATGGCGTCTTCAACGCCGCGGAAAACCCGATTAAATTATTTAGCCCTCTTCCTAGTATTTCGAGTTCCCGTTCTTCGCCGACGCGTCGTCGCATCAATGTACAGTGTTTTATCGGTATATGTCCCAAATGTCTAACACGCAAATGTCCCGAAGATATCCCCACTAATCGGAAATTCCAACTTCCGTATTTTTCTGTAATCTACATAAATTATTAAAACGCAGGCAAACGCGTGTATTCGTGCAAATTAATAATACTTTTATTTTATTTTGAAAAGAAGAAAGCGTTCAGCGAATTAGCGTACTCCGGTTATGCTAGTCTTCGCAAAGTTAATAAGAAAAATGGGCAATAATACAGCGTGAAAGGAAACGGTACCCGGTTGAAAAGCACGGAATAGTAATCCAGGAGGACTTTTTCTCTCTGTATACAAGTTATTGCTTTACAACTTTTTCCCGTTTGCACGAAACTTCGACTAAATAGAAAACGGTGCTCTTCAATCTAGCTAATTACAAAAATGGCTAAGCCTGCGTTTAATCTGCCTAATTCCCTTATTATCCCTCCTATAGCAGGAGAAGCGTCTGTATGAATCCGTGCCGGGAGGTAAATTAGCAAGAGACAATTTTCATGGGAAACAAGAAAAAGCGAGAGGATAGCGGAACTTTCTCTCTCTCTCTCTCTCTTACTACTTGCTTCGTCTCTAGAACCTTTAGGGCGAAATTCCGTCTGGCCACGAGTACTGACCGATCAAGATTCACCGTTTATTTCGACACAGCGTTCTCAGTCGGAGGTATTTACTTCTCCCAGTACTCTTCGCGTTCACAGAGGCGAAACAGGAGAGGCGTAGAGTAGACGAGGATCCTTGAGCTACTTCCAAGCAGTCGTGCATCGACGCTTGAAACAAATTGCGTCTGTAATTATAGCGCCCTACTTCACCTGATTACGGAACTACAGAGCAACGCTGGATTAAGGGCCCACGGATTTTCGAAAAAAGGACGCCAAGGACTTTAACGTATACATCAGCTGTGAATGTAATGATATAAAGTATAAAGTGATATTGCCGAACACCGTATTAATTATGGAATATCTACCGCGGTAAACAAGCAAAGACCGCGTTCATGAAATTTATTCACGTCGGTAATTAAACTTCCGCGAATCGAGAGGCGCACCGCCACACGCGCTCATCGAGTTTGTTCGGCGAGATCAATGCGCAATTAATTGGTCTTTTAAATTGAATCTCCCGTTTCAAATCTGTGCTCGAATGATTTCCAAGCTTCGGCAAGAAAGGACCGAGTAAATCCTCGCGATATTCCCACGTAAATTGGCACGGTAATTCCTTATCGGACATTCCTAAACGATGGTAATCGACGTTTGCGGAACAGTCTTAATTAATTCCGGGTGAATCGGCCCCCACATACATATATTAAATCCGCCAGCCTGATATCCATCTATACTCGTTCGTGGTAGGAATTGACGTTCTGGTTATACTACCGGGGGCTTCCTCGATCTCTTCCTCGTTCTACCGGAGTTTCGGGATCGGGATCGGGATCGGAATCACGAGTTTCCGAAACTCGGTGGTTAACATTTCGTGAAAATTGCTACGGCGTCGTGGACTTCTACCAACAGATCTTCAAGGTGTTGCGACTTTTAATATACACAAGGAGTACATAAAATATATTGTTAAATTTTCATTTGTTATCCTGCTGACAAACAATGCGGTGAAGCTGAAGAGTAAAATACACAAAATTAGGGGAACGATCGCTTCAAAGTGGTCGTATAAACCATCGAATGTCTCAATTTGAACAGACGAATGGAACATTATCAGAAAGTTTCGCATTCACGCGGTAAGCCTGAAATAACAATGGCAACGGTCGTAAAGAGAATCTTCTTTTACGAGTTCGTGTCAGTTCGAGTCAGATCGCTATATCACTGCCTCGGAGTGCATCCGTGTCCGCAGCCGTAGAAGACAGTTAGGCGATTAAGGCTATCCCGGATTCCATCCGCAAACATTATAACTCTTAGGAAACAACGCGTTCCGTAGCGGAGGCGGCCAAAGAATAGTGGTATCGACGTCCTTGGATTAAAGTTAATCCGGTCGAATCGGCATTCTCCTGGAAACCACCGGCACCGGTGCACTTTAGCTGATTGCTTGATTTAACGTAAACGGGGGATAGGCGAGTCCTGCGTTGCAGGACGAGCAGAAAATACCGCCCGGCTCTCTTCCCGTCCGCGTCCGCGTTCGCTTCCATATCATAGGTTCTCGTTTCCATTTTCGTTTTCCACGCGTTGTCGCTGTCCTCGGTCGGCAACGGAAGTCGCAACACAAAAGGGGGAACCGAAATGAATCCTCGTTAAAACGCGTTGGCTGCGTTTCTTTGTGCGCGACTCCGTTTTTAAGTAACAAGATTCCGTGGCCCCGCTCGCAAAAAGGATTGACTTGATTGAAGGGCGGATTGTGGGAAAGGGATTCGCCTGTTCGCAGCAGTTTCACTTTTCAGGTTTCGTCGGGATCGGTATCGAGGAAATTATGTTAGATACTTGCAAAGAAAATCACACGAAACGCTCGTTCGTTTCCTAGGAGACGCGAATCAGCCAAATATTAAAAAGTTTCTCCGAATAAGATTTGCATAATTGACCGAAGACCACCTCAGCGACATTCTTACAGCGATCATTCGATAAACACTTGTTGCCATAACTCAAATAAGGATCAGATTTTTGCAACGAATAAAAACTCCAGGGTTATCCTGATTTTCAACGTAATGGAAATGTAATTAATTTCGTTAGCGAAACAGGGTGCGCGCGTTTAATTCGAGTAATCCTTGATTATAATGTAATTAGAAATTAATATTAATAATGCACCGAATAAATTAATTACATTCGACGGGGAATAAAGTACAGTATGTCGCGCGAAACTGGACGCTTAGGATTAATTCACAATTTAATAGTTAATAATGCCTGTAAATGTTCGTGCACCGACCGAGCGAATAATAAGGATTCTCGTTTCCGCGACAGCTTCTGGCAGCGAGTCGGGATCTTAAAAACGAATCGAATTTATTCTGCGGACTCTTTGGATTCAGCCGGAAGATACGGGAGCCGGTGTCTCAGTGGAAAAATTTCTCCTCGATAGACTCCGCGCGCCGCGCCGTTCATGTAATAGTTGGGAATGGTTATTCTCTTTGTAACAAAAGGAGATACAATCAAGAGCTTTAGGTGTACACTGCTTTGCCCGCTCGTCTTCCGCGAAACGAGCTATCGAGGAGCTCGGTTTCCAGGCAGACATCGTTTTATGCGGTCTATAGTATGAATAATGGAGATTTTTTCACATAAATTCCTAATTTCTTAATTCAATTTACTTGTAGTTTGCACGCGTGTACCCTAGTGTAAGCTAATTTCTCAGATTGCTTCATATTTCCAGTGCCTAGCGAGACGCGTGACCGAAAGCGCTTTCCCAAAGTAATACGCGCGGATCACGTTTTAATACAGAATAGGCTCGCAATCTATCGTTCTGCCCATGACGACTGTGGAAAGGTCTAGACGTCTAGACCGAAGTTCATTTTTCGCAGAAACACGAGAACCATGTACAACTTTTGCCTACCAGTTTGAGTGGCTGCCAAAAATGTTTCGAAATCAGGAGAAACTTTCACGAAATGCTTCACCATTATATTATCGGTAGAACCGAATACATTTAGGGACACAATGTTTGCCGTTCGGGTTATTATCGATTTTAACTTTACTCCAGGTGCAAATAAAGTATTGGAGAAAAGGTATGCCACTTCGGTGATTGAGTATCGATCTTTCGCAGACTCTTTGAAACCACCGTGGATTGTAAAATTAGAATAAAAAATTGGTTTTAGTTAATTGCAGTAGTGTAGGCGGGTGTATGAAAGGCTCGCGCTAAACTTAAGGTCAATCGGTAAAGTAGATTTTTAGATACCATGGCAATCAATTTGCCGAACGTAGTGCTATGGACGAGGAGCACAAGTAGATCAATCACCATAGAGGGTTTCGCGTTACTTGGTCCCTAGTCCCTTTCCTTCCCTAATCGTCTCCTCCTCCCCTCCTTAATCCCTAGTTCCTTCGCTAAAAGTGTTTCTGTTATTCGGGGCGAGCGCATAGCGTCCACCATTGGCTCCCCGGAGTCGCAGTTTCGATTTCGTTCCCGCTTCCTTTGAAAACTCGGCAGGGAGCGGCTTCGCGGCCTGGAAATTGAGAAGCCGCCGCCGCACGGCAACGGATGGCTATGAGACATATTGGAATTCTGGAATTCAACCTCGGATTTTTCCTGTCCCGCCCTCTAGCCCCCTAACAGCACGATGGGTCTCGTGAATCGCAAAAACCACCATCGGCAGCCGCCGTGCCGCGCTGCCTGTTTCGGAACTGGGACACACCGAGGCGAAGATGTCGCCGTACGTGATTGAATATCGATTATGTGTCGGGACCTCTTCTACTTGGTAGCGTGGTTAGCCGAGGACACGCCACCGGGGACGAAAGAGAGGGATTTCCGAGCGAACGATCCGTGAAACCCCTTTTCTTTCGATGCTTGAACGATAGTTACGTACCTCCGCGTCCTGCTCAGATCGTTACCACGATCTCCTTTGGACGCCGATTCGCGTCGATGTACGGGCTAATCGATACCGTACGGGTATTGCCTGCAAATCGACGCGATCGCTCGATTACGATCAGAGACGGTACAATAGAATCTTATTTTTTTCAACAATTTCTACCAACCCTATATGCCATATCCTAGTTCCTAGTTCCTTCCCCGATGAGAATTCGAAAACAAAATCCGACGAAAGTCCGTTATAGCTTTGCTAAGCATTGTAGTTTACTAACATTTAGCGAACCTACATTCGCCATTGATTTTACTAGTTTTCCAAGTTGAAAACTCGAGAGTCATTCGTCGAATGAACACCATTACATTATTAAACCAGCGAGACCGTTGTACAAGGGAACGCAAACGATCGGTGATCAATTAATTGCGTGAAACAATTTCCTAAGTACAATCGGCCATCGATCAGTTTTTAGGATGGAGTCTGAAACCGCGTCTAATAGATTCGTAGCTCGTATCGGATCACTGCCGGCCGTATTTCTCCTCTCGGGCCCGCGAAGTCTAATGGCCGGTTAGTCGAGGATGCCTTCGTAGTTCTCGAGAACGTTTTCCCCGGGATCCCCGAGGATGGAAGTGAATTCGATTCCTCCGGGAATCCAGTTTCTGTCTGATGCCCTTTCTTTTCCCAGTCGTTCCGCCGAGATTCAAATCTCGAGTCGATCGACTCGAGACCACTTTGGCGTCGATAGAGTCCTTCCTCGATCCCCCCTCGCCGGGTTATCCAACCGGACGATACCATCGAAATATAATCCAGTGGTTTTCTAGATAGGACCTCTACGGGAGAAAGAGACAGGGAGAGGAGAGCCCTCTTATTATACTCCGCGTTTGGATTACCGGAGGAGTTCAAGGTCGCTACCATCGATCCCATCCGGAAGGATTTCCCGGAATTTCCTGGTTATCGCTTTCGTTGAACCACTTGATCACCGTTCGCTGCTCCGGTATCTCGTTCCACTGTATCTTGAATTTGTTCAATTATCGATCGGTCCACCACACAAACGAAGCATCGTTACAACTACAGTGCGAACCTTTAGATAAAAATGTCCTGCAATCGCTTGTGCCGGTGTCGTGAAGCACACTCCCGAAGACTCGTAAATTTCGAAAGACTACGTTCGAGTTAAAGAAAAATAATTCTATCGCGGACTCGCAGTCTGCAAATTAGTATTAATTTCCTTTTAAATTCAGAGATTGGCACACGAAAGTCGGGAAGCAGACTTTGACAATGATTCCGAGATAGCCGTTTATCGCGCGGCGATATTTGATTTCGCGTTGGCATTGTTCGTTCGATCTGTCCCGGTTGTTTCGTTTTTTTCCTGCACTTTTGTTCGCGCTCGCTCTCTATAGGGATCGGATGCACGCGATTTTTCTCTTTTCATTATCTCATTCGCCCCATACGAACCCGTCCGCTCTGCGCCGGTAGCCGAGATAAAACACGATCCCAGCAGCGCGCGCGGTCTCTCCGACCTGGGTAGGCGCGACTCTAAAGGAAAATATTGACCTTTCCGCGGTAGTTGTTCAGAAATCTCTGCGAACTATACCTGGAGTGGCACCTGAAAGACGGCTTCGGCTTGTTTTCACAGTTGGCAGTGCTTTCGTAAAATCGCCGTGCCTCGGCCGCAGCCGCGGCTTTGCGTGCACGCGGCTAGGTAACCAGTTATCAGCTGTTAATTTCTCTCCTCGCCGGAGATCTTCTTCCGCCGACGCTGTTACATTCTTTTTAATAACATTAGCACCAGCCAAAGTTAACAATTCAGAATGTCCGTTCTCCACCTCGCGTGGGAATCCGGCCCCGGAAACCTATGCACGGATTGTGTGCTCCAACCGTCGAATATATTCCGCTGGTAATTCAAGCAACGAGAATTAAATTTTAGCTCGGCTTGTTTCCTGAACACAGGTTTCTGCTGCTTACTCAAACACGAACGCCCACCTATTTTACAAATATTATTTTAGAAAAACTCTATTAAAAGATTAAACAATAGGGATTGTTACGTACCGTGGAATATGTAATTAATGCAACGAGAATGAAATTCTACGTCCCCGCCTTCTTTGCGCGAACAGAGCGCTTACTCAAACGTGGATGTGCATATAATTTATTGAACTCGAATTGGTACCCCCGTGACATAAATATAAAGGGCTCGAAGCCACTCGGATCCATTAATAGCAATAAAGATATTGAATAACGTTTTTCCTGCAAACGAGGGTGGAGTACACTAATAGGGGTACTATGTAGAATAGGAGTACCTACCCCCTTAACAACACGAATTTCGATAAACGTCGAGTCTTATGTCTTCCATTTTTAGAAGAGTTTTAAAAGATTGAATAGTAGAAGGAAAATGAATGTACGACCCACGGAAGGCTGGAAATTCCTCCTGCGCGAATAAACGTTTCGTCCGGACGCTCATTATTTTTTGCTCAATTTGCGTAAGTACTACGCCCGTCTTTCTTACAGCTTATTCCACATTTCTGTAATTTCTTATGATCGAACAGCCTCATCTCTTTCGAGCATTGTTTGCACGATGCCGGGTCTCGGAGAGCCAGCTCCTTAATGATCCGGTCTCATCAGCTTCCATCTTTCGTTTTAATCCCGATCCCTCTTACATAAAGGTTATCCTCGCAGCCCTTAATTTGAATCCACTTCTATCTCCTTCCGCAACTTCTTTCTGCCTGTCTCGCAGTCTTCTTTTTCTCACCGCGCCGCGCCGGTGTCGTACTTGCATTTCTGTTTCTTGCTTTCGAACGACTACGCTTAAACCGTCACCATTCACGGAAATTTTCTATTATTCCCCCGTACAATTTGTCTAATGCAGAGAGCACTCGTGAAAATTATGAACGGTCTCGTTCTGTTTAATTTCTCGTGTTAACTTTTTCTTACAACGTCCAACGGGACAATGAGGTAAAGTTCATCGATGTTCATGAGACGTGGGAAGTATGTTTGAGATTGAATGAAGAAATTGTAACCCCAAGAAGAACCAATAAAAGGAGATTTTTCGTACGATTAATAATAATCGCGATATTTAAATGTTACCATTTAAATGCCCCACCCTGTATGTCTTCGTCGGAGGTTATAAATCATAAACCTTTTTTTAAAACGATTCTCGCGTGTACCGTGTCGAAGTATTCCTCGAGCGGTAAGGAAATTCGTGGCGATGCCCAAAATTCTTTCATGCCGATCACATTTGTCCGCCAAATGGCTGGAGCATCGAATTTCTGTATCGGCTCTTAGCATTCATCCCTTTCGCTCCCAGGACGCTTCTTCCATCTTTATTCTCGCCGGGAACCTCGGCACGACTTGTCGCTATTCATTTACCCTTTTCTCTCCCGTGGGGAAACGATCCTCCGTTCTCCCGTGGGACACCTTCAGCCTCGGGTTCTCCGGCAGAGACGTTTTGAGAAAGTGCGAACGATTGGGATTGTCTCATCCTTTGCCGGGAGAAAGGACAGACGGCCCCGCGGATACACAAGAGGCGGGACAAAGGGATCGAAGGATTCTCTAACCAAACGAATCAATTAATACACCTTGTAGAAACCGACGGTGTACATATCTCCGTGCCCTCTATTCTCCCGGGTCCACCTTTCCTTCCATTTTCTAGCACTTTTCTTAAATACTCAGCCACTTTAGAGAAGTGCTTCATCGATTCATGAACACACTGTCCAGTTGCGAATCAGACTCGTTCACTGCTCAGCTATTGTTAAAATGTTAAAGAAGTCTTTTAGGTACTTTAGGTGGGAGAAGACGGTGAGGGAAGATTCGAAAATGGCGTCGATCGAAATAGCGAGGGTGGCGTTCGAGGGTCCGCGAGGAAAAGTTATCAGAGCGTCAGGACAGACGAATTTTCCAGTGGCGAGTGTCCGAGGGATTTCGAAAACGGGCCGGCCAATAAATCCCAGCCCCAATGTCAACTCTAACAACGATCCGTCCTGACCGTGGGCGCTACTCGGTCGAGCAGGGAACACGGCTCAATGGGGAGGAAAGAAACTGGTGGATACGGGGAATAAAAAGAAGAAGGGGCTGGTGGAAATAGCATCGGCAAAGCTGCGGTTTCCAATTTAGTAGCGCCACTTTATATACAGTTCGGTACCGAGTCAAAGAGGGTTGGAAGAAGAAGACCCTGGGACGGAAAAAGGGGGACATAGAGGGGCAAAATGGGGATGGACAAATGTGCGAATGGGACGAAAACGAAGGGAAGAGGAACGATAGAGAGAGATAGAGAGATGGGGGCGGGGGGTGGTTGAAAAGTGGAGGAACTTGTAAGGCGACGATGAAAGCCCACAACTTGAATGGTTCCTCGTGCTCCAGTCTGATTGCCGTACGAATGTCTCGTCGCCTTTCTACGGGTCATTGCTGTTTCCGGTGCTGGCTTTCACGATGGCGCGCCTCTTTGCCGATCCTCTCCTTCGAATGCCTCCGACCAGACAGGACGCGACGCGAGCTAAACGCTACGCGTTCTTAGAAGTCTTGATGCATGGCCGTGCCATTGCCGACTACGGTTCTTCCGAAACGAAAATCCTTCCCGACGATGCGCACCGTGCGCTCGGATACCTGGACGCCATTGAAAATATTTAAAACTTTGTCCACCGCTGGCTAAGAGATTGCTTTAAATCATTAGTAACTATTACCAATGCGATCATCGATTCCCGTTGATCTAATAGTATTCACTCTGTAATATCGTTCAAGTATTCGTGCTCGCGATCACAAAAAGCCTTTTTAATCATGTTTTCCGTGGATCCAGCAACATTATTTCGCCGGGTCGAGTGCAGCCGCAAAAAAGCTTTCATATTCGACTTTCTTGAAAAATAAAATCAGGCGTCCGCGACGATTTTAATTCCTCAAAGGGATATTAAAATGCGACGAAAACGCGGGCTGCGCGAACCGAAACCCCGGTTCCGGTACTCTTTTACACGCAGAATGGAATTTTCATTTCACCCTTGTTCGCAGAGATTTTATGAACAGCTGTTTGTCCTCTCGATTGTTATTTTGTCCGTGGTCGATTGAAAGCCGTCGAGGCGAAACATTTTTTCTGCTTGTTCGAGAAAATCTCGAATCGAGATTATAAAATGGCCGCGGCTTGCTATCCGTTCTGTCATGATCCGCGCCGAGAACGACCGCGTGTAAACAAATGACAGAATTCTTTTGATATCTCGCGACGTCGCGTTGTAAAAATCGATTACACCTCGTGGCGGTGTCCGATGGCGCCCGAGGCTCGCCTGGGTTTCCAAATGAGAGTTTACAATGTGTTCCGTCGACGGTGGAATTGACAAAACGATGAGGACATTCCGGCACCATAAACGGGAGAAAATCTCAGCCCTTATGTAAGAGGGCCGCGGAAAATTCCCCGTTTCCATCATGGAGAACGTCTACGCCGTAATATGCTCCTTAATTCTGATGTTCCCCCTCATCATCCAGTTATACATGCTAATCGTATGTAATTCAGGGCCCTACGTTTGTTTTCTCCCACGCGAACACCGCGCGGCTTTTGATTCGGTAGCCAGCTTCGCTCGGAGGTTATATCCACCGCTATTTGGTTATGCCAAATGTATATTAATTTTGGTTATGCCAATTGCGTATTCCTTACTACTAGACTGCGGATTTTATGCATTTATAAGAAAAATATACACGCACAATTTGAAGCAGTGGACATATGAGAACGATTTGAGCACATCATTGTATTAGTTTCTACTTAATAAGATAATTAAAAGAAGAATCTTTTATTTCGTTCCTGTGGCTTGTAATCGATGCAGGCAATTTTTATTTTGCAGAAAGATCCGCAGTCTAGTTATCACAGTTGAAATTCAAATTGACAAATTATTTTTCATAGTAAAATTACATGTAAACACTGTTTTAATCCAGCAATACACCTGAAACGTTCAAACAAAAGGAAAATTTAATTTTTTAACAAAACAACACCTATGGACTTGTTTTCTATTACAAAATAATTTTGGCCAGTTTTTTGGTCAAAATGCCCCACTGTGTGCCGGTTCGAAATTCTATCGGATGCTCGAAGAATTTCCTTCAATATCTTACTCACTCGTCGCGGCGAAATCATACTCATCTTCACGGAGGCCGAACAAACGCGAACACCCTAAAATTAACAAACTAAATTCTCCTCAGACGAACCCAAAGAAACTGTTGACGATCTTTCACTACTACGCAAACGACGTAGTCGAGTTCTCCGAGGAGGTTCGGAGAAGTTTGTCGCCTCGGCTGTTGGAGCACTATTCGAGGGATCGTTCCACGTTCGAGTCAAAGTCGGGGTCGAAGATATCGTTAACCAACCTGAGGAGCGTTTCGTCGACGCCGGCGTTGCCGCGGGTCTCGTCCGGTACAAGGATCGAGTCGAAGAAATCGTTCGGGACTGCAGCACCGGAGGCGAAGCATTCGTTCACGTTCGTTAAAACGGACAAGGTGTTGCCGGTGGTGGACATCGGCTGGACGTACAGCTCGTACCGGCACAAAGCGTTCGAGACCTGCTTGCGCGACCATTACGGGTCCAGGTACCCACCGGGAGAGGTGGTGCTAAACTCGATGCAACTGCATCTGCTGGACTCGAGGACGAGCGTGATCGAGCCGAGCATGACCGGTCTCTTTGACTTCGTCAAAGAGAGCGAACTACCGCTGAACGGTCCGGAGGTATCGAGCAAGCTGGAAATTGAGTATCTTAATCCGTTGGATCACTTTGTGACCAGGCAGCTCCGCAGACCCTCCACCGTCGAGAGATTCACCGAAACGTCCGGCGAGCAGCACGAACAGGATCGCGCCTCGGCGCCCAACAACAGCGCCAGCCCGGATACTATCAAAGCCGTAATCACTGGCCAGGAGAAGAATGCCCGGGTCAATCGGAGATCCGCCAAAAAGATCGAACTCTCTCGGAAATACGATTTGTCTTCGGTTAGGCGCGTTTAGGGACCGGACTAGCCGCAGGCGGAACAGCTATAGGCCTCTTTCGGAAGGAGAAGAGAGAGGATGGATTGGACACGGGTCCGATCGGTTGAAACACATCTTTGACGTTCGGAGGGACGAGAAAGAATTGCCGAAGATCTTCGAAGATCGAAGAGAGAAGGAGGGCCGAAGCTGCGCCGATCAAACGATGATTTTCGCGATCTTTGGAATTTCCTTTCAAATCGATTGAGAAATATCGTTTCTCTATCGTGTGGGGAGTAAAAGAATGTAAAAATTAATTACTATAAAATCCGTGGAACCGAATCCGACAATTCTTTATGAATAAACGAGGGCTCAGCGGTTTGCGGAATTCTGAATTTCCCGGAATAAGAGACGGTAGATTGTAATTAACGATAAGGAAAGGAGGAGATTTCCGGATCGCCAATAATGAACATTAGGTTTAATTGAATTCTCCGCAGGAAGTTCATAGGAGACGTAAAACAAACTATCGCCATGCGGGCCACGTGGGAGCGCGTTCTCTGCTGGATCTCTATAAATCCTTTTCTCTCCTCGTGCAGCCCGCCTTCCATCTTCTGCGCTCTCCTCGACCGAGTTTTTTCGCCATGGCTCTGCGACTGCCAGCTTCCGGTCTGGAATATCCGGCTTAGCTTAAGAGCTAATAGCACAGCCAGGAGAGCTTCACTTTTCCCAGCTGCCGTACCTACTACCGATCCGTATCGGACCCTTTCCCCTTCGATTTCTTCCCGTGGTATCGTTCCGCCAACCAAATTAATTCCTGTCCTCCATTACGAACAACGACGAGGCGCGACGCGCGACAAACGGTAATGGATCACGCGAATGGACCAAAATTATCTCTACAGCATACACTTTTTCAAATATTCGATGTCAAGTACAAAGAAAAGTGGAACATATAGAGGAGAAGATTTTGAAATTTCAAGTGGCTTTTTGCAGAGAGCAAATAGATTTCGTTAAACATTGATTTAAGCGATAATGGAAAAATTCGCGCAATTTGTGGATCGATCCGACAATTCATTATATCCCGTGAACCAGTTCGTCTGCGAGGTATTTCTGTCTCCCAGCTATCTGTCTCCATCCCTTACATTATCAAAGCCGCCGTCATTGAGAAAATGGAGACAATCGTACCCAAAGACGAGGATCATGGAAAGGTAGGCTGAAGGTGGATGGAGGCCAAGGTTCGACTGAATATTCCAGTGCAGCGGACGATCAATAAATAGACGCAATTCCTAGGAAGCTATCCTGTGGGACCGCTACCTCCTATCCAGCTCCTTCTATCCATTACTAGTAGCTCCTATTTAAAACGTCGTCGACGAATCTTCTCAGACGATGTATGTATTATATAATAAATGCATACACGCTCGCTTTGTGCAGGGCTATTAGCGATATTGTGTAGCAGTTTAAAGGTGGGATCTTCTTTACGCGTCTGGACGCAGGGTTCTGTTATCCCAGTGCCTTTTGTACTTCATTCGTCGTGCTTCATCAGAACTGCGTCTACGCCCAAGAAACAATATCGCATTATCCTTTCGAGGAAATTCAAGAATATCTTTGTCAATCGTGGAATTCCAAAAGTTGCAATTTACCGACACATACGTATCCGCGTTCGAGCAAACGTGTACCGGGTGACGCAAATACCTTACGATAGGGTCATTCCACGCGAAAACAGACACTTTTTGCAGTAAAATTTTGGATTTTGTTCCAATTTAAATATGTTGTATAGTCTTTAGTGACCTATGAACGAATCTCAAAGGATTTTTCCATATCTTAAAAATTGTTGATTTTACAGAGATATAAAAAAAACAAGCCAACTTTTTCCATTATATTGTAATACTAGAAGCAAAAAACCGATAGGAACGAATTTTTAAGAGCTTATAGTAAAAACATAAAAGTATACACTCGAAATGTTGTTATTTGAAAAAAATGTTTTTTCGCCATTTATTTTGCAATTGTTTCAAACACATGCCCTGTTTTCATAGAAGTTTTTCAAATTCTGTTGTCTTAATATATTTCGCTTTTCGGAAATCGCAAGTTACGCAATTTGTTTAACATTTTGCTTTACTACTTTATCTTTGAAGCACGCTGCTAATGCCACAAAATTCGAAAAGATGTTCGGAAATTTTGAAACGTTATGCAAATTTTTGGTTTAACGCATCCATTTACTGGTACAATCTCTTCGCATCCTGTTATAATATAAATTGTACGTAATAATGCGATGTTGATGCCGGAGGAAGAAAAATGAACTTTCATGAATAGACCGCGTCTATAACAGATGCAAATATATGCGTAATACACAACCATGTAAATCTCTTTATCAAGCTATAATAGGATTTTGATTTTATTTTTAACGTCATCAAGTTTATAATAAACAAATATAATTTCTGATCGAAATCGAATTTCAGATGAAAAATCGAAGCTTTTTAAGACTGTTCCTCATTTGTAATTGTCGCTACACGCCTTCGTGTCTAAGTTTTCACAAATTTGAATTTTAAAGCGGATTCTCGGGTGATTTGCGGACTTTCTACAAAGGGAAAAAGTCGCGATTCTTCTTGAATCCACGTTTCTCGGGCGATGCGAACGGTGCCATGCTGCAATATTCGCGACTGAGACGCGGTACGCGGTATCACCCGCCTATGAATTTTCACCGCAAAATTTCATGAAAATCCATCCTCAATGCTGTGTCCCGTGCATATATTTCTCCCAACAGAACACGCGCGTCTTTAATTAATGGTATGCACAATGCATAATACTCTTCCTATTTCTAACAACCTTCTGGAATTTCAAAAGAATGCGTAATGTACATAGTTTGTTCTAAAAATTGCACGAAAGATTTAGAATTGTGCGATTCACGTAGAAACAAAAGAAAATCAACGTTACGAATCGCTGCGATTGGTTTTTCGTTGGACATAAAAAGATTTAATTCCTTGGACGGAACTATGACCGACACATTCGGTATTCCCGAACAGCAATCCGAGAAATGATTGCGGCGCGGCGAATAGGAGCTTTCATTGTTGGGAATCCGATTCAGGTGAGCATCGCGGGACTAAGCGCCTCGAAAATTTGAGCACGGCGTCGAACGAGGTTTTATCGGGTTTCAGGGATGGGAAAAACGAGGAGAACGCTGGAAACATGCAGGAGGCAGCAATAGGATTTCGCGACAAGTCGATTTGCCATAGAGCAAAGTTCTTGGATTCGTCGCCCCGCTGCGCCGCGGCGTCCTCGCCCCTTGCGCGTGCTTTCACGTCCTCCAACAATGTCTGCGGGGAAAATTTCAGGCGTTCGATCGCCGGAAAATGGAATTGCGATAATCGGACAGTTACGCGGCGAACACCGCCTTATTTGTCGTGAAATATGCTCCTGCTCCAGCTAGGCTCACGGAGAAGACTGTAAAGAAAATCTACTAAACAGCCCTCGAGGTGTGCCCTCCTTTCACCCTGGAACATCACGCTTATTATTATTATTTATTGAATGCTTAAAACCGAATATGGTTTATATAGCATATACAGTACATGAACACATTATTGTATTACATATTGGCTTAATTCGCCTCTTAACTTGACTTAAAATTGGTTTGCAAAGTTCCAACTTAGCTACGTTAATTCAGTGAAATTAGATTAAATTTCAATTGCACACTCTTAGAACATCACGTTTATTTTTTCAGACATGTACTTCCCACTCGGGTCTCGGAAACGCAAAGTTCTTTTTTAGAAGAAAAGCAGAAAATGTGAATATTTAAGAGTTTAGTATCCCACCTTGATGTTGAACTAAATAAAACTCTCGTACTCATGTCACATTATAATTAACGACGGTCTGGGTTTCTGGGACCCGCAACACCAACAATTAATACAACCACGATTAAGAACGATGGCAAGAGATCGATTAACGAAACGACGAACGTGTTTAGCATCGTTGTCGAGTTAGTGAACAGGGCGAATCGGCTGTCTGAGTTTTCGGCAGACCTTCGGGAGGTGGTGGGACAGATTTATCGGATAAACGGTCGAAGAAGCGAGATCGATGGCTAGCAGAAAGTCGAAAGCGGGTCTGTCTGAAGGCGTCGTTAAGCCGTCCGCTTTGCCCTTCGCATTTATATTCATCGGCAAGTTTGATTGTGCCGGGTGGTATGGTTCCTCGGACGAGGCGCGACGAGATGCTAAAGCCCCCGGAAGATATCGGATCGGGAGAAGAGGGTTGCGCGGGGGAGGTGGGTTCGTAATGGAATAGGCAAATCTTCGAGTACTGGGGTGCCGGACCCACCCGGGTGTCTGCGAGGCACTCGAGACCTGGTGGATATAGCGGAGCTTTTATTTCCGAATCATCGATCTCCATAAAGTTGCAGCCACGAAATGAGTTCTTGCCACCTTCGAACGACCTCCTTTAAAGCTGTCTCTCTTTCTCCGTGTGCGTGTGCGCGCGTGTATACACAGACACACAGAACACAGAAGCTCGCGAGGGAGTTACGCGAACGATCCGGCGCGCCACGGCGGGCGTGTTTAATTGAAGAGTCCGATCCTCGATCATCCGAAGATATCGCGAGACCGAGACTCCTTGAATACTGTCCGCTATAAATACACACCAAGTGCTTTCCAACCGCACGCTGCGCTTTGCCCGGTATAAATAGCGGCAACGTGAAGCGTGTGTTTTTGACCGAATGTATCGGCGAATCCGCGAACCGTGAATAAAAGTATGGAACTGAAACTTGAAACCTACAGTCGCTGAATTGTTTGGAGAATCGACAAGTTAATCTAATTAAAACCGGAATTTTTGAATGCCGAGGCGGTCAGTCGAATGGTGAATGGCACACGGGGATCGGAAGTGTTCGCAGTAGAGAAACTCTTGCTATACATATTGTTCTCCAAAAAAGACAGGCGCGTCAATAATTAAGTGGATTGTTTCTCTATCAACCCGTTGAGTGGAAACGAAACGCGGCATCGTTCTAAATAAGCAGGCCGTTCAATCAGCTTCCATATACAAATTGGAAATTAACCGAAGTAAGCCATCGCGGCCACATCCCTCCGAGTTTAGTTTGCAGATACCTGATACAAAGCGTAATAAACACCCTTTGCCTCGCCGGAGAAAGTTAAATATTAATTAACGCGGCCCGCTAATGGACCTTTGAATATAAACGAACGCGAGCCTAAGAGCCTGGAATCTGGTATCGTCACGTTACGAGCATCGTTTCGTTTACACGACGTCGAGTACACACGAAAAACGGTAACATGCCACCCCCCACCCCCACCGTATATTACCCTCGCAAAATGAATCCCCGTTAATTCAGTCCCTCGACAAATATCAACCGATTATCGAGATAGCATCAGCTACATTCGAAACAAGCACTCGATTTAATACCGATAAGAAAATATTTTACGGACGTCCATCGTTATAATTATAATAAATATATATTTAACGTTCATTCATATGGAAGAAGATAATGTGTGCATTATTTTTCACATTATGGCCAAATATCGTCGATGTTCATAATATGAACACGCTCCGCTCAATTATTTATTTTCCGTCGTTCCCGTAATAACCACAATTCTCTTTTTGAAAATACTGCCGAATAAAACGAAGCAGCGTGCGCAAAAAGATATTCGATTTAGTTGAATCAGGTCAAAATTTTTCCATTTTTTTTCTGCAAAAATACTCGATTCATTTTCTCCTTTTCTAGTTTGCGAAACGTTTTTCTATCGAATTACATTTTGGTACGCACTGGTGAAGGTTCGCCGACAAGTCCACCGGCTCAGTTCTTAAACTCGAGGCTTCCTCTACAGAAAATAATCTCGTTTCGTTTCGACCATCCCCACTAATTATCGTCAGGGCCGATTTCGTTGAACGCCTCTTCCGAAGATCCGTGAAAGAAGGCGGCGCCGTGAGAGGCATTAACAACAAGTCGAGCAAGCAAAGCCAGTTACATAAATCGCGTTTAATTTCCGTCGAGCGGAAACGCGGACGTATAATTGGACGGTGAAACCCCCGGAACGACGTTTCACCGACGACGTTCTTTCGCTTTTTTTCTGTCCTTTCGAAATGATCGCGATAGGCTTTCTCAGTGAAAGAAACGCGGAAAGGAACGTTGGTTAAGAGGGGTGTGAAACGCCGAAGAAAGCGACGACGACGACGACGACGCGACGGTAAGAAAAAGTTTTGGTGTACGCCTCTCCCGCAGGCTAACTTCATTTAAAAACACAACGAATTCCCTCCGCCCGAGAAATAGACGAAGACGTGTTTTTCCCTGGGAAAACTCCTACCCGCCTCCATCGGCGGTGGCTACCTCCTCCTCTTTCTCCATTTCTCTTCCTCTCGTTCTCTCTCTTTTGTACAGTCTCGTTTTTTCTCTTTATTCGACTCCAGCCAGCTTCTCGATACTTTGAGTACGCTTTCGCACCTCGCGACCACCTTCTGGGCTTTCCCAGCCTCACCTAACTCGTCGAAAGGTAAAAACGGGGCTGTCGGGGACGCTGCTAATTCTTTGTGTTACCGTCGCCAACCTAGCTGGTTAAAAGTCATTTTAGCGAGCGTCGATCATCGTAAAATATTCGATTTTTCCTGACCAGTTGCTCGCGAAGAGGATTCGATTAATTTCATTTGGCATTAAAAGCTTGTAAGCAATGTTCCGTTTACTCTACAAGAAAAACTGAAGAATTACCATTTACGATAATTATTTACTTTCGGAGCTTCCTCGCCGATTTTGATGACCTTGAAATATGTTATCAAGTTAATTACTTTGACCAGTTCTAATTTGAAAATCTACGTTTAATGCATTGTATTGTTTATTGGTTCGGCTACGCTTTTCGAAAGGTACGAGGAAAACTGAAATTTCGGGCTCGTTGAAGAATGATCGATAGACCCGCGGACCTGATCACGGAAGCTCGCAAACGAGGTCGCACCTACGGAGCACATCGTCGCTAATACGCGGGTATCAACTGCCTGGATCACCGAGCGTATTAAATCATACTGTCAATGAGGACTCAACAGCCGCCAACACGGGGAAATCAGACGAGGACTTAACACGATGCTGTATTAGCGCGATATATCGCTGCCTGGATTATTAGCCGCATCAATTTCAAATGTCGAGGAGCTTTCTAAGTTCCAGCGAAGTAATCAATTTCGCAGCGACATATCGACATGCCAAAACTCAGATTCTTGGCCCATTTGAAACGGTAAATTCATTATTAGACTGCGGATCTTAATGCAAAATAAAAATTGTCCGCATCGATCGCAAGAAATAGATAAATTCCCTTAATGATTTTAACACAGTATAAATCATATATCGACATCTTCAAGTTTTTATATAAATGCGTAAATACCCACAATCTAATCATTACACATATTTGCGCGCATACATTTGGGTATTTCAATCGACCAGATCAATCCGAGACTGGTTCAAAATCCAAAGCCACGCTGCGTATAATTAACATATTTATTCGACCGTTTCAGTCAAAACTTGTTGAACGAACAAACTAAGTATCTATGCTATACACAGGATACGTTTCGGTTATCAATATTGCTAGAACACTACGCGCAGCAGAATGATAGACTTATTTGCCGAGCACGTGAAAGCGTTGGCCGATTTTCCAGCCGCCGTGCTGCGCCGGGGCAATCGGGAAAGATGGCGGACGATTGAAACGGAACAGAACGGAATCGAATGGAGCGAAGCTGTCACGTTCGAGACACGCCTTTGTCTGGACGGGTGACAGAGTTCTTTTCCTCGCACAAAGTCAGCGAAGTCTCTGCTGCTTTTAAACGTGTCGAGACCAACACGCAACGGGAAGAAGACGCCTCCGTCGTTGCTCCGAGGCGGTCAACGAATCACGAGGGATAAATCTCTCGGAGAAGGCGACTCGGAAGATTAAAACGACACCGGACGCCAAAAGGAAGAGAAAGGAAAAAGAAAGAAAAGAGAAAGGAACGAGAAAGCAAGACGACAGGACTGGCCCCGGTGTTTGGAGAGGAACACGTGGACCGAGAAATATAATTTGTTCGAGCTTTATTTCGCGTCGGACTGACGTCAAAAATACAAGGTGATCAAACGCGATCACGATTGAACCGAACGTCTAGCATAAAGAGGACTTCTGCCGGCTGCTATAATAGAGATATTCCCTCGCATCCCTCGCGAACAGTCTGCCCGATGTAGATTCATAGACAAAAACGGATCCAGTTGCCGCACCGCGCCGGATCATAATCGGTAAACACGTAGAACTTCTTCTTTGCTCCCACAAACCTTCAACCTGTTCGTACAAGTTCCCAGAGTCGGTAGTTATCTTATCGATTGACTTTATTGCCTAAGTATACTCGGTACGTGAGTAGCTCGAGGGAAACGAATCGATTCCGTGGCAGACATTGAATCGGTCATTCGAATGGCACGATGTCTAGTGATATAGGTAGATGCATAGCGCTTTACAACACAGAAGCACGTTTTGTGCATTTACGGCGTGTGGATAATGGCTCCTCGAACGGAAATTTGAACGGAATGGAAAAGAAAATGAACAGATCGCGCGTTAAAATATTTTGCTTCTAATCGTGGATTGATAGGCACCAAGGAATGGAGCACAGGAGATGAACCGAATGCTAACAACAAGAATCCGCGTTCCACGAATAGGATACGGCGTATGGTGCGCCGCGCCGATTTCGTTCGATCTTCCCTGAAGCGTCATTCTCTTTGCTCGACGGGCAGAAAGCTTGGCAAAAGATAAAATACCGAGGAATTCCGTTCGTAACGAACCGTTAAACTGCTTCCTACGGTCGATAAGTGACTTCTCTGATCGACTCTCTTCCGTCTCATCGCTACCATTATCTTCGATCTTGTACGGAATTCGGCCACCCGAATCCACCCCCGCGTATCTCCTGCGTTTCAATTATGAAAGACGCGGAGTTGAAATCTTTGCGTCGTTCGATTTTAGAAAAATTCATCCGGGCTGTCTTCCGAAAATTTTCTTATTATTACAATATTGTCTGTAATAAATAGGCTGCGGATTTTATGAATTTATGACAAAAATCAGTTTGAAAGACGACTGAAAGAGTTTAACAATGCTCGTATACTATTTTTAACATCAAAAAATTATAAATGAGAAACATAAATTTTTACTTAGATCCGATACCTTGCAGTTGATGTATGGAAATTGTATTTTGCCTCTAATATTAAACGATAACCACTCCATTCGCTGGTCACGATAAGGCAGGTTTGGAACAACCCAATATTAACTATTTAGACAATGCCTTGTTCCTAATATTTCCTATCAACTTTTTCATCGGGGTATAGTAGGATAAAAATTGTACGAAGTCTAAATACTAGCGTTGAAGCCAAAAGCCCTCGATCCGGTTTTATTAGTCGGATAATGAACGTGCTCGATTCCGTCGCGCCACCACGCCGGAGACAAGATAATCGAGGCGCGGCGGAGTCCTCGACGCGATTGTACGTCGGATGTGCTCGCGTGTCAATATCTAAGTGAAATTCAATAATATCCGAACAACCAAGGTGTCCTGGTCGGTGTGCATCTAGCGTTGCAAGAACACGAGCCAACATCGAGCTCGGTGGGGATCGGGGTGGTTTCGAGAGCGAAGAGCAAAGGCGATATGCCGTACTCGAGGGTTGGGTGTTGGGTTTTAAAGGGTGGGACGGATACAATATTTCAGAGTGGCGACAAGGAGCAAGCCTGCTTGCCACTGGCAAATTAATTAAATTCCTACCGGCTCCTGGTGGAAAGGCTAAGGGATGGTCGGCGAACCGGGCAAGAGTTCTGTGTTCAGCCCGTGGGAATATTGTAATTAAGATATGCACTTCTACCCTCCATTTTCCTCCTACAGTTTCCCCAGCCTGCCGCCGCATGATTTACGCTCCGAAGGACGCGGTATTGTCTGTTTCGACCGTTTCTAAATTGCATCCTATTACGGTTCCCCGAGTCTTGGGGTTCACGTGCCACGAGATGCTTCTTCCGGCCTGCTAGCCGCCCGCGCTCGTTCCTTCGCTTTGATTGACGTTTAACATTCCTATTAGTCGTGCCACCCCCTTGAGAAAGCGTGGCCGTGATGCGGCACCGTGCCTCCGATAAATATTCAACGATACCACGGTGCGTTTTCCGCGAAAACCTCCGTCGGGATTCAATTTTCAGAAGCTACAGCCCGCCCAGTTGCTGCTAGTGCCTTATTTTGATCGATAGCTTTTTCGTGCGAACAGTTCCGTTTGTTTAACGTCAACTGTTACAAATGCATCATTTCGCATGCGACAACCTAATATTTAAACAACGATTTTACTCGATTTCGTTTAGTTGGATTTGGAGAGGACGAAATAGAACGTTGCGAGAAACGATTGTACGTATTACAAGAAACAACGGACTGTAGACTGGAAAATGTAGTAAGTGAGAGGATCGATCGAAACGAGGAATGAAAAGTTGAACGAGTTTTAAAAATTTGTTGAAAGCGCGCGTGCTTTAAATAGAACGGCGAAGTTGCCCAACGATTGATCTTCGGTTTACGAATCACAGCGAGTTTCTCTAGTCATTGAAACTTTCTAATAGATTCTGTTATTAAGTTCTATCGTTTCGCTGCTTAATGGCGGCGCAAACCTAACTCTTCGGGCACATAAATTTCAATAGATTCCTGAATAGTATCGCGTGATCGGGTATCATTTGCCAGGCCTGGCGCCCAAAACGCGGAGAACTTTGCGAAGTTCGTGTAAGATCGAAGATAGCGGCAGCGATGAGACGGAAGAACAATTGAAACGATCCGATCGCTTTAACTTTCGATTTGCGAGGCTGCGATTGGTAACCATTCGATTTTATTCGGTTAGCGTCCTCGCCGATGCTCGCGGATCCTCGTGGATCTCTTTCGCCCGGGATCTATCGCGATCGACAGCGGCTATCGGAACACACAGAGTCCCCCGAGAGAGCCGCTACGAACTACGTGCCACTAAAATTCTTTTATCGCCGTTTAGCCGTTCGCGTAATATCATCGATATCGATTTCGTTTCATTTTCAATTTCCTTGTTAGTCTCGATTAACTTTCCATTTAATTCGAACACGCCGGAATAACTTTTGAAAATGATTAAAGATCGCAAGGGTTAAAGAAGATTTGCCTTCCTAGTCATTAGGGACCTGTAATGGTCCATAAGTCTCCCTAGTCGGGTCTCAAGATTACCCAGCTCTTTCGGAGGTCTTCGAGGACTCCTGAACCTCGACCGCTGGACCACCGGTTCTTTTTAGGTCTCTAGCCCGCTTCAACATCGAAAAATATCCAACTTTTTTTGCAGTTTTCTACTCTACGTCTCGAAATCTCAATGACGAATTTGAGAAATTCGATCGATACGACGTACGGTTAGAGTAGACGAAAAATTGTAGGTTGTTTAGGAGAATCCCGATTTTCAAATTCCCCGGTTATTTTTGCCAGAGCCGGGTGAGGACAAGGGCTGTTAATTTCATCGTCGGGGAGATCCATCATCATTACGTCAATTTCAGATTACCGTGAAGAAAGCTCTTTTCTCGTCGTCGGTGGAACACGATGGTCGGACGCGCGGTTAGCCGGTTAGCCGGTCCGCCGAAAAACTGGCCATTTAGCACCGCGGAAAAAAACCCGTGAGGTCCTGAAAGGGCTCGACTCTCGAAAAAGCAAAGACAGGACGGATCGAGGACGAAGACGGCGAGAGGCGGGCGAAAGATGGATGAAGAAAAAAGATGGGAAGCGCGGAAGCTCCTCCCGGGGCAGGGGTGGCGAAAGAGGGGGTCCGGGGTTGGCCATCCGGCTCATCTGCCGTTGAAAAGGTGAGAATCTTGATTTGAGTGAGCGCTTTAGATCGGGGACCGGCCGGAAACCCGCCGTAAAAAAGCTCGGGACGAACGCCAGGAAATCCTTCGGCCGAGCCATTAACGGCGATTTCTCCTAAGCCGTCGAATCCCTCTTCTTCCGTCCGTGTCTTCCAGTGTCAACCCTCCAGCTCCCTCACAATTCCAGCTTGTCAAAGCGCCGCGATCAACGCGATGCGCCGTTTGCAGAGAGAAAGAGAAGAAGATGGAGGAAGAAGACGAATGAACGCGATGGATCGAAGTGTGTCATCGGAAATAGCGAATGCTGCAACCAAGAACCAGCCACCGTGGCTGAACGTAGAATTATAATGGAGAGCGAGGTCGTTACCAGAACGATAACTTGAAAATTGCAATTAAAAAACGCAAAGTTAAGTCTGGTTTCACACTCATTATTTGGTTTAACGCGTGGGGCACCGACGTTTTGGTTCGAGTCTCTTACCGGTCACGCTACATTTCCAACATTCAATTTAGAACAATGCGAGTTCCTTAATTAGTAAGCTGCGGATCCGTGGCCGTTACAACCGGCACGATTTTTTTCTAACTAAATGGCGAAAAAATCTACAACACTTTTTGAGTGTCTCATATCCCAGAAAAAAAATAATGCATATTCCGATAAGAATGATTTATATTTGGTACATAAAATCTGTACTCTTGCATAGACCGGTAGGGCCATCCATGAAAAATCGCTGAAACTGGATGAAATTTAGAGACAGAACTGGTGGCCCCACCCACAACAATATACTGAAACTTTTAGCACCGACGAGATACATGATACTGTTCGTCGGTGACAGAAAACCAGCAACGCCATCCCATCGCCGTCGGTGCAGAAGGTCGCCGAGGAGATTCTCGTCCGTCAGAAATAGGGCTGTGCGAGTATGTACACCGACGAGATATCTCGTCGGTGGTATGCACTAGGTTACTAACAAAGTATTGGTACTCGTTGGTAACATGTACTCGCATAACGTAAATCAAGTACGAGGAAATATGTAATCGTACAGTGTTTTATTGCTATGGTACATTTAAAATAAATTACATTATAACATCAGCCACAACATCTAAGATATTATTGTATATTCATCTAGTAATCAATGTTCGACTTATAAGACTCTAAATGCCTCAATCACACTGTCAACAATAACATGCCCGATCGATCGACGATCGGTCGCACAACATAATTTAAGGGTAACTTTTGCATTTTACTGTGTTTGTCCCGCATCTACATATTGTCTCATGAATTACACAGTAAAATGAATTCAGGATGCGCATAAATATATCGCCATGTGAAAAGGATCCGTGTGTAAGAATAGTAAAAAAGAGGTTGAGGTCAGAAAAACACAATGGCATGGTTTTTCTAACTAGTACGCATTCATCACAATTCCCAGATACGCCCAGGATATTTTGTTCTTCAATTCGTCTTGTACAATTTGTTAACGATATTCGTAGTTCGCTATTATCGTTATAAAAGTTTCCATGCAAAACTGCAATCTATGATCGAAAAACTGAAATGCCTCTCTCCGTCTGCGATCATGTATACACATATTCCTGAGATATT